>OY757941.1:52969339-53055179 GCA_963585895.1 Sepioteuthis lessoniana | reverse complement strand
GATAAAGAATGGAAAAAGAGGGATAAAAATGAAAGGAAGGAAAACACACAGAGAGAGAGAGAGAGAGAGAGAGAGAGAGAGAGAGTGAGAGAGAGAGAATGAGAATAAAAAATAAAGAGAGTTTGTATTTTTGTTTGGGTTTTATGGCATATCAAGCTTTGTAAGTTATTTAATGCCAAATCCATTATCATACAAAAAACAGTTCTATTCAAACAATTCAATTTAGCACAAGTACAGTTTTGCTGTCAAAGGCACTTCGATTTCAAGCGATTCAGTAAAGTCAAAGAGTTCTTTTTCAAACAATTCAGTTTAGTATTAGTATAGTTTTTTGTTTACAGTTAAATGTCAAAACAGTTCTACTTCAAACAATTCAGTTTAGTATAAGTATAGTTTTTTGTTTACACAGTTAAATGTCAAAACAGTTCTTTTTCAAACAATTCAGTTTAGTATAAGTACAATTTCAATGTCAAAAACAGTTCTTTTTCAAGGAATTCTGTTTAGCATAAGTACACAGTTAGTTCTATTTTGACCCATTGATAGGACATTATCAGGTGCTACCACTCCAGGCCAGAGTGGACCCGGAAGTAATGGCAATAAAGGTGTACTCAGCATTTCCCAAAGTTCCAGCATTACTGGAACTCACCATCAGATTGTTTGGTGTCATATCCAAGAGACGCATTGGGTGGAGTCTTGCTCCTCAGCAGAGGTGTAGTCGAGATTACAATGCCCCTGAATGATTATAGCTCCATCGCCTTACATATTAAAACCCATTCAATTCCCAAATCCAAAATTCGAACAATTCTAGTTGAAAACACCTCTATAATTGCACATGAAATTAATAAGCTACGACTCCAAATCCTAGAAGCCCTACATATAAGTCCCACTCCCCCCCCCAAGAATCAATAGAATTAATTTTGAAAATAGTGACAGCAATCCCTGATGATGACCAATGAAAGGTCCGAAAGTGCTCGGGACAATTTTGGTAAATTCATCTACCAATTCCAACCTGAAACCAAGACACAGGAAACTCGAAAGGATCTTAATAAAATTATTTAGACAAAATGTGTCTTTATTATTTAATCAAACATGCTTAAATGAAAGACTGCTGCCCAACTACACACACACACACACACACACACACGTAAATATTTTTTTAAATATGAGTATTGGTGATCATAATAACTAAGGTTTGTGTCATCTGGCACACAGGATCCAGGTTATTATTAAATCGACGCCTATCTAATTACTGAACAGACTAATCATTGCTTAACTTTTTGTCATCAAACAGGAAAGAGTACTTTAAGTGTTACTTGACCAAAAGTCATAAAATATACATCCTTATCTTATACATGAGATGATGTCATAAGTAACGTATTCTAACTTTAAATATATATATATATATATATATATATATATATATATATATATATATATATATATGTGTGTGTGTGTGTGTGTGTGTGTGTATGTATGTGTGTGTGTGTGTGTGTGTGTTTGTGTTTTTTTTTTTTTTGCATGTGTGTGTGTGTGTGTATGTGTGTGTTTATACGCATGTTGATAAACAAAACTTATGCAGACATACGTGTATACACACACACACACACACACACACACACACACACACACATATATATATATATATATACATATATATAACTTTTATATATATATATATATATATAACTCTTATATATATATATATATATAACTTTTATATATATTTATAACTTTTATATATATATATATATATATATATATATATATATAACATATATATATACATATATAACTTTTATATATATATATATATATATATATATATATATATATATATATATATAACTTTTCGAGGTAAGTAATGGTTATTGAATGGTATATTTATGCTCTCTATGCAATTGGAAGAGAATGAATCATTCGCTTCTTCATCCAATTTGACCTGAAGCATTAGACATAATCGATACAATACAATCTCTCCGCTAGATAGACGATGCGCCGACCAACATGACCCCCCCCCCACTACAAAAAACAAAACAAAACCCAACAACGACCAAACTAACAAAAACAAAAACAAAAACAAAAAAAGATCCTTAGTATAACCAAGACAGTTGTGGCAAATATAGGAAGAATATGACGACGACGATGATGATAATATCATATCAGATTGATGCAAATATTCCCAGCGTTTTGTTTTTCAACAGAATCTAATTCGTATAAATTCATGGCGCCATTATTCAGTCATCAGGATATTTTCTGTGTCCTGGTTATGACGCTAAAGTCGATCCTGGGGGTGAGGTCCTGTTTCGGAGCTTTGAGGACAATTAAATTACGTCTTCATGGCCATTACTACCAGGTCCATTTTGACCAGGAATGGTGGTACCTGCTCGAATCCAATCTATGCGTCAAATAGATTTGGTTTCTTTGTTTAATGGCATATCAACCTTCGTGGGTTATTTAATGCTAAAGCCATCCGCCTTGAAGAAAAGTAGTGGTATTATTTAATCCATAGCTGGGAGGATAAGGGTTGGGGTTCATGCCTTTTCCCAGGGTATTTGTCCGAAAGTGAACGTAAGGCGCGACTGGAGTTCGAACTCACTTACTAAGATTTCGCTGTCCAGTGCTTTAATCATTACACCGTTAACCATAACTGAAGTATTCCTGTATTGTTACTCGCCTACAGCCAGGATTGAACCTGCAACCTCCGTTATGGTTAACGGAATCAGAGCAAGCGACCTTGTTTATTTGGGTTTTATAGCATATCAAGCTTTGTAGGTTATTTTATGCCAAATCCATTATTATACAAAACAGTTCTATTTCAAACAATTCAGTTTGGCATAAGTACAGTTTAGTTGTCAAAGACATTTCGATTTCAAGCTATTCACTTTATTCAAACAGTTCTACTTCAAACAATTCAGTTTAGTGTAAGTGTATTTTTTGTTTACACAGTTAAATGCCAAAACAGTTCTTTTTCAAACAATTCAGTTTAGCGTTAGTACAATTTCAATGTCAAAAACAGTTCTATTTCAAACAATTCTGTTTAGCATGAGTACGCAATTTCAATGTCAAAAACAGTTCTTTTTCAAGGAATTCTGTTTAGCATAAGTACACAGCTTAGTTCTATTTGACCCATTGATAAATTAAATAAAGGACGTGGTTTGAAGTTCTTTGTAGGCTCTAGAGTTCGAAAATAAACACCAATGCCTCTTGCTGCTTTCTCTCGGTTAAGCGACTGAGATTTGACTTGATCGGTGTACTTACAAGAAGTCTGACTAATGATTTATACACAAAGGCCCGGGAGACTGGGGTTCAATCCCAGGTCGAATCATAACAAAGACGCAAAAAATAGTACTTGATGCCTTCTTGCTTAACACTCAACATTATAAGGTGAGGATCAAGGGTAAAGCGGAGCAATCCAGGGAAAGGAGTCGCGCTTTTTAATAGTTTTAGTGAAATTTTACCGGTTGTTGCTATTTAAAAACCGCTGGTGGAAAGGGCAAATTAGGTTCATTTTTTTCTTTTTTTTTGTTTTGTTTTTGTCTCGGTTTTTACATCTTTTATTAAAATATGATTCCCCCATTTAAAATAATTGAACATATATATTGTTGGCCTCGTGAGTAGAGTGTTTGCCATTGGTCCAGGAGACATAGGTTCAATCCCAGGTCGAGTCATACCAAAGACTAAAAAAAAAAGGTACTTGATGCCTTCTTGCTTAACACTCAACATTATAAGGTAAGGACCACGAGTAAAGTGGAGCAATCCAGGGAAAGGAGTAGCGACATCCCTGACACCTCGGCGTAGTAGCTATTGGAAATGGAGCCTTCAGGTCTCCCTCGACTAATGTCGCCAAATTTACTTACTATATGGTCTCAGGTAATTATTCCTCGTCAATAATGATGATAACAACAATAACAACAACAAAAATAATAACAATAAACCAATCAAATCAAAGTGAGAATAGATAAGACGCAACAAAATAGCAAATGTAGGCTATGTGGTGACAAAGATGAAACCATCAATCACGTAATAAGCGAATGCAGCAAATTAGCACAGAAGGAATATAAGACTAGACATGATTGGGTCGGCAAAGTGATCCACTGGGAGATGTGCAAGAAATTTAAATTTTACAATTCCAACAAACGGTATATGCACAACCCAGCATCTGTCCTAGAAAATGACACACATAAACTTCTATGGGACTTTGACAAGACACACGGATCACCTAATCTCGGCCAGAAGACCAGACCTCCTAATAATTAACAAAAAAAAAAAAAAAAAGAAAAAGAGAACTTGCAAAATTGTCGACTTTGCCGTCCCGGCTGACCACAGAATAAAAGAATGTGAAAAGAAGGATAAGTACCTCGAACTTGCTAGAGAATTGAAAAATCTATGGAACATGCAAGCGACAATTATACCAATTGTAATTGGTGCGTTTGGAACAGTAACTAAAGGATTACTAAAGGGACTGGGGGACTTGGAAGTTGGAGGATGAGTGGAGTAAATCCAAACTACAGCATTATCGAGAACGGCCAGAATACTGAGACGAGTCCTGGAGACTTGAGGAGACTTGCTGTCACTCAAACTCCAGTGAAAGACCATCAGCTAACGCTGGTGCGAAAAACTCTATTGGGTAAATAATAATAATAATAATAATAGATATGTAAGGACCAATCATATCAAAACAAACATTGATAATATGTGACAAAATAGCAAGAGAAAAAAAAAAAGAAGAAAGAATTAATCACATGATAAGCGAATAAAACAAACTGGCCAAAAAGAAATACAAGAAGCCTCGCCTGGGTAGGAAAGGTGATCCACCGGTAATTGTGCAAAAGACTAAATTTTCACCATGCTAACAATTAGTATATCTGCAAAGTTTAGTGTCATATCCAGGACACTCGTTGAGGGGTTCTTACCCCTCTGCAGAGATGCAGTCGGTGTATTCTACAGCCTCAGCCGACTGGGCAAAGTTTTGTTGTTGTAATTATGTCAGTGTTGTATTTTTTAGAAAGAGAATATCTCTAATGGATGTAGTTATTGAAAAAAGCACAAATATTTTCTTGAAAGTATTTCTTTTTGTTTTTGAACAAAAAAAATCCAAGGAACATTAAGATGACGGTGATACCAGTTGTAATTGGCGCACTCGGAACGGTCTCCAAAGACCTGAGAGAGGAAGAGTTGGAAATCGGAAGACGAGCAGAGACTATCAAAACTACCGCATTGATAAGTTCAGACAGAATACTGAGAAGAGTCCTGAAGACTTAAGGAGACTTGCTATATCTTAGTCTCCAGTAAAACATTATCAGCTAAAGTAGGTGTGAAAAAGGATAATAATAATAATAATAATGATAATAATAATTGATACAAACGGATATCCTAATTTCAGTCAGACAACCAGAGCTTGTGATAGTCAACAACAAAAAAATGAACCTGCCGAATAGTAGACTTTGTCATCCTGGCAGACCACTGGGTAAAACTGAAGGAAAGAAAAAAGAGAGATAAAATTTCAAGACCTTGCTAGAGAAGTGGAAAAACTGGGAACATAAAGGTGACGGTAATACCAATAGTAATTAGCGCACTCGGTACGGTCACTAAAAGACTCGTACGGGAACTGGAGGATTCGGAAATAAGAGGACGAGCGGAGATCATTCAAACTACTGCATTGATAAGATCGACCAGAATACTAAGAAGAGTCCTGGCGACTTGAAGAGACTTGCTGTTACTTAAACTCCAGTGAAAAACCATCAGCTAATGCTGATATGAAGAACTCTCAAATGAGTAGAATAAAAATGATAATCACTTGGGAATATTAAAAGCAGGCACAATCAAATAAGCGGTGACGAAAGAAAAATCAGAAAAGTACCTCAGAAGAACGAGAAAACCTCCTAAAAACAAGCTCTGCAGCAGAAATAAACACCTAGGCAGTCCCCTTTGTATGATACTCGGGACCATTCTTAAAATGGATAAGCGAAGAACCCAGAAAAATGGACCAGACGACAATAAAGTTGACGACGACGCGCAAAGCCTTACATAGACGACGCACAAGGCTTGACATAAACGATACACAAGGCCTTACGTAGACGATGCGCAAAGCCTTACATAGACAGACTAGATGTGTCAAGAAAAGGAGGTGGAAGAGGACAAACCAGTATTGAAGATATCATGGATGTCTCAATACGAAGACTCGAGGACTACATGAAAAAGAGCAAAGAAAGATTAATTGCTGCGGTCTGTAACATTACAGACAACAAAAGGATATACAGAACAACAATGACAAGGAATCAGAAATAAGAATAAAAATAACTGTATGGATATTTCAAGCGACAAACTGGCCAAAACTCACACGAGAAGACCTAGACATGGCTATGCAAAGGAAAACTTAAGAGAGAAACTGAATCTTTTCAAATAGCAGTACAAAAACAACTGTACCATAGCCAGATATACGGATATGCATAAAACGTACATAGAATGTTCATATATATATACATAGAATATAGGAATCCCGAAACACGAAAAACACTTACGACTTCTTAGTTCAGGTACGAAACTTTTTATCACCTTTGAGTTTAAAGGTTCTTCGACATAAGGAGAGAGGTATACATTCTTTCTATTCTGGCTTTTCCATCAGCACCCCCCACCAATCTCGTGCGGCGCCCGTAGCGCGCAAATATGTCTGGCCTCTGCGAGCCCCGAAAGTCGACCCTTCTCGTTCGGAGTCTAGTTCCCAACTCAACTAACTGACTTTTTCAAATCTCCCAAAATCCTCCGCGCGCTTCCGGTGCATGCCGTCATTCACATCCCCCTATCTGGGATTTTTATTTTGACATCTCTGAAGGATACATCCGCCCTGCGCACGCGCATGAACACCTGCGTTCACGTTGCACCTAGCTAACCAATGCACTGAGCCGAAAGGTTCCCAGCCTAACTAAACCGAGAGGCATAAAACCAAATCCCTCGGCCATTATATTACACAACACCATATGGGCCAATTTTATTAAAGCGAAAATAGATAATACGTAACAAAATAACAAATGTAGGTTATGCCGAGATAGAGACGAAACCGTTAGTCACATAATAAGCAAATATAGCCAACTTGCGCAAAAGGAGGATAAGACTAAACACTAATTGGTGAGGAAGGTGATCCACAGGGAATTGTGCAAGAAATTGAAATGGTTTATGCATAAACCAGAATCTGAACTAGAAAACGGGACGCAAAAAAATCTCTGGGATTTTGAGATACAAACAGATCACCTAATCTCGGCCAGACGACCAGATCTAGTGAGTTGAGGAGAAATTAGTGTAAGAATCGAAACCATCCAGACTACAGAACTGCTGAGATCGGCAAGAATACTGAGAAAAGTCTTAAAGACGTGAAAAAACTTGTTGTAACTCAGACTCCATATGAAAGATCATCAGCAAACTGTCTTAAACACGCAAAGAGTGAAATGATAATAATAATCTTCAAGAAAAGATTTTGTCATCTAGAGGATTTTGCTGTGGCAGGGGACACTAGAGACTAAACTGAGTGGGCTCTCTTGTGGCAGAGATTGAGGAACTCTCCCACGTCCCAGTCCATTTTAATTACGTGACAAGGTGAACGGCTGAATCTATCTCTTTCACGAAAAGGACTTGAGAAGAACAGACGTGGTGGTTCGCCCCTCAGTGGCGGGCACATGAGGCCTCCCTCCTTGATATTCCAGACTTGAGAAGAGTAAGTAATTTCCATCTTTTTGCTGCGTGGACTCTTCTGTTCGTTCCTTGAACTCATATGACTCTTGTATCGAGTTCCCTATCGTATTTTGTACAATTAAATGTCTTATTATATTGACTTGTTCAGTTTCCTACCGATTATTTTGTGTCAGGTTACTCTCTTTGGGATAACCTAATGCGTTATAAGAAACGAAGTGTTATCTACAAATTAATACCTCGTTAGATTTTATAAAACTTTAGTTAGTAAGAAAAGTTGGCGACCCGTAGGCTCCTTTTTCAATAGCTACTACACCAAGGTGTAGGAGAGGGTGTTACTCCTTTTCCTGGATTGCTCCATATTACCCTTGATCCATACTGAATGTTAAGCAAGGAGGTATCAAGTAGCATATTTTGAGTCTTTGGTATGACTCGACCTGGGATCGAACACCTGTCTCCCGGTCCTTTGGCAAACACTATACCCACTAGCCAATGAGCAATAAAAGGGAAATGCTAGACAAATACTAAGATCTTTCCAGAGAGCTGAAAAAAGCTATTAAATATAAGAGTGATTGTCATACTAATTGTAGTTGGCGCACTTGGAACGATCCCAAAAGGCATGGAAAGAGATTAGGGGAACTGGAGATAAGAGGAAGAAGGGAGACCACCCAGACCACAGCACTGTAAAAATTATCAAGGATACTTAGCTGAATCCTGGAAACCTAACGAGGCTTGTTGTTTGGTTTGGTTTGTTGGGTTTTATGGCATATCAACCTTTGTAGGTTATTTAACGCCAAATCCGTTTTTATGCAAATAATCTGTTCTATTTAAAACAATTAAGTTTAGCATAAGTACACAGTTTAATTGTCAAAAACATTTCTATTTCAAACTATTCAAGTAGGTAAATATAACAATTCAGTTAAGTGTAAATACAGTTTTAATGTCGAAAAACAGTTCTATTTCAAATAATTCAGTTAAGCATAAACATGCAGTTTAAATGTAAGTACGGTCCAATTGTTAAAAACGTTTCTATTTCAAGCTATTCAGTTTACTCAAACAATTCAGTTTAGCATAAGTATGCTGTTAGTTCTATTTAACTCATAGATAGGGCCCTATCTGGTGCTACCACGCCGGGCCAGAGTGAACCTGGGAGCGATGGCAATGAAGGGGTACTCCGCATTCACCAAAGCTCCAGCATTGCTAGAACCTCACCATCGGACTGTTTAGTGTCATATCCAGGACATTCGTTGGGGGGTCTTACCCCTCTGCAGAGAAGCAGTCGGTGTATTCTACAGCCCCAGCTGACTGGGCAAGAGGCTTGTTGTCACACTGACGTTAGACAAACCCATCCAGTTAAAACTAGTAAAATTAGAGTAAAAGTAGCATATAAATTAAAATAATAATTGTTGTAAGTTAATTCTGGGGCTTTAATGAACCAGAAATACCAGGCCCGACAATATATATGGAAAACGGAAGAGCTGCTTCCGCAATTGTTATTTGTCAATGAAAGGTATATTTGTCTCTGCCTCGACCAGACATGACATGAGTTAAATGACTCGAAAGTCGAAGGTCGGATTATATTGGGGGTTAGGTGAGGGGAGGGTTAGGCCTGAACCGAGGCTCTAACCCTGCTGGTCTATGCCGGTCATCGGCTCACTTGGTACAATGAGAGCTGATGAGTCTAGCTGGACAAGGACCCAAGAGCCAGATTATAGCTTAAACTGGACCACGGGGTCCAGTGTTATACAACGGTGTCAATAATGCAGCTCGACCACCCGAAGATAGCCCTTCCGACTTCGAGTTTGCCTTAGATGGATAATGCTGAGTCCGACACGAATGCCAGGCGGGGGCAAAGCCAACTGCAAATTAATGCAGTCGGCTTTATCCCCGGAGCAAGGATCTCAATAAAAAGTAGAAGGGCTCTTTATTTCGTTGAGATATAACAGTTATCGTCTGAAGATTTGTCGTCCCGGCAGACCACAGAGTAAAAATAAAAGAAATCGAAAATAGAGATAAATAAATAGACCTTCGACAGAGAATTAGAAAAAAACCCCAAAAATCTATGGAAGATAAAAGTGACGGTGGTACCAATTGTATTTGGTGTACCAGGAACAATCCCCAAAATGATTGGTAAAAGAACTGGAAGACTTGGAAATAAGAGAACAAATGGTGACCTTTTTATAATCAACTACAACAACAGCAAAAAAGAGAACTTGAAGAATTGTAGACTTTGCTGTCCCGGCTGACAATAGAGTAAAATTTAAAGAAAGCGAAAAGAAGGATAAGTACCTGGACCGTGTTAGGGAATTAAAAAAAAACTGTATACATGAAAGTGACGATTATTCTAATTGTAATTAGTGCTCTTTATATAGTCACCAAAGGATTGATACAAGGACGGGAGGAGTTGGAAATAAGAGGACGAGTGGAGACCATCCAAACTACAGTGTTGCTGAAATCGGCTAGTATACTGAGAAGAGTCCGACCAAACAAACAAATGGTATATGCACAACCCGGCACCTGTCCTAGAAAATAATTCGCATAAACTCCTATGGGACTTTAACATACAAACGGATCACCTAATCTCGACCAGAAGACCAGACCTCATAATAATCAACAAAAAAAAAAAAAAAAGAAAAAAAGAGAATCTGCAAAATTGTCGACTTTGCTGTTCCGGCGTACCACAGAATAAATCTGAAGGAAAGTGAAAAGAAGGATAAGTACCTCGACCGTGCTAGAGAATTGAAAAAGCTGCGGAACATGAAAGTAACCATTGTGCCAATTGTGATTGGTGCGTTAGGCACAATAACTAAAGGATTATTAAAAGGCCTGGAGGACTTGGAAGTTGGCGGACGGGTAGAGACTATCCAAACGACAGCATTGCTGAGGACGGCCAGAATACTGAGACGAGTCCTGGAGATTTGAGGAGACTTGCTGTCACTCAAACTCCAGTGAAAAACCATCGGCTAATACTGATGTGAAAAACTCTAAAGGAGTAAATAATAATAATAATAATATCTTTTTAAAACAAAAAACAACCCCACGAGGACTAATTTTAATAAAGTGAAAAATAATGACACATAACTGAATGGCAAGTGTAGGTTATGGGGAGAAAAAGACGAAACGTTGAATCACATCATTGAATGCAGGAATCTAGCACAAAAGAAGTATAAGACTAGATACGACTGGGTGGGAAAGGTAATCCACTGGGAAGTGTGCAAGAAACTAAAATTAGGCCATGCAACCAAATGGTATACCCATAAACTAGAATTCATTCTAGAAAATGAGAAAATTTTCAGGGATTTAGAGATACAAACGGATCATCTAATCTTGGTCAGACGACTAGACCTAGTGGTAATCGACAGAAAAATAGAAGTTACCGCCCGGTGAATTTTGCCGTTCCAGCGGAAATAAGAGAAAGCAAAAAGATAGACAAATACTTAGACCTTTCAGGAGAACAAAGAAAACAGTGAAAGATAAAGGGTAATGATGATGCCAATTTTGGTGTATTTGCTTTGAACGGTTCCCAAAGTCTTGAAAAAAAAGTCAGGAAGAATTGAAAATCAGAAGAAGAATCGAGACTCTCCAGAATTTAGTTTTTTTGAGTTCACCAAAAATACTAAGAAGAGTCCTGGTGATCAGGGGAAACTTGTTGTCACTCAGCCTCCAGTGAAAAGCCCCCAGCCAACATTGGCGTAAAAAACTTGCTACTAGTGAAATACAACGACTACAACTAATAATGTCGCATGTTTCGGATGGGACATAATTGACTGTGTCAGTTGTTTCCCTGACCACTGGTGATTGGATAGCCCACCCTACATTGGAAGGGGTCGCGCCGACAATTTTTTTATTGCCCCTACCGTCGAACAATTGTAAATGACTAATTTGGATACTTCCAGCAAACCCCACCCCCAAACTCCGTTCGACAAGATAACATCATCACTTCCTATTTTCTGCCTTCACCACCGTCATCATTAACCCCTTCGCCACCGTCTTTATATCCCTTCCCCCAAAATGGTCAATATGGAGGACAATTTTATCGTCATCATCACAACCGCGTCGATCGTCGTTTCAGGTCGCTGCTCCCAATTAAGGTTTATTCATTTATTTAATGCTTTTAGTAATCGAGTCGTTTGCCAAACTAATGATGATATAGATTCGCCTGTGGGTACCTTACAGTAGAGTAGTGGCTGACAAGAGACCGATACGAGTTCGATCCTCACAGAGACTTGCGAAAACTTACTTTCATCAGCTTTGTGCGAACACTGGATGCTATACAGAAAACTTAACAGCGATAGCTGATAGGGACGGAAGGCTGGAGAGAATCAAAAGAATCCGTGCTGTTGGTATACCTGAATGATAATGATATATATCATTATCATTATCACCAGGGGGATTTTCTGTGGCACAGTGGTTAATGTGCTGGATTGCAGTCTCAAAGTAGACGCGTTCAAACTCCAGTCGCGGTATTAAGTTCACTTTCGGAATAATACCCTTGGAAAAAGTGTGAACCCCCTCCATTTATGGGTTAGAAAATATCACTGCTGTATTTCAACAAGGATAGGTTTGGCATTAAATAACCCTCGAAGGTTGATATTCTATTAACCAAATCAACCAACCAGCCGTCATAATTTTTCAGTAGCATTTTTTCATCAATAGATCTAATATATATATATATATATAAATAAGACCATCAGTTATCGCTGGTACGAAAAACTCCCAAAGAAATAATCATAATAATAATATCTTTTAGAAAAGCAAAAACAACTCCATGAGGACTAATTTCAATAAAGTGAAAAATTATAACATACAACTGAATGGCAACTGTAGGTTATGGGGAGAAAAAAACGAAACGTTGAATCACATAAGTGAATGCAGGAAACTCGCAAAAAAGAAGTATAAGACAAGATACGACTGGGTGGGAAAGGTAATCTACTGGGAAGTGTGCAAGAAACTAAAATTCGGCCATACAACCAAATGGTATACACACAAACAAGAATTCGTCCAAGAAAATGCGAAAATTCTCAGGGATTTAGAGATACAATTATATATATATATATATATATATATATATATATATATATGTGTGTGTGTGTGTGTGTACGAGGGCTTCAAAAACTCAGAAAGAAAAAAATGTTGTTCAGGAGAATCTGCGGCATATTGGTGCACCATCCTTCTGTTAACTGCGCAGCCTCAACGCAAGTTCCACCGCTATAAACAAATCACATGTGAGGGTAGTCCAACGATACACATCTTTAACTGGGCAGCTGAACCGTCATACGTCAAGATCGATGCAGACTTCATTATATATATATATATATATATATATATAGAGAGAGAGAGAGATGAACAAAAAGGACAAGACAAATATGAACAATATTTTTTCGTTTTTAAGTAGTTTTGACTAAAGGTCATTATCTGGCTATAAATATATATTATTGGAAAAAACTCTACAAGCAGTCATTTGGCTATTATAAATTTATTTCAGCTGGCTACTCCATTAGAGAAACCAATCACTTCTGATAGACATTGTGTGATGGCTACTTATCTATAAGATTGGCATTTATTGATCAGGAAAAAATACACCCGACGAAAGATTACCATTAATCTCTACTGTCAGCAGGACTTGACGATATATATATATATATATGTATATATATATATATATATATATATAAGATGAACAAGACAAAAAGGAATATTAATTTTGTTATTTTTTGATTGTATCCCAACCAGTTTCGAATTTAAGTCATCGTCAGGGAAAAAAAGTTTTGGTTGAAAATATTTTCGAGGTTTTCTAAAAAGTTTTCAAAGCTGTTAATATATATATATATATATATATATATACTACAAGTGGCGAAAAAATGTACTCATTTATTGAATGAAAATCATTTGAATCAAATGTTTTCATTTGATCATATATATGTATATATATATACATATATATATATATATATATATTTAATCAAGTGAAAACATTTGAATTAAATGATGATTTATATATATATATATGAAAATCATATTTCATTCAAATGCCTTCACTTGATCTTACATGTATGTTATATACCCTACCTAAGAACATTAATAGGTATGTACCATTCCTCAAAAATACATTGGACACTACTGTGAGTGGGGGGGGGAGGAGATATATGATAAGTAGTCCCCTCGAGCAGTGGTTACCTTCTTTATGCTGCTGGGAAGTACTGTATCTTGTTAATATTATAAAGATTTTCCTTTTATTTCCAACCCCCGTTTTGGTTATTTGTCATTCAGTTACCTTTTGTTAGGTTACAACAATATATATATATATATATATATAAGTATTATTTGGTCCAGTTAAACCGGAGTTGGGACAAAAACTATTCAACAGTGAACATTTGAATTTTCCTTGTAAAGAGCTCAATGTAACTGACATTACAGAGCAATAATTTCTTTAAGGAAAAAATCCTAATATGACCGGTTTTTATTTTTTCTAAAAGAATATATATATATATATGTCAAGTGAAGAAATTTGAATCAGATGATGATTTATATATATATATATATATATATAAAAGCGGCCGGAGATTGTAGCATGGTCCGATTCAAAGAAGAGTGTCCTCCTCATAGAATTGACTGTCCCCTGCGAAGAAAACCTGGAGGAAGCACACGATCGGAAGAAAAATCGCTACTAGACACTGCGTGCCGACTGCGTGGAAAAGTGTTGGATATGCCATGTGATTCCTATTGAGGTTGGTTGTTGTGGTTTTATAGGACACTCAGTCATTTCGTTTCTTTCAAAAATAGGAATCACTGGCCGCAGTTTGAAAGTTGCCTCAAATCGTCTTCAGGCCACGGCGCGAAAGCGAGAAAATTTTCAGCATGAAGGAAATACACGCGGAACCACCTTTCACGTGTGATTACGTAAGAAACGGTTACTGTAAACGCGTAATAATATCAACCGTCGAAAGTAAACGCGTTTTTTTTTGTTTTTTTTAATCACAAACTGCACTCAGAAAATGAAGATTAACATCCAATCTAGTCTCTGCATTTAATTGATCTGGTGTACATATATATATGATTCTCTTAATACCCTGCCCGGTGGCAAAAGCTGCTTGGTAGCGCCAGGAGTAGCAGTACCATCTTGAGCCACCGAAACTGTGTTATCACCTCTGGTTGGCGGCTTATGAGGACATGGTATCGCACGTGCTTTCACACGTTGTATGATGAAAAAAAAAAATTAGATATCTGTGGTGTGGTCACCTGGCTAATGAGTTTTTCGTTAGGTTTGGAAGGAATGTGTTTCAATTTACCCCTGGCGGACACGCTGGTTTATTTGCGAATATAAACGTTCATGACTGCAAAAATTTTTAAAAGTCTGGATGGTTAAGTTTTAACCCTTAGTTATCTTGCTTTTCAATAATTGATTTTATATTTATGTCTTTTTAAATTCTTTCTGTTGTATTTCGGCCTTCGACCCGGCCAAAAATGCCATTCCAAGGTGATGCACCGGAAGGAAGAGACACATTCTAATGGCAGTTATGAGAGGAAATCGCGTGGGCGGAAATTGGCTGACGAAATGGGACGAGGTAAAAAAATTCCCATGGTACACTCATAGACTGATGCACCGGAAGAGAGTGACCTGTGAACTGCATGACAGTTATTTCCGCTTTATGACGATCAAACATGCGATTTCAAAGATCGAGTGGGCGATCGAGTGGGCGTTGAACTATTATATAACTCAGTCAAGACAGAAATCAAAACAGTTGCAGTTTCAGTTGGAGACGGAGTTATAGACGAGATGTGGTAGGGAAAGCTACACCCGGCCGAGGGGGCCCTCGGAAACCCCGATGGAGTTTGGGGACCAGAGAAGATACTGATAAGATGCAGTAAAGAAAGCCAGCACCCAGCAGAGTGAACCCCACGGCCTCCGGTTGAGCATCAGGAGAACGTGAAAAACACAACGTTGACGGCCATAAGAGTGGGGGTCAAAATATTGCAGTTTCTGTTCGGTCTCCAGCTCCCTCTCACACGCAAACCTTGAGTAACCCTTTTCGAATCCTTACAATAAAGTGGGAAGTACATATATTTATAAAGAAGTCTTCCTGCGTCTTTATTATTGCGTCGTTGTGATGCTGTAGATGATGATATAACATTTCTATGATGGTGGATTTTGCGTATCTGTTAAAATCGTGACCGTTTGAAAAGTGTTGTTCTACCAGTATTAATTTGCTGAAATCTGTTGATTTGATTCTATCGGTAGTTAGTCTAAAGTCGAATGGCAATCCTGACTTTCCAACGTATTGTTTTTAGCAGCGTGTGCAATCCAGTAAGTAAATTACATTTAGCTTCTGCTATTTGGTTCATGGTAAATTTCACAAGTATTCCTAGTTTTTAAGCATGTGAATGAGTTGGTTGATTTGAGATGTTTGCAGGCATTGGTTGTTCTTGATATTACATAAGTAAGTTGGCAAAATTCAGTTGGATTTTAAATATGTATCTTTTTGTTTAATTGGCCCAGTCGGCTTGAACTGCAGAATACCCAGACTGAATCTCTGCACAGAGGTAAGACTCTCAAAACGACCCTAAATAATCTGATGGTGAGGCTTCAGTAATGTTGGGGCTTTGGGGAATGGGCAGCACCCCTTCATTTCTGTATCTTCCAGATCCACTCTGTCCCGGAGTAGTAGCATCTGATAGGGCTAAATAGAACTAAACTGTTTACTTATGCTAAACTGAATTGTTTGAAGTAGAACTGTTTCTGACATTCAAACTAAACATTTATATTAAACTGAATTGTTTGAAATAGAACTGTTTTTGACATTTAAACTGCGTACTAAAGCTAAACTGAATTGTTTGAAATAGAACTGTTTTTGGCATACAAACTGTGCGCATATGTTAAACTGAATTGTTTGAAATAGAACTGTTTTTGACATTCAAACATTGTGATTATGGTAAAAAGAATTGTTTAAACAGAACTGTTTTAACATTTAATTGTGTGTAAGGAAAAAACTATACTTCTGCTAAACTGAATTGTTTGAAATAGAACTGTTTAATTGTATAAAAATGGATTTGGTATTAAATGGTTGATATGCCATAAAACCAAACCAAACCAAACCAACAGCAATACTTGTGTGTAAACAAATTAGCCCTTATTCATTTAACAATAAGATTACTTTCAAACAATTAACTTACAAATCATATTTGTAACCATTTAATTGTATGCAAATAAATGAGCTCTGACTCTTTTAAAAGTCTTATCTACAAATTGTGTATTTACAAATCGTATGTGTAAGGAGATTTGGCATTTAACAACCTACAAGGGTTGATATGCCATAAAACCCAACGAATCCAAACTTCTTGTTTATTATCGTATGTGCACGTTGATGAAATCGTCTAGCGATTCGGACCAACATGAAGAAGAGCGAGATGAAGAAGGTGGCCAGCAGTTTGGAAAAAATCAAACAACCTGGTCAGAAGCGAATCAGGGAGATATATATATATATATATTTGAGATTTACTGAATGCCAAAAAATTGATGTCGGTATTAGGATTGGACGTTTAATTTTTCCGTAACTTTTCGTAGAAGAGAACGGTAATTTATAGCGCATGGGACAATATATCGAAAGAAACAAAAGAAAATAGTTCCGTCAATGAATTATTAGTGTTAGATAAGAATACTTGAAACCATTTAGGGGGGTGTCTTCGTGGTGTAATGGTTAAAGCGATGGACTGCAGAATCGTAGTAAGCGAGTTCGTACTCCAGTCGCGCTATTACGTTCACTTTTGGCTAATACCCTTGGGAAAGGTATGAACCCCCATATCCTCCCAGCTATGGGTTAAATAGTACCACTACTGTTCTTCTAGGAGAATAGCTTTGGCATTAAATGACCTACAAAGGTTGATATGCCATTAAACAAAGAAACCAAACCTTTATTTGAAACCATTTAACTGTATGCAAACAAATGAGCTCTCGCTCTATCAAAAACAAAGTTACCTACAAATCTATCAATCCATCTCTCTCTCTATGTATATATATGTATGTATGTATATATATTATTTAATTTTATATTTATTCTATATTTCTGCGTGAAAAAAACAACAAGAGATGATACAATTTGCAAATAAAATAATATTACACAAACTGATATTTGGGAAAAAATTGCATTAAAAAATATTCGTACAGTTTGAAAATGATCAACCAGTAACGCATGCCCAGTCAAAAGAAAAAAAAAACACCGATGGAATTCCTTTAGCTAAAATGTGAGAATGCTCAATATACTCTGTAGAGCGAAATACAAATACCTACAGAACCAGAAGTAATCTACCTAGGTTTTCACCTTACTAGATCATCAGAAAAATTCAGATGATCCTATTTGGTGAAACTTGGGTAGATTTCTCTGACACTGTCAGTGTTCGTATGTGGTGCCTTCAATAAGTTTCCAGACTTTTTTCGTATGGGCATTTAAAATTGTCTTAGACTCTTGAAAATTCCGTACCTTATTGCTATACATCTTATGAGATGACTGGCCAATTTTTTATGATTTCAGCTTCAAATAAACAGCTACAGCAGCAATTGGAATACACCCTACTAAATCCTGATTGTCACAGCTGGTGAATTTCAAAAATGCAATCTGGATGTGAGGACACTTTAGAAGAACGATATGCAATAAAATTGTTTTAAACTTGGAAAAAAATGCCACAGAAACGTATGGAATGCTTCAGACTGCTTTTGGAGCATCTTGCATGAATCGAGCATCAGTTTTTGAGTAGCATAAGAGATTCAAGGAAGGCAGGGAGTCTGTGAGGGATGAAGAGAGGTGTTGGAGGAGTAAGGAAGTCAATACACCAGAGTTGATTGGCCAAAGGATTAGGGTTAGGGTTACTATGTTGAGGTTTTAAGGGAGTTCAGGAAGAGATTCCTAGGGAAGAGTCCAGCACTCTTCAAATCGGGTTAGTGGCGTTTCCACCAGGACAATACACCAGTCCACAACTCCATCCTTGTCACAGACAGTTCCTCACCCTCCCTGTAGTCCAGACCTTGCTCCCTGTGAGTTTTGCTTATTCTCTCAGCTCAGAGGCTGTCGTTATGAGACAATTGAGGAGATGGAAGAGGCTGTGGCGAAGGTCATTGACATGCTGACACAAGAGGACTTCCATGGGGCCTTCTAGACGTTGTTGGAACGGTACAACAAGTGCATTGCAACCGGAGGAGATTACTTCGAAGAGGACTAGAGTTCCGTGTGTGTACTATCAATAAAAGTGCCAATACGAAAAAAGTCTGGAAACCTATCGTATGCACCTCGTAGTTGGTCAGACTAGGCTATTTAACCTTAGTATAAAAGCAGGTCGACGAGAACTCTGAATTCTACTTGGGTCGGTAAATATACCGGATTTACTTCTATGGGTTACAGCTCGGTTTCAATTTTAGCCCTAATTGACTTACGGAAGTTGTTACCTACATACAACCCTTGGTTTCGATGTCCGAGTTTTTCCTTCGCCTGGACTGGTTGTGTTGTGTACCAGTTAAGGAATGATAATACTTGTGTATAAAAATATAAATCTCTTCTTTATTGCTCGAAAGGGTCGACAGAGAAAGAAACAAAGACGAAGGACAGCTAACATTTCCACAATATAGAGACAGATATTCAGAGGCTTACTTCTTCTGCTTCTCGGCCGGAATCGGAGTGCTGACGACTCTCCAAATCTGACCGCTTCCCCTGACTGACCGCCAGTCCCGTGGGGGTTGAAGCTGTGCGCTTATATAATATTTTCAACGCCGACGCGTTTTCCGTCCGGTTCGTGATTCATTTCTGTAGTCCCTTTTTTTTAAAACAGGTGCACATCTTTCTTACGAAATCTCTCACTGATTGATCTGTGTAAGGTCAATATGTAACAGTTGCCTAACCAAGGCTAAAGAGCCCATCTGTTCTACTATTTACCCATACATAAGAGAGAGAGAGAGAGAGAGAGAGAGAGAGTGAGAAGAATTCATGTTTTATCTAAAGGTGTACTTCCGTCTCTGATTGGATAAAATATAAACAAAAGTAAGTTAGTACATATACGTTAAATTCCCTAGTTTATTAGCGTGAAGTGAAATACAAACAATATTGTCCAGGATTTGAACTCAGTTCCCAGCGTTCATTTCCCACGACAATAAATGTTGCTTCGCTCACGCTTCTTTATAATGATAATTTGTAAAGAATTACCACTTCAAGTAACAAATTTTAATATTAATGTTATATAACATATGACATGGATTTTCGGTTCGTTCCTTGTGACCCCGTGTGCTTTGGTAAGCTGTCACATTAGTAAACAGGAAGATGACGGTGCGTCAGGGCAATCAGGTCGAGCAGGTGTGTAACCCGAAGGGGATCACGTGATGAGAACCACGAGGTCAGATTTAGACAAAGTGATCGCAGTCGAGCGAGGGACACGCAGCCGATCAGAGGTTGTTTCTGATGAGCTTGCAAGTGGGGTGCAAGCGTTGCCCCCCGGCTCCTGGAAGAAGATATGGGAAGAAGAAGTCCTCTCTCTGAGATATGTCACTCCATCTATCTCTCAAACAACAACAAACAGTGGGCCCTTTTCTAAGAATAAAATGAGAAACATATTTATAAGAAAGTGTTTCTTTCGTCATTATCTTTGATTATGTTTCCGCTTATATTTGTATGTTAACCTCGTGTCGATGTCCTTTTCGGTTGATGAGACGCTGCTTCCTAGGTAAGTGAATTTGTCTACTAGTTTAAGAGGGGTTCCGTCTAGAGTGGAGATGTCCCCCGTTTGATTATAGCACATATATTCCGTTTTGAGTGCATTAACATAGAGGCCTATGCCTGCAGCTGCTCGTTCCAAACTATGCAGTAGTGTTTCGGCTTGGTCGGGTGTATTTGCCAGTATCGCTATGTCATCGGCGTAGTCGGCGTCGGTAATTGTTTTTGCGGGGTACCTTCTGCTTCTTTTCTTCGTCAGCTCGAAGCCATTCTCTCTGATTTTGTCAATCGATGTTCTAAGTACGTAGTCTAGACAAATGATAAAGAGGTACGGAGCCAGCGTGTCCCCTTGTAGTACTCCTGCTACAATGTCGAAGTATTCTGTGTCTCCATCTGGTGATCGTACTTTTACTTTGGTGTTTCTATAGAGAATCGTTATTGCTGCTACGGTTTCTTTAGGTATGCCATATGCTAGTAGGATTTGTTCCATCTCTCCTCTGTGAATGGAATCTGCGTGCAATCTTGAACAAGTCCTGGCAGCAACACCCCACAAGACACAAACTGTACGGCTACCTCCTATCACGAAAACTATTCAAGTTAGACGAACCAGACATGCAGGACACTGCTGGAGAAGCAGGGACGAACTCATAAGAGATGTACTCTTATGGACCCCCACACGTGTCCGTGCAAAAGCAGGACGACCAGCACGAACATACATTCAGCAGCTATATGAGGATACGGGATGTTGTCCTGAAGACCTGCCTAGGGCGATGAACGATAGGGAGGAGTGGCGAGAGAGGGTCAGGGATATCCGTGCTACCAGCGCGACATGATGATGATGATATTTGTATGTGGGTATACAACATTAATAGTTTATACACAATTAGATGGTCTCTTCCTGTCGACTAGGGCCGTAGTAGAAAAAGCCGACTACACCGCGGCTAACGAGTAAGACATTGTCAACGAAAGACCTGGGTGTGACATTGTCATCTGATGGTTAGGCTCCGATCCTGATCGTCGAGGTTCTTGCAACCCGAGCGAAATTTCCTGAACGATTGGTAAGTAAAAAGTAAAGTTGGTGACCCGAAGGCTTCCTTTTCAATAGCTACTACACCGATTGTAGGGGAGGGCACTACTCCTTTTCCTGGATTGCTCCACTTTACCCTTGATCCGTACCTTATAATGCTGAGTGTTTAGCAAGGAGGTATCAAGTACCATTTTTAAAGTCTTTGGTATGACTCGACCTGAGATTGAACATTGGTCTCCCGGACCATTGACGAGCACTCTAACTACTGGGCCAATGGGCTGTACTGTGATTAAATGAGCCTTCATTTCGTGTGCAAAAAATGTTGCTTCGGTAGGATTTTGGCCCAATTTGAACTCGTATAAGGTTATGTTGCATATTTACATGTGCGGCTTTAAAATTACACTTGGAATAAAGAAATACACGACGTATCAGCGCACCATCTACCTACCAACCACTACGGGTACAAACTACACAACATAGTATAGGCATAGCAAACCAGCCCGTGCCAAAATATTGCATCACTTTTGACTCACACTAGAAAAACCAAAATATTGCAAAACTTTTGACTCACCCTAATATTTTACAACCCAGTCAGCTTGGGCTATAGAATAAAACAACTGCATCTCTGCAGAGGGGTAAGAACCGTCCCCACCCACAGCGAGTGTCCAAGATATGACATTAAACCATCTGATGGCTAGGCTCCAAATGTGGAGATTTGGGGAATGCAGAGTGTCCCTTCATTGTCATTGCTCCCTGGTCTCCTCTGACCAGGAGTGGTTGCATCTTTGGGTCAAATAGAAAAAACTATGTGTACCAACAAATGACTGATGTTAAATTCTGACTGCTATATAGCAATACTTGGAACCATTTCACTGTGTGCTAAAAAGATCTCTGGCTCGTTTAAGATTGTTATCTACAGCTATACAGTGATAATAAATTATATACATATTTTATCATTCAATTATGTGCAAACAAATGATTGATGTTAAATTGAATTGTTAGTGATACATAGCAATACTTGAAAACATTTAACTGTGTGCAAACAAATGATTAATAGTAAATAGAATTATTCGTATTAGATAGAAATTAGGGAAACCATTTAACTGTGTGAAAAAAAAGCTTAGGGACGTTTAAAGGTGTTATCAACAAAATGTGCTCAGAAATCATATATTTAATATATATGTATAAAGAGGATTTGGCATTAAATAACCCACAATGGTTGATATGCCATAAAACCCAACCAAACCAAATCCTATATATTCAATATATATAAATGTATAAAGAGGATTTGGCATTAAATAACCTACAGTGGTTGATATGGCATAAAACCAAACCAAACTAAATCATATATATTTACTATATATATAAAAAGAGGATTTGGCATTAAATAGCCTACAATGGTTGATATGCCATAAAACCCAACCCAACCAAATCATATATATTTAATATATATGTATAAAGAGGATTTGGCTTTAAATAACCTACAATGGTTGATATGCCATAAAACCCAACCAAAACAAATCCTATATATTTGATATATATGTATAAAGAGGACTTGGCATTAAATAACCTTCAAAAGTTGATATGCCATTAACCTACAATGGTTGATATGCCATAAATCCAACCAAACCAAATCATATATATCTAATATATATGTATAAAGAGGATTTGGCATTAAATAGCCAACAATGGTTGATATGCCATAAAACCCAACCAAAACAAATTTAATATATATGTATAAAGAGAATTTGGCATTAAATAACCTACAATGGTTGATATGACATAAATTCCAACCAAACCAAATCATATATATTTACTATATATATATATAAAGAGGTTTAGCATTAAATTCCCTACAACGGTTGATATGCCATTAACCTACAATGGTTGATATGACATAAATTCCAACCAAACCAAATCATATATTTAATATATATGTATAAAAAGGATTTGGCATTAAATAACCTACAATGGTTGATATGCCATAAAACCCAACCCAACCAAATCATATATATTTAATATATATGTATAAAGAGAATTTGGCATTAGATAGCCAACAATGGTTGATATGCCATAAAACCCAACCAAAACAAATTTAATATATATGTATAAAGAGGATTTGGCATTAAATAACCTACAATGGTTGATATGCCATAAAACCCAACCAAAACAAATCATATATATTTAGTATATATGTAAAAAGAGGATTTGGTATTAAATGATCTACAATGGTTGATATGCCATAAAACCCAACCCAACCAAACCAAACCAAACCTAATATTTTGTGATTTGTGGGAAAACAAACACATCACAACTTATCTTAAGCAATGAGATTAGTTTCATCAATGAAGCGTACGCCATCTCTCTGTTGTTTCATTACATTTTTCCAACGATGGCGACCAGTAAACAGCCGGGAGAAGCAACGACCGACACTCTTGATGATTCTTTCTAGGGATTTTGTTTCCATCTATGGAGAACTTCGTTTCGTTAAAATTTACCCTTTGTCAAGGATTAACTACGACACACATTCCAAACTAAAAGGCTCATGTCGATTAACCATGAGATGTTTTATTTGAATTTCTATACGTTATCTATTCGGGTTCGTGGCGAAAGAAATTATGATTGGACAATTATCAATTTAAAAAGCCTCGAACCTGATCGGGACTTAGATAAGTAACTGTTTGAGAGTACCAAAGTATGTAGTTTTTGGCCTTGTGCCAGACTAAGCAAGGCTTAGTAAATGAACTATCCTCGACATACTAGTTATATTTCTTTCTTTTTTTTGTTCATTTGAGTTTCATAGAATATCAACCCTTGTTGGTTATTTGATGCCAAATTCTGTTTATATATATATATATGAGGATCATTAAATAAGTTTCCAGACTTTTTTCGTATGGGCACTTTTATTGATACTACACACATAAAACTCTAGTCCCCTTCGAGGTAATCTCCTTCGGCTGCAATGCACTTGTTGTACCGTTCCAACAACTTCTAAAAGGCCCCATGGAAGTCCTCTTGTTTGAGCGTGTCGATGACCTTCGTCACAGCCTCTTTCATCTCCTCAATTGTCTCATAACGACAGCCTCTGAGCTTAGGGAATAAGCAAAAGTCACAGGGTGCAAGGTCTGGACTATAGGGAGGATGAGAAACTGTCTTGATGCCCATCTTGGTCAAATATTCTGTGACAAGGATGGAGTTGTGGACTGGTGCATTGTGCGGAGGGGTTTTGGTAAATATATACTCACAAACTATTTGTTCACAAATCATCTCTCTATATATATGTATATATTTACCTACCCTTCCACGCAAGCAGGATATGGCACAAGGTCAATCTGATTAAGCGGAGTTTAACAGGTTTGAATTCAGAATTTTCCTTCTGGATCGGTTGCCATACCAAGGTTGAAGAGCTCAGTCTGCCCTACTCTTTACTCATCGCGGGAAGCTGAATAATTGGATTAATACCTTTTACGAGGGTATTAACGCTATGTGAGAAACACAGTTTCATCGGGGGTGTCCTCGTGGTATAATGAATATACCCCTCTCTCTCTCTATCTCTCTCTCTCTCTATTTCATTCGGGGGTGTCCTCGTGGTGTAATGGTTAAAGCGATGCCCTGCAGAATCGTAGTAAGCGAGTTCGAACTCCAGTCGCGCTATTACGTTCACTTTCAGACAAATACCCTTGGGAAAAGTATGAACCTCCTTATCCTCCCAACTATGGGTTAAATAGTACCATTACTGTTCTTCTAGGAGAATGGATTTAGCATTGAATAACCTGTTGTATTCTATATTATGCGTATACAATATATACGGGACATAATCGAACATAATATACGAACTTCAATAAACGAACGAACACACTTATTTATAAAAATATAATCTCTCACACTTTATTCTTGAAGGGGTGATGTTGGTTGTGTGAGAGAGATGAGCTGGAGACGGGGACAGACTGCTATATTGACCCCAAGTTCTTCTGACAATAGCAGCACTTCTTCCTCATCTTGTCTGGGGTTGCTCAACCGTGGGTCACTGAGGACCGTAAGCCCTCAGTCTGCAAGCTGATTCTCACGCTGGCATTCTATCTCCAACTGACTCAAACCGTTTGTGCCCTGGTTATATTATTGTTTAATATCCGCTGTTCTTCCGTTTATTTACACAGGTCCATCTCTTGATTGACGGCTCGGTCGAGGGTCAATCTATAACAAACCTACAAAGGTTGATATGTCATTAAAACAAAAAAACCAAACCAAACTGTATCATCCGGGATTTGAACTAGTACATTTTCTAAGATTAAGTGAAAAATGTTAACTAAGTACAGAATTAGTCCATATCTACCGAAAGAATATTTATTTCTTCGTTCTTTATGAGATTAAGGTAGGCTCGAAATTAGATAAAAAAAAAGTTGATAATTTATCTATGAATCTTATTGGTTAAAAAATGTTTTTTTTTTAATCTAGGAGAGAAAAGACTCCTTAAATAATTTTGGGTTTTAATTCTTCAGATTTTTCGCAGCAAATCCAATATTGTCATCTGCGAAATCTCAACGAAATTTTAAAACTTGCGCGTACACGCTGACTGGACAAGAAATGCAAAAATTCTGACAAAATTTACAGCTTTTCAAAACCTGGACGACGTTGTTCGTATTTCACTTGATGCTAATTCCTTTGGATAAAACCTGAATTCTTTTCTCTCTGTATATCCACAATAAACTTCCAAATTCAGCCCTCAAGAAGAGAACAAGTTGTTATATCCCGATTGCGAATTGGTCATACAAGGCTTACTCACTCTTTCATTTTGAAACAGGAACCACAACCACAGTGTTTAACCTGCCAGACAACTTGCACGGTTAAACACATTCTTATAGAATGCAGAACTTTCGCTGTTATCAGAAAGCGATTTTTCTAAGTAAATAACTTAACCGATCTGTTCGAGAATGTTAAAATAGATGACATTCTGTCTTTCTTGAGAGAGACAGAGTTGTACCAAAAAAATATGACAACTTAAAACTGGTTAATCTTGTACAAACAAATGAAATCCTGCTAATAGAAAATTCTACCTACCTTAATATTCGTTTTGAAATCTTTGGTTGAATATGTATATATAGACAGAATTTGGCAAGGGTTGATATGCCATAAAACCCAAACAACCAAACAACCAACCTCTGTATATCTATGGGTAAATAGTAGGACAGGCTGGGTTCTTTAGCCTTGGTTTGGCACCAGTTACATATTGATCTTTGGTAATAAAGGGGTATTTCACACGCCCCAAATCTCCAGAACTGGGGTCTCAAAAATCAGATACAGTTTAGTGTCATACCTTTTTTGGAGGGTGGGGTTTTACCCCTCAGAAGTAGCTGCAGTTATGCAGACAGTACCGTCTAGGACTTATATTTTTAGCACAAAAGTTAACGCATTTTTAGTAAGAAAAATAATTGCAACCCCTTCTGAGGGGTTAAACCCCACTCTAAAAAGGGGTGTCCTGGGTATGACATTAAACTGTATCTGATTTTGTAACTCCAGTTCTGAAAATTTGAGACGTGTGGAATACGCCTTTATTGCCATTACTTTTTTTTTATCAACTCTGGCTTGGAGTGGTAGAACCCGTTAGAATTTTATTTATCGGTCTAATAGACCTTTTAAACATTATTCATATTTGATAGGAATACTTGATACCATATATCTGTAGATTATTTGTAATAAGATTACTTCCTGAAAGCTATAATTGTTTAGCATTTTTATTAATTGCTTGAAACTATGTAATTATTAGTATTAGATTGGAATACTTGCAACCATACAACAGTGCGGAAATAAATGACTATTATCAAACAGAAAAAATTATTTGACGCCATTTAATCATTAGTATGAGATAAGAATTTTTGAATCCATAGAATTGTGTGCAAATTATTTGTATTAGATAGGAATACTTGAAACCATACAACTGTGGGCAAACTATTAGTATCAGATAGAAATACTTGAAACTATGATTGCCCAGTCGGCTGGGGCTGTAGAATACACTGACTGCACCTCTGCAGAGGGGTAAGACCCCCCCTAACGAGTGTCCTGGATATTACACTAAACAATCTGATGGTGAGGTTCCAGCAGTGCTGGAGCTTTGGGGAATGCGGAGTACCCCTTCATTGCCATCGCTCCCATGTCTACCCTGGCCCGGAGTGGTAGCGCCTGATAGGGCCCTATCTATGGGTTAAAGAGAACTAACAGTATACTTCTGCTAAAATAAATTGAGAAAACTGAATAGCTTGAAATAGAAACGTTTTTGACAATTAAACCGTGCTTACACTTAAACTGCATGCTTATGCTTAACTGAATTATTTCAAATAGAACTGTTTTTCGACATTAAAACTGTATTTACACTTAACTGAATTATTACATATAACTGCTTGAATAGTTTGAAATGGAAATGTTTTTGACAATTAAACTGTGTACTTATGCTAAACTGAACTGTTTTCAATAGAACAGATTATTTACATAAAAATGGATTTGGCGTTAAATAACCTACAAAGGTTGATATGCCATAAAACCAAACAAACCAAACCAAACCTTGAAACTATGAAAACATGTTATAGTAATTGTTTCGGGTTGGGTTTTATTTCATATCAACCAATTTGGGCCATTTCGTGCCAAATCCTCTTTATATACATATATTAAATATATATGGTTTAGTTTGGTTTGATGGCATATCAACCATTGTAGGTTATCTAATGCCCCATCTTGTTTGTACATATACATTAAATGGTCATCATCATCATCATGTCACGCTATCAACACGGATATTCCTGACCCTCTCTCGCCACGCCCCCTATTGTCCATTGCTTTCGGCAGATCCTTAGGGCTACATCCTGTACCGGCACAGAGCTGCAGTATGTAGCTTCGGGCAGGACGTCCTGCCTTTGCTCGTCGATGGGAAAGAGTCCACAGGAGTACATCACTTATGAGCATGTCCCTACTCCAGCAGTGTCCCGCGTGTCTGGTTCGTACATTATATAGTAGATATCCCGTAAAACCCCACCAAACCAAATCATATATATTTAATATATATGTATAAAGAGGATTTGTCGTTAAATAAACTATAGTGGTTGATATACCATAAAATCTAACTTAACCAAACCAATCCATCTCTCACTTTTTTGTTCAGTCTGTCTCATTGGCTATCTCCAGTCAATCTACAACCATTCTCCCCCCCCGCCTTTATTCTCTCTCTCCCCCCCTCTCTCTCTGTATCTCCATCTTTCGGTCGGTCTTTCTCATTGGCTATCTCCAGTCAATCTACAACCATTCTCCCCCCCCGCCTTTATTCTCTCTCTCCCCCCCTCTCTCTCTGTATCTCCATCTTTCGGTCGGTCTTTCTCATTGGCTATCTCCAGTCAATCTACAACCATTCTCCCCCCCCGCCTTTATTCTCTCTCTCCCCCCCCTCTCTCTCTGTATCTCCATCTTTCGGTCGGTCTTTCTCATTGGCTATCTCCAGTCAATCTACAACCATTCTCCCCCCCCGCCTTTATTCTCTCTCCCCCCCCTCTCTCTCTGTATCTCCATCTTTCGGTCGGTCTTTCTCATTGGCTATCTCCAGTCAATCTACAACCATTCTCCCCCCCGCCTTTATTCTCTCTCCCCCCCCCTCTCTCTGTATCTCCATCTTTCGGTCGGTCTTTCTCATTGGCTATCTCCAGTCAATCTACGACCATTCTCCCCCCCCCCCGCCTTTATTCTCTCCCCCCCCTCTCTCTCTGTATCTCCATCTTTCGGTCGGTCTTTCTCATTGGCTATCTCCAGTCAATCTACAACCATTCTCCCCCCCCGCCTTTATTCTCTCTCTCTCCCCCTCTCTCTGTATCTCCATCTTTCGGTCGGTCTTTCTCATTGGCTATCTTCAGTCAATCTACGACCATTCTCCCCCCCCGTCTTTATTCTCTCTCTCTCCCCCCCTCTCTCTCTGTATCTCCATCTTTCGGTCGGTCTTTCTCATTGGCTATCTCCAGTCAATCTACAACCATTCTCCCCCCCCCGCCTTTATTCTCTCTCTCCCCCCCTCTCTCTCTGTATCTCCATCTTTCGGTCGGTCTTTCTCATTGGCTATCTCCGATCAATGTACAAGAACCTTTTTCCCCTTTCTCTCTCCCTCTCTCTGTTTTTCTCTCTAAAATCAGTCTTTCTCATTAACCATCAATTAATGTACAAGAAGGAGGTGCCCATGGTGTAATGGTTATCGTCGCAGGAAGTGGACACGGCGACACGATTTCAAATCCTGGATTGATTGCATTTCACATAGTACTAATACCCTTGGGAAAGGTATGAATCCAATTATTCTCCCTCCAGCTATGGGTAAATAGTAGGGTAGACTAGGTTCTTCAGCCTGGACGAGACTGATTGCGTTTCACATAGCACTAATACTCTTGGGAAAGGTAAGAATCCAATTATTCTCCCTCCTGTTATGGGTAGATAGTAGGACAGACTTGGTGAGGCAACTAGTCTTGGAGAAGGAATACTCTGAATTCAAACCTGTTAAACTCCGCTAAAAAATTGACCTTGTGTCATATCCTGCCCGAGCGGAAGGGTTGGTAAATATGATAATAGTAAATTTCTGGAGGTACCCGTGGTGTAATGGTTATCGTCTTAAGAAATGGACGCGGCAACACAAGTTCAAATCCTGGACGAGACTGATTGCATTTCACATAGCACTAATACTCTTGGGAAAGGTAAGAATCCAATTATTCTCCCTCCTGTTATGGGTAGATAGTAGGACAGACTTGGTGAGGCAACTAGTCTAGGAGAAGGAAAACTCTAAATTGAAACCTGTTAAACTCCGCTTAAAAATTGACCTTGTGTCATATCCTGCCCAAAAGGGAGGGGTTGGTAAATAGGATTAAAACATATAGGCTTATGCTTGGCATGTAAATCTTCCCTTCCCTTCTATTCTCTCTCTCTCTCTCTCTCTCTCTTTCTCTCTCTCTCTCTCTCTATATATATATGTGTGTATACAGAGAGTGCAGCAGAATATCTCCCATATTTAAACTATCATTTGCATGATGCAAATGAATTTGGGCAAGTGGTTATGGTAGCTCTGTCTAACTAATGTTTTATCAATTTTTTCCACTATGGTCAGTTATGGTTATGGCTTGGACTGGTGCATGCTGTATATTTGCTGTTGAAATGTTTTTTAAGACTGATGAATTAGTAATTTTTGGCGTTGGGTAAATATGATTAATGTACAAGAAGTTTTCCTCGCTCATTCACACACACACACACACACACACACACACACACACACACACACACACTCTCTCTCTCTCTCTCTCTCTTCATCTCTCTTTATCTCTCTCATTGTCTCACTTTTCTCTCTTTGTCTCTCTTTCTTTCGATCAGTATTTCTTATCGGCTACCTCCGATCAATATAAAATATTATCATCTGTCTCTGTCTCTCTCTGTCTCTCTCTCTCGTACTATCTCTTTCGCTCTTTCATCTGATTCTTATCACCCCCTTTCATTGATAATCACTTCTATTACGTAATATTTCCATCCTTTAAACCAATGAAAAATGGTGCGGCGTGCTTATCCAAACGGTTATTGTCAGAAAATGGAATCAGTGACCAGAGTTTAAATCCTGGACGAGGCAGTTTTCATTTGACTTCACGAATATGTCCTTTGGAAAGGCATGAATCCATCTCTCCCTTTCCCCTCATCCGTGGGTGAATTGCTGGGCAGACTGGGTTCCGTAACCTTGGTTAGGCAACCAGTCTAGGAGAAGGAAAAATCTGAATTCAAGCCAGATCTACTCCGCTTGAAAACTGATTTTGTGTCACATTTTGCCACTAGCAGAGAGGTTGGGTAAATACAAACTTATAAAATTACTGATAAACTCTCAATAAATCAACCAATGATTCAAGAATATATATATATATATATATATATATATAGAGAGAGAGAGAGAGAGAGAGAATATAAAATTTGAGGTGGAGAGCAGGAAATATACGGGGAAAATGAGTTCCGAGAATTGATAGAGAGAGAGAGAGAGAAAGAAGAAGGGGAAGATGGAAAGCAGGGAATGTGTGATGGAAAAAGGAATTTCAGGTGTCGACAGAGAGAGAGAGAGAGAAAGAAAGAAAAAGAAGGGAAAGGTGGAGAGCAGGGAATGTGTGATGGAAAAAGGGATTTCAGAAGTCGACAAAGAGAGAGAGAGATAGAGAGAAGAAGAAGAAGAAGAAGAAGAAGAAGAAGAAGAAGAAGAAGAAGAAGAAGAAGAAGCGGGAAAAGTGAATAATGTGAAGAAAGAAAGAAAAAATGCGAAGAAGAACCAGATAAAAAAGAAGTGGATAGTGGAGTGAAATAGAAAGAAAGAAAGAAAGAAAGAAAGAAAGAAAGAAGAAGTCGAAGAAGAAGACGAGGAAGGTGACGAGCAATGAGTCTTTGAAGGAAAATGATATTTGGGAATAGACAGAGAGAGAGAGAGAGAGAAGATAAAATTTGAGGTGGAATGCAGGAAATATGAGGGGAGAATGGGTTCCGAGAATTGAGAGAGAGAGAGAGAGAGAGAGAGAGAGAGAGAGAAAGAAAAAGAAGGGAATGGTGGAGAGCAGGGAATGTGTGATGGAAAAAGGGATTTCAGAAATCGATAAAGAGAGAGAGAGAGAGAGAGAGAAAGAAAGAAGAAGAAAAAGAAGAAGAAGAGCGGAAAAAGTGGATAATGTGAAGAAAGAAAGAAAGAAAGAAAGAAAGAATGCGAAGAAGAACCAGATAAAGAAGAAGAAGTGGATAGTGGAGTCAAATGGAAAGAAAGAAAGAAAGAAAGAAAGAAGAAGAAGAAGAAGAAGAAGAAGAAGAAGAAAAAGAAGAAGGTGACGAGCAAGGAATCTTTGAGGGGAAAAATGATATTCGGGAATCGACACAGAGAGAGAGAGAGAGAGAGAGAGAGAGAGAGAGAGAGAGAGAGAGAGAGATGGGTCAGGAGAAGATGGTAGAGAGATGGGAATGTATGAAGAATAAAGACATTTGGAAATCGATTGAGAAAGAGAGAGAAAGAGAGAGAGAAGAAGAAGAAGAAGAAGAAGAAGAAGAAGAAGAAGAAGAAGAAGAAGAAGAAGAAGAAGAAGAAGAAGAAATGGGTGAGGGAAAAAAGAGATTCAGAAATTGACAGATAGAGAGATAGATAGATAGATAGAGAAGAAGAAGAAGAAGAAGAAGAAGAAGAAGAAGAAGAAGAAGAAGAAGAAGAAGAAGAAAGAGATAAGATTAACAAATATATTTAGCCATTTTAGTAGAATTAGCTCGTATGTCGACAGAACCATGATTTAGGAGAAAGCGCCAGAAGATGACGTAATCAGTTAATGGCCTAAATTGATTGGATCAGACGACATCGAGGCTATCTTCACGCCGAATCAATTGTTAACAGCGGATTATTACCAAGCAAATATTTCCTGAGATTAAAATCCTTTACCAGAACGGTATTTTTTTTTTAAGGAAAAAGAAGTTTGCTTTTATCTTTAAGAGAAGACATTAAGTCGTTTTAGTCTGCCATGACTGTTAAAATCTTTCTTTTTTTATTGGAATGGAACTTCTGTCGCCATTTCATTTAAACGTCGCCGAAAAGTCTACAAACAGCGTTCAAAACTATAAAAAAAGTTTTATTTTTTTTATTCAAAGCGATTTAAAAACAAATAACGAATCAAATACAATTTAGTTCAATTGGAATTTAACGCAAGTATTTCTCGTATGTCCTCAGCAGTTTTATTACAAAACATCTAATCACTGCTCAATTTTTTTTTTTTGTTTTCTGAAAAAAAAAAAAAAATACTGCCAATGTTTGTCATTTAAGAAAACATGGTCATTTCTCTCTCTCTTTTTTTGTAAAATGCTTTTTTCTTGTCATAATCTTTACCAATGAGTATTTCTTGTGGAAAATGATTACCAGTGCTTCCCAAAATAATTGTCAAGTTTTCATTTAAGGAAAACCATTACCAAAATTTATCTCTTATCAAAACCATCACTAAAGCTTTTTATTGTCAATTTTGACAATAAAAAAAGCATCGGTTATGATTTTTCATTGGCAATTTTTTTTGTTGCTAAAAATCCTTGTTGATGATTTTCTCTTCTCAAAATCATTGCTAATACTTTTTTCTTTTGCTAAAAGATCATTGCCAATACTTTCCCCTTCTCAAAATCTTTGCCAATACCTTTTTCACAGGATAAAAATCATTGCCAATGTTTGCCAAAATCATTATAAATATCTTTCTCTTGACAAAATCATCGCCGATGTTCTTTGTTGTCAGAATCATTGCCAATGCATTTCCTTTTTCAAAATCATTACAAATATGCTTCCTCTTTTTAAAATGATTAAAAATGCTTTTCTTTTGTCAGAATCATTCCCAATTCTTTTCTCTTGTCAAAAATCATTGACAATACTTTTTTCTCTTATCAGGATCATTTTCAAGATTTTTCTTTTATCAAAATCATTGTCAATGCTTTTCTCAACTAAAAATCGTTGACTACGTTTTTTTCTCGTCAAAATCCGTTGCCAAAATATTTTCTTGTCAAAATAATTGCCAATGAATTTCTTATTTTGAAATCATTACCGAAGCTTTCTCTTGTCAAAATTATTGTCACTGTTGTTCTCTCAGTCAAAATCATTGCCTATGTTTTGCTCATATCAAACAATTGCCAATGTATTTCTCTTGTCAAAACCATTGCCAATACTTTTCTCTTGTCATAAAGAAAAGAACTGGAAATGATTTTGACGAGATGAAAACATTTGTAATTATTTCCAAGAAACTTTTCTGTCTTATTTTTCTGTCAACTTTGCTCGATGCGATCCGCTTCAAATTTTCCCAGGTATTTGTCGTTTTCTTCTTCTCCAAATACTCTGCTACGTCTCCCATATTTTTCCTTTCTTCACTATAAACATGAAACATTTTAGAATCACAAATTATATTTCTATATCTTGTAGACCAGTTGGCTGGGGCTGTAAAATACGCCGCCTGCATCTCTGTAGAGATTTAAGGCTTCTTCTCAACGAGTGCCCGGCATATGACACTAAACCGTCTGATAGTATGTGGAGTGCCCTTTATTGCCATTATTGTCAGGTTTGCTCTGACCCGGAGTGGTAATGCCTCAAAGGTTTCCATCTATGGGTCAAATAGAACTGTTTGATCATTTACTATGCTTGAAAACATTTTATGGTATGCAATAAAATGACTGCTAAATTGAATTGTTTGTATTACATAGCAATACTTGAAACAATTTAACTGGGTGCAAATAAAACTATTGATGTTAGATTGCAATAAATGAGCCCTGATTAGTTTAAAACTTGTTACTTATAAACTATTCCGATTCATCAAACAAATATGTATAAACAGGGTTTGGCATTAAATAACCTACAAAGGTTGGTATACTATAAAACCCAACCAAACCAAATCATATATATTTAATATATTTGTATAAAGAGGATTTGGCATTAAATAACCTACAGTGGTTGATATGTCATAAAACCCAACCAAAGCAAATCATATATATTTGATATATTTGTATAAAGAGGATTTGGTTATAAATTACCTACAATGGTTGATATGACATAAAACCCAACCAAACCAGATCATATATATTCAATATATATGTGTATAAAGAGAATTTGGTATTAAATAACCGACAAGAGTTTATATGGCATAAGACACAATTAACCAACCAACCAACCAATTCCGATATTTTAATAATTTCTGTTGGGTTGAATTATTAATAATTTCCATTTTTTAAGACGAGTTGGTAATGTGAATTTCAAACTTCCAATGTTTTAAACAAACCGGAAATCATCTGATTAAATTGTACCTTCATTGGCTATGTACCCATTCCAATTTAATCTATGATTTCCCGCCACTAAAATCGGGGAACTGAAAATGTATATTCGACACCATATTGTTGGTATTTAAGAATGCCAAAAACGCAACATAAACAATTAAAAAATATGTAGTGTCTATAACCAAGGTGTCAGTACAGACCACCAAGTCTGAAACTGGTTTTTAAAGTTTCGTTCTGCCTATACGTCGGTGAAAAATAAACCCAAACATTGATACTAATAAAACATCGACAAAGATTGTTTAAGAGAAATGGTTGAATGAAATTGGTTGAATGCTAAAGTAATCGAGAATTAGCACTTCCTATCTATGTTGTATATTGACCTCCGACCTGGCCGGGCTGTCAAAATAGGAAATGCACCTATGTAAATAACAGGTGCATCCGGTCGAGGAATATCAGAATATAACCTTGACCGTGGACGGGTTGAATGAGTGCGATTTGTGACGCCCACAAGAAGAAAGTGAACGATGAACAATTATATAACCCGGGTGAAGACAGGAAGTCAGTCAGTTTGGAGAACAGATGAGTTGGAGACAAGATGCGGTAGAGAAAGCCAGCACCCAGCAGGGTGGGCCCTCAGGCCCCCGATTGAGCAGTTGGAGATCAGACGAGTTGGAGAGAAGATGCTGGATTGAGGAACATGTCCCAGAGAGGCTGGGCCCCCAGGACCCCAGTTGAGCTGCTCAGGAGAACGAGAAAGAAACGCAGTTATGGCCAATTGAGTGGGGGTCAATATGTTGCAGTTCTGTTCGGTCTCCAACCCCCTCTCACACACAACCCTTTCAATGAAGTGAGAGGTATATTTTTCTAAAGAACTGTGTCGCTCGTCTTCATTGCGTCGTTTTATTTCTGCATGCATCTGCATATAAGTATGCAACATCTATAATCTGCCGCCACTCGTAAAAGATCAGAAAAGTAAAGATGAAAATCTTCCAAATAAACGCCCCGCACTTATCTGTTGGAGAAATGCATTTCTTCATGATCCTGCATGGTCACATTCAGCAAGAATCACAAAGGAAAAAAATATTGGATTTCGGCTGGTCTATTCTACTCCATCCACCATATTTACCAGACCTTGCACCATGTGATTTCATTCTCTACAAAATGCTCTGAATAACAAAAAACTTTCAGAAGATCAGGGGAAAACGTTCTCGAAAACTTATTAAGGATGAAATCAGTTAGATTTTACTTGAGAGGAATCAACAAGCCATCAGATGAATGTCAAGAGGTGATTTAATATAATTGTGAATATACAAATAATTGAAATAAATTCATTGTTAAATCATTCATGAATAAGTTATATTTTACTAAAACGAAAATTTTTAATAACACAATCCCACCGTTCGTTTTCATTTTTGGCAAATATATTAATATCACTCTCTAGAAACACCAAAGTAAAAGTACGATCACCAGATGGAGACACAAAATACTTCGACATTGTAGCAGGAGTACTACAAGGGGACACGCTAGCACCATACCTCTTTATCATTCGTCTAGACTACGTACTTAGAACATCGATTGATAAAATCAGAAAGAACGGCTTCGAGCTGAAAAAGAAAAGAAGCAGAAGGTACCCCGCAAAAACAATTACCGACGCCGACTACGCCGATGACATAGCGATACTGGCAAATACACCCAACCAAGCCGAAACACTACTGCATAGTTTTGAACAAACAGCCGCAGTCATAGGCCTCTATGTCAATGCACACAAAACGGAATAAATGTGCAAAATCAAACGGGTGACATCTCCACTCTAGACGGAACCCCTCTTAAACTAGTAGACAAATTCACTTACCTAGGAAGCAGCGTCTCATCAACCGAAAAGGACATCGATACGAGGTTAACGAAGGCATGAACAGCTATCAATAGGCTATCGATTATATGGAAATCAGACCTAACCGATAAAATGAAACGCAGTTTCTTCCAGGTAGTGGTCGCATCGATACTGCTATATGGATGCACAACATGGACTCTAACTAAACGGCTGGAGAAGAAGCTAGACGGCAATTACACAAGAATGCTGCGAGCAATCTTGAACAAGTCCTGGCGGCAACACCCACAAGACACCAACTGTACGGCCACCTGCCTCCTATCACGAAAACTATTCAAGTTAGACGAACCAGATATGCAGGACACTGCTGGAGAAGCAGGGACGAGCTCATAAGTGATGTACTCTTGTGGACCCCCACATATGGCCGAACAAAAGCAGGACGACCAGCACGAACATACATTCAGCAACTATGTGAGGATACGGGATGTAGCCCTGAAGACCTGCCAGAGGCGATGAACGATAAGGAGAAGTGGCGAGAGAGGGTCAGGGATATCCGTGCTACCAGCACGACATGATGATATTAATATCATCCCTGTACATGAGGTTTTTAATCTTTTCTAGTGACTTTATTAGTTTATAGCCTGCGCATTTTCTTACTGTATAATTAAGTGGCATCATTGCTATAAAAGATAGTAGCGGCGCGCGCGCACGAGAGAGAGAGAGAGAGAGAGACTCCTAGGAAGATGCCTCCCCTCTGCTAGGGTTTGTCCTTTTCCTCTTAGTTCCTCGCGTCTGTTGATATCTTGAACATTTTTTTGGCAAAGTTCTCGGGATCATTTCATATGTTTTTCCATCACCATGGTTACATTTTTCCTCATAGCATTTTACCTTCTTTAGCAATATCTAAACATAATCGGTCGTCTGTTCTTCGAATTCCTTTGCGACCCCTTTTCTCTTTTGGAAAAAGGCCACAGCTTTGAAGCGTGCCGTAGATTCGAAGTCCGAGATAAGAAGTTTCCTTTGCTCTCCAGGACTCTCCTAAGTATTTTAGCTAATTATCATTTTAACTGCAAGTGACTTTTTCATACCAGCTTTAATTGGTGGTTCTGACTAAAGCCTGAGTGACAGTAAGTCTCCTCAGGTCTCTTGAACAGTGCTGTGGTCAGGAAGGTCACCATTCTTCCCCCAGATTTCTACTTTTCCACTCGTTTGCATACAGTTTCAAGAATACCAAGAATTTTATGCGTCTTTTAAAAACAGATTTTGGTTTATGCATATACCATTTGTCATCATGGTAAAATTTTAATTGGATTACCTTTCCTATCCAGTGTGACACGATGGGTGGCATTCGTTTCTGTGTGTGTCGGTGTGGGTGCCAGTCAGAGGACCCTTTTGTCTGTTTTGGCGCGAAACCCACACAAAGGGCTTGCGCGTGAGATCTCTCATGAGACCAGAAGAAGACGAGGGAAGGAAGGTCTCAGAGCAGAACAGGAGAAGGAGGCAGAACAGACCGGTCGACAGAACAGGGCAGACGGCAAAAGAGAGCATGTGCTAGGCCTGTGGACCCAGAGGCCGATGTGAGAGGACAAGTCAGCATTCCTGGTGAATTTGTGGGAATTTCGCTCGAATACACGCTCGCGATAGCTCACAGAATGCTAGGAAAGTGTTACAAACTTTGCTCTTCTTGTGCTTAGAGCTAAACCAAGTCCGTGTTTGTTTGTTCTCTTTTCTTCCACTCTCTCGGTTGTGTATGTTGTGTTTTGTGTGACCGTAAAGAAATGTGAAATACCCCTGGCTGGAGATGAGAGAAACCACTAGACGATCAGATGATTATGAGTGGTTTAGGAGGTTGATATAGTGGGGACCGGCCAGCGGTGTATTGTCACTCCAATCATACCTTCTGTTGTATTCCTTTTCACCATGAAAAGCTTCTCAAATAGTCCCGCATTACTTAACTATGCATGATAAATCAGAGATAAGACTCGTAAATCTCCCATGATAACGAGGAATATTGTGAAATAGGCACCTGTGTATTGTGCTGGTTACAACAATTCTTTTCTACATTAGTTTATTATTATTATTATTATTATTATTATTATTATTATTATTATTATTATTATTATTCACTCATTAGAGTTTTTCGCATCAGCGTTAACTGATGGTCTTTCACTGAAGTTTGAGTGACAGCAAGTTTCCTCAAGTTTCCAGGACTCTCCACAGTATTCTGTCCGTTCTCAACAATGGTGTAGTTTGGATGGTCTCCATTTATCCCCCAACTAACAAGTCCTCCAGTCCCTTTAATAGTCCTTTAGTTACTGTACCGAATGCACCATTGATATAATCGTTACCTACATGTTCCATAGTTTTTTAAAAATTTCCTTGAAAGATCGGGGTACTTATCGTTCTTTTCACGTTCTTTCAGTTTTATTCAGTGGTCAGCCGGGACAGCAAAATCTACAATTTTGAAAGTTCTCTTTTTTTTTGTTGATCACTATAATGTCTGGATTATTATTATCTTATTTCTTTGAGAGTTTTTCACACCAGCGTTAGCCGGTGATCTTCCACTGGAGTTTGAGTGACAACAAGTCTCCTCTAGTCTCCACGACTCTTCTCAGTATTGTAGCCGATTTCAACAATGCTATAGTTTGGATAGTGTCAGTCTTATTTCCTAGTCCTCCAATCCCTTTATCAATCCGTTGGTGTCTGTACCGAGTACTCCAACTACTGTTGTCATCACCGTCACTTTCATGTTCCATTGTTTTTTCAGGTCTTAGTAGTTAATTTTCTTTTCGCTTTCTTACAATTTTACTCTGTGGCCAGCCGGATCGAATAGTCCACTATTCGTTTTTTTTTTGTTGGCTATCACTAGGTCTGGTCGTTTGGCCGAGATAAGGTGATCCGTTTGTATCTCAAAATTCCAGAGAATTTCGTGCGTCTCATTCTTCTGGGTGGATTTTTTTTATTATTATTTTTATTATCAATGTTTTCCTTTCAGATTCTCTATTGTTACTATCTTTATGGCACTATTTTTTGAATATTGGTCACGCTGTATAAAATAACCCCCCCCCAAACAACCCAAAAGCAATATATATATATATTTGGTGATTTTGTTATTTTATGCAGTTCACACAACAAAAACGCACACAAACACACTCGCTCAGTCGGCTGGGGCTGTAGAATTCACCGACTGTACCTCTGCAGAGGGGTAAGACCTCCACTCTCCAACGAGTATCCTGGATATGACACTAAACAATCTGATGGCGATGTTCCAGTAATGCTGGAGCTTTAGGGAATGTGGAGTACCCTTTCATTGCCATTTCTCCCAGGTTCACTCTGGCCCGGAATGGTAACACCTGATAGGGCCCTATCTATGGGTAGAACATAACTAAAATGCATACTTATGCTAAACTGAATTGTTTGAATTAGAACTGTTTGACTAAGCTGAATTGCTTGAAAGAGAAATATTTTTGACAATTAGAATATGTACTTATGCTAAACTGAATTGTTTGAAATGGAACAGTTTTTGAAATTGAAACTGTAATTACACTAAATTGAATTGTTTAATATAGAACTGTTTTGACATTTTACTGTGTGTAAACAAATTCTATACTTATACTAAACTGAATTGGCTAAATTAGAACTGTTTGAATATACTGAATAGTTTGAAATAGTAATGTTTTTGGCATTTAAACTGTGTACTCATGCTAAACTGAATTGTTTGAAATAGAACTGATTATTTGTATAAAAATGGATTTGGCGTTAAATAACCTACAAAGTTGATATGCCATAAAGCCCAAACAACCAACCAACCAACCACACAAACACACACACACAAACACATATATCAGTTTTTAAAATTAGATATTTAAACAAACATGCAATGTGTGATAATATGCCCGACACCGCGGGTCCCCACAATCTCAACTTCTTAAATCAGCTCATGACTATTCGATAGTCTAGTGGTTTCTCTCATCTCCGGCCAAGAGTATTTCACATGTTTTACAAATACACAACAGACACAACATAAATAACCAAGAGTGAGAGAAAGAAGAACAAACAAGTATGGACTTGGGTTAGCCCCACGTGCAAGAAAGGAAAAGTTTTGGTACTTTTTTGTGGTTTTCTGTGTATCTGTGGCTATCGCGAGCGTGTGTCCGAGCGAAATTCCCACACAGCCACCAGGAACGTTGGCTCATCCTCTCGCATTGGCTGACCTGGCTTCTGAGTCCACTGGTCCCAACTTCTCCTTCAGCAGCCGCTTCTTTCTGACCGTCGCCTTTCCCTGACTGTCGCTCACTCCTATTAACTGCCTGGGACCTTGCCTTTCCTCGTCTTCTTCCGGTCTCGTAGGAAATCTCGTGCGCAAACACTTTGTGTGGGTTTCGCGCCAAAGCAGACAAAGGAATCCTCTGACGGGTGTTCACCCACACTTACAGAAACGAATGCCTCTCCATTATGCCACAAATGTGATTCGAATCGTTTTGTTTCTAAAGTTAAAAAAAAGAAACACTGCCCAAGAAGCAAACAGATTTGTGCATGGTAATTTTTACTGAGATAGATTTTCGTACTGATTTTCTGTTACATCATAATGATGCTATTCCTGATAGAAAATCGATTCTGCTATGGTTTGCAAATTCTATCCGAAACAGTATCATTCCGATGTAACATAAAATGAGAACGAAAAGCTCTTTTCACAGTATTCTTTTTAAAACAAAAACGGACTTTATTTATTTATTTATTTTTGTTAACTAAACTTTTTTTAAAATCATTGACCCACCCTGTGTTTGCTGTCTCTGGCATTGTTATTTCAATTTATTTTTTTTTCTGAATGATCAACCCTGTCTGATTTATTTGGCGATTGGTGATTGGAAATTTCGGTTGTCTGGATATAAAGTACAACGTGGGGAGATAGTCGGATCGGCCAAGATTTGATTCTTCATTGGAGCAGTGGCCCGCTGGTAGTCGAGATAGACGACTGGGTGACAATGGTTACATTATTCCGCCTCGTTCTTACCTCTTTGATGGTGTGCTAGTGTATATATAGTAGGTCATTTATTTCTCTTGTTCCCCAGTGGCAGCTTTTTCCTTCTCTTGGATATAGTCCACGGCATAAAAACGAGTAATTGAGTTCTCTTATCTGCGAAGTTAACATTTTTCACATCATAGGTAAACTTGTTATCGGTCTATAGTTGCTGGGAATAGTCTTTTTTTATATCCTTGATCAGGGTAGTTTTCCCTTGGTCATACAGTTGTTTCCTTCTTGTAGGGGTTTACTCAGTCACTGAGCCATTCTTTTGTGGATGCCCGTGAATTTAAAAAAAATCAGAATCCATGTATGCCATCATAAGTTGTTCTCCAATTGAGTGTTGCTCTTAGCGAGTCCAGCCGTATGTTCATCTCGAGGCCTTCATCAACTTTTTTTTCAAGTCATGGATCCATTCAGCTTTTCTGTCATGTTCTTTCCATTGCGATATTTGACTCAAAAATTGTTTTGTTTCTTTTGTTTCCAATTGTTGATTTGTTTTTGTGCACTCTCAACCTACTTGTCGGTAGAATTTTCTTTGATTACTTAAGAGGTTAGTATTTGCCTCTGCCTCCCACCAGACCGGTTTTGACATAAGGCCAATGGCCTGAAGGCCGAAAAAAGTGGGGATTAGGGGAGGGGAAGGTCGGTCACGAGCCGAGTTTCGAACCCTGCTACTCATCGATCCACTTAGTGGGCCTGGTGAGCCTAGCTGATCTTGGACCCAAATCTGGGTCCAGGCACGTATGCCTGCTTATAGCTTAAAGGGGACAGCAAAGTCCAGAGGTGGCAATGTTGCAGCTCGCCCACCCGAAGGTGTCCCAGCCGAAGTCGAGGGCCTTCCGGCCTTGAATCTGCCATTGATTTCGATACCCCATCCGTTGATTGCTTACGAAGTTCCTGTTTTGTTTGTATTGTTTATCCCTATCCCGATACCTTTTGAGTTCCTTTTTTTTCACCAAAATCTTTTGATTTATTTTTTCCAGCTGTGTTTTTATACCCATCGGTGGTTTTCTTTTTAGATTCTTTTCTTTTCGTTGGGTTTTTATATGTTTCCGCTTTCTAATTTTTTTTTTTGTCCTTTTACCCACATTTTCCATTCAGGTTTTGTATTTATTCTCAAATTCCTTGGGAGGATACATATTCAATTACTGGCCAGTTTTACTCCTGCAGAGATTAATTTCTTCTGTTTGGGATTGTTGGTCGTTGGGATATGCTTCAATAATTAATTTACCTTTTTTGATCTCCACTTTGATTTTTTTTCAGTCTTGATTCTTTTTGGATAGTAATGTTGTTTTCTGTTGCTCGTCATTTTTTAAAATTCTACATTTGTTCTAACTTCTTATATTAATACTGATGTGTTTCTGGATCCAGAAGTGATTTGGTTTTAGAGTTTAATGCTTCAATTCGTTTAAGGAGCTGACTTTGACTATGTTCTTCACGATTTACCTGTCCACATATTTCTAGTATTTCAAAGTCAGACAGCCAACCTTTCTTTAAAACCATCCAGGCTTTGTCGGCAAAATTTTTGACGTCTGTTAAATTCAGCGGATTATGTCCAGATTTCTATCTGTTGGGTATCACCTACTATTTCAGCATAACGAGCTGTTCCATCTGCCATCTGGCAGTAGCGGAGACCAGTCCGACAGTATCAGTCCAGATCAGTCTACGAGACAGACCAAAAGAGCCGTTCCTATTGTTGAAGTATATCCTTACTCTATCACTAATCCTATGTTCTTATTACTAACAGTCTCTCTCTTGTAAATACTCTTTCCTGTAAATATAACTATTTTCCTCACATATCGTGGTTTGTCTTATTATTACAACTACTTGTGTTCACTAACCAGAACACAACACTATCATCCGTTTCCTATATCCTCTTTGCGTAGGATTGCTTTTAAAATAATAGTCAATTAATTTTTACTTGTCTTCTCTCATTCCTTTTTTCCTTTGATGTCTCTCAAATGAAATCCAGCCCAATTGGCTGTGGCTGAAGAATACACCGACTGCATCTCTGTAGACCCCACCCATTCGAACGAAGGTCCTGGATATGACATTAAACAATCTGATGGTGAGGTTTCAGTAATACTGGAGTTTTGGGGAATGCGGAGTACCCCTTCATTGCCATCGCTACCAGGTCCACTCTTTCCCGGAGTGGTAGCACTTGAAAGGATTCTATCTCTGGGTAAAATAGAACCGTTTGACATTTAAACTGAGTGCAAACAAATGACTTCTGCGAAACTGAATTGTTTGAAATAGAACTGTTTGATCATTTAACTGTGAATGAATGACTGATGTTTAATTGAATTGTTAGTGATACATAGCAGAACTTGAAACTATTTAAATTTATTGACTTAGGTTTACAAATCATATATATCTAATATATATGTATAAACCGGATTTGGCATTAGATAACCTACTATGGTTGATATGCCATAAAACCAAACCAAATAGATGAATTGTTGTTTTGATCGTTGTTTGTGGACCTGAAATAAGTATAGCCAATATTCGCGGGCTGCCGTGGGATCTTTCCTGTTGGCTATCAAGGGAACGCCGACCAATCGGTTGTCTGGGTCCCACGTTGATTTTGATTCTTCATTTGTCATGAGTAGTATAATGTGGCTGTACCTGCACCAGGGGTTGATTAATGTCTGTGTTCTTGTTACGGACGTGACCTCATAGTCTATCAATACAGAGAACACTCCAGCAGGCCACAAAAAGACCAACCAAAATGTACGCTTTTTAAGATACTTAGTATTAGTCTAATGGTCACATTTTTTATTTGACTTATCATATTTACCAACCCCTCCGCTCGGGCAGGATATGACACAAGGTCAATTTTTAAGCGGAGTTTAACAGGTTTGAATTCAGAATTTTCCTTCTCCTAGACTAGTTGCCTCACCAAGGCTGAAGCAATCAGTCTGCCCAACTATTTACCCATAGCTGGAGGGAGAATAATTGGATTCATACCTTTCCCAAGGTGAAAATGCAATGAGTCTCGTCCAGGATTTGAACTCGTGTCACCGTGTCCATTTCCCACAACGATAACCATTACACCACGGGTACCTCCTCTTGATTTGACTTATAGAGTTTAAAACGTTACATCAGTCATAAGCAAACTACTAAATCGTGAAATTAGTCACGTGAAATTTTGTACTTTATTAAGTAAAGTACAAAATTTTACGTGACTAAGTACAAAATTTTACGTGACAAAATTTCACTTGACTAATTTCACGTGAAATTTTGTACTTGACTTAAGGTACTAAATCGTGAAATTAGTCACGTCAAATTTTGCAGCTTACTTATTGTTGGGATTTCCCCTATAGATGGACTCGTCCTCATGTGACACATACCAACTGAGCTCTCTTCTGCGCAGTTTCAGTCGCAGCAAGAGCAGCGGCTGTAATAACACTGGGCCACTCCAGTTGTTGGGTAGCACTACGGCCGGCCGTGCTGGCTGCGGCGCGGATCTGACCGAGTGTGTCTCGGTAGCTGGAGATTTTCTACGGCCACGGGGGGCCATCCCGCCAGGCTTTTACCCACTTCGTGGGGGTTATTGCCTAGCGCCAGAGGCGCCTCTTATAAGGGGAATGCTGAGGAGGCCGTAGGCATTTTTGGAAATACCGGGCGCGTATGGGCTCCGGCCCTGCGCCCGGACCCACCAAAAAAGGCCTTGTGCCACACTTTCTCGTTCGGTGGAGCGTGGAAAAAAATACAGCAGTCTCAGACGCAGCTTCGAACTCAGTCTCAATTCTGTCTCAGCGAGTCGTTACTAAGAGCGGTAATATTCCTGATTGTTAAGCTGAGGAGGGGTTTCTCCCAGCTATCGTTTGTATATGTATTATTTGCCTTCAATATATTTCTGATTATTTCTGTGTCGTGTCATCATTTGAACCCCCACCCCCTTGACCCCAAAACTTATGCTACTGAATTTCACGTGACTTATGAATGACATTGATGTAGAGAAACTTGTACATGAAACATTTTGGTGGATTCAGTAATACCATACTTTCGCTGGACTTTTGAATCTACGACTATCTATTTCTTAAAAGACAGTTTGTTCATTTATATCTATCATCTTTAGCTACTAATAATTCCAGTCATGTGACCGGTGGAGAGAAAGAGAGAAATGTTGTATATCCATAATACATCTGCACGTATACATATACAAATATATACGGAAACAAATCAACCGGTAATGACGACTTCAATAACAAACGAATACACTTCTTTATATAAATCTCTGACACTTTTTTTTCGAAAGGGTGATGCTTGTTGTTTGTGAGAAATAAGTGGAGACACGGACGGACTGATATATTGACCCAAGTTCTTCTCTTGACCATAGCAGCACTTCTTTCGCATCTTGGCTTGGGTTGCTCAACCGGGGGTCACTAAGGGCCCAAAGTCCTCTGTCTGGAGCTGGTTCTCACTTCAGCATCCTGTCCCCAACAGACTCAAACCGTCCGGGCACCTGGTTATATTATTTTCTGATGCCCACCTGCTTCTGCTGTTCTTCCGCTTATTTACACAGGTGCATCTCTTGACTAACGGCTCGGTCGAGGGTCAAGATATAACAGAAAGAGACAGTGACAGAAGAATGGTTGAAGAATTGCAGGCATTCTCTTTTTTTTTTCCTTTTTGTTTACTTATGTTCGCTTACTGTCTGGCGACGAATCGGATTTCTGAGTTCTGAGAGATTAAATTTTAATTCGTTTGTAAGAAATTTACTATTATCATATTTACCAACCCTTCCGCTCGGGCAGGATATGACACAAGGTCAATTTTTTAGCGGAGTTTAACAGGTTTGAATTCAAAGTATTCCTTCTCCAAGACTAGTTGCCTCACCAAGTCTGTCCTACTATCTCCCATAACAGGAGGGAGAATAATTGGATTCACACCTTTCCCAAGAGTATTAGTGCTATGTGAAACGCAATCAGTCTCGTCCAGGATTTGAACTTGTGTTGCCGCGTCCATTTCCTACGACGATAACCATTACACCACGGGTACCTCCAGAAATTTACTATTATCATATTTACCAACCCTTCCGCTCGGGCAGGATATGACACAAGGTCAATTTTTTAGCGGAGTTTAACAGGTTTGAATTCAGAGTATTCCTTCTCCAAGACTAGTTGCCTCACCAAGTCTGTCCTACTATCTACCCATAACAGGAGGGAGAATAATTGGATTCTTACCTTTCCCAAGAGTATTAGTGCTATGTGAAACGCAATCAGTCTCGTCCAGGATTTGAACTCGTATCGCTGTGTCCATTTCCTACGACGATAACCATTACACCACAGGTACCTCCAAAAGTTTAGTTTTATTATCGTCACTCCTTTGAGAGTTTTTCGCACCAGCGTTAGCTGATGGTCTTTCACTGGAGTCCGAGTGACAGCAAGTCTCCTCAAGTCTCCAGGACTCGCCTCAGTATTCTCTTAAGTATGCTGTAGATTGGATAGTCTCTGCTCGTCCTCTGATTTCTAAGTCTTACAATCCCTTCACTAATTCTTTGAGGATTGTTCGGAGTGCGCCAATTACAATTGGTATCACCGTCACCTTCATGTTCAATATTTTTTTGTTCTCAGGCAAGGTCTTAGTACTTAACTCTCTTTTAGCTTTCTCTTATTTTCACTTTGTGGTCCGCCGAGACGACAAAGTCTATTATTTGACAGGTTCTTTTTTGTTGTTGACTAGGTCTGGTCGTCTGGCCCGGATTAGGTGATCTGTTTCTGTCTCAGAAAACATAGTAAGTTGTCGACTGTAGTCAAGGGCGACCAGAAGGCTCCCTTTTCCATAGCTACTACACCGAGTTGTAGGGGAGGGCGTTACTCCTTTCCATGGTTTGCTCCACTTTACCCTTCATACGTACCTCATATTGCTGACTGTTAAGCAAGGAGGTATCAAGTACCATTTTTAAAGTCTTTGGTATGACGCGACCAGGGATTGAACCCAGGTCTCCCGGATTATTGGCGAACACTCTACCCACTTGGCCATTAATACGTGAAACTAATTATTATAATTATTATTATTATTATCATTATTATTAAGGAGAAGAAATAGCACTTGAAAGCATGAACATTTTTGCAGAATCGCAGCCTCACCACCAGAAACTGTTCTTGCAAGATTAATTTGTTCGTGTTATTAATGTTGCTATTCATTTATTTGTTTCTGGCTGGCTAATCTTCTTCGCCTCCTCCACCGATTGAGAGATAAGCGCTGTTATGAGAATCGTGCGATAGACAGTAAGTGGGTGAGTCGTGGTGATCGGAGCGGGTTTGGGTTGGAGGAACAACGATCATAATGTGATAACGTTCTTGCTTCCTGGTTTCCTGTGTTTTAGCTGAATTTAAAAATGTCCCCAGACATAATCAAAACTTCAGTGTGGAAGTTGACCGTTCGAATATGCCGGCCGATAAAAAGGCAACGCCTGTTCAACCATCGAGAACTTTCGACTAAAATAACAAAACAAACAAACAAACAAACAAAATAGGACTAAGCAAAACAAAAATACAAAAAAGGCAAAAACAAATACAGCTCCCTCAAAAAACAACAACAAAAAGACAACAATTGTCATATTTATCATTGTCAAATTTATTATGAACAAAACTTATGCATATTGTTAATGGTCCGGGAGACAGCGGTTCGATCCCAGGTGGAGTCATACCAAAGACACAAAAAATGGTACTTGATACTTTCTGGTTTAACACTAAGCACTATATGGTATGTATCAAGGGTAAAAGGGAGCCTTCGGATCACCCTTCACTACGGTCACCAACCTTACTTATACATATATTCTTGTAATTACATATATATATATATATATATATATATATATATATATATATATATATATATATATATATATATATATATATATATATATATATAGATATTATTGTAAAGTAAGTAAAGTTAGCGACCATAGTCGAGGGTGACTCGAAGGCTCCCTTTTCAATAGCTACTACACCAAGGTGTAGGGGAGGGCGCTACTATTCCCAGGATTGCTCCACTTTACCCTTGAACTGTACCTTATAATGCTGAGTGTTAAGCAAGGTGGTATAAAGTACCATTTTTTAAAGTCTTTGGTATGACTCGACCTGGGATTGAACCCAGGTCTCCCGGGCCATTGGCGAACACTCTAACCGCTGGGCCAATGTCCCGGTCATAGTGTTGGAATTATATATATATAATTCTTTGAATTATACACTGTTTGCTTTATCAAACTTTCTAAATTATACACTGTTTGCTTTATCAAACTTTCTAAAACCTACTCGGATACTTAAAAGAAGTTCACCTGTACAGCAATTATACACAATTATATATATATAATTCTTTGAATTACACACACACACACACACACACACACACACACACACACACACACACACACACACATATATATATATATATATATATATATATATATAAATGAAATATAAAAAAATATATATATATTTGAATATTTTACGGGGGGTTATATATCATTACCAGGAAAGGAGTAGCGGGCGCCCTTCCCTACCCCATGGTGTAGTAACTATCGAAAAGGGAGCCTGCGGGTCATCCTCGACTACGGTCGCCAACTTAACTTTTTTACTATATATTATTACAAGAATATTTATATACATATATAATTACAAGAATATGTATCTGTGTACGTATATAAACAAATATTCTTAGAATTATATATATATATATATATTCTTTAAATTATATACATACACATAACACTCACGCACGGACGCGCGTGCACACACACACACACACACACACACACACACACACACACACACACACACATATATATATATATGTTGAAATGATAGATTGTAGTTAATCTGTCAGTATGATTGAAATATGAGGAAAGTTGGATAAATCAAACTCCTAACTCTCGTTCAGATGCAATATTTCGTTCGTTTTATTCCATCGAACTTGATAAAACGGACGAAATACTGTTTCTAAATTGGAGTTAACTGTTTGCTTTATCAAACTTTCTAAAACCTACTCGGATACTTAAAAGAAGTTCACCTGTACAGCAAAATTAAAAAAAAAAAACAACTTCCCCCACAAAAAAATGTTAAAAAATTCTTATAATAAATGTTCAAGCAAAATATATGGAAAGTGTGTTGAAAGAAATACCCCCCCCCAATTTTTTCTCCACAAAATATACCAAAAATATGATAAAAAATGAAATAACATCAATTTACCTCAAAAACTGACCTCTTGTGGTTGATATGTCGTAAAACAAAACAAAAACAAAAAAACAAAAACAAATCAAACTTTCTACATATTTCTATAATATATACGAGGTGCATATGATAAGTTTCCAGACTTTTTTCGAATGGGCACTTTTATTGACAGTACACACATGAAACTCTAGTTCCCTTCGAAGCAATCTCCTCCGGCACTTGTTGTACCGTTACAACAACTTCTGGAAAGCCCCATGAAAGTCCTCTTGTGTGAGCGTGTCAATGACCTTCGTCACAGTCTCTTTCATCTCCTCAATTGTCTCATAACGACAGCCTTTGAGCTTGGGGAATAACCAAAAGTCACAGGGAGTTCTTTCTGAACTCCCTTAAAACCTCAACATAGTAACCCTAACCCTAACCCTTTGGCCAATCAACTCTAGTGTATTGACTTTCTTACTCCTGCCACACCTCTCATCACCCCCCACAGACTCCCCGCCTTCCTTGAATCTCTTATGCCACTCAAAAACTCATGCTCGATTCATGCAAGATGGTCGAAAAGCAGTCTGAAGTATTCCATACATTTTTGTGGCATTTTTTTTTTCAAGTTTAAAACACAATTTTATTGCATATCGTTCTTCTAAAGTGTCGGATTGCATTTTTGAAATTCACCAGTTGTGACAGTCAGGCTTTAGAAGGGTGTATTCCAATTCCAGCTGTAGCTCTTCATTTGAATCTGAAATCATAAAAATTGATCAGTCATCTCATAAGATGTATAGCAATAACATAGTGAATTTTCAAGAGTCTACGACAATTTTAAATGCCCGTACAAAAATGTCTGGAAACTTATCGAATGCACCACGTACATATATATAAATCTATAGTAGAAAGCGTTTGATTATTAACGCAGGGAATGGATACGGTCACTCTCGTTTGTAATTCACGTTGCCCTAATTCACTTGGGAATGGGTAACTAGAAGCTCAGACTGTGATCTTTAGTGGGGGTGTCCTTGTGGTGTAATTGTTAAAGCGTTGGACTGCAGAATCGCTGTAAGCGAGTCGCGCTGTTACGTTTACTTTCTGACGAATATATTTGGGGAATATTTGAACCTCCTTATGCCCCCCCAAGCTAGGGGTTAAATCATAACACTTCTATTCTTCTAGGATTGATTTGGCATTTAATAAACCAAGAAGGTTGATATGCCATTAAAACAACCAAATCAAATCAAATTTGGTCTTGTATGGCAAACAGTCTAGGAGAAGGAAAACTCTGAATTCAAACCTGTCAAACCCTGCTTTAAAATTGATCCTAATTCTAATTTTGAAAAAAAAAAAAAGAAGGGAACAACGAAAAATGGCGATTTTCTCACGGCTTCGCGCACTCTCACCAACCCAAGCTAACTCTTTAAGAAATCAGAAACGCAGCTTCAAGTTAAGCCAGTATAGACAAAGTTTGAAGTGGGGACAGAATTATTGAGGTGCTGACTGATTTAGGGGAACATGTTATTTGGTAGATATGTTTGGTCCCCCAAAATTTATGTTGTAGTTTGGCATATTTTTTTGCTCAGTGGTGATATAGCCATAATACGGATATGTAAAATATACGGATATCCCTGACCCTCTCTCGCCACTCCTCCCTATCATTCATGGCCTCAGGCAGGTCTCCTGGACAACATCCCGTATCCTCACATAGTTGCTGAATGTATGTTCGTGCTGGTCGTCCTGCTTTTGCACGGTCATGTGTGGGGGTCCATAAGAGTACATCCCTTATGAGTTCGTCCCTGCTTCTCCAGCAGTGTCCTGCATGTCTGGTTCGTCTAACTTGAATAGTTTTCGTGATAGGAGGCAGGTGGCCGTACAGTTGGTGTCTTGCAGGGTGTTGCCCCCAGGACTTGTTCAAGATTGCTCGCAGCATTCTTGTGTAAATGCCGTCTAGCTTCTTCTCCTGCCGTTTTGTTAGCGTCCATGTAGTACGTAAAATATACGGGTATGTAAAATATACGGGTATGTAAAATATAAGGATATGTAGAATATACGGGTATGTAAAATATACGGATATGTAGAATATACGGATATGTTTAATATACGGTTATGTAGAATATACGGATTTGTAGAATATACGGGTATGTAAAATATACGGATATGTAAAATATACGGATATGTAGAATATACGGATACGTAATATATAAGGATATGTAAATAATCGGAGATGTAAAATATACGGATATGTAGAATATACGGGTATGTAAAATATACGGATATGTAGAATATACGGATATGTAGAATTTACGGATATGTAAAATGTTCATATGCATAGGAATCCCGAAACACTGACGCCTTTCTATAGTTCAGGTACGAAACGTTTATTAACGTTTTTGTTGACATTTAGTTTTTCGACACGAGGAGAGAGAGAGAGAGAGAGATAGATAGAGAGAGAGAGAGAGAGAGAGACACACACACACACACACACACACACACACACACACACACACAATTTTTACTATGCTGACTGTTTCTACATCGTTCTTCAGTCAACTCCCAGCTGAACTGCCCGGCTCAGAGTCAAAATCACAAATCACTGACCCAACAAACACGATGCGCATCCCGTAGTCCACGACTGGACTGGTCTCGCCCAGGTCCGAATCTCAACTAACCTCGCCCAGATACAAATCTCAACTAACTGTATTTTTCAAAAATCACTAAAATTCTCTGCCCATCGCTTTCGGCCATGACGTCATTCACACCCCAACCCTATTTTCTATCTGGGGTTTTTATTATGACATTTGTGATTGTCACATCCTCCGCGTGTGAGCGTGAACACCTGCGCTAATAGTCGAACAGTTCTAAACCTAACCAAACCTAATGATAAAATATAACCAACTAAAAATGATAATATAAAAAAGATCCTACCGCAATTATATAATAGTATGTTATGTCTGGAAAAAGGCACATGGAGACAAATGTAGTAAAAATATGTAAAATGTGTAAACGATATGAAACGGCGCGGACAAAAGGAACATTCAAAACAAGCGGCATAAACAAAACAAATTCATATATTAACAATACATACAATGAAACATTTAAAACATTACTATGTTTTTATTACTGTTCGTTAAAATATACTCTGTGTGTGTGTGTGTGTGTGTGTGTGTCTAACACAACTAAAACTACAAAAAAGGACTAAATGATAAAAGTGTCCTATGCATGTTGACTACGTATTTTTAAATGTTCCTTTCTTTCTGTGGTTCGATGCAATTGCTGTTTTCGAGGCTGGAAAAAGTCTCACAGACAAGGTATACTGAGGAAAAGAATGTTTGCATGGCTTATACATTTTGTGGCGTTTGACGGCTGTTGGTGAATATGGGAGAGTGATAGTATTCTCTCTGGAAGTCACACTGGAGAGAGTGTGTTAGCCCTGCAAGTGAAAATGCGAAAAAGAGGAAGAGTGTTTGAAGACGAAGTATTTATAGAAAACACGTGTCTTGGAGTCGGCTCCAAAAACGCGGGATGAAATTCAAATGAGGACGTAGTTTTAAACACTGATCGCGTGGTTCTCCTGGACAATGGTTTCCCGAGACTGAATATTTGCGTGCGTCCGCCATCTTTGTTTCGGGAACAAGTGGCATACCGCCCATTTTAAGTTATAGAAGTGTAAGTCCTATAAATGCATTTTAATAATATTATTATTAAAAATGATGATAGATAGAAGAATGGATTATAAAGAAGAATATAGATTATGAAATGAAGAAGAAAAATTTGAAGACAGAGGTTCCTTGGTAGATTTGAATAACCTTATTCAAAAGATGTTCTCCCTTATGATCCAAACAAAAAATAAGACTTATCATTTAGTACAACAAATTTAAATCTTCCAACCTAATTATTTCCAATAACTCTTCCCCCTCCTCTGAACTTCTTGATAGAAAAAACGTCGGGAATATATGTTCAAATGTCCCTTGGAAGACTTTGTCTTCAACTAAAATAATACGTACGTTGGTCTTATCACAATGACTCTCTCAAGATGTCTTACAATGCATCTTAATGCCCTTAGTTTTATAGCCCTGCATCTTAAAAGTCACTCACTCCCCAAATCCAGGTTTTGAAAAATTCTATTTGAAAAAAACTACTATAATAGCACATGATATATATACATAATTAGAGGAAATGATATTATATTAATCAAATTGCCATGACAAGAAAATCCATCAAACACCCACATGCGACATACGGAACACTGAAGAGCTGTTTCGACTTAATTGGGTCTCCTCAGCAGTGCATACCATAATCTCTACCACTAAAGATCGAACCAGCAACCCCAGAATGCAGAAACCGAACTTCTACCAATGGGCCGCTAATTCACGCCGCACATAAGCTATGCCAAATTAACTAGTCATGGTGAGAATAAAGATATAGATATATATATATATAGTAAGAATATATATATATATATTAACGTCATATATACATGCACATATATATATATATATATATATATGTGTGTGTGTGTGTGTATGTGTGTGTGTGTGTGTAGAAGTAAATAAGGAAATTACATCAGACAGTAAGAAGAAAAGTATTGAAAAATCCTAAATTTGATGAATTTAGAGTGAAAATCGAAGTTGAACGATTCGGTTATAATAACCTTCTTCTAGACTTTAGATTCATGAAAAATATTGATAGAATAGCGATGGATGTTTGATGAAATAGCAGGAGAAAGGAAAGTGTGTATAAAAAGAAAGATTCATTACAGTATATTCTAGGTAAACTGATAACCCAAGCGTGTATATATATATATATATATATATATATATATATATATATACAAAGATCATTAAATAAGTTTCCAGACTTTTTTGTATGGGCAATTTTATTGATAGTACACACATGAAACTCTAGTCCCCTTCGAAGTAATCTCCTCCGGCTGCAATGCACTTGTTGTACCGTTATAACAACTTCTGGAAAGACCCATGGAAGTCCTCTTGTGTGAGCGTGTCAATGACCTTCGTCACAGCCTCTTTCATCTCCTCAATTGTCTGAGCTTAGGGAATAACCAAAAGTCACAGGAAGCAAGGTCTAGACTATAGGGAGGCTGATGCCCATCTTGTTCAAATAGTCTGTGACAAGGATGGAGTTGTGGACTGGTGCATTCTGCCGGTGGAAATGCCACTGGCCCAATTTGAAGAGTGCTGGTCTCTTCCGACCGAATCTCTTCCTGAACTCCTTTAAAACCTCAACATAGTAACCCTAACCGTAACCCTTTGGCTAATCAACTCTATTGTATTGACTTCCATACTCGTCTCACACCTCTAATCATCCCTCAAAGACTCCCTGCCTTCCTTGAATTTCTTATGCCACTCAAAAACTGATTCTCGATTCATGCAAGATGGTCGAAAAGCAGTCTGAAGCATTCCATACGTTTCCCTGGCATTTTTTCCAAGTTTAAAACAGAATTTTATTGAATATCGTTCTTCAAAATTGTCCTGACGTTCAGATTGCATTTTTGAAATTCACCAGCTGTGACAGTAGGGTGTATAAAAAAGTCTGGAAATTGAAGGCACCACGTATATAGGAGTTGGACAAGGTGATGAAAACACCAGAAAATTGTAATGTTATGATTTTCTGATTGTCGCCCTCCCATGAAATCCGGCTTTGTGCAACTCCCAAGGGTTTTTGAGATCGTCATTAAGCTCTGCTGTAATTTTCGGAGCTGTATTCCTACGAACCATGTTAGAGTCCGACGGTCCCTATTGTTGTATACTCACAACCATAATGATATCGATAACAATGGTACTGCAAATACATATTCAGTCAAAAACAGGCAAATACATGTTCAGTTACGAAAGCATTTATTAATTTCTTGACTTCGGTTCTTCGACACAAGGAGAGAGACACAATTCTTAAAAGTCTTTCGTATCATATTATGCTAACACCACCCCCAACGTTCGGCACATCTCATGGTATTTTAGATCTTAATTCATCTTCGCTGGTCGGGACCTTCAAAACTTAACCACCACCGCAAAGGTAGAAAACTCAACTCTATGGCAGATAACGGAGTTCTCTGCCCCAATTGCAGAAACTCAGTTGTCTGCCTACATGGTCCAATCTCACTTACTCATCTCAATGGTCAGACTTCAACTTCTCAACACAATGGTCGGAACTCAACTGATTCTTTTTTTCAAAATCTAAATTCTCAGCCCATCTCTTCTGGGCATGACGTCATCCACACTCTAGCTCCATTTCCTATCTGGGGATTATTATGACAATGGTGATTGTCATATCCTTTGCGCACGAGCGTAAACTGCACTAATTGACTACATACCTGAACTCTTAACCCGAATAGTTCAAAGCCCAACCAAACTGAATGATAAAATATAATTAATGAAAAATGATTAAAATTAAAAAATCATTTCTTAATTATATAACACTATCAGATAGATTTCGTTTTCTTCCAGAATTTTGCTTCAATGAGAAAGTTTTTCCTTCTTTCTCAAATGCTGTCGGTACTCCTTGCTACACCAAATAATTCAGCAGTTTTTGTTACAAAAACGTCTGCTATACGAGCACCAATAATTTGACCTCTTTTAAAAGTCTGATAGATCTGCCATTTTAATGAATTTTGATAAATTTCTTCAGATGATATCAGTAAAAAACAACAACACTTAGTTAAATAAGACAAGAAAAATTAATAATAAATAAAAAAAAATATTGAAATAACAAACGTTTGATGGTCTGATAGGGGTTTCGAAATTATGATACTATAATCAAACAGGCGACATTTCCACACTAAACGGTAGCTCTCTGAAACTAGTTGACTAGTTCACCTACCAAGGAAGCAGTGTCTCATCAACCGAGACTGACATCGTGTGTGTGTGTGTGTGTGTGTGTGTGCATTCGCATAGATGTGCGTACACATGGTTGTGTTCTTTGACAAAGGTGTTTTGATAAGAATGTAATTTTTTTTAAATTCAAGTTTATATATATATATATATATATATATTAGGTATGGGGCAAGTGTGTCTCCTTGCAGTACCCCTGCTACAATATCGCCACGTGCTTAGAACATCGATCGATAAAATCAAAGAAAACGGTTTCGAGCTGACAAAGAAAAGAGGCAGAAGGTACCCCGCAAAAACAATTACCGACACCGACTACGCCGATGACATAGCGATTCTGGCAAATGCACCCGCCCAAGCCGAAACCCTACTGCATAGTCTGGAACGAGCTGCCGCAGTCATTTGCCTCCATGTCAATGCACATAAAACTGAATATATGTGCTTTAATCAAACATGCGACATTTCCACACAAAACGGTAGCTCACTGAAACTAGTAGACAAGTTCACCTACCTAGGAAGCAGTGTCTCATCGACCGAGACAGACATCGACACGCGACTAGCAAAGGCATGGACAGCTAACAATAGACTGTCGGTCGTATGGAAGTCAGACCTGACCGATAAAATAAAACGCAGTTTCTTCCAAGCAGTGGACGTGTCGATACTGGTATATGGATGCACTAGATGGACGCTAACGAAGCGGATGGAGAAAAAGCTTGACGACAACTACACAAGAATGCTGCCAGCAATATTGAACAAGTCCTGGAGGCAGCACCCCACAAAGCAGCAGCTATACAGCCACCTACCACCCATCACGAAAACTATCAAAGTGAGACGAACCAGACATACAGGACACTGCTGGAGAAATAGGGACGAGCTCATAAGTGATGTACTCCTATGGACCCCTTCACATGGCCGAGCAAAGTCAGGGCGACCAGCTCATTCCTACATACAGCAGCTCTGTGAGGATACGGGGTGTGGCTCTGAGGACCCGCCGGAAGCGATGAACGATAGGGAGGGGTGGTGAGAGACAGTCAGGGATATCCACACTGATGGCACGACAAGATGATGATATATATATATATATAATTCTTGTAGGTATATTTTATTAAAGATGAAAGATGAAGATTAAGAATTGAGTTTTTTTTATTAACCTTTTCTTGTTAGTGAGATATCGAAAATATAATAAAAAACAAACACCTGCGCATTTAACAAACTTTTTTTAAATTTAGGAGTTACATGGTTCAAATGAATCAGACACAAAAGCAGAGTTCCATGACACATTGTCACGTGATCCTGATCTGGGAATTCTACATATTCAAACCAGAAGCAAACAGGCTGTGCGTTCAAGTACGACGTCAACTGTGTACGATGAATGGTTTCATTCAAAATATCTACTAACCACATAAAACATCTATTGATCACATAAAACATCTATTGACCATATAAAACATCTATTGACCACATAAAACATCTATTGGTCACATGAAACATCTATTGACCACATAAAATATCTATTGACCACATAAAACATCTATTGATCACATGAAACATCTATTGACCACATAAAATATCTATTGACCACATGAAACATCTATTGATCCCATAAATTATCTACTGATCACTTGAAATATATATTGATCGCATAAGTTATCTACTGATGAATTGAAATATTTATTGATCGCATAAAATATATATTGATCTTCAAAAATATCATAATTTATGTTAATGACCAACAAATATCGAAAGGCCATTAGACTGGAGATTTCGGACAATTGTTAACCAGCATTCAACTTCATTAGCGATATCTTACTCACGAACAAGAAAAAGCTATTAGAAAAATGAACTCCATATCCTTGTTCTTTATCTTGACCAAGTCATTTCACCACTTATATATATCATCATCATCATATCGTGCTGGCAGCACGGATATCCCTGACCCTCTGTCGCCACTCCTCCCTATCGTTCATCGCCCTAGGTAGGTCTTCAGGACAACAACCTGTATCCTCACATAGCTGCTGAATGTACGTTCGTGCTGGTCGTCCTGCTTTTGCGCGGCCGTGTGTGGGGATCCATAAGAGTACATCTCTTATGAGTTCATCTCTGCTTCTCCAGCAATGTCCTGCATGTCTGGTTCGCCTAACTTGAATAGTTTTCGTGATAGGGGGCAGGTGGCCGTACAGTTGGTGTCTTGTGGGGTATTGCTGCCAGGACTTGTTCAGGATTGCACGCAGCATTCTTGTGTAGTTGCCATCTAGTTTCTTCTCCAGCCGTTTTGTTAGCGTCCATGTAGTGCATCCATATAGCAGTATCGATGTGACCGCTGCCTGGAAGAAACTGCGTTTCATTTTATCGGTTAGGTCTGATTTCCATATAGTCGATAGCCTATTGATAGCTGTCCATGCTTTCGTTAACCTCGTTTCGATGTCCTTTTCGGTTGATTCGACGCTGCTTCCTAGGTACGTGAATTTGTCTACTAGTTTAAGAGGGGTTCCTTCTAGAGTGGAGATGTCCCCCGTTTGGTTATAGCACATATATTCCGTTTTGTGTGCATTAACATGGAGGCCTATGCTTGCTGCTGCTCGTTCCAGGCTATGCAGAAGTGTTTCGGCTTGGTCAGGTGTATTTGCCAGTATCGCTATGTCATCGGCGTAGTCGGCGTCGGTAATTGTTGTTGCGGGGTATCTTCTGCTTCTTTTCTTCGTCAGTTCGAAGCCATTCTCTTTGATTTTGTCAATCGATGTTCTAAGTACGTAGTCTAGACAAATGATAAAGAGATACGGAGCCAGCGTGTCCCCTTGTAGTACTCCTGCTACAATGTCGAAGTATTCTGTGTCTCCATCTGGTGATCGTACTTTTACTTATATATATATATATATATATATGTTTAAGCAGTGAAATAACTTTCGACATGATATCAATGTGACTGCTAATAACTCAACTAATAATAATGTATTCTTTTTTCTTTCAGAATTGAAAATAGTATACTCCAACAACAATTACTCCTCGATCCCCAATGCCTTGGACAAGAGAGGAAAAAATATTTTGCATCACTACTTATTTGGAGAGAAAATCATTTAAAATTGTCTTAAAATCGATGCAACTCCTTAATATGATAATGATTTATTACTGAGACAAGAAACTCAAAAAAAGATTGCATGTCCTGAAAGCTGATATAATAACAATTTAAAAAAAACATTGATTTGATGTCTCTATATTAAAGAATGCATTTTTCACAGGACATGTTCCAAATGACCGACATTGCGCTAGTCTCAGCAAAAAATCATTATCATATTAATGGGTTGTATCTATTTTTAGACACTCAGTAAATAAACGGCGGAAGAACCTCTCTGTAGGTCAACAGTAATCAAAGATGACTTTATTAGCATATTCGAAATGTGCAGACTTCTTAGAATAAATACACCTACTTACGAACGTGCGAACATACCAATATATATAAAGTTGGCGACCATAGTCGAGGGAAATCCGATGACTCCCTTTTTAAAAGCTACACCACCTCAGCGTAAGGGAGGGCGTCACTCTTTTCCTGGATTTCTTCACTTTACCCTTGATATATACCTTATAATACTGAGTGTTAAGCAAGGAGGTATCTGGCACCATCTTTTGAGTCTTTAGTATGAATCGACCTGGGATTGAACCTACGGTCTCCCGGGTCATTGTGTGTTTCTCTATGTATAGGCAGCAGATTTTCTTGGAGGCATATTTTATTAAAGACGACAGACAGGGTTTTAGAGTCTTCTTTGATAAAATAAGCCTACAAGAAAATCTACCGCCTAAATCATCATCATCATCATCATCATCATGTCGCACTGACAGCACAGAGTCCTTTGACTCTCTCTCTCTCTCTCTCTCTCTGTCACTATTTTCTATTGCACTTGGCCGGGCCACTTGACCGTATCCAGTGTGTGCACAGAGCTGATGTATAACAGTCCTTGTTTGTCGGCCAGGACAGGTGTGTCCGAATGTAGTAGTCCATAAATGAATGTCGCTTCAAAGTTCGTCCTTGCTTTTCAAGCAATGCTCAGTATATTTTGCTCGTCTTACTTGGATGGTTTCGGAGATAGGAGGCAGGTGGTCGTACAGCTAGTGATTTGGGGATTTGCTTCCAGGATTTGTTTAAAGCATAGTGTTGCATTCCTATGTAGCTTCCATCTAGCTTTTTATCCAACTTTTTCGTTAAATGCCATAAAACTCGAGCAAACAATCAAATTGAACTAAACTGAATTGTTTGAGATAGAACTGTTTTTGGCATTGAAACTGTACTTACGCTAAACTGAATTGTTTGAACTAAACTGATTTGCTTGAAATAGAACTGTTTTGACATTTAAACTGCATACTTATGCTACACTGAATTGCTTGAAATAGAACTGTTTTTACATTCAAACTGAGTACTTATGCTAAACTTAATTGTTTGAAATGAGACTGTTTTTGTATGCGAAATTGATTTGTTTGAAATAGAACAATTTTTGATAAGGAAACTGTACTTACAATAGACTGAAGAGTTTGCACTAAACTGAACTGATTGAAATAGACCTGTTTTGACATTTAAACTGAGTACTTATGCTAAACTGAATTTCTTGAAATAGAACTGTTTATTTGTATAAAAATGGATTTGGCATTATATAACCATTAAAGGTTTATATGCCATAAAACCCAAACAAACAAACATAATGCTTCGTTAAAGTTTCGGTGGTGAAATCATACAGTAGTACTGACACAAGCAAAGCTTGAAAGAAATTCCATTTCCGTAGCCTAAAGCCATACACACACGTTATATATATATATATATATATATATATATATATATATATATATCCACAGACAGACTGTTTCGTTCTATCAGAACTCTTCAGTGTGGCTAGACACGCAGGACGCTCGAAGCCGGGATCGAAACCCGTCTAACTTTACGTTAGACTGTGTTTCAGACCACTCGTCCACCAAGCGGACCCCGTTGGCTAAGGGAATTTTAAGGTATTTTTATTTTTAGAAACAGCAGCAGCAGCCTTTGTTTACATTTTTTAATACCCTATCGGCTACCAGAGTGCTCAATTCTTTCGAAGAGCTTTGCATTACGCTAGCGGCGGCCGGCAATTCCTTCGCCAGAGAGCTCAACCCCCATGGGGGAGTATATATATATATATATATATTTATATATCTTTAAGAAAAACAAAAACCGGTCACATTAGGATCATAAATTTATTTCCATCCTGTTATGGGTATTGATATGAATCAATGACACCAAAAATAACTGGGCTTTGAACTGAATAATATATATATATATAAATATATATAGTGCAATTAGAAGGAAACTCAAACTTTGTAATTTAGCCAGGTTTGAGTTTCCTTCTAATAGCACTGTATACGTTCTGTATGTGAGTTTTGTAATATAAACCTGGACAGAAAAAACAAATATCAATAGTCACGCAGCGAGCCCTCCCATAGATTTATATGAAATTCCTCATATATTCTATACGCGAATAATCCGCACCCATTGTCTTCGGACGCTGGCTGGATATATATATATATAAACACGTTTAATGAATTGCTGGTTTTGTAAGAGAAAAATTCTAACGAGAAATTGTTTTTTCCAAATTCTTATTGGGGCAGTCTCTTCTCTCATATCTTGTGACATCAACCACAATATATTTCACGGAAAATCTATGGTATAGAAATCTTATTGCAGGGTATTGATTATTCTCTTTGATTTTGTCAATCGATGTTCTAAGTACGTAGTCTAGACAAATGATAAAGAGGTACGGAGCCAGCGTGTCCCCTTGTAGTACTCCTGCTACAATGTCGAAGTATTCTGTGTCTCCATCTGGTGATCGTACTTTTACTTTAGTGTTTCTATAGAGAATCGTTATTGCCACAACGGTTTCTTTAGGTATGCCGTACGCTAGAAGGATTTGTTCCATCTTTCCTCTGTGAATGGAGTCGAAAGCCTTGGTAAAGTCGACAAATATTAATGTCGCTTGTAGGTTCTTTGCCCGTACACCTTCAAGGATTCTGCGGATGGTTAATATTTGTGAGGTCGTGGATCTATTTCTTCGGAACAACAATTACCGACGCCGACTACGCCGATGACATAGCGATACTGGCAAATATACCTGACCAAGCCGAAACACTTCTGCATAGTTTGGAACGAGCAGCAGCAAGCATAGGCCTCCATGTTAATGCACACAAAACGGAATATATGTGCTATAACCAAACGGGGGACATCTCCACTCTAAAAGGAACCCCTCTTAAACTAGTAGACAAATTCACGTACCTAGGAAGCAGCGTCGAATCAACCGAAAAGGACATCGAAACGAGGTTAACGAAAGCATGGACAGCTATCAATAGGCTATCGACTATATGGAAATCAGACCTAACCGATAAAATGAAACGCAGTTTCTTCCAGGCAGCGGTCACATCGATACTGCTATATGGATGCACTACATGGACGCTAACAAAACGGCTGGAGAAGAAACTAGATGGCAATTACACAAGAATGCTGCGTGCAATCCTGAACAAGTCCAGGCAGCAACACCTCACAAGACACCAACTGTACGGCCACCTGCCCCCTATCACGAAAACTATTCAAGTTAGACGAACCAGACATGCAGGACATTGCTGGAGAAGCAGAGATGAACTCATAAGAGATGTACTCTTATGGATCCCCACACATGGCCGCGCAAAAGCAGGACGACCAGCACGAACGTACATTCAGCAGCTATGTGAGGATATAGGTTGTTGTCCTGAAGACCTACCTGAACGATAGGGAGGAGTGGCGAGAGAGGGTCAGGGATATCCGTGCTGCCAGCACGATATGATGATGATGATGATTGATTATTCATAACCTTTCCATTAGTTTTAAGTGAATCTAAGCCTTTTCTCTGGTAATTCGAACACTGTTCGCTGAATCCGATTTCCCTGCCTATAACCGTTAAAGTCACAGTGGACAGCAAATGATTCATTTCGGATTTATTGTCAAATTTTGAGAACCGTAAAAAATCCTAGGAAATGTTTTTCACATCTTTAAGGATTTGATGTTTATTGTAATGTTCATAAAAATGGTATAAAACAATTTACTTGCATACCAAAGAAACATTCTCGGTAAAAAGAAAGTAGAAGCTGTACCAAAAATAGTTTTTATCTAGCAACACACATGTGAAGCACATTGTGGGATAATATTTGCCAAACTCGTCTACCATAACACGCCATTACTATGATATAGTAAAATTGTTTTTCACTTGATGCCCGGGTGATTTAATCTTGCAGCCTAGTCGGCTGAGGCTGTAGAATACGTCGACTGTATCTCTGCAGAGAGGTAAGACCTCCACCCTATAACGAGTGTCCTGTTTTTGACACTAAACTGCGTCTGATAATTAAGATTCAGTCTTGGAGCTTCGGGGGGCGTGGAGTACTTCTTTATTGCAATTACTCCCAGGTCCACTCCGACCCAGAGTTGTAGTACCTATTACAGTTCTATCCATGGGTCAAACAGGAATATCTAATTTTTTTTACTATACTTGAAAGCATTTAATGATGTGCAAACAAATAATTAATCTTAAATCGAAATATCACAGATGAATACTTGAAATCATTTAAGTGTGTACAAATGAATAATATTGGGTAGAATTATTAGTGTTAGATAGGAATACTTGAAATCATTTAGTGTTCTGGGTATGACATTAATCCATCTGATGGTAAGGCTCCAGTCTCGGAGTTTGCTGGTCTGAATTGGTAGTCCCGATCAGGGTTTCATCAATCAGTCAAATAAAATCATTCAGTTTTTTATCATGAATATTAGATAGAATTGTTTGAGTTGAATAGATAATAGTTGAAACGATTTAACTGTGTGCAAATAAATAATTAGAGTTAAATAAGATAGGAACATTTGATAAATAGAATTCATCATACTTCTTTAGTAGTGTCTGGCATGTTTGGTTTGTCTAACTTGGATAGTTTTTGTGATGAGTGGTAGGTGGGCGTACAGCTGCTGTTTTGTGGGGTGCTGCCTCCAGGTCTTGTTCAGTATTGCTCGCAGCATTCTTGTATAGTTGTTGTCAAGCAAAAAAAATAGAATTACTAATGTTAAATAACAATACTCGAAGCCATTTACCTGTGTTTAACCAAATGGTCAATATTATTATTTCAGTTTTATCATACATCGTGAGAGAACACTTGCGATACCCTGTCCTCATCAGATTGATGGCTGATGAGGACAGGGTATCGCAAGTGTTAACTGTGTCCAAATAAAACTATTTGCGCTAACTAGCAATACTTGAAACCATTTAACGAAATTAAACCAAATGGTTATTGGCCCAGCCGGCGGGGGCTGCAGAATACACCAACAGGGAAATCAATAATGATCAGAAACGACCTAGTCAGTTAGGACTGCAGAATACACCAACTGCATCTCTGCAGAGGGATAAGACTCCCCCAACGATTGTCCTGGATATGAAACTAAATAATCTGATAATGAGCTTTGTGGAATGCAGAGTACCCCTTCATTGCCATCGCTCCCAGGTCCACTCTGGCCCACAGTAGTTGCACCTGATGGTATCTTATCTATTGGTCAAATTGAAGTAAATTGTGTACTTATGCTAAACTGAATTATTTGAAATAGAACTGTTTTTACATTGAACATGTGTACTTATGCTAAACGGAATTGTTTGAAATAGAACTGTTTATATTTATTAAAATGGATTTGGCATTAAATAACCTATAATGGTTGATGTGCCATAAAACCAAACTAAGACAAACCAAATTGTTAATATTAAATAGAATTATCAGTGTTAAATAGCAATACTTGAAACAATTTAACTTTGTGTAAACAAATGTGTTTTAACTAGTTTAAAAAAGTTACCTACAAACAGTTCCCTTAAAGATTATATATCTTCATATGAATCGAGCTCTCGGTAGCCGTTAAGCGGATATATGTAAACAATAACAATTGTGATTCATAACCGTTTAAATTTCCTTCGCTTGCGCTAGTTTCCTCGTGGCTGAGTGGTAAAATCTTGGATTGGCGTTTGAGTCAACGGGTTTCGATCCCAGCTTCGGGAATCTAGCCTGTCTAGCCACACTGAAGAGTTCTGATAGAACGAAACAGATTTGTCTGTGGATGACAATATATATATTTATATTTGAAAAAATCAGGATTTGGCGTTGAATAACCATTAAAATATGTCATTAAATCAAAATTCTAGACCAAAACTAACCTTTAAGTTTGAACCAAACGCCTTGTAATGTTAGCAATTTAAATACATATACATATGTTGCATGTTGACCCTTGACCGAGCTGTCAATCAGAGATTCTCTGCATTGGATGCACATGTGAAAATAAGCGGAAGCAGTCACGTGGTTGAACGGAAATGTGTGGGTGTTATGAAATGATATATGCTGATGTCCACGTGAGATATGGGTTGTCAGAGTGAGAGTCTTGAGTCAGTCACTGGAGCATCAGCGAGTGGTTTGGCGTCCCGCTGAAGCAGTGTCAAACAGAGCGGCCCACAGCGAGATTCTGGTTGAGTAACCCCGGCCGAGAAGCAGAAGAAGTGCTAAATAGGGCCTTGAAGATAATACATCGTGGTATGGTCAAGAGAAGAAGTTATGGGTCAATATGCCAGACTCCATTCGCCTTCTCCCGTCCGTCTGTTTTTCTCAAACAACAGAAGCTTTGACTCTAAGAAGAATAAAGAGAGTTATATTTTCATTGTCAAGTGTTGTGATTTGTCCACTCATCAAGGCTATATATATATACTCATTGTTGTGGTCTTCAGATAAGACCGGTGGAGGAACAACTCAAACAACGGGTGATAGGTGAACGTTATTGTATTAACAGAAAAAAGGAAGTCATACAAAAGACGTACTAGCCGTTCTCGGCTTGCAGTCTGTCTGTCAAATGTCTCGTAAGAAACGACAAGTTGTCTTCTCCGAGCGAGCTAAGCTCGGCGAATATGTTTAGGTTGGACGTGTCCATCGTTGGGGTATGGTAGGATATGTCCCCATTACACTCATATATTTTCCCTGTCAATGAGGCTCAGAATAAGCTCACTGTATCTTCTGCAACGGGTTCAAACCCCTCCCTCCAAAAAGGGTTTCGTGAGCATGACACCAAACCATATCTAATGATGTTCCAGAACTGGAATATCACTACCATAAACAGTTGAAGGATACCTTTAGTGGATGATTAACCACGAGTTTGTCATCTATTTTGAATTTTGTTTATTTTGCCGCCAAATGGAGAAAATCACTGCTAATTATTCAGCTTTGAATTGTTTATGATTAAAGTGACTATCATTACAGGATTCAAATTCAACACCTGTATTCAAATTACCGAAAGCATGTTAGAAAAATTGTTTAAATTTAAAATGTAAGGAAGAGAACTTAATAAAGAGATTTATACAGGATGTCTCAAAATAGATGCAACCCATTAATATGATAATGATTTATTACTGAGACAAGCATAATGGGGGTCATTTGGAACACGTCCAGTAAAAAATACATTCTTCGAGCTAGAGATATCAAATTAATGATTTTTTAATTGTTATTATAATAACTTCCAGGACAGGCAATAATAAAATGAAACGCAGTTTCTTCCAGGCTGCGGTCGTGTCGATACTACTGTATGGATGCACTACTTGGACGCTGACTAAACGGCTGGAGAAGAAGCTCGACGGCAATTATACATGAATGTTGCGAGCAATATTGAACAGGACCTGGCAGCAACACCCCACACGGTGCCAACTGTACGGCCACCTACCACCTATCACGAAAACTATACAGGCTAGACGAACCAGACATGCCGGACACTGCAGGAGAAGCAAAGACGAGATCGTAAGTGATGTGCTCCAGTGGACCCCCGCATATGGCCAATCAAAAGCAGGACGACCAGCTCGAACATTCATACAGCAGCTATGTGATGATACGGGATGTAACCCTGAAGACCTGTCGAAGGCGATGAATGATAAGGAGACATGGAGAGAGAGGGTCAGGGATATCCGTGCTAGCTACACGTCATGATGATGATGATGATCATATTAATGAGTCGCATCTATTTTGAGACAGTTTTGAATGATTTTGTCTCCAAATAAGTAGTGACACAAAATATTTTTTCCTCTCTTGTCCAAGGCATTGGGATCGAGGACTAATAGTTGTTATTGTATACTATTTTCACATCTGAAACAAAAAAGAACAAAACATTATTATTCGTAGAATTATTAGCAGTCAGATGGGACCCTTGTATATTGGGACACCTATATAATAAAATGACGATGTTTAAGTTTGGTTTGATTTGGTTATGTGGTGGGGTTAGTCTTACCAGTCGGCAGGGGATAAGCGTATTCTAAGTTACGTCGATAGGACGATTAAATCAACAAAAATATAGTTCAATGTTATTCATAGGGTGTCTATATATTTAATATATATGTATAAACAGGATTTGGCATTAAATAACCCACAATGGTTAATATACCATAAAACCCAACCAAAGCAAATCATATATACTTAATATATATGTGTAAAGAGGATATGACATTATATAACCTACAATGGTTGATAAGCCATAAAATCCAACCAAAGCAAATCCTATATATTTAATATGTATGTATAAAGAGGATTTGGCATTAAATAACCTACAATGGTTGATATGCCATAAAACCCAACCAAAGCAAATCCTATATATCTAATATATATGTATAAAGAGGTTTTGGCATTAAATAACCTACAATGGTTGATATGCCATAAAATCCAACCAAACCAAATCATATATATCTAATATATATGTATAAATAGGATTTAGCGTTAAATAACCTACAATGGTTGATATGCCATAAAACAAAACAAAACCAAATCCTATATATATAATATATATGTATAAAGAGGATTTAGCATTAAATAACCTACAATGGTTGATATGCCATAGAATTCAACCAACCAACCATCTGATTGACCATCTGATTGAAGGAACCCGAAAACTGCTGTTTCTGAAATCATTTAACCTTTACTCTCAGTAAAGACCCCATCCTAAAATAGGTCAGTTTAAGCTGCTAAATTTTCAAAAATGGGTGCGATCTAAGATCCTAAAAAATATAAATCTCAAGGCCTTGAGTTCCCCGACTGGAATTCTTTAAATGTAATTGCGGATTTTTTTCTTTGAAAACTGAAACTCGGAGCATCAAATTTCGTTTGTTTTAAACCATTTTCTTGAAACACAACAAAAGCGGGTGAGACTAATTAAAATTAATTTGTTATGGCGAGAAAATTGTAGTTTTTGATTGTAATGTGCTTGGATATATTCATTCCAGTGTGTTTGAAATTAGAGGCTACACAGAAAAATGAGATGCACGAAATAAAATGCCGGGGGGGGGTAGCTGTGTTTCGGCAAACGTTCTCCAACGGTGTCTGTGACAATGAGGAGTTGCCGATCATTTAATGAAAGGCATGAACTTTCAAACTACAAGACCGAACATTTATTGGAATAGACATGGTAAATAAAAAGGGACCGATTCTGATACTCAAATAAAAATCAGCTATTCAGGATGTTTCGGGCCGAGCACTACTTTACTGTACGCCAGAAGTCCTATATTTCGGGCAGAGCACTATTTTAATGTATGCCGAAAATCCGATATTTCGGGCAGAGCATTAATGTACGCCAAAAGTTCGATATTTCGGGTAGATCCCTATTTTAATGTATGCCGAAAATCCGATATTTTGGACAGAGCATTAATGTACGCCAAAAGTCCGATATTTCGGGCAGAGCAGTATTTTAATGTATGCCAGAAGTACGATATTTCGAGCGGTGTCCTATTTTAATGTACGCTAAAAGTCCGATATTTCGGGCAGAGCACAATTTTAATGTATGTCAAAAGTCCGATATTTCGGGCGAAGCATTGTTAGTTCCATTTAACCCATAGATAGGACCCTATCAGGTGCAACAACGCTAGGCCAGAGTGGACCTTGGAGCAATGGCAATGAAGGAGTGCTCCGTATTCCCCAAAGCCCCAGAATACTGGGACCTCACCATCAGTTTGTTTAGTGTCATATCCAGGACACTCATTGGGAGGGTCTTACCCCTCTGCAGAGGTGCAGTCAGTGTATTCTACAGCTCCAGCCGACTGGGCAATGTATTAGACTGAATATATATATATATATATATATATGTATATATATATATATATATATATATATATCACCACTCAAGTGATATATATATATATATATATATATATATATCACTTGAGTGGTGAATTTGCCGGCTGCGACATCAGCTGAATGCAATAGGTCTTCTCATAAATTGAGCATTCCGGTAGCCGATAACGTATATGCAAAAAGTTATGAGTAAAAAATCCCTTCACTTATGCTGAGAATGACGATGGCTCAGGGGTTAGATATCCAACTGACGTAAAATCAGCCGGGTTTCGATCTCGGCTTGAAGGATCTCGCGTATCTTGCCACATTCAAGAATTGTGATACAACGGAACAATCTGTCTGTGGATGACAATCTCCCCCATGGGGGTTGAGCACTCTGGCGAAGGAATTTTCGGCTGCCGCTCGCATAATGCAAAGCTCTTCGAAAGAATTGAGCACTCTGGTTGCCGATAGGGTATAAAAATGTAAACAAACGGACCCTGCTGCTGTTGCTACTGTTGCTACATAATACCTTAAAAATTCCGTTAGCCAACGTGGTAGTCTGATCCCGGCTTCAAGCGTCCTACGTGTCAAGCCACACTGAAGAGTTCTGATAGAACGAAACAATCTGTCTGTGGATGACAATATATATATATATATATATATATGACAAATATATATATATATATATATATATATATATATTGTGTAAAATATATATACAAGTATTTTACCTCCAGCTATAGGTAAGTGGTAGGGCAGACTATACTTTTTAACTTTGGTATGGAACCTGATCTTGGAGAAAGAAAACTTTGTATTCAAATCTATAAAACGTCTCTTAAAAATTGTCCTTATGTTGCATCCTGGACGTAAGTAAGTTAAGTAAGTTAGCGACCATAGTCGAGGGTGACCCGAAGGCTCCCTTTTCGATAGCTACTACACCAAGGTGTAGGGGAGGGCGCTACTCCATTCCCTGGATTGCTCCACTTTACCCTTGAACCGTACCTTATAATGCTGAGTGTTAAGCAAGGTGGTATCAAGTTCCATTTTTAAAGTCTTTGGTATGACTCGACCTGGGATTGAACCCAGGTCTCCCGGGCCATTGGCGAACACTCTAACCGCTGGGCCAATAGTGAGTAATATATATATATATATATATATATATATATATATATATATAAGAATAGGTAATATATATATATATATATATATATATATATATATATATATATATATATATATATATATATATATATATATATATATATATATATATATATATATATATATATATATATATATATATATATATATATATATATATATATATATATATATATATATATATATATATATATAAGAATAGGTTGAAAGAATTAGGTTTAACTACATTAAAAAGAAAAAGAGACTGGGATGACTTAATAGAAAATTTTCAAAGATGTGAAGCTCTTGAACTAATCGAGTATAATGCATTTTTTGACGAGAAAAAACTTCAGTAATCTCAAAGATCACGAACATTCTGTTGAAATAAACATATGTAGATTAAATGTCAGGGATGTTTTTTTTCAGCAAAAGCTTTTTATATCTGATGAACACTTTTTCTTCGAGAATTTCATTCATTCATCAGATGTGGATAATTTTAAGAAGAGTCTTACTCCTCGGAATGGAATGAAGTTGGGGTGGTCTAGGCCTGGTTGATAGAGCGAGTTCTAACAGGGCCCCAAGTGATGCACCAGTGAGTGTCATAAGAAATGGCCTCGGTGTTACGAGTTCGAATCTTGGAAGTGGCTATTTGTGTTTTTTTTTTTTTTGAGAAAGGCATTAACCTATCTGTTCTGTTCTCGTTCTCCAACCTTTGATATACAAGCCCAGCTAACAGAGCGTATATACGATAATCGGCTGAAAAGTTCTCACGCTGACCATGAGACTCTCATGTAATGTGACCAAATGAGTCTTTTTTTTTTAGTCTCATTTGGGGTCTACACATTTCCTCCACATTGCTCGGATCCCATTGCTCAAAAAAATCGTTAAAAGCAGATGGGATATAAACACATGAACTTTTCAGCCTATGAACCCCTTTTCAGCCTATGAACCCTTCAGTTCGGACGTTTGTAGTGTAATGGTTACTGTTGTAAGAAAGGGACACAGCGATACGAGTTCAAATCCTGGATAAGACTGTTTGCATTTCCTATTGCGCTAATTCCCTTGGGAAAGTATGAATCCAATTATCCTCCCTTATGCAATGGATAAAGAATAGAGCAAACTAGGTTCTTTCGTAAACAGTATAGCAGAAGAAAAAACTCTGAATTGAAACCTGTTAAACTCCGCTAAAATATTGACCTTGTATCTCATCCTGCACGTACATACGTTCATAAACGGAGAATTGGATTAAATTGAGATTCTAATGACATCAAACAGATTTAAAACAAAACGTTATCAACAGAATATTTACCCAGAGAAATAGAATGTTTTAAAAACTTTCTATCTTTTTCATTTCGTTATTAACTCATTAAAAAAAAAATGCAACAACAAAAAAAAGAAAAGAAAAGAAAAGAAAAAAGAAAAAGAAAAACTAAAGGCATTTCAAAAACATTATTGCTATTTTCCGAATTAATTCTAGCCCCCCACCAAAAAACCCTACATGTACCATCTACCCACCTGACGAAACTCAATCACCAGCATGTAGCATTGGGACAATTTTGTAATAACAGTTTTTTTCAATCAGCTTTGCTATTTCAAGCATTGAGCTCGCCATTTGTAAAAACAGGCTCTTCAACTCAGCTTATTCTTGTGAGGAAGGACCAATTAATAATTATTTTAATATACCGGGCCATGGGCATAATGGTTAGAGTAGTTGCCAATGGTCTGGGACACCGGGGTTCAGTCCCTGGTCGAGTTATACCAAAGACTCAAAAATTGGTACTTGATGCCGCCCTGTTTAATTCTTAGCATTTATAAGGTACGGATCAAGGGTAAAGTGGAACAATCCAGGGAATGGAGTAGCGCCCTCCCCTACACCTTAGTGTAATATCTACTGAAAAGGAAGCCTTTGGGTCGCCCCCGTCTAACGTCGCAAACTTTACTTATGTAGAAGAAAGTTACTTACCAAGAAACAGAAACTCACCAAAAAGTGAGCGGATAGAAAATGCTCCTTTAGCCATTCTCATTTCCAAATATATATATATATATATATATATATATCATTGTTTATATATATCATCGTTTATATATATCATCGTTTATATATATATATATATATATATATATATATATATATATATATATATATATCCTATGTATATATATATTTATTTCAGAAAATACATTGCATATTCAAATACCCCGATGATGGTTTAATGCAGTAATGGAAACGTTTAACATTACCAAATAAATCAACCATTTATAAAAATCATCCACTTCATATTCTCACATTTTCATACAGCCGGATTTACTTTCTTTATATATATATATATATATATATATATATATATATATATATAAGTAAGTTGGCCGACTTTAGTCGATAGTGACCAGAAAGCTACTTTTTCAGTAGTTACTTCATCGAGGTGTAAAGGAGGGAGCTACTTCTTTACCTGGATGACTTCTTATATATATGATGGATTCTCCCGTCATTCTTGATGTATGAAGGCCCAACAGTTCAGTTAAAGTTAAGGGCTGTAGGACTGTCTCCGCAGGTGATTTGTTTATAGCGGTGAAGGATTGTGCAGAACAAGTCCCACTTTTTGGATAAGCAGATGACAGAAGAACGGTGCACCAAAGTGCCCCAAATTTCTTTACCGATACCCTACAGGTTTCGAAGAGACATTTTTTTTTCTACCAAAGCTAGATACCCCATCTATCCTTCTATATGCTATCCTCTCCCACCATATTTATATATATATATATATATATATATATCCCAGTCGGCTAGGTTTGTAGAATACACTGACTGTATCTCTGCCGAAGAGTAACACCCCTCCCACTGTAACATAGCCATAATCTACGAATATATGAAATGTACATAATACATATATACAGATGTTTAAAACGTTCACATGCATAGGAATCCCGAAACACTGACGACTTTCTTGGTTCAGGTACGAAACTTTTATTACCTTCTTGACTTTTAGGCTTTCGACACGAGGAGAGAGAGACACACACAATTTCTACTATGCTGACTGTTCGTCCAGCGTCAACTCTCAACTCACTGACCCAACCAACGCGCGTGCACCCCGCAGCAAACAACTGGACTCGTTTAGGTCCAAATCTCAACTAAATGCTTTTTTCAAAAATCACCCAAAATCCTCAGCCCCCCGCTTCCGGGCTTGACGTCGTTCACATCCCCAGTCTCATTTACTATCCGGGGTTTTTATTATGACATCTGTGATTGTCACATCCCCCGCGCACGCGCGTGAACACCTGTTTTAATGTCTGCACCTACCCATGCACTAAGCCGAATGGTTCTCAGCCTAACTAAACCGAAAGATAAGATATAACCAACGAACTCTGGCTCGAACTAGTAGCGCCTGATAGGGCTCTATCACCGGGTTAAATAGAACTGTTTGACTATTTAAACTGAGTGCAAACAAAAGACTTATGAAAAATTGAATTGCTAGGAATAGAACTGTTTCATCATTTAACTGTGTGTAAACAAATGACTAATGTTTAATTGAATTGTTAGTGATTCATTGCAATACTTGGGACCATTTAACTGTGTTCAAAGAAATTAGCAATGTTGAATAGTAACTTTTAATACTTGTAACCATGTCAAGGTATGCAAACCAGTGATGACTGATAATACATTGTTACTATTCCATAATAATACTTGAAAAAAATTAACTGTGTGCAAACAAATGATTAATATCAAATAGAAATATTCATGTTAGGTACAAATACAGAAATCGTTTAACTGTATACAAAAGAATAAGCACAGTCTCGTTTAAAAATATATCTACAAAATGAGTTTATAAATCATATATTCAATATATATATATATATATATATATATATATATATATACATATATATATATATATATATATATATGTATATTTGCCTGGCTTCAGCTGGGCCGTCTGGCATTCGTGCCGGATGGGGTATCGAAATCAATGGCAGATTCGAGACCGAAAGGCGTCCAGTTTCGGCTGGGCTACCTTCGGGTGGGCGAGCTGCAACATTGCCACCTTTGTCCCTTCTGTATAGCACAGGACCTTTAAGCTATAATCAGGCATACGTGCCTGGACCCAGATTTGGGTCGAAGACCAGCTAGGCTAAGTGGGTCGATGACCAACATAGATCAGCAGGGCTCGAGCCTCGGCTCGTGCCCGACCTTCCCTTCCCCTAAATCCCCACTATAATCGACCTTCGGGTCATTGACCTTGTGTCGAGTCCTGTCTGGAGGCAGTGACAAATATTTATTTAATATATATATTTAAAAACAGGATTTGACATTGAATAACCTATAATGGTTGATATAACATAAAACCCCACCAAACCACACACACACACACACACACACATATTTCTTCTTTTAGCTTTGTGCTAGACTAGGCATCTAGTTTTTTCTCAACCCAAAATAGTAGACATTCGCAGAGTTTAATTTTTCTACAAAATGTATGTGACATACATTATCTTTAGCAATGGTTGCTGCTTTAAACTGTTCACTGTAAAATTTTCTGCTTATCAATTATCATTGTTTTGTTCGCGTCGAACAGGGTAGAACAACTCAATGTAAAATTGACTCGTATATCGTGATAACATTTTTTTTCTTTCCTACTTTCTTTCTACATCCCAAAATTCACCAGGTTCCGAGAAACTAACAACAACAAACTGAATTATCTTCGGACGCCATGATAAGGAGCGGGTTCAAATCGTAAAATACCAGAGAACGACGCCATGTTCCAACGTACTTGTCTCGTAACTCAAAATGTACCGCGTTTTTTTATTTATCTATTTATTTATTTGTTTATTTTAGTCGTGAATACACGTTTTCGACACGATATTATTTAAAAGTAGAGGTTTGCGAAACTTGCGATCAAGTCACGTGGTAATCACCGGTTACCGTCGTTAAGCAACGATCCACCAGCTTGTTACCACGCTCTGTCTGTGGGGCTTAGAATATAGTGCTGTATCTCCTGCAGAAGGGTAAGACCAGCTCCCCCCTTAAGAGGAGTATCCTGGATATGATACTAAGAAGCATCTGATAATGGGGCTCCAATTTCTGAGATCTATGGAGTGTCGAGTACCTCTTCATTGCGATTATTCCCAAGTTCAATCTGAGGTGGAGTGGTTGTACACTGTCTATGAGTCAAACGGATTTGTTTGATAATTATTTGTATTCAGTTAGAATAATTGGTGCTATATAAGTGTAAATTATTTATATTAAGAAAAGTTAAACTATATTTACTGCATAGTTTTCTAAGGTTTATAATTAGTTAATCAAAACCATATAACTATGTGCAAACAAATAATCACTTCAAGTCATAAATTGTTAGTATTAGATAGGAATACTTGAAACCATAAAACTGTGTGTAAATTATTTGTATTAGATAGGAATACTTCAAACCATACAACTGTGTATAATTTATTTGTATTAGATAGGAATACTTGAAACCATACGACTGCGTGCAAATTATTTGTATTAGATAGGAATACTTGAAACCATACAATGGCGTACAAATTATTTGTATTAGAGAGGAATACTTGAAACCATACAACGGTGAACAAATTATTTGTATTAGATAGGAATACTTGAAACCATATAACTGTGAGCAAATTATTTGCATTAGATAGGAATACTTGAAACCATACAACTGTGTATAAATTATTTGTATTAGATAGGAATACTTGAAACCATACGACTGTGTGTAAATTATTTATGTTAGATGGGAATACGTGAAACCATACAATTGTGGGCAAACTAATGATACGGTTACAAGACTCATCATTTCTATCCGAGGTCGCGGTAAAAAAGAAAAAAAATCATCACCTGAAGAAGGCCAGAGGTGAAATTTGGCCGAAACGTAGTGAAAGAAGAAAGAACACAAAAAATCCCTACCAAGATGAGGACAAAAAGTCCGCAATAAATAAAAATTAATTCTTAGATAGGAATACATGAAACCATACAACTGCGTGCAAATTATTTGTATGAGATAGGAATACTTGAAACCATACGACTGTGTGCAAATTATTTGTATTAGATAGGAATACTTGAAACCATACAATTATGGGCAAATTATTTGTATTAGATAGGAATACTTGAAACCATACAACGGTGAACAAATTATTTGTATTAGATAGGAATACTTGAAACCATTCAACTGTGTGCAAATTATTTGTATTAGATAGGAATACTTGAAACCATATAACTGTGAGCAAATTATTTGCATTTGAGAGGAATACTTGAAACCACACAACTGTGTATAAATTATTTGTATTAGATAGGAATACTTGAAACCATACGACTGCGTGCAAATTATTTGTATTAGATAGGAATACTTGAAACCATATAACTGTGAGCAAATTATTTGCATTAGAGAGGAATACTTGAAACCATACAACTGTGTATAAATTATTTGTATTTGATAGGAATACTTGAAACCATACAATTATGGGCAAATTATTTGTATTAGAGAGGAATACTTGAAACCATACAACGGTGAACAAATTATTTGTATTAGATAGGAATACTTGAAACCATACAACTGTGTGTACATTATTTGTATTAGATAGGAATACTTGAAACTATATAACAGTATGCAAATTATTTGTATTAGATAGGAATACTTGAAACCATACAATGGCGTACAAATTATTTGTATTTGATAGGAATACTTAAAACAATACAACTGTGTGTAAATTATTAGTATTTGATAGGAATACTTGAAACCATACAACGGTGAACAAATTATTTGTATTAGATAGGAATACTTGAAACCATATGACTGTGTGCAAATTATTTGTATAAGATAGGAATACTTGAAACCATACAACTGTGTGCAAATTATTTGTGTTAGACAGGAATATTTGTTACCATATAACGGTAAATTATTTGTATTAAGAATAGTTACTTGAAGCCTTAATTATTTACTAAGGATTATTACTGTTAGTTACTTGAAACCTACAACTGTGTTGTAACAAAGGACAACTATAAAATAGAAATAATTACTTGAAACCATATAATTGCATATGAATTATTAGTATTAGATAGGAATATTTTAAACCGTATAACTGCGCGCAATTTTTTTGTGTTAGATAGTTTGGTAACTTTGTTTTTTTCTTTAATGGTATATCAACCTTTTGGGTTATTTGATGCCAAATTCATTCCATTTGAAGAACAGTAATTGTACTATTTAATCCATAGCTGTGGGGATAGGACTGCTTATACCTTTCCCAAGGGTATTTGTCCTAAATTGAAAGCAATGGAGCGATTAGGGTTCGAACTCGCTTACTACGATATTGCCGTCCTGCTCGATAGCCACTACCATACGAGGATTCCCGCCTTTGTATTTGATAGGAATATTTTGGCATATAACTGTGTACAAAAAGGTCATAAAGACACATTGACCCCCAAAATGTTTTGGGTATGACCCTAAACTGCATCTGACGATGAATTTACTTTGTAGAGTACCCCTACTTAATTGCCATTACTCCCAGGTCCACTTTGACTTTCGTGGTAGTATATCTAAGGGTCTCATCTATTGGTTAAATTGATCTGTTTTAAAGCGATTAGTACTGATGCCATGGAAGTCAGACCTGACCGATAAAATGAAACGCAGTTTCTTCCAAGCAGCGATCGTGCTATATGGATGCACCACATAGACACTAACAAAACGGGATGGAGAAAAAGCTTGACGGCAATAATACTAGAATGCTGCGAGCAATATTTAACAAATCCTGGAGACAGCACCCCACAAAGCAGCAGCTATACGGCCACCTACCACCCATCAGAAAAACTATCAAAATTAGACGAACAAGACACGCGGGACACTGCTGGAGAAGCAGGGACGAGCTCATAAGTGATGTACTCCTGTGGACCCCTTCACATGGACGAACAAAGTCAGGACGTCCAGCTCGAACCTACATACAGCAGCTCTGTGCCGATACGGGATGTAGCCCTGAAGATCAGCCGGAAGCAATGGACGATAGGGAGGTGTGGCGAGAGAGGGTCAAGAATATCCGTGCTGATAGCGTGACATGATCATGATGAACTGTAAGTCATTTGTATTAAAAAGAGTTACACGAAGCTTTAATTGTTCACTAAAGGTTATTATCATCATCATGTCGTGCCGTCAGCACGGATATCCCTGACCCTCTCTCTCCACTTCTCCCTATCATTCATCGCTTTTGGCAGGTCTTCAGGGTTACATCCCGTATCCTCACATAGCTGCTGAATGTACGTTCGAGCTGGTCGTCCTGCTTTTGCGCGGCCATATGTGGGGGTCCATAGGAGTACATCACTTATGAGCTCGTCCCTGCTTCTCCAGCAGTGTCCTGCGTGTCTGGTTCGTCTAACTTGTATAGTTTTCGTGATGGGAGGCAGGTGGCCACACAGCTGGTGTCTTGTGGGGTGTTGTTGCCAGGATTTGTTCAATATTGCTCTCAACATTCTTGTGTAATTGCCGTCTAGTTTCTTCTTCAGCCGTTTATTTAGCGTCCAAGTAGTGCATCCATATAGTAGTATCGATACAACCGTGTGTCGATAAGTAATTAAAAACCATATAACTTGTAGCCCAGTCGGCTGGGGCTGAAGAAAACGCCGACAGCATCACTGTAGAGGGGTAAGTTCTCCTCAACGAGTGTTCTGGTTATGAAACAAAACCATCAGATGGTGAGGCTCAATTCCTTGATCTTTGCGGAAAGTGGAGTACCCCTTCATTGTCATTGCTCCCAGGTCCACTCTGTCTCGGAATGGTAGCAACTGATACGGCCCTTCTATGGGTCAAATAGAACTGCTTGAAATTTAAACTGTGTCCAAAGAAATGAAATGCTAAATTGAATTGTTAGAAATAGAACTTTTTGATCATTTAACTTAGTGTAAACAAATGACTGATGTTTAATTGAATTGTTAGTTATACATAGCAATACTTGCAATCATTTAACATTTGTAGATTTATGCTAAATTGATTTGTTAGAAAGAGAACTGTTAGATCATTTAATTATGTGTAAACAAATGACTAATGTTTAATTGAATTGTTAGTGATGCATAGCAATACTTGGAACCATTTAACTTTGTTGACTCATTCTTAATCGAATTGTTAGAAATAGAAGTGTTTGATCATTTAACTGTGTCTAAACAAGTGGCTGATATTTAATCGTGATTTTTATATAGAAATGCTTGAAACCATTTAATTGCAAAAAAAAAAAAATGATTAAAATAATTTCTAGTATTTAACTATAAGCAAAAAAAGAGCTCACATTCGTTTATCTACAAGATTTGTTTATTAATTATATTACACACACACACACACACACACACACACACACACATATATATATATATATGCATAAACATGATTTGGCACTCTATAAAGGTTGATATGCCATAAAAACTACTCAAATAAAATTTACAAATCACACGCGCGCGCGCGCACACACACACACTCACACACACACACACACACACACACACACATATATATATATATATATATATAAACAGGATTTGGCATTCTGTAAGGGTTGATATGCCATAAAAAATACCAAAATAAAATTTACAAATCACACACACACACACACACACACACACACATATATATATATATATATATATATATGTATAAACAGGATTTGGCATTCTATAAGGGTTGATATGCCATAAAACCTAACCAAATAAAATTTACAAATCATATATCATCATCATCATCATATCGCGCTGGTAGCACGGATATCCCTGACCCTCTCTCGCCACTCCTCCCTATCGTTCATCGCCCTAGGTAGGTCTTCAGGACAACATCCTGTGTCCTCACATAGCTGCTGAATGTACGTTCGTGCTGGTCGTCCTGCTTTTGCGCGGCCATGTGTGGGGATCCATAAGAGTACATCTCTTATGGGTTCATCTCTGCTTCTCCAGCAGTGTCCTGCATGTCTGGTTCGTCTAACTTGAATAGTTTTCGTGATAGGGGGCAGGTGGCCGTACAGTTGGTGTCTTGTGGGGTGTTGCTGCCAGGACTTGTTCAGGATTGCACGCAGCATTCTTGTGTAATTGCCATCTAGCTTCTTCTCCAGTCGTTTTGTTAGCATCCATGTAGTGCATCCATATAGCAGTATCGATGTGACCGCTGCCTGGAAGAAACTGCGTTTCATTTTATCGGTTAGGTCTGATTTCCATATAATCGATAGCCTATTGATAGCTGTCCATGCTTTCGTTAACCTCGTTTCGATGTCCTTTTCGGTTGATCCGACGGTGCTTCCTAGGTACGTGAATTTGTCTACTAGTTTAAGTGGGGTTCCTTCTAGAGTGGAGATGTCCCCCGTTTGGTTATAGCACATATATTCCGTTTTACACACATATACTTGTATATATGTATAAATAGGATTTGGCATGAAAAATCTACAATGGTTGATATGCCATAAACCCTCCCAACCATATAACTGTGTGTAAATAAATTATTATTGGATATAAACAATTACTTGAAACCATATAATCATTACTCTTAGATAAGAATACTTGAAACCCTACAACTGTGAGCAAATTATTTGTAATAGATTGCAAGACTTGATATCACACAGCTGAGTGAAAAAAAACCCTCAAAGGAAACGACTACACAAAAATGCAGGGGGGGGGTCCTAGTGTTATGGTTAAATCGCTGGATTGCGGAATCGTAGTAAGCGAGTTCGAACTCCAGTCGCGCTATTACGTATCATGTAGGGTATCATTGAGAAAGAGAGAGTGAGAGAGAGAGAGAAGGCGAGAGAAAGACAGAGAGAGAGGGAATAGGTGAAAGAGAAATATCAATTTGTTAGAATGAAAGAGAGAGAGAGAGAGAGAGGGAGGAAGAGAGAGAGAGAGAGAAAGAGCGAGAGCGAGAGAGAAATATCAATTTGAGAGAAAGTAGAGAGAGAGAGAAAGAGAGAGAGAGAGAGAGAGTAGGTGAAAGAGAAATATCAATTTGTTAGAAAGAAAGAAAGAAAGAGAGAGAGAGAGAGAGAGAGAGAGAGAGAGGGAAATGAAAATATAAATTCGAGAGAAGATGAGAGTGTGAGTGAGGAAAATGGATAGGGGGAGGAAAAAAGGGTTAAATGTGTGGGAGAGAGAGAGAGAGAGAGAGGATGAGTGAAAGAGAAATATCAATTTGTAAGAAAGGAAGATATATATATATAGAGAGAGAGAGAGAAAGAAAGCGGGGGGAATGAGAAATATAAATTTGAGAGAAGATAAGAGAGTAAGAAAAAACGGTAAGAGAGAGAGAGAGAGAGAGAGTAAGAGAGAGAGAGAGAGAGTAAGAGAGAGAGAGAGAGAGAGAGTTGATTGTTTTGAGAACTTAAAACCTATCTGAAGAGAGAGAGAGAGAGAGAGGTCCATATGTGTTTTGTAATGTGTTTGCGGGAAACAAGGTCGAAATTCGAAGTGACGTATCTGTATCAGCCTTAATGATAGCTCGGAACAAACAAGAATGTCTTGGACCCCGTTTCTTTTTTTTCTTTTTATTGTATATCATCCCACCAAACAAACCTGAAGTCACGTCCAGATCGGCCAAGATTTTCAGCACAGACACCCTTCTTCTTTGTACCTCCCCACAACCAAAAAAAAAAAAAAAAAAACAGAAAAAATAAAATATATTTTAGTTAAGGGGGAGAATGTTTACATTATCAGACATTTCTTCAAATGGTGATATTTTTAAAACTTGTCATTGTTAGAACATCAACTAAAATTGCTCAGACGATGCCGAGCAATCATCACCCGCCTGATATGTTATCCAGACAAAAATACTGAGCAAACCGTCCCCCCTACACCTCAACACCATTTTGAATTGTTAGTTGAGTTTCTTGGTGAGAGAAAAGTTTATTTGATCAAGAGGTTTTGAATTTGTACTGTTCATACTCACCCACATCTAAGATTGGATCAACACAAAAATGTTAAATGTTGTTTTGAATAAACCCTGGAAGCAACACCCCCATAAAACAGCAGCTGTACAGCCACTTACCTCCCATCTCACAAACAATCCAAATAAAACAAGCTTTTTCTTATGGATTACTAAACATAGACGCGGCTGTGTTGGTTGACAAGTAAGGACTTACATACATCAACTCTGTGCGGACACTGGATGCAGTCTAAAGGACCTACCATGGGCGATAGCCGATAGAGATGAATGGCGGGAGAGTGCCAAGGGGTTCCGTGCTATCGGTGCGACTAGATGATGATGATGATGATTATTTACCCAATTCCTCCACCTCGAGCAAGGTTAATTTTTACGTGGTGTAAAGCTGGTTTTAATTTATAGTTTTCATTTTCCTAGACTGGTTGCCTTACTAAGGCTAAAGAATCCTCTCGACCCTTTTATTCAGCAAGGGGTATCTTCGTGGCGTAATGGTTAACGTTCTAGACTGTGACCTCCAAGTAATTATGTTCTAGTACCTTTGGATAAGTCTGAATCTAAACCCAAATGAAAAAGAAAATGGTTCCTCACAAGTCTCCTTGCCCTGTCAGCTTGGGCTGTAGAATACACTAACTGCATCTCTGCAGACAGTTAAGACTCCTCCCCCAACGAGTGTCCCAGTATAACACTCAACAATCTGATGGTGAGGCTCCAGTAACGCTGGAGCTTTGCAGAGTACCCCTTCTGTTATGGTCAAGGGGAGGTTCAAATGATAACACGACTCGAAAATGAGTGATAAGAAATATAGTGAAAGAAAATAGTAAATACATAAACAATAGATAGGAGACCCCCCCACTCAGCTTACCACAATCAGGAATTTTACCGTTCTTGGTGACGGCTCGCCGAAACTGCGCAGAAGAGAGCTTAGTCGGTATATGTCACATGAGGGCGAGTCCATCTGTAGGGGGAGATATCCCAACACCTTCATTGCTATCGCTCCCAGGTCTACTCTGACTCGGAGTTGTAGCACCTGATAGGGTCCTATCTATGGGTCAAATAGAACTATTTGACATTTAAACCGAGCGCAAACAAATGACTTATGCCAAATGGAATTGTTAGAAATAGAACTGTTTGATCATTTAACTTTATGTTAAACGACTGATGTTTAATTGAATTGTTTGTGATACATAGCAATACTTGAAACCATTTAACTTTTGTTGACTTAAGATAAATTGAATTGTTAGAAATAGAACTATTTGATCATTTAACTATGTGCATCTACAAAATGTGTTTACAAACCATGTATTTAATATATATGTAAAAACAAGATTTGGTATTTTATAAGCAAGGCATTTGATAGATCTTTGGTGGATGGAAACTTCTGATTGAGTTTGGTTGGGTTTTATAGCATATCAACCATTGTAGGTTATGTAAGGACGATTTCTCTTTTATATATTAGATATATATGATTTGGCTTGGTTGGGTTTTATGGCATATCGACCATTGTAGGTTATTTAATGCCTAGTCTTCTTTTACATATATATATATATGATTTCGTTGGGTTGGGTTTTATGGCATATCAACCATTGTAGGTTATATAAAGACGAATTCTCTTTTATATATTTGATATACATGATTTGGCTTGGTTGGGTTTTATGGCATATCGACCATTGTAGTTTATTCAAGACCAATCCACTTATATATATATATATATATATATATATATATATATATATATATATATATATATATATATATATATTCGCTACCTCTACTTACAAAAAAACCTCTAGTAATAACTCCTGTACCCTCAACTTTAAAAGTGAATGCCCCTTCAGATATAAAAGAGCAATTATTCATAATCTAATATCCCGTGCCAAACTGATCTCCTCCTCCAAAGCAATATTTTATAAAGAGGTAGAAAACAGAGAACAGGCTCTCATCAATAATGGGTTTCCTAACTATATTGTTGATGAACAAATTAAACGTATGATTAAAAATGATAACCAACAAAATAAACACTGTACTACTCCATCCAGTCAACAAATATATATCAAACTTTTTTATCTAGGTGTCGAGAGCGGAATAAAGGCATCGCATCGACATAGCCAATTTTGGGGGTGACATAAAGTTGTTCCTGTGGTGGCGTATTGAATGTATCTAATTCATATTCAACTGGGATTCCTTGGTCTAAGAGATATTAAACGCATGGAATTCATAAATGAGATAGGTTCCCTCATGTGTCCATGCTGCTGCTGCTATTGAAGAACGGCCAATGGGACGTCTGCACTGGACGGCGTTCTCCAGCCAAAGAGACTGTGTTTGGCAGCTTACCCAATTTCTCCTGCCCGGAAAAGAGATCCGGGATGAATAGGAAGTCATCCTGATTGGGCGAAATTATGCATCGAATTAAATTGCGCGCCAAATCAAAATACCCTCTGCTACTTATGTAACAGTAACAATTTAACATCAGTCAGTTGTTTTAAATAGATATACGTTATATGTAAGAGATTAGTTTGTTGGTAATTTCATTTTTAAATGAATTAAAACCAACTTATTTGCATACTAGTATTGCTATTGTTTCTACACAGTTAAATGGTTTCAATTATTGCAAATGT
>OY757941.1:52916839-52964339 GCA_963585895.1 Sepioteuthis lessoniana | reverse complement strand
GTGTGGAATCAAATGACTGGTATTAAAGTGTGACTGCTTTATAGCAATACTTGAAATCATTTAACAGTGTGAAAAAAAAGAGCTCAGGAACGTTTATGAAAGATGTGTCTACAAATATATATATATATATATATATATATATATATATATATATATATATGTGTGTGCGTGTGTGTGTGTGTGTGTGTGTGTGTGTGTGTGTGTAAGAGGATTTGACATTGAATAATCTACAATGGTTGATAAGGCATAAAACTCAACCAAACCAAATCATATATATTTATTATATTTGTATAAAGAGGATTTGGCATTAAATAACCCACAATGGTTGATATGCCATAAACCCAATCAAACCAAACCAAATAATATATATCTAGTATATATGTATAAAGAAGATTTGGTATTAAATAACCTACAATGGTTGATATGCCATTAAAACAAACCAAACTAAATTAAGTTTAAATCTTTGACGAAGCTTTTTTCGTCTCATTTTGCGTAAATCTTCTAAGAAATTGTTTGAATCCAACTGTTCTCCTTCCATCTCTTGGTGACTATTTGGGAAAACTTTTATGTCAACCAGTCTAGGAGAAGAAAAATTCTGAATGCAAACTAGTTGTACTCCGATCAAGAAATTGATCTGGTGTCACATCAGATTCATGAGCAAAGAATTTTTTTAAAGATATGAAAAATTGTAAAATAATAATTTTTTACACACCTGTGAGAAAAATAGCCGTACGATGATAGTATAGCGTCATTTGTTTTAACAAATTGTGCTAGATCTGAAAATCAGTGTCTGAATCCGGGGTTCTTAAGCTTGACCAGAAACTCTCAGAAAAGATTTCAAGAAAAACAATGATCTCGTTTGATCTTTCCTTTGTCTTGAATGGCAACCAGTCTAGGAGAAGAAAAACTCTGAAATCAAAACCTGTTGTATTTCGTTTTAAAATACTCGGCGTTGGGGAGGCTTTGAATATGTTGAATGTATCCCCTGCTGAGTACATCCCTTCAAAAAGGGATGTCGTAGGTATCCCTTCAAAAAGGGATGTCGTAGGTATAAAAGGGATGTCGTAGGTATCCCTTCAAAAATGGATGTCGTAGGTATAACACTAAACTGCATCACGCTTCACTTCTGGAGATCTGGTATGAGTGGAATACTCCTTCCGGAGTGATAGTACCTGTTAGGATCCCATCGATATGTCAAATCGATCTATTAACAAATTATTTGTATTAGATAGGAATACTTGAAAACATGAAACTATGTGCAAATTATTTGTATTAGATAGGAATACTTGAAACCATGTAACTGCGTGCTAATTATTTGTATTAGATAGGAATACGTGAAACCATGAAACTGCGTGCAAATTATTTGTATTAGATAGGAATACTTGAAACCATGAAACCGTGTGCAAATTATTTGTTTTAGATAGGAATACTTGAAACCATACAATTGCTTGTAAATTATTTGTATTAGATAGGAATACCTGAAACCATACAACTGCGTGTAAAATATTTGTATTGGATAGGAATACTTGAAACCGTGTAACAGTGTGCAAATTATTTGTATTAGATAGGAATATGTGAAACTTCGTGCAAATTATTTGTATTAGAAAGGAATACTTGAAGCCATGAAACTACGTGCAAATTATTTGTATTAGAAAGGAATACTTGAAACCATGAAACTGTGTGAAAATTATTTGGATTAGAAAGAAATACTTGAAGCCATGAAACTGCGTGCAAATTATTTGTATTAGAAAGGAATACTTGAAACCATGAAACTGCGTGCAAATTATTTGTATTAGAAAGGAATACTTGAAACCATGAAACCGTGTGGAAATTATTTGTATTAGAAAGGAATACTTGAAACCATGAAACTGCGTGCAAATTATTTGTATTAGAAAGGAATACTTGAAACCATACAACTATGTGCTAAAACTTCTGAAACTACACAAAAAGTCTAAATATAAACGTACAATATACATGATTTCATAACCTTTAGACATAAAATAACCCCAGACAGTTTGATATGCCGTTAAAATCAATGAACTGATCCGCGTAAAACTGATCTTGTATCGCATACGATATGTGCAAGAGAGGTTAGCTAGGAGGGGGATTATTTTTCCGTGCGTGCGCACGCGCGTGCGTATGTGTGTGTGTGTGTGTGTGCGCGCGCTTATTAAATGTCCGATTACACTAGGATAATATATATTGATGAGCAGATATGAACAGATTGAGAGAAATAGATAGATAGATAGATATGAATATACCGTGATTGATATGAATTGACATAGATAGATAGATAGATAGATAGATATTAATAGACAGTGATAGATATGAACAGATTGAGATAGATAGATAGATAGAAAGAAAGAAAGAAAGAAAGAAAGAAAGCAGCTTAAACAGAGGCTTAGTTAGGTCGTAAGAAGGAAAGAAAGATAGAAAGAAATTTTAACAGAGACCTGTTTGGCTCGGGAGACCGAGAGAAATAGATATATAGATAGATATGAATATACTGTGATAGATAGATAGATTGATAGATAGATAGATAGAAGAAAGATAAAGAAAGAAAGAAGTTAAAACAGAAGCTTGGTTAGGTCGTAAGAAAGAAAAAAATAAATAAAGAAAAAACCTGCCACAGAGACCTGTTTAGCTCGGGAGATAGCTAGCAAGACAGGCAACAAGCTACTAGATAGATAGATAGATAGATAGATGTCTAACGTTACGCAGGTCAATTTAGTAATGTTAGGAGTTCGATCCTACACAATTGTGGTGCTTGAAACAGATTCAGTCAAATAAAAAAATTCGACTTTGTACAGCTGATATGGAGAAGCAGAGAGGAACTCATAAGAGATGTACTCTTATGGATCCCCACACATGGCCGCGCAAAAGCAGGACGACCAGCTCGAACGTACATTCAGCAGCTATGTGAGGATACAGGATGTTGTCCTGAAGACCTACCTAGGGCGATGAACGATAGGGAGGAGTGGCGAGAGAGGGTCAGGGATATCCGTGCTACCAGCGCGATATGATGATGATGATGATGATGATGACATACAAGGGAGGCATAAAGCCTCGAGAATTTTGTGGGAGAGAGGAAGGGAGCGGTCCTGCTGTTACTAGTATAGTCTAAGGGTCCCTATCTAGCCACATTCGACGACCCATTCAATAGTACAATATATAATCAGTCATTCCTCACCAAGCATGCTGCAACCACCAAAATACCATACTTGCTCTGTGAGAAGACCTACTTAAAACCCCGAATGGAATGTATGATTTTATTCATAAAAATGACTTTATATACAAAAATGTTGATATCCTATAAACTGTGTTGGTTGTTAACAGTTGTAACTTGAAAATGACGTCATATCAATTGTAATTGTCATTTTGATACGACATGAAAAGATATATTTACATCAGGTCTTTGTTTTAAAAACGAACGTGAACCGTTGATTTTTTATATTAATGGTTTTTGTTGGTTTTTATTGCTTTGTTTTAACCAAACTTATTTTCTGCAAACGTTTGATCATACGAAAAAAAAAAAAAAAAGAAAAAAAAAAGAAAAAATACAAGGGGGAGAACGCGAGACGAATGAAATGGATTGATTACGTCTCCTTGATTTACACAAAATGTAATCCAACAAATTTGTTTACACTAAAGTCTTTTGAATTCTTAATGGAAGAAAAGATACACCGACAACGTTGATATATTCAGTATTTTTTGAAATTTAACTGTTGCTATCTTAAAAAAATCTTTATTTCGTTCGTTAATCAAAAATTTTTTTTTTTAAATTATGGCGAAATCATTAAACGGTAAAAAGTTGACTTAAATTCACTGACATATACTTTGACCGAAAAAAAAAAAAAAAAAAAAGAAAAGGAAAAGGTCTCGTTTGATTTATTAGAAAAAGGAAATATGTTCAAAAAGATTATTTTGCAACTCAATTGAGAAAGAAAAATTTCTGTTGTCTAAAACGAGGCTTTGCAATGAAATAAAACATGGTTCAAACGGCGTTCAAGGAGAGAGGTTCATCTGTTTTAAGAAATTTGGTCTATATTTTAGATAAACCATCTTCAAAAATATATTAATAAAGACGTAAATACATTTTCCTTCGTCAAGGCACAGATAAAATCGGAAAAAAAAAGGAAAACAAAAAAAAAAAAAAGAAAGATGAACGCTGAGAAATCCTTATCAGACTCTTTACCAGTGGTCGAAAACCCAATTCGGTTGTCGCTTATTGAAAATTACACAGAAATTATCAGGCCCTGTTCGGCCCCTAATCCGACTACTGTTTTCGAATACACTACCAAAGAGGAAAACCAGATTGTCACTACAGATCCAAGTCATGAAGGGCCGTCCGGGAACCAGCCTACACTCGAGAATACGGACCTTTTGACAAACACTGAGGTTTATGAGACACAGGAGGACTCAAAGCATCTTATTGGGTTTCTTATAGGTTTCTTTTTGATTCTGTTCACCCTTCTAATTTACAATTTAATACACTATCCAACATTCGCCCTCGGATTCATCACCCTTTTTTTATTTTTGGGTCTTATAACGTTTTTGTACAAATGGAAAAACAAAAGCCTACGGAGGACTAGAGTGACTCAGGATCAGAATGCATCGTCAAAAATCCCCAAATGAAGAATATCGGCAATCGATACGGGAACTATAATAATAATAATAATAATAATAATAATAAAAGAATCACTGCAAAAGTGTCCAGAATTTTCTTTTTCGGGCTCTGTTTCTTTTTTTAATGGCATGTCAACCTTTGTGGGTTATTTAATGCCAAAGCCACCCGTCGCGAAAAACAGCAGTGATGCTATTTAACCCGTAGCTGGGAGGATACGGGGCTCATACCTTTCCCAAGAAATTTGTCGGAAAGTGAACGTAATAGCGCAACGATTCCGAAGTCCAGTGCTTTAACCATCACACCACGAGGACACCCACCTTTCTTTTTCACAAAATCTTGTATCCATATAAATTCATATATTTGAAAACTGAGAGAAAATACGAATGTAAGGTGTGGAGTTGTTGCCCCTTGTAGCGTAGTGGCAAACGTGCTGGATTTTGACATCGTAGTAAGTTCAACCTCCAGTCACGCCATAGCATTCACTTACGGACTAATGCCCAAGGGAAAGGCGTAATCCCTCATATACCCCCCCCCCAGTAAATAGCACCATGACAGTTTTTTTGAAAGTATGGATTGGCATTGAATAATTCTTAAATCGTAGTACGCCGTAAAAAGTAAGGAATACACGTAGGAGACAGTATTGGAATTCAACGATATGTTTGTATATGTCGCACACCCCACCAAACGGGCGAGTTTGGCACAAGGCCATCTTTAAGGTGAATCCAGGCTCAGGCCCATAGCTCAAAGACGCCCAACGGCTCCAAAAATGCCTCGGGCCCCATCGGAATTCCCCCAAAAAGGAGCGCCTCAAGCGCCTGGCGATAAGCTTAGACCCTGCGAAGAGGGTGAGAGTCTGACAGGACAGCACCCTGAGGCTTAAGGTGAATTGACCGCGTGATACGAATACTGAGCTTCTCGGCACCCACGTCAGGCAAGTCAACGATATGTTTATTCTTATTTGCGTACATCCCACCAACCGGACGAGTTTGGCACAAGGTCATTTTTAAGGTGGGTCCAGGTTCAGGGCCGTAGTCGAAGCACGCCCGGCGGCTCAAAAAATGCATTGGGCTCCGACAGCATTCCCTAAAAAAGAGCGCCTCAGGCGCCAGGTGATAGACCTAGCCCCTCCTAGACAGTTAGAGTTTAAGAGGACAGCTCCTTGAGGCTCGAGGAGAGTTGACCGGGTGATGCGAACGCTCAGCTCTCCTGGCACCCGCGTCAGGCCAGTTAACGATATGTTTCTTGAACAAAATATGTACACTACGAGGATCATTAAATAAGTTTCCAGACTTTTTTTCGTATGGACAATTTTATTGATAGTACACACATGAAACTCTAGTCCCCTTCGAACTAATCTCCTCCGGCTGCACTGCACTTGTTGTACCGCTCCAACAACTTCTCGAACGCCCCATGGAAGCCCCCTTGTGTGAGCGGGTCAATGACCTTCGTCTCAGCCTCTTTCATCTCCTCAATTGTCTCATAACGACAGCCTCTGGGCATAGGGAATAAGCAAAAGTCACAGGGAGCAAGGTCTGGACAATAGGGACGGTGAGGAACTGTCTTGATGCCTATCTTGCTCAAATAGTCTGTGACAAGGATGGAGTTGTGGACTGGTGCATTGTGGTGGTGGAAATACCATGAACCTGATTTGAAGAGTGCTGGCCTCTTCCCTAGGAATCTCTCCCTGAACTCCCTTAAACCCTCAAAATAGTATTCCTTGTTGACTGTCTGTCCAGTGGGAACCCAGTGCATGTAGATCATACCAGTGCTGTCAAAAAAGGGATCATCAAATGTTTGAGGGTGGATTTGCTCTGTCTGGCCTTCTTGGGTCTGGGAGAGGCAGCATGCTTCCACTGGCAACTCTGTCTCTTGGTCTCTGGGTCATAGCAGTAGATCCAGCTTTCATCGCATGACATTTTTTCCAAGTTTAAAACAGAATTTTATTGCATATCGTTCTTCTATAGTCTAGATTACATTTTTGAAATTCACCAGCTGTGATAATCAGGCTTTAGTAGGGTGTATTCCAATTGCTGCTGTAGCTGTTGATTTGGACCTGAAATCATAAAAATTGGTCAGTCATCTCATAAGATGTATAGCAATAACATAGTGAACTTTCAAGTGTCTACGCCTGTGCAAAGAAGTATGGAAACTTATTGAAGGCACCACGTATATATATATATATATATATATATAGTCTTTTCAGATTAGTTCATTTTGTCTGTGAGGAGTCTTGATATAACTAAGAAAGCAAAGCAAACAAGAAAATACGAGGAACGACCCGAAAGTAAACCCCCTATTGATTTCCTCAGAAACTACAGTTGATACAGGTAGCACATCGTTGGATAGAGGAAGTTTTCAGCTATCAAACACTACTTTTGCAAATAGCCAATGCTGCAAATTATGGATTTTCGTCAGCGATAAACAGGTACATGCATACCACACTCATAGAGTAATATCCCCGTAATTTTTTTTCCCTGAAAACCACAACTTATACACGGAGCAGAATTACACCGTTGGATAGAGCACCTTTTTAGCAATAAAACTCTAGTTCTCTATTTACTCCTGGAGAAATTATCAAATCAACATACGTAGAGGATATTCATCGCGTTTTTTTTATTTTGCAGTAAATAAGCTAATAACAGATTAGACGAAAAACATTTTTCTTTAATAGCTAATTTCTGGCCTCATAAAATATTCCTTTTAAAAATTAGATTAAGATTATGCAAATTAATACTATTTTTTAAAAAAAGGGATGCAGAGGAAGCCAACAAATTCTTTGTTAAAAAGAAAAAATAGAAGATTGAATCAATACTTACTCTCTTCACCTCAAGAATCGTTGACTGTCTTAATACTTACAGGTACGGATATTTATCCGTGCCTCCCACCAGGTAGGATTTGACACAAGGTCTTTTTTTAAATGCGGGGTTTAGGGGAGGGGGATGTCAATGTTGGTCATTGGATCACTAGGTGCAATGTTAACTATGCACATATGCCAGCTGAACTTGCTGGTCATAGATATACCAGACCCGGAGGTCCAGTGCAATGTTAACTATGCTTGTCTTAGTTTAATCCCTGGTACGTATGCCAACTGAACTTGCTGGTCATAGATATACCAGACCCGGAGGTTCAGTGCAATGTGAATCTATGCTTGTCTTTGTTAAACCCCCGACACGAGGCTGCGAAACCCAGGAACAAGCTCCTAATCCAGGCAAGAGAAATACTTACAGGTACGGATTTCACAAATTTAAAGCAAAATTCTTTAAAATAGTGGATCATAATTTTCGGAATGACAGCTTGATTTCGATTTCTTTGCTCAATGGCATATCATCCTTCGCGGGTTATTTACTACCATCCTTATTGAAGAACAGTAGTGGTACTATTTGATCCTCCATCGGGCCATTGGCCTAATGAGTAAAGTGTTCGCCAATGGTCCGGGACACCAAGGTTCAATCTCAAGTCGAGTCATACCAAAAACTCAAAAAAATGGTGCTTTTGCTTAACACTCGACTTTATTAGGTAAGGATCAAGGGTAAAGTGGAGCAACCCAGGGGATGGAGAAGCGCCATCCCTTACATCTCGGTGTAGTAGCTATTGAAAAGGGAGCCTTCGGGTCACCCTCGATTAAGGTCGCTTTGGTCTAATGAGTAGAGTGTTCGCCAATAGCCCGGGAGACCGGGGTTCAATCCTAAGTCGTCATACCAAAGACTAAAAAATGATATTTGATGTCACTTTGTTTAACACTCAGCATTTATAAGGTAAGGATCAAGGATAAAGTGGAGCAATCCAGGGAATGGTGTCGCGCCCTCCCCTCCACCTCGGTGTAGTAGCTATTGGAAAGGGAGCCTTCGGTCACCCTCGACTACTGTCGCCAACTTTATTTTTTTACTGACTTTACTTACTTATACGTTTTCCTGGAGCATTAGTTCCAAAGCTAACGCAATGGCGTGACTGGAGTTCGAACTTGTATATTACGGCGTTGTAGCCCAGTACGTCAGCCACTACGCAGTGGGGACTCCTACCAAAAGGCAGTTAATAGATCTTTGGTGGATGGAACCTTCTCTAGAACCATTTTTAAGAATTTTCACAATGAATTTTTAACTGAATTTAGATCTGTCGAGATTGAGTCATTTATTTCATTGGTTAACATTGCCCACCGCCTAACTATGCTCACATATTTCCTTTACTAATCGTAAACGTTCCACAAGCGTCAATAAATGTCGATGATTGTATTTTTTCCACTCTTGGTATTCAATAATCATTGCATTTTGCCCAATTGTCGTTCAGTTGTTCTCTAAAAAAAAATGGGTTACTGGTGGGTGAGAGAGGAAATTAATTTTTACGAAAACATCACAAAGCACTAATCTGAAGCTGTTGGGAAACATAAAAGCAGGCATCATTTTAAAAGTGACTCTCTATCGAGCGCAGACTGATGGTTCTTGCTCATCGTTGTCAAAAATAGTAAGCCAGTGATAGACAGCTAGGTAAGAAAATAGTGTTTTGAAGCTGGAAACGTTCTCTATCCAACAACGTTATTGTGTTCCATTGTCTGTTGCATTTTAAGTTGAAATAAATGAGAGGCTTTACTTTTGAAGCAAATTCCTTACCAGCATAGCATGCAGGCTCTTGTTGTAGTTGTAATTATGTGCGAAAATAGTGTTTGGTAGCTGAAAACTTTCTCTATTCAACGTGTAGTTCAATTGTGTCTTTATTACTTTCGGAGCGACCCTCTTTGGAGCGTAGCATGTAGTCTCCTGTTCATCGCTAGCCACAATGCATAACCAATAGCTGTAAGGAGGAAAATCGTGTTTGGTAGCTGAAAACTTTCTCTATTCAACGATATTGTGTCGTTATTAATTTCGGAGCGACCCTCTTTGGAGCGTAGCATGTAGTCCCCTGTTCATCGCTAGCCAAAATGCATAGCCAATAGCTCTAAGGAGGAAAATCGTGTTTGGTAGCAGAAAATTACTCTATCCAACAATGTTTTAGTGTTTCCTGTAACTGATGAAATTTCTGTGAAATAAATGAGAATCTTTGATTTTGGAGCTTCTTTCAAGTCGTTATGTGGTCCTATGCTAGTCACGGAACCCAATGTGGTGTGACTATTAGTCACAGTACTTGTTGTGGCTGTTGTGTTCGTAACTACCACATTAGCTTCCGACTGTTTGCTTGGTCAAGTCCTTCCGTGCCCACGCTCGAAAGATCCACGAAGAGGGGTTGACACAATTTGGCCGGATCTTCTTCTGATGGTCAGGTAATATGAGTGGCTAGATTATCTAGCAACTCAAAGAATAGAGAAAAATCGTTGTTAACAAACAACAAAAAGTCGTTTTTATTGAAACGCGTTTGTGAGACAGTAAATAACAAGCAAACGATGTTTGCTTTCCTGACAAAAAGAAGAAGAAAGAATATCGAGAGAGGAAGAGTGACAACGAGGAGCGGATAGAATGACATTAATGTCTTTAAAATCTGGGATTTTGAATTTTGTAAAGTCTGAGGGTTGTTCGGAGTGCCTCAAGTCTAGAATGGAAGGGATGCTTCTTTGGCAGTCTTAAGTTTCTTCTTGGTCTCTTTTCTCATCCTTGCATAGGACCACAATTACATCTAATAGAAATTCTCGGTGTAATATTTATCGTCATAGGAAATGGAGACGGTGGTCAGAGTTCAAATCCTGGACATGGCTGTTTGCATTTCTCATAGCGCTAATAAGCTTGAGAAAGGCAAGAATCCGACTATTCTCCCTGCAGCTATGTGTAAATAGGAGGGCAGATTGGTCTCTTCAACCATAGAATGGCAATCTGTCTAGAAGTAAATTCAGAATTCAGAATTCAGACCTGTTAAATCTGCTTAAAAATTGACCTTATGTCAGATATTGCTCGTGTGGAGAGGTTGGGTATATATATATATATATATATAAGATTTTTACATGCTCGTTGTAGGTATACCACCCACAAAACGAGGACATTTTTGGCTAGAACTTCACAAACTATGTATATAACAGGAATTAAAAATCTAAGAATGGTCTTAATTTTTTTCTTTTTTACCAGAAACAAGCGGGTATTTTTGTATAAAAAAGAAAAGAAAAAGAAAAACTTACTTTCATCTATTAATAAATCTAAAACGCTCCGCTTGAGTTCGACAACAGGCAAATGACGTTTTTAAAAACTGACGTCATTAAATATTTTCTTTTTTTATTGCAGAATGTTTTATCAAATTCATTCTAATCATCCCCGGCTTTTACTGGGCCGTCTGGCATTCGTGCCGGATGGGGTATCGAAATCAATGGCAGATTCGAGGCCGAAAGGCCCCCAGTTTCGGCTGGGCCACCTCTGGGTGGGTGAGCTACTTTTTTGACCCCTATGCACCCCTTGTATAGCACTAGACCTCACAGTCTAGTTCAAGCTATATTCTGGCATACGTGCCCGGATCTAGATTTAGGTCCGTAATACTGCTTGACTCATTCGACCCATATTGCATTTAGTGGGTCAATGACTAGCAGGGTTCGAGTGTCGGCTCGTTCCCGACCTTCCCTCCCCTTTATCACCACATTAATCGGCCGTCGGGCTTTTGACCTTGTGTCAAGTCCTGTCTGGTGGGAGGCAGCGACAAATACATTCATTATAATCTGCTTTCCAGGAATGGGTTCAACGACCTCCTGGCATTCGTGCCGAGTGGCAACTATAACAACTATGGTTACCTGGCTTCGGGCCGAGAGACCTAACAATGACTCGCATAGTTCACATTGCACCTGGTGAACCTATGACGAGTAGCGGACAAGTCTCGGTTTGTGCATGACCTACCTCTCCCAATCCCTCCCCACAAAAAGACCTTGTGTCCAAACCTGCCCAACGGGAAGAACGGACAAATATCATTCTCATTATGGTTTAGCTCTAAGGCGAAAAAATTCAGACGGAAGTGGTCACTGGTCAGGGTTTGATAGCATAGAGTTGCCGTTCTTCATTTTGCGCTTTTTGTCTTTGAGGGTGGTCCTGTGGATGCTTTCAAAGGAGAAGATAACATGGTTAGTGGTGAGATGCCAGGTTATTACCTTTTTACGTTTTTATCTAGGGCGGACCCCAGGCGATGGTGGATGTGACAGGCATCAAGAATTTTTTTCAAACAGTTCTTCTTTGGGGACCCTATGTTGTGAGGGTAAGAAGAAAGTTCGCCGAAATGTGCGATCTTGGGTAGGAGATGATTCTTTATCCTTTAGACTTATCCAGCCCAGTGTTGCTGGGACTTCAGTAGCCTCAATGTTGGTGATCTTTGCCCGTTTAAAAACTAATATTGGTGACGAGGTCATTCAAGAGTTAAGGGTGGCACCGAAACAGCGTTTGTCGAACCGTTCTAGGGGTCGTAGGCGGTGACAATAAGAGACCATCGATTTGGTACCATATAGAAGATGGCTCTATACAAGTTGATCTTCGTACGTTTCTCAAATATAGGTGGTTGGTTGTGTTTCATGGCAGCATTTTAGGTCATTTATTGCCAAATCCTCTTTATATATATATATATATATATATATATGGAAAAATGCTTTTAATGGCGTATTCACAATGAATAAAATATGTAATATAATGACCGAGCGATTTCGGTTTATGCCTTTGGGTTTAGTTAGGCTGAGAACCTTTCGGCTCAGCACATGGGTTAGTTAGGTGAAACATTAACACAGGCGTCCACGCGTGTGCGCGGGCAGAGCAGACGTGTCACTCAGAGATGTCACAATATCCTGAGATAGGAAACGGGGGTTAGAGAGTGCGGGTGACGTCACGCGCCGGAAGCGCGCGGAGGATTTGGGGGGGATTTTGAAAAAGTCAGTGAGTTCAGATGAGACCTGCCTCGGGGGAAGACGGTTGGTTTTCGCTTGCTCGCGGAGACCTTTGTTGCGGGTGCCACACGTATGGGGCGCAGATGAAAAAGGCAGAATAGAAGGATTGTGTATCTCTCTTCCTTATGGCGAAATCTTTAACTCAAAGGTAATAAAAGGTTTCGTACCTGAACTAAGAAGTCGTTACAGAATTTTCTGATCATAGTAATTCAATTCACAATATAATTCCTCTACTTGAAAAAGAAAAATTTACATCTATATCCTTGCCCTTGAGGTCATAATAATTACATGGCTGCGTATTTCTAATCCTCTCGGGAAGACATGGCCCTGGAGGTGACCATGTCCTCTGTAAAGAGCACGGTTGTAACTTACAAGACACATTCAGGTTAATTGGCTGCGCAGTTACCATGAGCTGTTAATTTGGCGTCACTTGTATGCGATATAGACTGTTGGTTCGGTTGTAGAATTTTGGCTCTGCAATCTTTGGTCGCTGGTTCGATCTCCAGTGGTTGAGATCACGGTATACACTGCTGATGAGACCTAATAAGGTCGAAACAGCTGTCCAGTGTTTCTCCATGTCGTGTGTAAGTGTTCACCGGATTTTCTGGTCATGGTAATTCAATTCACAAAATATAGTATGAGTTATGAAAGTCAAATAGAAGCCTTCTTTCGTTATACCAAGAGCTCCCCTGGAACAAAGTTTATTTTCAGGTGCCACATATTATTATTTGCAAGTTCTTTGCACCAACATAAGCTGATGATCTTTCCCCAGATTCTGAGTAACAACGAATCTATCGTCTTAAAGACTTGTAGCGATTATTTTAGGCTGTTAGTGATGATAATTCAACAAGACAAAAATAAGTTGAAATGAATAAACCAGACTATATAGTTTGGTTTGGTTTCTTTGTTTAATGGCTTATCAACCTTTGTAGGTTATTTAATGCCAAAGCTATTCTCATAGAACAGTAGTGGTACTGTTTAACCCATAGCTGGGAGGATAAGGGGGTTCATACCTTTCCCAACGGTATTTGCCCGAAAGTGAACGTAATAGCACGACTGGAGTACGAACTCGCGTTCTACGATTCTGCAGTCCATCGCTTTAACCATTACACCACGAGGACACCCCCCCAGACTATATAGATTTAGTTGAAAAATTATAGTATTTATTACTAATTGTAACGAAAGTGAAATGCAACAAGAGAAACATGCAAAGATCTGTTTCGACGAATGTTGTATAGTGGCTGAGGTAATGAGGGAAGAAAGAACACTTCTTTATATATATATATATATATACCGGACATTGGCCTCGCGGTTAGAGTGTTCGCCAATGGCCCGGGAGACCTGGGTTCAGTCCCAGGTCGAGTCATACCAAAGACTCAAAAAATGGTACTTGATGCCTCCTTGCTTAACACTCAGCATTATAAGGTACGGATCAAGGGTAAAATAGAGCAATCCAGGGAAGGAGTAGCGCCCTCCCCTACACCTTGGTGTAGTAGCTATCGAAAAGGGAGCCTTCGGGTTACCCTCGACTATGGTCGCCAACTTTACTTTTACTTTATATGTATATATATATGCCTTTTTATTCTTTCGTAAGGGGTTGAAGCTTCTGTGTTATGTGAGACAGACAGACGGGGGAGACAAGACAGATTTGCTATATTGACCTATAACTTCTTCTCTTGACCATAGCACACAGTGTTATCTTCAAGACCTACTTAGCATATCTTCTGCTTCCCGGCCACAGTTGTTCGACCGGGGGCCGCTGAGAGCAACACACCCCAGCAGGGTGTCCCCACTGACTGCAAACTGGCTTTGACTCTGGCCTTCACTCTCCCCAACTGACTCAACAGCCTGGGACATCTGCATATGTTATTTCATCTCGCCCACTCACTCCCGACAAGATCACATGACACTCTTCCGCTTATTTACACAGGTGATTCTCTAATTGACGGCACGGTCAAATGTCAACATGCAGCACAAACAAGTATTCAATAAAAGAGATTTTTTATCATTAAGGGTTTCCGGACTTGTCTTCATCTTTATTGTTATTTCCACTACGTTTCGGCCGATATGTCCTCCAGCCTTCTTCAGGTGTTTGTCGAACTCGGGAACCTACACGGAACTTGGAACTACATCCTTTATTGAATCCACGGGGGTCGCCTGTTCTGATTCCGTTAGCCATAACCGGGTACAAGTGTTAAGAATTCCTGTATTGTTACTCGCCTGCAGTCAGAATTGAACCTGCAACCTCGAGATGATTGTCTCCTTTAAAGTTTTTTTTTAATATGCGAAAAAGGAAAGTCTATTCAATCGAAAAAGGTTTGTTTTTAAGAACAGATTTTGTTTGTGGTAAAGTGTGCTTGTGGAAATCTTTGATAAAATTAAGTGTTGTAATGTACAAGAGTGATTGTCCTGCATTCATTATGTGTTTAGGCGATATCCCAGTGAGATGATACACAGGGGGAAGGCAGCGAAAGTAGTGTTAGTTGTAATTGTATCCTCATATTACAGTGCATTTAAAAACATGGTTACGGATGTGTTCGCTGATATATTTAAGTCGGTGTTGGAGATTGTTAAGCTATTTTTGATAACCCAAAGTGACTAGCCAAGTATTTAGCTTTTATGAGATGTGTTTTGATTCTCACAGTCATAGTTTGTGAGTTCAGTATTTTCATCAACAAAGATTCCGGCAGAAAATGTAACTGAACTGCCGGATAAAGATATTTTTGCGTATTTATAGTTTTTTTGAACATGGAAAGTAGATTAACTTAGGGTTTTTGTATTTCAGGTGGGAAGGAAGGTATACGCCCACTTGTGCTTTTTGGACCAATCGAAAGTTGGGGTGATTGTAGTATTTTGTTGTTGTTTTGGATCCAAACAGTGTTTCGGGATGAAATGTAGGATTTGCCAACAGACTCTTCTGAGTATACCAGTCAATCTTAACACTGCTGTGGTCTAGATGGTCCCGATTCTTCCACTGATTTCCTCTTTCTTCAGTCTTTTTCGAAACCTTTAGGAGGATCGTTCCCAACGTACCGTCTACAATTGATAACATCGTCACTCTCAATTTGCACAGTTTTTTCAGCTCTCTAGCAAGGTTCAAGTGTGTATCTTTTCACTTTCTTTTATTTTTATTCTATGGTCCAACGAAACAGCAAAATCCACTCGATGGTAAATTATCTTATTCCTGTTAATTATCACGAGGCCTAATCTTCAATCCAGGGTTAATTGATCCGTTTGTATCTCAAAATCCCAGAGAATTTTACGCGTCTCATTCTCTAGGAAGGACTGTGTTTTATGCCTATATAGCAGTATGGTCAAATTTTAATGTCTGGTTCAATACCCAGGTGTCCTCGTGGTGTAATGGTTAAAGCGATGGACTGCGGAATCGTAGTAAGCGAGTTTGTATTCCAGTCGCGCTCAAACGTTCACTTTCGGGCAAATACTCTTGGGAAAGGTATGAACCCCCTTATCCTCCCAGCTATGGGTTAAATAGTATCACTACTGTTCTTCTAGGAGAATAGCTTTGGCATTAAATAACCTACAAAGATTGATATGCCATTAAACAAAGAAACCAAACCAAACCAGGATTGTGTTTTATGCCTATATAGCAGTATGGTCAAATTTTAATGTCCGGTACAATTCCCAGGAGATTACCTTTTCCACCCAGTCATGTCTGGGCGGTGTCCTCCTGGTGTAATAGTTAAAGCGATGGACTGTGGAATTCTATTAAGCGAGTTCGTACTCCAGCCACGCTATTACGTTCACTTTCGGGCAAATACCCTTGGGAAAGGTATGAACCCCCTGAATCCTCCCGACTATGGGTGAAATAGTACTACTGCTGTTATTCTAAGAGAATGGCCTTGGCATTATATAACCTACAAAAGTTTGCCATTAAACAAAGAAACCATTCTAAACCAAACCAGTCTTGTATTCCTTTTGTGCTTGTCTGCGGCATTCGCTTATTGTGTGATTAACTGTTTCATCTCTCTCTCTCTCTCTCTCTCTCTCTCTCTATCTATCTCTCCACATAACACACACTCGCTATTCAGTTGCGTATAATCAATTTTCGCTTTAATATAATCGATTCTTATGGCATTATTTTGTAATACTTTTAATACTGATTTAATTTCTCTTTTGAGGTGTCCCTTTCTTAGCCATGTCCAGATTTTCTTGTGCGCAATTTCGCCTATTTGTCGCTTGAAGTATCGGTACAGTTGTTTTACTCCCCATGTCTGTTTTCTAGATTTTGTTGTTTCTCAATTTGTTCTTATGTTGTTATTGCTGTTACTAGCTGCAGCAACTAGTATTTCTTTGCTCTTTTTAATGTAACCGACGAGTCCTTGTTTAGATATATCTATGCCATCTTTAATTCTGGCGATTCCTCTTCCTCTTTCTTTTTTATACACATAGTCAGTCTTCGGTCATTTCTCGTATTAATATTATTATTATTATTATTATTATTTACTCCTTTAGAGTTTTTCACACCAGTGTTAGCTGATGGTTTTTCACTGGAGTTTGAGTGACAGCAAGTCTCCTCAAGTCTCCAGGACTCTTCTCAGTATTCTGGTCGTTCTCAGTAATGCTGGATAGTCTCTACCCGTCCGCCAACTTCCAAGTCCTCAAGGCCTTTTAATAATCCTTTAGTTATTGTGCCAAATTATTATTTTTACTCATTAGAGTTTTTCATATCAGCGTAAGTTGATGGTCTTTCACTGGAGATTAAGTGACAGCAAGTCTACTCAAGTCTCCAGGACTCTTCCCAGTATTCTGGATGTTTTCAATAATGCTGTTGTTTGGATGGCATCCACACCGCCGCCAACTTCCAAATCTTCCAGGCCCTTTAATAATCCTTTAGTTACCGGGCCAAAAGAACCAATCACAATTGGTATAATTGTCACCTTCATATTCCATTATTATTATTATTATTATTATTATTAAACAGGAATATTTACCGGAAAAATCATAATTGCGTGTGGACTCTGGGTGCCGTCTTGTGGACTTACAAAGAGCGACGTCTAATAGGGACGGATATATACATATATATATATGTATATATATATATATATATATATATATATAGAGAGAGAGAGAGAGAGATTGTGAGAGAGATTGTGAGAGACGATGCTGAGAAAAAATAGTTACTTGAAGCTATGATTTTTTACTAATGATTATAACCATTAATTACGAGAAAACATATGACTATGTGCAAACAAATAATTATTATTAAATAGAAATAACTGCTTGATGCCATATCATTGAGAATAAATTATTTGTATTAGATAGGAATACTAGAAACCTTAAAACTGTAAATTGTATTTAGAATATTTACTTGAAGCCATATATGACCTTTTCCAATCCAGTTGACTGGAGTCGTTGAATACATTTTTCCCCTCTTATGCTTTTTTTAAAACCACAAATTAATTTTCTATAATTATCTTTTTTGATTGCATTTTATCATATGTTGTTCTCTGACGAGAAGAGATCGAAAAAAGGTCCTTTTCAAAACTTATAATCTGTGATCTATTCAAAACGTACGCTGTATTTAAAAGCATATTCACATTTTACTTATACCACAATATATATTATTATATAATTCTATACAATATTTCTAAAACATCAGAAGACGTAATTAACAAAAAAACAAACACTGATTCACTAATTAAACGGCCAACTATTTCTTGATTTACAGATTTTTCCTAGGTTTTTGTACTTTGTACTTTTAAACATCCATCGTTAAATCTTCTTTATGCATAAATATCGAATATGATTTGTAAACACATTTTGTTAATAACATTTCTAAAGAAGCCGGAGCTTTTCACAAATGGTTTCAGGTATTGCTATGTATCAGTGACAATTCAGTTCAACATCAGTTTTTTGTTTGCACACAGTTAAATATGATTCAAAAGTAGAGAGTTTGTAAGTAATTCCATTTCTAAATCAGAACTAATTTGATTGCCCACAAATAAGTGTTGCTACACTTTCTACACAAATAAATGGTTTCAATTATCGCTAGCAAACACTAATAATTCTTTTTAATATTGATCAATTAGACTGCATACAGTAAAGTGGTTGCAAGTATTGCTATTCAACACTAGTTAATCCATTTAACACCACTATCATTTGAACGCAGTAACATTTTTATTTGCGCACAGTTAAATGGTTCCCAGTGTTGCTATGTATCACAAACAATTCAATTAAAAATCTGTCATTTGTTTGTACACTGTTAAATGGTCAAACAGTTCTATTTGACTCAGAGATGGGACCCTACCAGGTGCTACCACTCCGGGCCAGAGTAGACATGGGAGTAATGGCCATGAAGAGGTACTCCACATTCCTCAGAGCTCCAGAATTGTAGCCTCAGCTTTAGTGTCATATCCAGGGCACTCGTTGTGGGGGGGTCTTATCTCTCTGCAGAGAAGCAGTCGGTGTGCTCTATAGCCCCAGTCGACTGGGCTGTTGATGATGATGATGATATATATATATATATATATTTATATATATATATATATATATATATATATATGTGTGTGTGTGTGTGTGTGTGTGTGTGTGTGTGTGTAATATAGACATTCATTGATATAAGTTTTATATTTTCGACATAATCCCCTTCATTTCCAATGTAGAATGGTGAATATCAATCATGTAGATTGATACGATGTATATAATTGTTAGAATTGCATCGGTATTAATACTTCTCTCTCTCTCTCTCTCTCTTTTACACACACACACACACACACACACACACACACACACACACACACACACACACACACATATATATATATATATATGTAAACAATTTCCTTAATGGGATCCTGATGATGACAGGTAATAAAACTCTCACAAAAGAATTTAACTTACGATGGGATTGTATTCCAGTAAGTCTACCGTAAAAGGGAAAAAATCCTCAGTCAAAAACCAACATATGTAAATAATATCTACGTACAATTGTCAAAGGAAGTGACTGGGTTGAAAAATAATTATTTGTTGTGTAAAATAAATGCTTTTTCGTCATAAGGTTTCAGATCTATCTATCTATCTATCTATCTATCTATCTATGTGTGATCCATATATACATATGGATGTTTGTGGGGCATATATATATATATATATATATATATATATATATATATATGTGTGTGTGTGTGTGTGTAAATTAATGTGTGTAAACTATATATATATATATATATACACATATATATATATATATAGTTAGATACTCATGCAAAGGTCAATTGATCTTCCTTTAATTCAAACACATTAATTTCCACACACACACACACACACACACATATATATATATATATATATATATATATATATATATATATATATATATCAGTGGCGACTCTAGCCTATTTTTGCTATTCGTGCCCCCCCTGCACTTTGTCAACTTCAGTTCCCAACCCGTGGTCCGTGGACCCAAAGTAAGTCATCATAGTTGCTATTGCGTGATTCTCCATTGTATAGCACAGATTGACAAACGTACCTTGCATGGTGTTTTTTTGTAAACAATCAAGATACTATATAATTTGTAGTCTTGTTAATACAGTAGATAAGACAATTTTTTTCCTTTCAAAAGTACAGAAGAAAAGAGAAGATGTTCATTACTATGACGAGAAAAATATGTTTATTAGAATAAAGAAACTGATGACAATATACACAGACACAGCTAGTAGTTTCAATTTCGCTTAAAATAAAGATTATTTGTTGAAAATGTATTCAAATAAACAAATTTTAGTTACAGAATGTAAAATATGCAACATTCATTAAAGAAATAGACATCTGTTAGTGAAAAAATGAATTAAAACACGCCGTTTAACCAACATTTACCATAGCAATGACGATGTCGTCGGCGACTGCTCTAATCTGCTGTCTCCTCTCTCTCTCTCTCTCTTACTCTCTCTATCTCTGTCTCTCTGTCCCTCTCCCTCTTCCCAATATATCTATCAACAGTCACACGTGCTAAAATTTTTGAGCACAGTGTAAGGGTTGCTCTTGCTATTGGCTACAGTCAAAAGCGTATTTCTCTAACATTACTGTTATTATAAGGGTCTAGTGCCTGGCATGGATCGGGCGTTCAACATTATAGCCGATTTTATGGAATGTTCAATGAATCTGACGGTGGCCGGACAAAGACCATCCGTTCAAAACAGCATCGTTGTATTATTCCCAGATGCTTGAAATTAATGGATGATTTTTAATCCATTTTGAATAACATTGACTGCGTTATTGGTCGTGCCGGGCACGAGTAGCACTAGTCCCGTCTCCGCCCCTGATATATATATATATATATATATATATATATATATATATATACCACACAAACATCCATATATATATATATATATTGATAGATATTACTTAAATTTTTATTCTCGAACATTCTTTTCACACACACACACACAGACACACACACACACACACACACACACACACATATATATATATATATATATATATATATATATATATGTTACTGTGTCCTTTGGTACGACTGGACGTGGTATATGAGTGTAGTATGTATGTGGATGTGTGTGTGTGTGTGTAAGTGTAAGCCTATGTGTATGTGGTGTGCACGTGCTTACGTGCAGATATATATATCTATATGATGATGATGATGATCATTATCATCAAGACAGTGCCCGTGGTGTAGTCGTTATCGCCGTAGGAAATGAACACGGCGATACGAGTTCAAATCCTGGACGATACTGATGGCATTTCACATAGCACTAATACCCTTGGGAAAGGTATGAATCCAATTATTCTCCCTCCAGCTATGGGTAAATAGTAGGACAGACTAGGTTCTTCAGCCTTGGTGAGGCAACTAGTCTAGGAGAAGGAAAACTCTGAATTGAAACCTGTTAAACTCCGCTTAAAAATTGATCTTGTGTCATATCCTGCCCGAGCGGAGGGGTTGGTAAATAGTATCATCAAGACGAACTGGATTTCCCTGTCTCTCTTCTTGCCCAGTCGGCTGGGGCTGTAGAATACACCGACTGCACCTCTGCAGAGGAGTAAGACCCCGCCAACGAGTGTTCTGCATATGACACTAAACAATCTAATGGTGAGGTTCCAGTAATGCTGGAGCTTTGGGGGAATGCAGCGTATCTCTTCATTGCCATTGTTCCCTGGTCCGCTCTGGCCCTGAATGGCAGCACTATGGGTTAGATAGAACTAACTGCATACTTATGCTAAACTGAATTAGAATTAGAATAGCTTGAAATAGATCTGTTTTTGACAATTAAACTGTGTACTTACGCTAAACTGAATTGTTTGAAATAGAACTGATTATTTGTATAAAAATGGATTTGGTAATAAATAACCTAGAAATGTTGATATGCCATAAAAACTCAAACCAATCTGTCTCTCTCCCTATCCGACCATATCATTCGTAACTCCCGGCAGGTCCGCCAAATTGCATACAGTGTCCATCCAGAGCTGATGTAAGTCATTGCTGTTCGGCCAACACTGACAGGTCCATGTGTAGGGGTCCAAAGATGAATGTCACTTTTGTGTTCGTTCTTGATTCTTCGGCAGTTTTCCTCTTTCATATAATGACGTCCTATCAGCTGTTGATGAATTTTTTTTATCCATGGGATCCAAGCAATGCAACTCCATTGGAAGAAGTGAACAGATCTCACGATGGATTATGTTAAAAAATAAGCCTCATTTGGTCACATTCCATGAGATTAACTTGGTGAGGCTATCAAACAGCCGACCCTCGTATACGTATATCAGTATATTTTTACACACTGACACGCAAATACATACACACACGCACGCACACACACTAACTCTCTCTCTCTCTCTCTCTCTCTCTCTCACACACACACACACACAAATATATATATATATATATATATATATATATGATTCAATGCATTTTGTAACTGCCTGCCACTATGTGTATGTTTTTGAGTCAGTGCGCTCGTATGAGGATATGTATATGTGTGTGTGTGTGTGCGTGAGATATATATATATATATATATATATATATATATATATGTCAATTAATTTTCCCATATTTTTGTATACACATAGATACATACATGTATATGTATGCACACGCACACATACATGCAAACTCAAAGAAGCACACACACATACATATACATATGCACACACACACACACACACACACACATACAAACATATATATATATATATATATACGCAACACACATATATATATATATGTGGTGTAAGGCGAGGGGGTTGTCTTTGCCGGATAGACTAGTATTAAATGACAAGCGGCATGGATTAATGTAACTTTGCAGATTTTGTCTGGCAGCACCAAAAGGCGTATATACATATATATATATATATATAGAGAGAGAGAGAGAGAGAGAGAGGAGATTTGACAAGGTTGGTATAAGAGAAATAGCGACTCTGATTGATAGAGAGATATAAAGACAAGAGTGAAAGACAGAGATTGATTGAGTGAGATGGAATGAGAGAGAGAGAGAGAGAGAGAGAGAGAAAGCGACTGGAATAGGCGAGAAGGGAAGCGTTGAATTAGAAGACGTCATTACACAGAAAAAAAGAATGGGGTTCACTGGAATCTTCATATGCACAACTACATATATATATATATATATATATATATATATATATATATATATATATATATATTAACATGTGTAGGTGTCTGAATAAGTAGGTATGATGAGAGGAGGGAAGTGTATGAATGTAATGGAAGAGAGAGAGAGAGAGAGAGAGAGAAGGAGAGAGAGAGAGAGAGAGGGAGATTATATAAGTCCCTCCATCTGTCTTTCTGTTGCTCTATCACTTACTGTCTGTCTGTCTGTCTCTCTCTCTCTATATATATATATATATACCCACTCAATTCTTATCCAACTAATTATCTTTCAATCTAATTATTTCCATCTCACTTTATTAAACTCTCTCTTTCTCATACATTCTCACTATATATATCTCACTGAATACACCTCTCTCTCTCTCTCTCTCTCTCTCTCTCTCTCTTCCTCTCTATTTCATTCGGGGGTGTCCTCGTGGTGTAATGGTTAAAGCGATGTCCTGCTGAATCGTAGTAAGCGAGTTCGTACTCCAGTCGCGCTATTACGTTCGCTTTCAGGCAAATACCCTTGGGAAAGGTATGAACCCCCTTATCCTCCCAGCTATGGGTTAAATAGTACCACTACTGTTCTTCTAGGACAATGGCTTTGGCATTAAATAACCTTCAAGGGTTGATATGCCATTAAACAAAGAAACCGAACCAAACCTATTTCATTCAATTTCTCTTCAATTCGTATATATCTCACATTATGTATCTCTTTCTTTCTCTTTATCATTCTATTTCACTCCCTCTATCCTCCTCACCTTCTCTTTCTCATTCTGTCTTACGAGTGTCTGTCTGTCTGTCTGTCTCTTGTTGAATAGATGCTTGTAATTACAAACCTTCACATTAAGCTAATTTCCTTTCTGTCGTTACCGTCTCCGTCTCTTGCCCAATTTTATTTATTTATTTTTACTTTTTAAATTCGAGTTTTTTTTTTTAAATAACAACATTCTAAACGTTTTCTAAAATATTTTTGACTCCCAACTTTATAAATACCACTCTTCCTTCCTCTTTCTTTCTCTCTCTCTCTCACACTCTCTCTCTCTCTCACCATACTTATTATTTGTCCCACTCTCTTTACTCTTCATGACAAATACCATAAAGTTATCTGTGTAAAGTATGTATTTACCCAACCCCTCCACACGAGCAGGATGCGACACAAGGTCAGTTTTTAAGCAGAGTTTGAAAGTTGTTGATTGAAAATTTTCTTTCTCCCAGACTGGTTGCCTTACCATTGACCCATTGCTGGAGAGAGAATAATTGGATTCGTATCTTTCCCAAAGATATTAGAGCTCTGTGAAATGCAAACAGCCTCGGACAGGATTTGAAAGTCGGGATACCGTGTCTATTTTCTACGACGATAACCATTACACTACGAGCGCCTCCAAACTCTGAGTAAAGTACAATTTGTAATTCCTTTGGGGGTCAGCCTGAGTCCCACCCGTTTACAGATAAGCTCCCTCATCTGCTTGTTCGAAAGAGGCTTGAGCACTTTAAGAAGCCGCAAGAGCTTTTCTCAAACTCTTGGATAGCTTTTACCACCCACAACTTATGCCTTTACGTAAGAAACCGCCTCTTCATAACTGAACATATGTGTTACAACCAAATGGGCAACATTGCCACACTAGACGGAGCCTATCTGAAAATAGTAGACAAATTCACCTACCTAGGAAGTTGCGTCTCATCAACCGAAAAAGACATCGACATACGACTAACGAAAGCATGGACAGCTATCGATAGGCTGTCGATCGTATGGAAATCAGACCTGACCGATAAAATGAAACGCAGTTTCTTCCAGGCAGCGGTCGTATCGATACTGCTATATGGATGCACTACATGGACGCTAACTAAACGGCTGGAGAAGAAACTAGACGGAAATTACACAAGAATGCTGCGAGCAATATTGAACAAGTCCTAGTGACAACACCCCACAAGGCACCAACTATACGGCCACTTGCCTCCCATCACGAAAACTATACAAGTTAGACGAACCAGACACGCAGGACACTGCTGGAGAAGCAAGGACGAGCTCATAAGTGATGTACTCCTATGGACCCCCACATATGGCCAAGCAAAAGCAGGACGACCAGCTCGAACTTACATACAGCAGCTATGTGAGGACATAGGATGTAACCCTGAAGACCTGCCAGAGGCGATGAATGATAGGGAGAAGTGGCGAGAGATGGTTCGGGATATACGTGCTGCGGGCAAGACATGATGATGATAATACAGTATGAATGTTTATTGCTACATAATTACCATCATCATCATCTGATGACGATGGTAATGATGTAGCAGTCACGCACACAGTACAGATTTTTCTGACTCTCTCTCTCTCTCTTTTCCCATCCCTTTATCGCTGCCGCCAGGTCCTTTAAAATACATTGATTGCTTTCATGTGTAGAAGTCCAAGGAAGAACGTCGTTCATAAGTTCTTTGATGTTTAACTATATATATATATATATATCGCATTGAATTGTGAGGCTTACTCCTCATTCAAGGGTGTGTCCTCCGATCACCGAATTGTCACGCCAAAAATTCGCCTGAGCCTACGAAAGAATGCAACCCGAACAACGACCACTGTACACTATGACTGGGCCCTGCTTAATAACCTGGATATGAGAGATAAATATGCGTCAGCACTAAGAAATAATACACTACAGGAGAAGACAGAAACACATACTCCGAATTACGAATATGAGAATTTCGTCAACGCCCTCTTAGAAGCGCAGTGGAATACATACCAACTAAACTAAGAACTAAATCTAGAGTCCCGTGGGAGACATTAGCGGTTAGAAAAAAGTGTGCAGACATGAAAACTGACTCGAAATGCAATAGGAAGAACCCAACTAATACAAATGCCCTGAAACTTAAAAAGGCACAAAATGAATTAGCAAACATATATCTAAAAGAACAGACAGGATACATACAAAATCAGATCAATAAGATTAGAGACTCAGTAGAAGATAGACAATGTATGATAGCCTGGCAAAGAATAAACGAAGTGAGTAGAAGGAAGAGCACTGCCAAAGCTAAACTGAAAGCTTCCAGCCAACAAGATCGAATACACCTGTGGAAATAGCATTTCGAGAATTTACTCGGAAACCCTCGAAAAGTTACACATGAACCAATCACCAGAATTATTAGTAAGCAATTAGACATTAAACTAGGACCGTTTACTCAAAAAGAACTTGACTCAGTAATGAGAAAGAATAAAAATAGAAAAGCCGCAGGGCTTGATGAAATTCCCCCAGAAGTATAGTAGACCAGACAATTTGACAACATCCTGCTCCGACACTGTGATGCCGTATATTATGAAAACCCTATATACAGATGGATGAAGGGATGCACCCTCCCATTCCCTAAAAAGGGTGACCTCTGATTAGCCAAGAACTACCGAGGTATAACACATCCATAGCGGCCAAGATATAAAATGCCCTACTACGCAACTGCATAGAACAAAAAATTGACAACATACTTTGGAAGAACCAAAATGGCTTTCGGAGAAATAGATCCACAACGTCACAAATATTGACTATCCGTCGAATTCTTGAAGGTGTATGTGCAAAAAGCCTAGAGGCAACAATATCATTTGTCGACTTTACCAAGGCCTTTGACTCCATTCACAGAGGAAAGATGGAGCAAATTCTACTCGCCTACGGCCTACCAAAAGAAACCGTTGCAGCCATAATAGAAACACCAAAGTAAAAGTCCGTTCTCCGGATGGAGACACAGACTACTTCGACATTGTAGCAGATGTACTGCAAGGAGACACATTAGCCCTATACCTCTTTTTCATCTGTCTAGACTACGTGCTTAGAACATCTATCTATAAAATGAAAGAAAACGGTTTCAAGCTTACAAAAGAAAGAAGCAGAAGGAACCCCGCAAAAACAATTACCGACGCGGACTACGCCTATGATATTGTGCTACTGGCAAATGCATCCGCCCAAGCTGAAACCCCGCTACATAATCTGGAACGAGCTGCTGCTGGCATCGGCCTTCGTGTCAATGCACATAAAACGTAATATATGTGCTTTAATCAAACAGGCGAAATCTCCACACTAAACAGTAGCTCTCTGAAACTAGTTGACAAGTTCACCCACCTAAGAAGCAGTGTCTCATCAACCGAGACAGACATCGACTCGTGACTAGTTAAGGCACGGACAGCTATCGATAATGTATCAGTCATATGGAAGTCAGATCTGACCGATAAAATAAAGCGCAGTTTCGTCCAAGGAGCGGTCGTGTCGATACTGCTGTATGGATGCATCACATTGACGTTAACAAAACGAATTGAGAAAAAGCTTGGCGGCAACTGCACACGAATGCTGCGAGCAATATTGAACAAGTCCTGGGGGCAGCACCCCACAAAGCAGCAGCTGTACGGCCACCTATCACCTATCACGAAAACTATCAACGTTAGACAAACCAGACATGCAGGACACTGCTGGAGAAGTAGGGACGAGCTCATAAGTGATGTACTCCTGTGGACCCCTTCACATGGACGAGCAAAGACAACGACCAGCTAGAACCTACATACAGCAGCTCTAAGCCGATACGGGATGTAACCCTGAAGATCTGTCGGAAGCAATGGACGATAGGGAGGTGTGGCGAGAGAGGATAAGGGATATCCGTGCTGATGGCGTAACATGATGATGATATATATATATTCTTTCTCAAATTATTTACGCTAGTTTTACGGGGTTTGTTCACATTATAACGAATTTTTAAGGCATTACTTCCGGTTTACGTTAAAAGCCGAGTTTAAATTTTTTTTATGACTATATATATATATATTTTTATCTGACCATAAATCAACGGTCGACCTATACACGAGATCGACTGATACACGAGTGTGTACGGTATTCAAACATAATGGCAACGACTAAGAACAACCGTTGGCTTCATCAATCAATGATTTTCGGACCATAAATGAACGGTCGACTTATCCACAAGATCGACTGATATACGAGTATGGACGGTACATTGGTATTAACACCTGGTTTTAAAAATCAATTCTACTATAATTTAGCGGGCAGAAATTTAGGGTCGACCTATACATGAGTTATTGCCTATTTGAAAACGAATCATGAAAAATTCTGTCAGTTTCACGGACCAAGTCGATCGTCATCTTCCTCTATAACCTCTCTCTTTTTCGTTTCCTTTCTCCCCATTTTTGTCTGTCTGTCGTTCTCTCTTTCACCTCTTTCTTTTTTTTCATTTTTCATTCCATGTCAATCTTCCTTTTTCTTTCCAACCCTCTTTTTCTCCCTCTTTCTCACTGCAGATATCTCTTTCTATTTTCGTCTTTCTCTCTCAGTCATTCTCTTTCTCTCTCTCTCTCTCACTCAATATCTTTTGTTCATGTCTTTCTCTCTCTCTCTCTCTCTCTCTCTGTGCAACTGCCTCTTTCTCTCTCTTCTAGTCTCTCTTGTTTTCTCTGTCTATCAGTGTCATTCTCTGTCTTTCTCTCTATGTCTCAGTCCTTGCAAATCTCTCTCTCTTTCTCTTTTTCTTTCTCTTTCTCTCTCATTGTCTTTGCTACTCTCTCATACCCCTCGCTCTCTTTTTGTCTCTGAAACTCTTTCTCTGTGTGTGTGTGTCTCTCTCTCTCTCTGTGTCTTTGCAACTCTCTCTGTGTCTCCGCAATTCTGTCTCTCTCTGTCTCTGTCTCTCACCCAGTCTTTGCAAATCCCCCCCCCCTCTGTCTCTTATTCTCTCACTGAAACTCTCTCTGTGTCTCTGCAACCCTCCCCCCTCTCTCTATCTGCCATCTCTCGCTGTCTCTGTGCCTCTCTCTCTATCTGTGCCTCTCTCTCTGTCTCTGCTTCTGCTGCTCACTTTTCTCTCTCTTTGTGTCTCTGCCACTCTCTCTCTGTCTCTGCAACTTTTGCTGAGTCTCTGCCTCTCTCTCTCTCTCTTGTGTTAGCAACTCTTTCTGTGTCTCTGCAACTCTCTCTCTGTCTCGACCTCTGCAACTCTCTTTCTCTGTTTTTGTGTCTCTGCCATTCTCTCTCTCTCTCTCTCTCTCTTCCCTTCTGTCCCCCTTTACAAAACATAAAAACATCGACAGCAAAAACAATAGCAAAAATAATAAACATTTTAAAAATTATAAAAAATCGAGGTATGTGGAAATGAATTTGTATTATCTCTTTCTTTCTTTCTTTCTTTCCCACCCGGCTTTCAACAACAGGCCTCCGCCACTCGATCAGTCAATACGGGTAGAATGTATCGTCTACCCGGCACCCGTGTCACACGACGTCCACCCAAAATTCCTGTCATTGCTTCTTTGACCCGCTTTCTCTTCGATAGTTTTCCTTTTTTTCCTTGAAATCCCATGTCTGGTACAATCTCAGTTCTCCCCCTCCCACAACGACAGGGGAATAGGAGGAGGGAGCGGTCTCAGTTAAACTCCTTCTTCCTCTCTCTGTTAAATCCTCACACCTTAAATCTATGGAGGCACCAAGGACTCTCCCCAGTATTCGGCGCAATTTTAGTTTTAACTTGTATCATCCAAATGTGGAGTAATCATTCATTGCCATTACTCCCAGGTCGACTCTGATCTGGAGTAATAACAATCTTTTACTTGGGATTGTTATTATTATCAAACAGAATTATTTGTGTTTGAAAGGAATACTTGAAACTATTTAACTGTGGACAAACAAATGATTGATATTAAATAGAATTATTAGTGTTTGATAGAAATACTTGAAACCATTTAACTGTGGACAAACAAATGATTAATATTAAATAGAGTTATTAGTGTTTGATAGGAATACTTGAAACCATTTAAGTGTGTGTAAACAAATGATTAATATCAAATAGAATTATTAGTGTTTGATAGGAATACTTGAAACCATTTAACTATGTGCAAGCAAATAATCTCTGGCTGATTAAAAAAATGTCCCTCTGCTAATAATTCATAAATGTGTACGTATGAATAAGATTCAGCATTAAGTAACACCGAATGGTTGATATGACATATAACACCATGAAACCAAAGTTGAATTTTCGAGTTTTTCTCATTTTTAGCGAATCATTTCGTGACTGTTCCAAGTGCTCCAGTAATTATTGACACAACCGTTGGGAGACCATCTTGAGTGCACATAGATAAAAAAATGTTTAAATGTGAGTTTATATATATATATATATATATATATATATATATATATATATCATCAGTACAGCGCTCCCTGGCTCTCTTTCTCTCTCTCTCACCATCTATCCTTATCACTTTGAGGCGGTCCTCTAGACGGCATAAGGCGTCCATACTTTGCTGGTCGGCCAATACTGGGGTGTTCATGTGTAAGACTTGTGAATTCATTCTTATTTTTCCTGGTAGTGCTTAGCATGACTTACTTGGATTGTGGGTGAGATGGGCGGTAAGTGGCTACACAGCTGCTATTTTGTAAGGTTTTGCTTTTAGAACTAGTTTAACACAGCACATAGCATTATTGATAATTCGGGTTTTACGGCAGATCAACCCTTGTTGGTTATCTAATGCCAAATCCTCTTTATACATTTATATTGAATATATATGATTTGGTTTGGTTTGGTTTGGTTTTCTGACATATCAACCATTGTAGGTTATTGAATGCCAGATTCTCTTTATACATACGTGGTGCCTTCAGTAAGTTTCCAGACTCTTGAAAATTCCCCATGTTATTGCTATACATCTTATGAGATGACTGGCCAATTTTTATGATTTCCGGTTCAAATGAACAGCTACAGCAGCAATTGGAATACACCCGACTAAAGTCTAATTGTGACAGCTGGTGAATTTCAAAAATGCAATCTGGACGTGGGGACACTTTACAAAAAAATTATATTCTTCTAAAATCTAATCAAAATGTCCGGTACCGAATTATCCAAGTACTGAAGAACCGAATTGACCTAGAAACGAATTGACCTAGAACCGAATTCGTTGAGGAAGGATGAAATTTTCCGGTATCGAATTGTCTGGTACTGAATCGTGGGGTACCGAATTATTTGGTACTGGATTGTCCGGAAGTAAATTATCAAGTACTGAATTGTCTTAGTACCAAATTGTCCGATAGTGTATAATCCAGTACTGAATTGTCCCAATACCGTATTGTCCGATACTGAATTGTCCAAGTGCCGAATTGTCCGGTACAGGATTATTCAAGAACCGAATTGTCCAGTACAGTATTGTCCGATACTGAATTGTCCTAATTGTCCAGTTCTGCATTGTTATAATACCGAATTGTCCGATACCGTATTGTCCGGTAATGTATTGTCCTGGCACTAAATTGTCCAGTGTATAATTATACTTGTTCCGAATTGTCTAGTATTAAGTTGTCCAATACCGAAATGCCTTTGTACAGGATTGTCTAGTACCGTATTGTCCGGTACAGATTTTTCCGTTACCATATTGTCCGGTCGTGAATTCTTAGTACAACATTGTCCGGTACAGTATTGTCCAATACTGAATTGTCCTGTTACCGAATTGACTGCTTCTGAATTATCCTAGTACAGAATTTTCCTTGTATCAAATTTAAATATCTAAATTTGTATCTAAATTTTACTTCTACTGAATTGTCTGGTACCGAATTGTCCGGTTTGGTGAAATAAAAAAAGGGTTTTCAATTTGAAGGTACTATTCGAGTTTGTACAGCAATTTTTTAGATGATATGGTACCTGTCTTCTTATGTCAAAGTTACATACCATTAACTTGCTTAGTCGGCTGGGGCTGTAGAATACACCCAATGCACCTCTGCAAAGGGGTAAGACCCCACAAATAAGTGTCCTGGATTTGACACTAAACAATCTAATGAGGAATGCTGTGTAACCTTTCATTGCCATTTCTCCCGGGTTCACTCTGGCCTGGAATGGTAGCACCTGATAGGGCCCCATCTGTGGGTTAAATAGAAGTAAACTGCATACTTATGCTAAATTGAATTGTTTGAAATAGAACTGCTTGACTCAACTAGATAGCTTGAAATAGAAATATTTTGACAACTAAACTGTGTACTTACATTTAAACTGCGTACTTATGCTAAAATCAATTGTTTGAAATGGAACTGTTTTTTAATTTGAAACTGTATTTACGCTAAACTGAATTATTTGATATAGAACTGTTTTGACATTTAACTGTGTGTAAAAAAAATCTATGCTTATACTAAACTGAATTGGCTGAAATAGAACTGTTTGACTGAACTGAATAGCTTGAAATAGAAATGTTTTTGACAAACTGTGTACTTACATTTAAACTGGGTACTTATGCTAAATTGAATTATTTAAAATAAAAGTTTTGACATTAAACTGTGTGTAAACAAAATCTATACTTATACTAGACTGATTTTTTTTTAATTAGAACTGTTTGACGAAACTGAATAGCTTGGAAAAGAAATGTTTTTGATAATTAAACTGTGTACTCATGCTAAACGGAATTGTTTTAAATAGAACTGATTATTTGTATAAAAAAGGATTTGGCATTAAATAACCTACAAAGGTTGATATGCCATAAAACCCAAACAATTAACCAAACCATTAACCTTTGATTAGGTGGTTGCGTAACTTTAGGTTGATTTTGAGAGTTGGCTCTAACGAACGAAGAATTAGCAACGCCGCCAACTGGAAAACAATTACTTTTATGAAGTTAATTTCTCCTTAAAAATCCTTGCTTCGTTTATATCAATTAGTTGTCAGTCACTGATATAACTTTAGTTTTATCATATTTACCAACCCCTCCGCTCGGGCAGGATATGACACAAGGTCAATTTTTTAAGCGGAGTTTAACAGGTTTGAATTCAGAGTTTTCCTTCTCCAAGACTAGTTGCCTCACTAAGGCTGAAGAACCTAGTCTGTTCTACTATTTACCCATAGCTGGAGGGAGAATAATTGGATTCATACCTTTCCCAAGGGTATTAGTGCTATGTGAAATGCAATCAATCTCGTCGAAGATTTGAACTCGTGTCTCCGTGTCCATTTCCTACGACGATAACCATTACACCACGGGCACCTCCTGAGAGGAAGCTTGATGATTTTTATCATTAAGGGTTTTTGGACTATTGTCTTCATCTTTATTGTTATATTCACAACGTTTCGGCCGATGTGTCCTCCGGCCTTCTTCAGGAACATATGGCGGAAAGGTTATATGGTTTGGTTCCCCTAGCTTCTAAGTGACAATAATCTGGAGGTTGCTGGTTCGATCTTGACTGCAGGCCAGTAACAATGCTGGAATACCCAACACTTCTACCCAGTTATTACTTTAGTTTTATTAACATATATAACATATTATAATTGCTGCAAACTTGCTTGTCTGAGGGTGGAAGTTCGTTGATCAAAAATAAAAAAAAACAAATTGGGTGGAAATTTAAATCCCCCTCCGCGATCCCCAAAAAGAAAGAAAGAAAAAAGAGGAAAGTAAGACAATTTATAGATTTATCGTTTTTATTATATGTTTTAACGATTTTAATCATCCCCTCAGAGTATAAATATAGCATTTAACCCTCTCAATAAAAATAGATAGTTAAGTTAAATACCTGCTATGCCCTACGCCAAAAAATAATTAAAATAAAAAGAATTAAACAAGACACCTGTAAAAAATCCGAATCCAATGAATAAAAAAAAAGAAAAAAAAAGATTAAAAACGCGGTTTACACGATAGTTAAAACTTAAAAGAAGAAAATAAAGAACATTTCTTTTTCTTTTTTTCACTGAGAAGAAAAACTCAGATTGTCAAAACTCTGTTAGTGTAGCACGAGATATTCAACTCTGTCACAATAAGACCTCGATCGAACCGGCAAAATGAAACTCTGCAGAATTCAAATATGCTGCCGCCCTAATCACTCAATTATTCTGCTCCGGCTTTTCCCTTGATAACAGATTCTGAATGACGATAGTATTATACGAGCCATACAAGCGTACATTAATGTAAACCATGTGATGCAGCATGGTGGATGTGAAGCAAGGTGGATGATTCCAAAAGCTGGTCAACGACACCAGATTCTGGGTGGAGGTACCCCAAAGGTCGGCGGCTTGGAACAGATAAATCATGCAAGAAATTACTGCTATTCATCTATAAGGGTGGCGTCTATTGATGCGAAAAATAGCCACTGAAAGATTACCATGACTCAGTAAAACCGTATGTCAACTTTGCATCGTACTTCACGCGGGTAAACAAGGGTTGCATTCGACCTCAGGGTTAAAAAAATCATCTACTAAGTCCTGACCAAAACAACTTAGATGCAAAAGCATTGTCAATGAGACAGTGACAGAACCCGTGAGATATATTATCATCATCATCAGATTTTCCCGACTCTCTCTCTCTCCCTCTCTCTCCCCATTCGTCCCTATCGTCCATCGCTCCCAGGTGGTCCTCTAACCTGCATCCTGTATCTGTGCCGAGCTGTTGTAAGTTCTTGCTGGTCGACCAGCACTGCAACGTCTATGTGTTGGGGTTCATAGGAGAACGTCACATATTCGGGGTTGCTCCTCCAGCAGAGTGCTGCATGTCTGTTTATGTTATTTAAATGGTTGTAGAGATGGGAGGTAAGTGGCTGTACAGCTGTTGTTTCATGGAATGTTGCTTCCAGGATTTATTCAGTATAACTCGTAGCATTCTTGGGCAGTTCACATCTAGCTTTTTCTCAATACATTTTGTCAGCGTCCATGTGGTGCATCCAAACAGTAGTACTGACACAACTACTGCTTTGAAGAAATACTGTTTAATTTTATCAGATAGATCAGACTTCTATATAATCGATAGCCTATCGATAGCAGTTAACGCCTTTACTAAGCGAATACTGACATCTCTTTCAGTAGATGAGATGCTGCTGCCGAGGTATGTGAACTTGTCTACTAATTTCAGAGGACTGTTATTCAGAGTGGAGACGGCTCCTTCTCGATTAAAACACATGTGCTTCATTTCGTTTGCGTTCATGACCACCATGAGATAGATATAATCATACTAAGATATATATATATATATATATATATATATATATAGATAGATAGATAGATAGATATGAACAGAATGGGAAAGATAGAAGCAGAGTAAGATAGATAGATAGATAGATATGAACAGAATGGGAAAGATAGAAGCAGAGTAAGATAGATAGATAGATAGATAGATAGATATGAACAGAATGGGAAAGATAGAAGCAGAGTAAGATAGATAAATAGATAGATAGATATGAACAGAATGGGAAAGATAGAAGCAGAGTAAGATAGATAGATAGATAGATAGATAGATATGAACAGAATGGGAAAGATAGAAGCAGAGTAAGATAGATTGATAGATAGATATGAACACAATGAGATGGATAGAAGCAGGAAAAGATAGCTTGATAGATAGATCCGAAAAAGAGAGAGACAGGTAGATATGATCACAGATTGATAGATTGATTGATAGAGAGATATGAACCGAATGAGATGGACAGAAACAGATTAAGATAGATAGATAGATAGGTTGAAGGAGACACGAGAAATAGAGCGAACTGTTTGGTCTCAGATAATAAAATTATATCTCCTAATAGTAACATATGGAAAACGCGTCAGTGTGACGGAAATACAATAAAAAAAGTTAATGCAGAAAAAAAAGCAAAAACAAAACAAACAAAAATCCAACAAAAACACCCCAAAATTAATAAAAACAAACAACAACTAAAAACAAAACAAAAACCAAAAAAACAAAAAACAAAACAAAACAAAAAATCAAAGCTAAACAATAAAACTAAACGATATTTATTACCGGTTGTCGTTGATCCGTGCGAGGATTATGCTAGCGAGAGAGAAATAATGTCACCCAACACAAAAGATTCAATGCTGTGAAGCAAATTTCTGGGTGTGAATGAAAAAGCATATTTAGGCCTCGCGCATGCGTGTTAGAGATCGGCCATTTTGAATGTTTTTAATTTTCAACGCTTTTCCTACGCTTCAAATTCAAAATACAAATGCTGTTGTGCAACCTCCAATAGTGTGAGCAGATTTGATTCAAACTTATGATTCCCATCGGCTACAGAGTACAGCAAAAACACACCCTACATTTCAAACAGTCACCTGAGAAGTACAAATGAAAAGAGGTAAGTGGTAATTGTAGCTCCATTCAGCTAATGTCTTACGTTGATACAATTACGAGGTGCATTCGATAAGTTTCCAGACTTTTTTCGTATGGGCATTTAAAATTGTCATAGACTCTTGAGAGTTCAGTATGTTATTGCTATACATCTTATGAGATGACCGACCAATTTTTATGATTTCAGGTTCAAATCAACAGCTACAGCAGCAATTGGAATACACCCTACAAAAATCTGATTGTCACAGCTGGTAAATTTCAAAAATGCAATCTGACACTTTAGAAGAACGATATGCAATAAAATTCTGTTTTAAACTTGGGAAAAAAAATGCCACAGAAACGTATGGAATGCTTCAGACTGCTTTTCGACCATCTTGCATGAATCGAGCATCAGTTTTTAAGTGGCATAAGAGATTCAAGGAAAGCAGGGAGTCTGTGAGGGATGATGAGAGGTGTGGGAGAAGTAAGGAAGTCAATACACCAGAGTTGACTGGCCAAAAGGTTTAGTGTTAGGGTTACTACGTTGAGGTTTTAAGGGAGTTCAGGAAGAGATTCCTAGGGAAGAGGCCAGCACTCTTCAAATAGGGGTCAGTGGCATTTCCTCCATGACAATACTCCAGTCCACAACTCCATCCTTGTCACAGACTATTTGACCAAGATGGGCATCAAGACAGTTCCTCATCCTCCCTAAAGTCCAGACCTTGCTCCCTGTCACTTTTGGTTATTCCCTGAGCTCAGAGGCTGTCGTTATGAGACAATTGAGGAGATGAAAGAGGCTGTGACGAAGGTCATTGACACGCTCACACAATAGGACTTCCATGAAGCCTTCCAGAAGTTGTTGGAATGGTAGAACAAGTGCATTGCAGCCGGAGGAGATTGCTTCGAAGGGGAGTAGAGTTTCATGTGCGTACTATCAATAAAAGTCCCCATACAAAAAAAGTCTGGAAACTTATTTTATGCCCCTCGTAGTTACGATCATTCATTGGATCGGGATATTTGCTGCTGATATTTTTAAAAACTGCTGAATTTAAAATTGCTGCACTGAGAGCTTTGCTGTTCATTTCATGATATGTCAGAATGATGCTGTTCCGGAGAGAACTGTTATTGATTAAAAATTTTAGAACCACGGGTTCATCGATCGAAAGAAAGCTATCTAGCAGAATTAAAGGCAGAAACACAGCCAAATATAACTCGGTCTTTGGGTTATAGTTTTAAAATGTGACCAGTTCAAGCAATTTGTGATTGGCTAGTTTCATGGCATATCAAACCTTGTTGGGTTATTTAAAACCGAAATATTTTTCGACAATTATTGTCTCCAGAAATGTACGATACAAAAATATATTTTCACAAACATTTTCAACAAGTAAACATGCTTAGTTGTAATATCGGTATTGTAAGAGCCAATCAAAAAATTTCACTATCATTTTAAACATTATTTCAACAGACCAATTTGAGCCATAGATGGTATCCTAATTGGTACAAGGATCTCGAATCAAAGTGGAACTGGGAGTCATGGAGGGATTCCACGCTTCCAAGACGTTAAGGAGTCGAGCCTCACCACCGGGCGCAATTTAGTTTCATAACCAGGACACCAATTTATTTGTTTTCGCTTCGGTGAGTAACTGACAGTCACCAAACACCGTTGTCTCTACGCTATTTTAACTTATATCTCTACGCCCCCCTCTCTAATGCATAGCGAGATTATAATTACCAAATATTTGATTGCAAAAAAAAGTAATTGCTTACTAGATGTTTTCCATGGACTCATAAGTGTTGGGTGACCAGCAAAGACTTATCAGCACTGTGTGGACACTGGGTGCAGTCTAGAGGACTTGCCAGGAGTGATGGAAGATAGGACAGATAGCGTAAGAGAGAGAGAGAGAGAGAGAATCCCATCCTATCGGCAAGACTTGATGATGATGACAATATATATATATATATATATATATATATATGAAAAGTAAATAAAGGATTGTAATCCGACAATATGTAGAAAAATTGATAACAACGATCTAAGTGGAAGGAGAGATTTACCAACCCCTCCGCTCGGGCAGGATATGACACAAGGTCAATTTTTAAGCGGAGTTTAACAGGTTTGAATTCAGAGTTTTCCTTCTCCTAGACTAGCAGCCTCAACAAGGCTGAAGAACCTAGTCCGTCCTACTATTTACCCATAGCTGGAGGGAGAATAAGGGGGTTCATACCTTTCCCAAGGGTATTTGCCCGAAAGTGAACATAATAGCGCGACTGGAGTACGAACTCGCGTACTACGATTCCGCAGTTCATCGCTTTAACCATTACACCACAAGGACACCCCTGAGATTTATTGAAAGGTCGACACTATAGCTTTTCGGTTCTACTGAACCATCATCAGGACCATGAGGGATGATATAAAAGTTTTTAAGTCAACGATGGATGTTTAAAATACAAAATACAAATTTTCCTCTCGGTTTTTATATTTTGCATTTTAAACATCCATCGTTGACTTTAAATCACTACTATCACCTCTCATGGTCCTGATGATGCTTCAGTAGAACCGAAACGCTATAGTGTCAACCTTAATAAATCTCTCCTTCCACTTGGATCGTTGTTATCAATTTTTCCACACACACACACACACACACACATATATATATATATATATATATATATATATGCTGCAAATGCCAAAGATTGTTTTGAATTCTTCACGTTCCATTCTAGAATATATTTCAGTTCATCTTAACAACAATAGAAACAGATATTCCATGTAAGCAATTTTCATATATATATATATATATATATATATATATATATATATATGCCAGGGTGGAGATCTAACACTTACCGGTGGCGTCCATAACCCCTACTCCTTACTCTGAAAGACACTTGCACCCTCACCCTGTCACTTGTTTCATGTAATGCAACCCGTTCTCCTTTTAAACTAGGGATTTTGGGACTAAATGGGTCTCAACCCCCTCCAAAAAACACCCACTCTTACTTCAAATACAATTTTTCCAGTTTCTTGCGGGAACCCATTTCTCTTAGACTCAATACTTTTTCAAACCTATCAGGATTTATAATAAAACTCCGAATGAGTTTTGTATATCCTGCTTAGCAGATGGTCTTTCACTGGAGTCTGAGAGACTGCAGGTTTCCTCCGGTCTCCAGGACTCTTCTCAGTATTCTAGCCGATTTCAACAATGATGGTCTTGATTCGTCTTTTAATTTCCGACTATTCCAGTCCCCTAACCAAGTCTTCGGAGACCGTTCCAAGTGCACCAATTAAAATTGGTATTACAGTTATCCTCATGTTTCATAGCTTTCTTAGTTCCCTAGCAAGTTCTTGGTACTTGTATCTCTTTCGGTTTCCTTTGATTTCACGCTGAGTTCTCCAAGGATGGTGAAATCCAGAAAACGGCTAGTTCCCCTTTTTTGTGATTGGGGAACTTGGAACAGTCCCCAAAGGCTTGGTAAAGGGAGCTGGGGGAGTTGGACGAGTTGAGACCATGGGAACTACAGCATTGTCGAGGTCGGCCAGAATACTGAAAAGAGTTCTTAAGACTTGAGAAGACATGTTGTACTCAGACTTCAGTATTTGGAAATAAGAGGACTCATCTCAGTATTCTGACCGATCTCAACAATGCTGTAGTTTCGATGTCACTCAAACTCCAGTGTTTGGAAATGAGAGGATGAGTGGAGACCATCGAAACTACGGCATTGTTGAGATCGGTCAGAATACTGAGAAGAGTCCTGGAGACTTGAAGAGAATTCCTGTCACTCAGAATCCAGTGTTTGGAAATAAGAGGATGAGTGGAGACCATCGAAACGACAACATTGTTGAGATCGGTCAGACTCCTGAGAAGAGTCCTGGAGATTTCAAAAGATTTGTTGTCACTCGGACTCCCATGAAAGACCATCAGCAAACGCTGCTTTAAAAAACAACCAAAAAACTCACAATAAATATTAAAAATAATGATAATACTCGAAAATTAACAGTCGGCAATTGAATAGCTAATGTAGATTATGTGGAGAAAGAGGTGAAACGGTTAATTACATAACCAGCGAATGCCGTAAACTAGCAGAAAAGGAGTGCAAGAGCAAACATGACTGGGTGGGAAAAGTGATCAACTGGGAATTGTGCAAGAGAATAAAATTTGTTAAGATACAAAGAAATGGTATATACACAAAATCCAAAATTTGTCCTAGAAAAAGAGATTCTAAAATTCTCTGAGATTTTGAGATGCAAACGGATCACTGAATACCGACGAAAAGATCAGACCTCGCGATAATTATTAAGAAGTAAAAAACTTTCCGACTTGTGAAGGGCGAGTCCATTATGTAGGGATTACAACAGTTATTAATACCAAATTCATTTTTATACATATATGCAGTTCTATTTCAAATAATTCAGTTTTGCATAAGTACACAGGTTCAATTTCAAAAGCAGTTCTATGTCAAGCAATTCAGTTTAGCATTAGTTCACAATTTAGTTCTATTTGACCCATAGATAGGACCCTTTTTATGTGCAACCATTCCAGGCCAAAGTGGAACTGGAAGTGATGGCAATGAAGAGGTACTCTGCATTTCCCAAAGCTCTTGCATTAGTGAAGCCTCACCATCAGATTGTTTAGTGTCATATCCAGGACACTCATTGTGAGGAGGGGTCTTACCCCTCTGCAGAGAAGCAGTCGGTATATTCTGCAGCCCCAGCCGACTGGGTGACCAGACAACAGGTTTGAGTGTCATGAACGGCAGGTGCTCCCTTGATAGTCAACATTGGAAGTCAACCGGTATCCTGCGAATGTTCGCAGCTCTTTTTCAGGTACACAAACGACGAACTAAACTATCAATGGAGTTATCAACGGAGAAAATGGATAAAGGATGACAACGAATTTGCATTTTACTGCTATTTTAGCATTCTTTTTGTATTCTTTTTCTATATTTTCTGTAGACTTGCTCGTCTATAGAAAATATAGAAAAAGAATCATAGAAACTAGTGAAGAATGTGCTAGGTGTAAGACAATATGCCAAAGACTTGCTAACCAAGTTAGGACACTCGTAAAGAAAAGTTAATTTTCTGACATTGCAACGGTAGAAATACACCAATAAAGCATTGAAGGAGTACTCAATATTCCCCAAAGCTCCAAGACTGGACTCTCACCATTAGATTGTTTAATGTTATATCCAGGACACTCGTTCGGGGGAGTTTTATTTCTCTGCAGAGATATAGTCGGTGTATGCCAAAACGACTGGGCTGACAAATACTCGGACCTTGCTAGGGAACTGAAAAAAAATGAGGAAAATGAGGGTGACGTTGGTACCAATTGTAATTAATCCGTTTGGAACGGTCCCCAAAGAATTGAAAAAAAAAAAAAAAGACAAGAGGAATTTAAAATCAGAGGACGAATCGAGGAAATAGGTATTGTTAAGATCGGCTAGAATACTGAGGACGTTCCTGGAGACTCAAATGAAAGATCACCAGTTAAAGCTGGCGCGAAAAACTCACAAGCAGTGAAATAATCTTTAAATGTGTATGGGAATAAATTTTTGATGACTGATCTGGCAAAAATAACCATTTAAAATAAGAAAGTACCAGTTTGATGAAGAGAGTCACCTTTGTACTTTCTCTTAAGGTACCCGTCATGATAGGTCAAAGAACAGGAAGGAAGGTCAGGTAATTTTTTTTATTGAAGTGTGGGAAGGGTTGGCTTCACCCACCATTTCCAGAACACAGAACAACTCATGACACTAATTAATTTTTAACTTACATCCTTTTTCGTCCGTCCCAACGACCCTCTGTCAACCTCATTAACGCTCAAAAATCACCTCCTCACCTGCAGCTCCTCAAACTCCACGTGCCACCCAGTAGAGCCTGACTAATAATACCCTCATTCCACCCGTATCCCTTAAAGGACTAGTTCGTCATCGTAAATTCCCCCACCTTACATACCCGTAAGACTCTTGACTGCAACGACACACCATAAGTTTACCCCGCACCATCTCTGACACTCGCTTATTCACTACCCTTGCAGCACTTAGGGGTGTCGTTTCCTTGCTCTTCCATTGCGCAAGAAGAACCGTGATTCGCTCCACCCCCACCCCCACGCACTTTACTCCGTCATAAACTTTTTCATTTTGCTCCTTTTTGACTTCCTGTTACGCCGCCCTCGACATAATATCCCCAAATTCGTGTCAAAAATTTAGATTTCTTTTTTCTTTTAATGTTAGTTTCATCTTTATTTTTTAAAACATATTTCTTTGTTTCTTTCTTTGCTTCTTTGTTTCTTTGTTTCTTTCTTTCCATTCACTTTTTCTTTTTCTTACTTTTGTTCCATTTCTTTCCTTCTTTCTTTCTTTCACTTTTTCTTCCTTTTCTTCCATTTTTTTCAGTTCTTTCTTTCTTTCTTTCTTTCCATTCACTTTTTCTTTTTCTTACTTTGGTTCCATTTCTTTCTTTCTTTCTTTCTTTCTTTCTTTCTTTCTTTCTTTCTATTCCCTTGTTCTTTTTCTTTCTTTCGTTCAATTTTTCCCAATCTTTCTTTCTTTCTTTCTTTCTTTCTTTCTTTCTTTCTTTCTATCTATTCCCCTCTTCTTTTTCTTTCTTTCATTAAATTTTTCCCAATCTTTCTTTCTTTCTATTCCCCTGTTCTTTTTCTTTCTTTCATTAAATTTTTCCCAATCGTCCTTTCTTTCTTTCTTTTTTTTTTCTTTCTTTCTTTCCATTCACTTGTTCTTTTTCTTTCTTTCGTTCAATTTTCCGAATCTTTCTTTCTTTCTTTCTTTCTTTCTTTCTTTCTTTCTTTCTTTCTTTCTTTCTTTCTTTCTTTCTTTTTCCTTGTTTTTTCTTTCTTTCGTTCAATTTTTCCCAATCTTTCTTTCTTTCTTTTTTCTTTCTTTCTTTTTTCTTTCTTTCTTTATAGATTCTAATTTATTTATCTATTTTTCTATCCAATTTTTACTCTTAATCTCTTTCAAACTATTATTCACAATTTCATTTTTCTTTTTCTTTCTGACCGTAAACTTATTCGTACGTTTATCAATCCTTGTAACCTTATTTGTGCCTCCGTTCTTCACAATCTCATTCACGTTTTCCTTCTTCATAACCTCAAATTTGTGTTCCCCTTCATCACATCCTCAATCGTGTCTCTCTTACTCACAACCTCATTCATGATTCCCTTTCTCACAAACTCATTCGTCCCTTCTTGTGAGTCTCACTGACTGCCCCATACATTCAGACTTGTGCCACAACAAACTATTCTCGCCTTCATTCTTCTTCAAAGATCTATTTCTTCTTTCGTTCTCTTCCAAATTCTCATCGCCTCACTCTTTCCTCCTGCACCCTCATTCTTGCATTTATTCCTTGACACAACATCGTCCCCACTTTACTTCCTGTCCACAATCTAACACTAGCTCCTCCTGTTTCTCTCCAAAATCTTTCCCGCCTTTCTTCTTTGTTTTCCCGCCCACAGGCCAGTCTAGCCGCCATCTTGTCAAAATTTTAGCACCTTACAATGGCAGGTAGCGTGTATTTAGCATGTTTGCAAAAACGCCATTCAGTGGTGTTTATTTTACGTTTTGCCTCTGGATTTTTGTTTTCATTTTCAAACGTCAAGAGACTGGAAGAATATACAAAAAGGAGTTAAAAAAAAAAAAAAAGAAAAAAGAAAGAAAAAAAAGAAAGATTCTAGCAGCAACTAACGGCAATATCAACAGAAATAACTCAAGAACAAACATAAAGACAACAAAAAAAAATTAGATAACAAAAATGGGAGGGAAAGCAAATATATGGATAAATCAAGCCACCAACTAAGGAAATAGCTAGCCCAGTCGGCTGGGGCTGTAGAATACACCGACTGAATCCCTGCAGAGGGGTAAGACCCCCCCCAAACAAGTGTCCTGGATATGACACTAAACAATCTGATGGTGAGGCTCCAGTAATGGTGGAGCTATGGCGAATACAGAGTACCCCTTCATTGCCATTGCTCCCAGGTCCACTTTGACCCAGAGTGGTAGCACCTGATAGGGTCCTATCTATGGGTCAAATAGAACTGTTTGACGTTTAAACTGAGTGAAAACAAATGACTAATTCTAAATTATATTGTTTGAAATAGAACTGTTTTTATATTTAACCGTGTGTAAACAAATGACTGGTGTTTAATTGAATTGTTAGTAATACGTAGCAATACTTGGAACTATCTAATTTTGTTGACTTAAGCTAAATTGAATTGTTAGAAATAGAACGGTTTGATCATTTAACAGTGTATATCTACAAAATGAGTTTACCAATCATATATTTAATATATATGTAAAAAGCAGGATTTGGCATTGAATAACCAACAATAGTTGATATGCCATAAAACCAAAGGAAATTGCACTCGAGAAGACAAGTAAATAATTAAGAGGAGGAAACCTGAAAAGAGAAACTGCATCTGTTTTATTGGCAGCAGAAAATAATACCACAAGAACCAATTATTTCAAAGCGAAAATTATTAATACGCCGAAGAATAGTTCTTTTAGAATACAGAAAACTGGCACAAGAAGTACCCGTGTAGACATGAATGGGCTGAAGAGATAATTCACTGGGAATCGTTCAAGAGATTAAAATTTAATCATGCTGACAAATGGTATATACACAAACCAGAATCTACCCTAGAAAATAAGATGAATAAAATTCTACGGGACCCTGAGACAAAATGGATTACCCAATCACAGTCAGAAGGGGTTATGTAGAAGAATGTGCCGATAACGACCTGTGTGGTTCGATCACGGATCTCTAGCCAACAAACACAAATATTGAAATGGATTGTGCTACTGGAGTTCACGTGACTAGAAGAGGTGGATCGGTCTGACAGAGTGTTGTATACTCCTACGCATATTCATACATAATCATAACGACGACACAATAAAGACGAGCGACACAGTTCTTTAGAAAAATATACCTCTCACTTTGTTGAAAGGGTTGTGTGTGGGAGGGAGTCGGAGACTGAACAAAGATTGCAACATATTGACCTCCCAAGCCTCTCCAGACATAGCCGTGTGTCGTTCTCGTTCTCCTGGACTGCTCAATCGGAGGCCTGGGGGCCCTCTCCGCTGGGTGCTGTTCTCTTTACCGCATCTTGTCTCTAACTCATCTGATCTCCAACTAACTGCCTTCCTATCTCCACCGAGTTATATAATAGTTCAATCGCCTACTCAACATCTCCCCATAACTGGCCATCGGAATGTGTCACTTCCGCCGTCTTTGGAATGGCATGTTTGATCGTCACCAAGCGGAAATAACTGTCATGCAGTTCACAGGTCACTCTCTTCCGGTGCATCAGTTTGTGGCTGTACCGCGGGATTTTACCTTGTCTCATATTGTCAGCCAAGCCTGCCTACGCGATTTCTTCCTATAACTGGCCATCGGAATGTGTCACTTCTGCCGTCTTTGGAATGGCATGTTTGGCTGAGTCGAAGGTCAATATACAACAAGAGGTCTGACAAAAGTAGAAACACATGCTTATATATTGTATTGATGGATGGGTCGGCGAATGTTACTGGCTAGGGCCCTTTAGAAAATATAGATAAGGCATGACTGCTCCCTTCCCATCAAAAACCTTAGAGATTTATTCTCTTCTTTGAAAATCAGAGGAAATAAGTGAATTGAAACACATGCGATTGTTGTATTGCCGCATACATATACATATACAACTATAAATATATGCGGAACATAATCAAACATAATGACGAACTTCAATGAACGAACGAACACGCTTCTTTATAAAAATATACTTCTCTCACTTTATTCTCGAAAGGGTTGATGTTGGTTGTGTGTGAGAGGTGAGTTGGAGACGGGGACAGACTGCTACATATTGACCCCAAGTTTTTCTGACCATAGCAGCACTTCTTTCGCATCCTGGCTGGGCTGCTCAACCGGGGTTAATGAGGGCCCAAGCCCTCTGTCTGGAAGTGGTTCTCACTCCGTTGGCATCCTATCTCCAACTGCAACTGGAATTGACCGACCGACTGGAATTGAACTGACTTAAGCAGTCTATATCCTGGTTATATTTTTGTTTGACGGCCGCCTGCTTCCGCTTATTTACACAGGTGCATCTCTTGATTGACGGCTCGGTCAATATATAACACGATATAAAGGTGAAATGTAGCATTGCAGGTTACTCTTGTTTAGTATTCCAGATTCAGCATTCGTCATTTTACCAGAGTGATGAGATTTTAAGTCTCGGACAAAATTACCTCCCCCACGGAACATTATAAAAGTGTCGACGAGGAATAGTTCCGAACATTACAAAAGGAGGCTTGATCTAATGTTAATTAACCTGAAAAAAATAACTTTTGCTGTACTGGAAGATCATAGAGTAAAAAAAAAAAAAAAAAAAAAAAAAAAATTGAAAAATACTTGGATCTTGCCTGAGAGATGAAAAAGCTGATGAAAATGAGGCTGACGGTGATACCAATCATAGTTGATGCACTTAGAACGGTGCACAAAGGCTGGGAAATCCGAGGAAAAAAAAAGGTTTGGTTTGGTTTGTTTGGTTTTATGGCATATCAACCTTTGTAGGTTATTTAACGCCAAATCCATTTTTATGTAATAATCTGTTCTATTTCAAACAATTCAGTTTAGCATAAGTACACAGTTTAATTGTCAAAAACATTTCCATTTCAAACTATTCAAGCAATTATATGTAACAATTCATTTAAGTGTAAATACAGTTTTAATGTCGAAAAACAGTTCTATTTGAAATAATTCAGTTAAGCATAAGCATGCAGTTTAAATGTAAGTACGGTTTAATTGTCAAAAACGTTTTTATTTCAAGCTATTCAGTTTACTCAATTCATTTTAGCATGAGTATGCTGTTAGTTCTATTTAACCCATAGATAGGGCCCTATCAGGTGCTACCACTCCGGGCCAGAGTGGACCTGGGAGCGATGGCAATGAAGGGGTACTCCGCATTCCCCAAAGCTCCAGCACTGCTGGAACCTCACCATCAGATTGTTTAGTGTTTTATATCAGGACACTCGTTAGGGGGGGTCTTACCCCTCTGCAGAGGTGCAGTCAGTGTATTCTACAGCCCCAGCTGACTGGGCAATACACAGATTTAAATGTCAGACAGTTTTATTTCAGATAATTCAGTTCAGCATAAGTATACAGTTTAGACGCCAAAAACAGTTCTATTTCGAGCAATTTAGTTCAGCACTAGTACGCTGTTCCAATGTCAGAACAGTTCTATTTTAAACAATTCAGTTTAGCATAAATACGCAGTTTAAATGCAAAAATCAGTATAGAGAAAGAAGCACGGTTTAGTTCTATTTAACCCCTAGATAGGGCCCTATCAGGTGCTACCACGCTGGGCCAGAGTGGACCTGGGAGCGATGGCAATGAAGGGGTGATCCGCATTCCCCGATGGGCCGCCAATTCATGCTACACATAAGTGATGCCAAATT
>OY757941.1:52879339-52914339 GCA_963585895.1 Sepioteuthis lessoniana | reverse complement strand
CTTACAATTAGTACAATAGTTAATTGCCTCGTCCTTTCACCCTTTCACCCATCACCCCCCTAGTGGTAATATAAGGATTTGCAAATGCTTGGGAAAACAATATATCTTGCAACAAAATCAGCTAATAGGCCACTTAATTGGGTGTTAATTATTCCGCTTTTAATTCGACATGACGAGTGGAAAGAAGGAAAGAAAAAAAATCGCCCCCACCACCGCACGGGAAAAAATGACGAAAAAATAATCTAACACTAGTCGTACAAAACAGATGCTGTTAAACAAGAACGCATTTTGACAGCGTTCACTTCTAAATGATGCCAAGAGAGAAGCGAATATATATATATATATATATATATATATATATATATATGGTTGAGTCATAAACTATTTTCGTTTTTTTAAGGCAAGTCGTAACTACCCTTTTCAATCTTTCAATGTTTTAAACGCGACCGGAAATTGCCTGATTAAAAATTACCTTCATCAGTCATTTTTATTTCAGTAGCGAAACAGTGCACGTTATAATTCAATCTATGATCTCATGACCCTAAAATATAAGAACTAAAATTGCATATTCGACATAAAATGTTTAGGGAGTTTAAGAAAAAAATGTCACAGTAACAAGTAAGAAAATGTGTCGTGTTTATGGCCAAAGATTCATTACTGACCGCCAAATTTGAAACTATTTTTTCAAGTTCATCATCATCATGTCGCGCTGGTAGCACGGATATCCCTGACCCTCTCTCGCCACTCCTCCCTGTCGTTCATCGCCCCAGGCAGGTCTTCAGGACAACATCCCGTATCTTCACATAGCTGCCGAATGTATGTTTGTGCTGGTCGTCCTGCTTTTGCACGGCCATATGTGGGGGTCCATAGGAGTACATCACTTATGAGCTCGTCCCTGCTTCTCCAGCAGTGTCCTGCATGTCTGGTTCGTCTAACTTGAATAGTTTTCGTGATAGGAGGTAGGTGGCCGTATAGTTGGTGTCTTGTGGGGTGTTTCCGCCAGGACTTGTTCAAGATTGCACGCAGCACTCTTGTGTAATTGCCGTCTAGCTTCTTCTCCAGCCGTTTTGTTAGCGTCTATGTAGTGCAGCCATATAGCAGTATCGATGTGACCACTGCCTGGAAGAAACTGCGTTTCATTTTATAACGCCCCGCACTTGTAAGAAGGAGAAATGTTGTACTTCTCCATGATTACACATGGCCACATTCAGCACGAATCACACAGGAAAAAATATTGGATTTAGGCTGGTCTGTTCTACCCCATCCACCATATTCACCAGTTCCATTTAAAATAATTCAGTTTAGCATAAGCACGCAGTTTAAATGTAAGTACAGTTTAATAGTGGGAAAACATTTCTATTTCAGGCTATTCAATTTAGTCAAACAATTCAGATTAGCATAAGTAAGCCGTTAGTTCTATTTAATCAATAGATAGGGCACTATCAGGTGCTACCACTCCAGGCCAGAGTGGACCTGGGAGCAATGGCAATGAAGGGGTACTCCGCATTCCCCAAAGCCCCAGCATTACTGGAACCTCACCATCAGATTGTTTAGTGTCATATCAGCACACTCATTGGGGGCGGGGGTCTTACAGTTGGTGTATTCTACAGCCCCATCCCAACCGACTGGACAATTGTCAATTGGAGAAACATTGTGCTTCTTGATAACACAAGACCACATTCAGCAATAATCATGTAGGAAAAAATATTGGATTTAGGCTAGTCAATTCTATTCCACTGAACTTATTCAGTAGATCTTGCACCACGTGATTTCCATCTTTTTCATTCTCTACAAGATGCTCTGAATGGTCAAAAAGGTTTTCTCAATAATGCAGGGTCACTCACGTTCAGAAAGAATCACACAGGAAAATATATTGGATTCTGGCTGGTCTATTCTTTATTTCCATTTAGTATAATGAAAGGCATCAAGCCTTCACCAACCCCTCCGCTCGGGCAGGATATGACACAAGGTCAATGTTTAAGCGGAGTTTAACAGGTTTGAATTCAGAGTTTTCCTTCTCCTAGACTAGTTACCTCACCAAGGCTGAAGATCAGTCTGTCCTACTATTTACCCATAGCTGGAGGGAGAATAATTGGATTCATACCTTTCCCAAGGGTATTAGTGCTATGCAATCAGCCTCGTCCAGGATTTGAACTCGTGTCACCGTGTCCTTTTCCTACGACGATAACCATTACACCGCAGACACCTCCTATCTTAGTTTAGTCTCTCAACAAAGTTTTCCAAAATACATCCCGTGTCCGCACAGAGGTGCTGTAGATAAGTTCTTGCTGGTCGGCCAACACTGGCGCGTCGATGTGAAGGGATCCATTGAAGAACGTCACTTATGAGTTCGTCTTTGCTTCTCCCGCAGTGTCACGCATGTCTTGTTCGTTTTATTTGTATGGTTTAAGAGATAGGAGGTAAGTGGCCGTATATGCAATTATATATATATATATATATATATATATATATATATGAGGGGCATGCGATGTTTCTAGACTTTTTTCGTATGGGCATTTAAAATTGTCGTAGACCCTTGTAAATTCACTATGTTATTGCTATACATCTTATGAGATGACAGACCAATTTTTAGGATTTCAGGTTCAAATGAACAGTTACATCGGCAATTGGAATACACCAAACTAAAGCCTGATTGTCACAGCTGGTGAATGTCAGAAATGCAATCTGACACTTTAGAAGAACGATATGTAATAAAATTCTGTTTTAAATTTGGAAAAAATACCACAGAAACGTATGAAATGCTTCATGCTGCTTTTCGACCATCTTGCAGGAATCGAGCATCAGTTTTTGAGTGGCACAAGAGATTCAAGGAAGGCAAGGAGTCTGTGAGGGATGATGAGATGTGTAGGGGAAGTAAGGAAGTCAATACACCAGAGCTGATTGGCCAAAGCGTTAGGGTTAGGGATACTATGTTGAGGTTTTAAGGGAGTTCAGGAAGAGATTCCTTGGGAAGAGGTCAGCACACTTCAAATCGGGTCAGTGGCATTTCCACCAGGACAATACACCAGTCTACAACTCCATCCATGTCACAGACTATTTGACCAAGATGGGCATCAACACAGTTCCTCAGCCTCCCTATAGTGCAGACGCTGCTCCCTGTGACTTTTGCTCATTCCCTAAGCTCAGAGGCTGTCGTTATGAGACAATTGAGGAGATGAAAGAGGCTGTGACGAAGGTCATTGACACGCTCACACAATAGGACTTCCATGAAGCCTTCCAGAAGTTGTTGGAATGGTAGAACAAGTGCATTGCAGCCGGAGATTACTTCGAAGTCATTATCTATCTATCTATCTATCTATCTATCTATCTCACTTTTGTCATTATCTATCTATCTATCTATCTATCTATCTATCTATCTATCTATCTATCTATCTATCTCACTTTTGTCATTATCTATCTATCTATCTATCTATCTATCTATCTATCTATCTATCTCACTTTTGTCATTATCTATCTATCTATCTATCTATCTATCTATCTCAATTTTGTCATTATCTATCTATCTATCTATCTATCTCACTTTTGTCATTATCTATCTATGTATCTATCTATCTATCTCACTTTTGTCATTATCTATCTATCTATCTATCTATCTATCTATCTATCTATCTATCTATCTATCTATCTATCTATCTATCTATCTCACTTTTGTCATTATCTATCTATCTATCTATCTCACTTTTGTCATTATCTATCTATCTATCTATCTATCTATCTATCTATCTATCTATCTCACTTTTGTCATTATCTATCTATCTATCTATCTATCTATCTATCTATCTATCTATCTCACTTTTGTCATTATCTATCTATCTATCTATCTATCTATCTATCTATCTATCTATCTATCTATCTATCTATCTCACTTTTGTCATTATCTATCTATCTATCTATCTATCTATCTATCTATCTATCTATCTATCTATCTATCTATCTATCTCACTTTTGTCATTATCTATCTATGTATCTATCTATCTATCTATCTATCTATCTATCTATCTATCTATCTATCTATCTATCTATCTATCTATCTCACTTTTGTCATTATCTATCTATCTATCTATCTATCTATCTATCTATCTATCTATCTATCTATCTCACTTTTGTCATTATCTATCTATCTATCTATCTATCTATCTATCTATCTATCTATCTCACTTTTGTCATTATCTATCTATCTATCTATCTATCTATCTATCTATCTATCTATCTCACTTTTGTCATTATCTATCTATCTATCTATCTATCTATCTATCTATCTATCTATCTATCTATCTCACTTTTGTCATTATCTATCTATCTATCTATCTATCTATCTATCTATCTCACTTTTGTCATTATCTATCTATCTATCTATCTATCTATCTATCTCACTTTTGTCATTATCTATCTATCTATCTATCTATCTCACTTTTGTCATTATCTATCTATCTATCTATCTATCTATCTATCTATCTATCTATCTATCTATCTATCTATCTATCTATCTCACTTTTGTCATTATCTATCTATCTATCTATCTATCTATCTATCTATCTATCTATCTATCTCACTTTTGTCATTATCTATCTATCTATCTATCTATCTATCTATCTATCTATCTATCTATCTATCTATCTATCTATCTCACTTTTGTCATTATCTATCTATCTATCTATCTATCTATCTATCTCACTTTTGTCATTATCTATCTATCTATCTATCTATCTATCTATCTATCTCACTTTTGTCATTATCTATCTATCTATCTATCTATCTATCTATCTATCTATCTATCTATCTATCTATCTCACTTTTGTCATTATCTATCTATCTATCTATCTATCTATCTCACTTTTGTCATTATCTATCTATCTATCTATCTATCTATCTATCTATCTATCTATCTATCTATCTATCTATCTATCTATCTCACTTTTGTCATTATCTATCTATCTATCTATCTATCTATCTATCTATCTCACTTTTGTCATTATCTATCTATCTATCTATCTATCTATCTATCTATCTATCTATCTCACTTTTGTCATTATCTATCTATGTATCTATCTATCTATTTCACTTTTGTCATTATCTATCTATCTATCTATCTATCTATCTATCTATCTATCTCACTTTTGTCATTATCTATCTATCTATCTATCTATCTATCTATCTATCTATCTATCTATCTATCTATCTATTTCACTTTTGTCATTATCTATCTATCTATCTATCTATGTATCTATCTTAGTTTGAATATGTCTCTCTCTTTCTATTTCTGTCTGTCTGTCTCTCTCTGTCTCTGTCTCTGTATCTATCTTAGTTTGTACATCTATCTATCTATCTATCTATCTATCTATCTATCTATCTTAGTTTGTATATCTCTCTCTCTTTCTCTCTCTCTCTTTCTCTGTCTCTCTGTGTCTGTCTCTATATCTATCTTAGTTTGTACATCTATCTATCTATCTTAGTTTGTATATCTCTCTCTCTTTCTCTGTCTGTCTGTCTGTCTCTCTGTCTCTGTGTCTGTCTGTCTATCTATCTTAGTTTGTACATCTATCTATCTATCTATCTATCTATCTATCTATCTATCTATCTATCTATTGTACATTGGTACTAGTGTTGATTGCTATTTTATTTACGTTCGATCGTTTTTAGATATCAATATACTAAACATATTTAACAACAAACATTCTAACTAAAGTATCCCACCAGTAACAATCCTAACCGATAAAATAAATATCGTACCCAAACTATAAAAAAAAAAAAAAAAAAAAAACTACAAATACAAAACAGCCCAGTCGATTGGGGCCGTAAAATACACCGAGTATAACTCTGCAGGAAGTAAGACTCCCCCACCAACGATTGTCCTGATTATGGCACTAAACAATTTGATAGTGTCTCCAGTCTTGGAGCTTTCGAGTACTCCTTTATTGCAGAGTACTCCTTTATTGCAATCTCTCTCAAATCCACTCTGACCCGGAGTGACAGTACCTGATTGGGTCCTGTCTATTGATCAAATGGAACTGTTTGTCATTTAAACTGAGTGCAAACAAATGACTTATGCTAAATTGAATTGTTTGAAATCGAACTGTTTGATCATTCAACTGTACGAAAGCAAAGGACTGATGTTTAAATGAATTGTTAGTGATATATAACAAAATTTGGAACCATTTCCCTGTGTGCCACAAAATGAGCTAAGGTTCGTTTAAAAACATTATCCGCAATTTTTTTTATCAATCATATGCGGCGGCTCGTTCCAAACTAGCCGAAACACTATTGCATAGTTTGGAACGAGCCGCTGCAGGCATTGGCCTCCCTGTCAATGCACACAAAACAGAATATATGTGCTATAATCAAACAGGCGACATCTCCACACTAGACGGAACCTCTTTGAGACTGGTAGGCAAATTCCCCTACCTAGGAAGCAGTGTCCCATCAGCCGAAAAAGACATCGACACGCGGCTAACGAAGGCATGGACAGCTATTGATTGGCTATCGATCATATGGAAGTCAGACCTGACCGATAAAATAAAACGCAGTTTCTTCCAGGCAGCGGTCGTATCGATACTGCTGTATGGATGCACTACTTGGACACAAACTAAACGGCTGGAGAAGAAGCTAGACGGCAATTACACAAGAATACTGCAAGCAATATTGAACAAGTCCTGGCGACAACACCCCACAAGGCATCAACTATACGGCCACCTGCCTCCAATCACGAAAACTATCCAAGCAAGACGAACTAGACCAGCAGGACACTGCTAGAGAAGCAGGGACGAGCTCACAAGTGATGTACTCCTATGTATAAAGAGGATTTAGTATTAAATAACCAACAGGGTTTGATATGCCATAAAACCCAACCAAACCAAAAAATATATGTTTAATATATATGTATAAAGATGATTTGACATTAAATAACCTATAAAGATTGACGTGCCATAAAACAAACCCAAACAAAACAAAAGAAAACAAAAACTACAAAAAAATCCTCAGAAGACGACCTATTGATATGATCGAAAGCGCTTGGGAACAGAACCTAAGGCAACTTCTCTCTCAATTGGACCCTTTTCCATGATTCCCTTCAACAGAATAGAATCTCCAGCCCTCTCTTCCCCAAAAAACTGCCACATCATAACAGACCCACCACAATTCTTAACTTTCAGGACCACACATTCATAATTCATTTTTTCTCTCCAGGCTTTTTTCTCTCGTAAATTCCCTTTTTACAACGAAAAAGTTCAAAATTGGGTTCATCCATCCGGAATACCTTTTGCCATTCTTTCCATAATCAAGTGACTATCTTCAGAAGCCGTTGCTTTGGGCCTTGTTCTCAATTGTGAAAGTAAAATTTGTAATAAATATATATCTTCAGCAGCAGTTGTCCCTTAGATATTCCAGCTCTTTTTCTGTCAGCATTTGCACCAATTTCAAGAAAACAAGAGTAAATACACAGGATCCTAAAAAAAGGAATTTCCGTGGTCCTTTACCAAACTTGCACACACACACACACACACACATATATATATATTATAACAGTGTTGGTTGTCACTAAATCACTTTGTGGGTTTATGGCGAACCAAGTGCAATATAATATGGAGAGTACTCAATATCTAGGATAGAGCTATCATGTAATAATAATAATAATAATAATAATAATAATAATAATAATAATAATAATAAATAAATAAATAGATAAATATTAGATTTATATATTTAATGCCATGGAAGTTTGCCTGCGACCCCAGGGTTTCATGAAGGTTTTACAAAACAAAGTGCTGCCCATGTACCGTCACACACACATGCACTATATACCACTAACATATATATATATATATATATACACACACACACACACCCAATAATACGCAACTATAACACACACACACACACACACACAAACGTAAAGATTCCTACAAAATCCCCACGGTTTTTGGCAGTATTTTTCGATTTTCGATTCGTTTTATTTTGTTATCTGCCTGATGATTGTTGTTTTGTAAAAACTTCATGAAACCCAGGAGTCGCAGAAAAACATATAGATTTCTATATTTAATATATGTAAATCTCTCTCTCTCTCTCTATATATATATATATATATATATCATCATCATCATCATGATGTCGTGCCGCCAGCACGGATATCCCTGACCCTCTCTCGCCACTTCTCCCTATCATTCATCGCCTCTGGCAGGTCTTCAGGGTTACATCCTGTGTCTTCACATAGCTGCTGTATGTAAGTTCGAGCTGGTCGTCCTGCTTTTGCTTGGCCATAAGTGGGGGTCCATAGGAGTACATCACTTACGAGCTCGTCTTTGCTTCTCCATCAGTGCCTGCGTGTCTGGTTCGTCTAACTTGAATAGTTTTCATGATGGGAGGAAAGTGGCCGTATAGTTGGTGTCTCGTGGGATAGGGTGTTTTTATTTTTGAACTGCTACAAGTATAAATCAATCTCACAATTGCAGGAATCATGTGTAAGACTTCTTTGCTAAACATTTATCCGCAATAAGTAGGGCACAGTAGATATTTGCCCAACTCTTCCCTAATGTTCAGTAGTGGCTCAAAGTTAATTGTTCTGAGCTCTTTTTTGCGCACAGTTAAATGGTTTCATGTTTTGCTATATATTAGTCACAATTTAACATTGGTCATTTGCTTGCACACAGTTTGTTCTATTTGACTCATATATAGGACCCTATCAGGTGCTACCACTCCGGGTCAGAGTGGACCTGGAAACAATGGCATTAAAGGGGTGCTACACATTCCATAAATCTCCAAGGCTGGAGCCTCGTCATCAGATTGTTTAATGTCATATCGAGGACACTCATTGGAGAGGGGGAGTCTTATCCCGATGCAGAAATGCACTCAGTGTATTCTACAGCCCCAGCTGACAAGGCTGGCGAATACATGGATCACAGATATGATACATAATAAATTTATTTGCCATAACTTTTGGTTTCGTGAAAAGGATATTAAGGAAAAGGATATTTTTCGAAGTCAATTTGAGGGGAAAATATTTACTCACTTACTGTTGATGAAAACATGGAATTAGCAACACAATAAATCAATTAATTTTTCTGCTTCAGACCAATGGCACATTGAATTATTCGTGATTTGCTGTTAAAAACATCCAGATCATTTAAATGAACGAACGATTTGACTCGTACCAAAAATGGCCCAGTCGGCAGGGGCTGCAGAATACACCGACTACATCTCTGCAGAGAGGTAGGACCTCTCACCCAACGAGTGTCCTGATATATGACGCTAAACAATCTGATGGTTAGGCTTAAGTAATTCAGGGGCTTAGGGGAATGCAGAGTACCCCTTCATTTCCATCGCTCCCAGGTCCACTCTGGCATAGAGTTGTAGCACTTGACTGGGTCTTATCTATGGATCAAGTAGAACTAAACTGTGCACTTAAATTGATTGAAATAGAACTGTTTATATGTATGAAATAGATTTGGTATTAAAGAACCTACAATGGTTGATATGACATCAAACCAAACCAAACCAAACCAAACCTGATCATACCGAAAAGGTTAGTTGGCCGATTTTTATGGCATATCATGTGTTGTAAGTTATTTAATGCCAATTCCATATACATAAATACTTTAAATATATATGATTTTTAAACGAGCTGTTTGTACATAACATTTCAAATATGCCAGAGCTCATTTGTTTGCACACAGTTAAATAGTTTCAATTATTCTTATCTAACACGAAGAATTCTAACTAATATAAATCATTTGTTTGCTTACACTTAAATTATTTCAAGTATTCCGATCTAACACAAATAATTCTATCTACTATCAATGATTTGTTTGCACTCAGTTTCAAGTATTCCAATCAAACACTAATAATTCTATTTAGGATTAATCATTCGTTTGCTTACAGTTTAAATAGTTTAAACTATTTCCATCTAACACGAATAATTCTGGCCTAGTCGGTTAGGGCTGCTGAATACACCGACTGCATCTCTGAAGAGGGGTAAGACTCCCCCAACGAGTGTCCAGGATATGACACTAAACAATCAGATGGTGAGACTCCAGTAATACTGGAGCTCTGTGGAATGCGGGGTACCTCTTCATTGCTGTCGCTCCCAGGTTCACTCTGGCCCGGAGTGGTAGCACCTGATAGGGTTCTATCTATGGGTCAGATAGAATTAAACTGTGTACTTACGTGAAAGTGAATTTAAAAAAATAGAACTGTTCGTGTGTATCAAAATGGAATTGGCATTAAATAACCTACAATGATTGATGTACCATAAAAACAAATCAAAATAAACCCTACAAAACCAAACAAAACCAAACGAATAATTCTATCTAGTATTGCTCATTTATTTGCACACAGTTAGATGGTTTTAAGTATTGCTATCTAACGCGAATAATTCTATCAAATATCAATTCTTTTTTTCGCACTGATGGTTTTAGATATTGCTATCTAACGCGAATAATTCTATCAAATATCAATCTTTTTTTTTTCGCACTGATGGTTTTAAGTATTGCTATCTAACGCGAAAAATTCTATCAAATATCAATTCTTTTTTTTTCGCACTGATGGTTTTAAGTATTGCTATCTAATGCGAATAATTCTATCAAATATCAATTCTTTTTTTCGCACTGATGGTTTTAAGTATTGCTATCTAACGCGAAAAATTCTATCAAATATCAATTCTTTTTTTTTCGCACTGATGGTTTTAAGTATTGCTATCTAATGCGAAAAATTCTGTCAAATATCAATTCTTTTTTTCGCACAGATGGTTTTAAGTATTGCTATCTAACGCGAATAATTCTATCAAATATCAATCCTTTTGTTTCGCACTGATGGTTTTAAGTATTGCTATGTAATACTAACAATTCAATTTAACATCAATCATTCGTTTGTACACATGTATAAAGTCCTATTTGAACCTTAGATGGGATCCTAACCTCTGAATCAGGGGAAACCTGGGTGTAATGTCAAAGAAGGGGTACTCAACATTCCTGAGGACTCTAAAAGTTGAGCCTCTTCATCAGATGGTTTAGCATCATATCCAGGACACACGTAAGGGTGGGTCTTACTCGTCTGCAGAGATGCAGTCGGTGTATTCAACAACTCCCGCTGACTGGGGCTTCTGACCGAAAAAGGTCCGGATCTTTTTGCACCATTAACAATGCCTTATATTTATATAATCATATTTTCTCAAAAGAAAACATTTAAAAACAATTGTATTCTAAACAAATTATTTTGCAAAAATAATTGATTCTAAGATATTGCTTTTTATAATAGGTTGTATAATGTCATTAGAAAAAAGATTATTTAATAATAAAAAAAAAGATTTAAAAAGATAAGGAAAAAACTAAAAAAATCAAAATACAACGTTTGGAGATTTTCCTTATCTCTGATAACAGAATTTTAATGAATGAAATTACAATAAAATTATGATTAACGAAATATCCCGCTTTGATTGAATAGATCAGGATCTTCAATTGTCAAGTCAATTTCAGTATTGTCAAATGTTATTGTGGATGTTATTATAAGATTAAATATTTCCTTTATATCTTTCCTTTATTCTGTAAAAATGTTATTCTTGAACGATATTTAAGAAAATTCTCTCCATAAATTTCTTACTCTGACATCCAAAATCTTTTTAACTGTGAGATGAGTTGATTTTTTTTTCTGAAGAAAATCTTTAACATCTTTTACTCAGAGACTAAATGCATCATCACACAAAAAATATTCAAAAAAAGATTTTGTATCAATGTAAACATTAGCGTAATGACTGCTATCGCCCATGACCATTTACCTGACATATAACACTCTATAAAAAAAACAAGTGTGTAAATTGACATATTTTCTTCAGATAATCATCTTTATGTATTATCGGAACAACACGAGACAGATGCAAATTCAGGGTTCTTTACTGAATATTACTTTCATCAAACCAACCACACTCCACGATTGCGTCTTTGTGTTGTATATTGACCTTCGACCCGGCCGGGCTGTCAAAATAGGAAATGCACCGGTGTAAATAACAGGTGCATCCGGTCGAAGAATATCAGGATATTATAACCTTGACCGTGGACGGGTTGAATGAGTGCGAAATTGTGACGCTCGCAGGAAGAAGAGTGAGCGTCAAATTATTATATAACCCGGGCGAAGACAGGAAGTCAGTCAGTATGAAGATCAGATGAGTTGGAGACAAGATGCGGTAGAGAAAGTCAGCACCCAGCTGAGTGGGCCCTCAGGCCCCCGATTGAGCAGTTGTAGTTGGAGATCAGACAAGTTGGAGATCAGACCAGTTGGAGAGAAGATGCTGGATTGAGGAACATGTCCCAGAGAGGCTGGGCCCCCAGGTCCCCGGTTGAGCAGCCCAGGAGAACGGGAAAGAAACGCGGTTATGGCCAATAGAGTGGGGGTCAATATGTTGCAGTTATGTTCGGTCTCCAACTCCCTCTCACACACAACCCTTTCAAATAAAGTGAGAGGTATATTTTTCTAAAGAACTGTGTCGCTCGTCTTTATTGTGTCGTCGTTATGATTTCGTATGCATCTGCACATGAGTATACAATATTTGTAGCTCATTGTAACATTGTTTCAGTCGATGGCCTGAAAAACGCGTGCCGCAAACTACACGTGACAGAACAATTTTTGCGATTAATATTATCCGATAATATCCGATTAATATTATCCGATAATTTGGTAATTAGTTCCTTAATCCTAACCATGTTTATCTCCTATTGAATATACTTTAATATTTCATTGCCCAATCGGCTGGGTGGGGTCTGTAGAATACACCGACTGCTTCTCTGCAGAGTGGTAACACCCCCTCAACGAGTGTCCTGATATGACACTAAACAATCTGATGGTGAGGTTTCAGTAATGCTGGAGCTTTGGGGAAAGCAGAGTACCCCTTTATTGCCATCACTCCCAGATCCACTTTGACACGGAATGGTAGCACCTGATAAGGGTCCTATCTATGGGTTGAATAGAACTAAACCGTGCTTCCTTCACAATACTGATTTTTGCATTCAAACTGCATATTTATGCTAAACTGAATTGTTTAAAAAAGAAATGTTTTGACATTTAAACTGCGTACTTATGCTGAACTGAATTGCTTGAAATAGAACTATTTTGACGTCTAAACTGTGTACTTATGCTAAACTGAAATATCTGAAATAAAATTGTTTTGAAATTTAACTCTGTGTATTACCCAGTCAGCTCACTGCACCTCGGCACAGGGATAAGAACCCCCCACCCCACCCAACGAGTGTCCTGGATATGACACTAAACAATCTGATGGTGAGTTTCAAGCAGTGCTGGAGCTTTGAGGAATGCAGAGTACCCCTTCATTGCCATTGCTCTCAGGTCCACTTCGGCCCGGTGTGGTAGCACCAGATAGGGCCCTATCTATGGGTTAAATAGAACTAACCCCATACTTATGCTAAACTGAATTGTTTGACTAAACTGAATAGCTTGAAATAGAAATGTTTTTGACAATTAAACTGTACTAGGATCTAAACTGCATACTAATACTAAACTGAATTGTTTGAAATTGAACTGTTTTTGACATTGAAACTGTACTTACGCTAAACTGGGGACATTGGCCCAGCGGTTAGAGTGTTCGCCAATGGCCCGGGAGACCTGGGTTCAATCCCAGGTCGAGTCATACCAAAGACTTTAAAAATGGTACTTGATACCACCTTGCTTAACACTCAGCATTATAAGGTACGGTTCAAGGGTAAAGTTGAGCAATCCTGGGAATGGAGTAGCGCCCTCCCCTACACCTTGGTGTAGTAGCTATCGAAAAGGGAGCCTTCGGGTCACCCTCGACTATGGTCGCTAACTAACTAACTACTGTGTAAACAAAATCTGTACTTACACTAAACTGAATTAGCTGAATTAGAACTGTTTAAATAAACTGAATAGCTTGAAATAGAATAATGTTTTTGACAATTAAAATTTGTACTCATACTAAACTGAATTGTTTGGAATAGAAATGATTATTTACATAAAAATGGATTTGGCGTTAAATAACCTACAAAGGTTGATATGCCATAAAAAACAACCAACCAACCAACATTTAATATTTCAGTAGCTTTGACACCAGGATCAAAAGCTGCAAAATAGAAATAGTTCTCTAAAGCAGCAAACCAACAAGAAAGAATAAAACTGTGGAAACAGCACTTCGAAAACTTACTTGGAAACCCACCAAAAATAACGCATGAACCAATCACCAGAATAATTAGCAAACAATTAGACATTAAACTAGGACCGTTCACACAAGAAGAACTCGACTCGGTTCTCAGAAAAATTAAAAATAGGAAAGCTGCAGGGCTGGACGAAATTCCCCCGGAAGTATGGAAGACCAGACAATTCGACGACATACTGCTCCGACACTGCAACGCAGTATACAATCAAAATCCGATAGATAGATGGATGAAGGGATGCATACTCCCCTTCCCTAAAAAGGGGGACCTCGGATTAGCCAAAAACTACCGAGGCATAACACTTACATCCATAGCTGCCAAAATCTACAATGCCCTACTACGAAACCGAATAGAACCCAAAATCGACAACATACTTAGAAAAAACCAAAATGGCTTCCGAAGAAATAGATCCACGACCTCACAAATATTAACCATCCGCAGAATCCTTGAAGGTGTACGGGCAAAGAACCTACAAGCGACATTAATATTTGTCGACTTTACCAAGGCTTTCGACTCCATTCACAGAGGAAAGATGGAACAAATCCTACTAGCGTACGGCATACCTAAAGAAACCGTAGCGGCAATAGCGATTCTCTATAGAAACACTAAAGTAAAAGTACGATCACCGGATGGAGACACAGAATACTTTGACATTGTAGCAGGAGTACTACAAGGGGACACACTGGCCCCGTACCTCTTTATCATTTGTCTAGACTACGTACTTAGAACATCGATTGACAAAATCAAAGAGAATGGCTTCGAACTGACGAAGAGAAGAAGCAGAAGATACCCCGCAACAACAATTACCGACGCCGACTACGCCGATGACATAGCGATACTGGCAAATACACCTGACCAAGCCGAAACACTTCTGCATAGTTTGGAACGAGCAGCAGCAAGCATAGGCCTCCATGTTAATGCCCACAAAACGGAATATATGTGCTATAACCAAACGGGGGAGATCTCCACTCTAGAAGGAACCCCACTTAAACTAGTAGACAAATTCACGTACCTAGGAAGCAGCGTCTCATCAACCGAAAAGGACATCGAAACGAGGTTAACGAAAGCATGGACAGCTATCAATAGGCTATCGATTATATGGAAATCAGACCTAACCGATAAAATGAAACGCAGTTTCTTCCAGGCAGCGGTCACATCGATACTGCTATATGGATGCACTACATGGACGCTAACAAAACGGCTGGAGAAGAAACTAGATGGCAATTACACAAGAATGCTGCGTGCAATCCTGAACAAGTCCTGGCAGCAACACCCCACAAGACACCAACTGTACGGCCACCTGCCCCCTATCACGAAAACTATTCAAGTTAGACGAACCAGACATGCAGGAAACTGCTGGAGAAGCAGAGATGAACTCATAAGAGATGTACTCTTATGGATCCCCACACATGGCCGCGCAAAAGCAGGACGACCAGCTCGAACGTACATTCAGCAGCTATGTGAGGATACAGGTTGTTGTCCTGAAGACCTACCTAGGGCGATGAACGATTGGGAGGAGTGGCGAGAGAGGGTCAGGGATATCCGTGCTGCCAGCACGATATGATGATGATGATGATGATATATATATATATATATATATATATATATATAAAGATATTCTTAATAAGAACGTTAACAAAATCTATATCAGCTTGTTACAAAGACTTACTATGGTAGATGCTAACTGTGATTATCGAAAATTAACCCACATGAAGATATGAGGAATTTATTTTGTTTTACAATGTGAAAAAGGGTAGATTTGACAACTCTTATTGGTGTGAAGGGTTAACTTAAGATAACTGACAACCACAGAACTTGACGTTAGAAGAAAAAGACTCATCAGCTCATATTGACATGGGGAAGGTGTACCCGAGATGACAGAAAACACACATGAATAAAAAAAAAACAAAACATAAAAAATGTTTGAAAGTGGATTGTTAAATAAACAGAAATTATATCTGCTGTTTATTCAAATATGATAAAACTTAATTTTTTTTTATTTTGTTTTTTTATGTTTTAATAATATTCATAGTACAATTTATCCATAAAATACAATTAAAAAAAAAACGAATTTATCCCAAGTAAAAGTGAAATGCTATGAACTATATTGAACAAATTCTAGAAGCAACAGTCTACGAAACAACAGCTGTACGGCCACTTACTTCCCATCTCTAAAACTATCCAAGTAAGATCAATTAGACATACAGAATATTGCTGGAGAAGCAAGGACGAACTCATAAGTAATGTTCTTCTGTGGATCCCTACACATGGACGTGCCAGTTTTGGCCGACCAGCAAGGAGCGATGGATGATAGGGACGGAGAGAGAGAGAGAGAGAGAGAGAGAGAGAGAGAGAGAGAGAGAGAGAGAGAGAGTCAGGGAAATCCGTGCTGTCAGCGCGACTTGATGATGATAAAAAATGGAATTAGGCAAAATTTGAAAATGAAAATGTGTCCTCCTAGATTTTGCACAAATTCACAGATCTCATCTAGCATCATGTGCGTATACATATTGATGGAGGTGAGGAGAAATAACAACCTATCAGCTGTATTGCAGATTGCCATTATAACTGGTAGAAATAACCCCAGCTCATTTCAGTTTTGACCCTCATCCAGGATTTAATGACCCTTTTGAGCTTTAGACCCCTGTTTTTCCTTTGACTTTTTTTGTATGCAGTTCCTAATTCAGTTCTGTCGCAAACATTAACCACTATTTTGCCCATTTTTTTGTTGAGTATTTTTCAGTAATGCTGGAGCGTAGTGGAATGCGGAGTATCCCTTTATTACCATCGCTCCCAGGTCCACTCTGGCCCAGAGTGGTAGCATCTGATAGGATCCTATCAATGGATCAAATAGAACTTTTTGACATTTAAACTGAGAGCAAATAAATAACTTGTTTGACCATTTAACTGTGTGTAAACAAATGACTTATATTTAAATGAATTGTTAGTGATACATAGCAATATTTGGAACCAATTAACTGTATGCAAAAGAATGAGCGTAGGCTAGTTTAAAAACGTTATCAACAATTGTTTTTTTTACAAATGGTACATATCTAATATATACGTATAGAGAGGAGGATTCAGCCTTAAATAGCCCAAAATGGTTGATATGCAATAAAACCATTGCAAACTAATCCTCTGAAACTAGTAGATAAATTCACCTACCTAGGAAGCAGCGTCTCATCAACCGAAAAGGACATCGACACGCGGCTAACGAAGGCATGGACAGCTGTCAATAGGCTCTCGGTCATATGGAAATCAGACCTGACCGATAAAATGGAACGCAGTTTCTTCCAGGCAGCTGTCGTGTCGATACTGCTGAGTGGATGCACTACGTGGACGCTAACTAAACGGCTGAAGAAGAAGCTAGACGGCAATTACACAAGAATGTTGCGAGCAATATTGAACAAGTCCAGGCGGCAACACCCCACAAGGCACCAACTATACGGCCACCTGCCTCCCATCACGAAAACTATCCAAGCTAGACGAACCAGACATGCAGGACACTGCTGGAGAAGCAGGGACGAGCTCATATGGGGTGTACTCCGATGGACCCCCACATATGGGCTGGCAAAAGCAGGACGATCAGCTCGAACATACATTCAGCAGCTATGTGAGGATACGGGATGTGGCCCTGAGGACCTACCAGAGGCGATGAACGACAGGGAGAAGTGGCGAAATAGGGTCGGGGATATCTGTGCCTGCGGCACGACATGATGATGATGATATATGGCTTCAAAATCTGATAGAAATGATGTGAAAACAGTTGTATGGTTTCAAGTATTCCCATCTAATACAAATAATTTGCATACAGTTGTATGATTTTAAGTAATACTATCTAATACAAATAATTATGTTTCTAAGTTATTATTTCTATTTGATAATGGTCATTTATTTGCACATAGTCATATGGTTTCAAGTATTTCTATTGTATTCAAATAATTTACACAAGGTTTCAAGTATTCCTATCTAATGCTAATAATTATATAGTTTCAAGTAATTATTATTATTATTATTAAACAAACATATGCTTTTAACTAATTAATGATAATCCCGAACCAGTCAGCTGGGGCTGTAGAATACACTGACTGCACCTTGTAGAGGGGTAACCCCACCAAGTCAAGTCCTGAATATAAAACTGTACAATCTGGTGATGAGGCTCCCTCCACTCCTTGAGCTTTGAGGAATGTGGAGTACCTCTTTCTGGCCATTACTTCCAGGTGCACTCTGACATTGAGTGGTAGTACCTGTGAGAGTCCCATCTATGAGTCAAATAGAACAAGCACATTGGGATGACACTAAACTGCATTTGATGGTGAGGCTACATTCCTGGAATTGTGAGGAATATGGAATACTTTTTTACTGCCATTACTCCAAGGTCCACTTTGACTCAGTGTGGTAGTACCTGTTAGGATCTTATCTATAGTTCAAACAGAATTATTTAATTATTTTTCTATACTTGAAACAATTTAACTGTGTGCAAACAAATAAACTCTGGTTCATTTAAAAATGATATTACTAACAAACTGTTCCCTTAAAAATCAAATGTATGAATAAGATTTAGCATTGAATAATCATTTCGGGTTGATCTGCCGTTAAACTGAATAACAACCTAATAACAATACAAATAAGTAAAGTTGTCGACCTTAGATGCATGCAGAATCATAACGACGACACAATAAAGACGAGCTGGCATAGGTCTTTAGAAAAATATACCTCTCACTTTATTTGAAAGGGTTCGAAAAGGTTACTAAAGGTTTTACTGTGTGAGAGGTGAGTTGGAGACTGAACGGAACTGCAACATATTGACCCCCACTCTTATGGCCATAACAGTGTTTCTTTCCCGTTCTCATAGGCTGCTCAACCGGGGGCCTGGGGGCCTAGCCTCTCTAGGACATGGTCCTCATTCCAGCATCTTCTCTCCAATTCATCTGAGGCTCTGAAATTCAACTGCTCAATCGGGGTCCTGCTGGGTGCTGGTTCTCTCTACAGCACCTTTTCTCCAGCTGACCTGAACTTCCTGTCACCGGGGTTATATAATAATTTGTCGCCCACTCTTCTTCATAATTTTGCACTCAATTCAACCCCTCAACAGTCAAGGTCGCCCCTGATCTCCTGATATCTTCGACCGGATGCACCTGTTATTTACACAGGTGCATTTCCTATTTTGACAGCTTGGCTGGGTCGGAGGTCAATATACAACAGGTTGATCTGCCGTTAAACTGAATAACAACCTAATAACAATACAAATAAGTAAAGTTGGCGACCTTAGACGAGGTGGGGCCCCGAAGGCTCCCTTTTCAACAGTTACTACTCTAGGGTATAGGGGAGGATGCTACTCCTTTCCCTGGAGTGCTTCATTTACCCTTGATCCTTACCTTATTACTGAGTGCTAAGAAAGGGGGTATTAAGTACCATTTTTGAGTCTTTGGTATGAACTCGTCCAGGGATTGAACCCCGGTCTACCGGATCCTTGGAAAACACTCTACTCATTAGGCCAATGGCTGGTTTTAAGACAAATAATTTTAATGGCATCAAAAGTTCCTATCGAATAATATTGATTTTAAACAAATCTCTTTGACACATAGATGATACCCTGATAGGTACATCCACTTCTGGTCAGAGTAGTCCTGGGAGTTAAGGCAATGAAGGGGGTACTCTTCATTCCCCAAAGCTCCAAGACAATAGCCGCAACATCAGATCCAATTTAGTGTCATACCTAACACACCTCATTGAGGGTGAGGGTAATAGTGAAAAGATTTTAGCACATTGCCCAGAATTTTACCCTCGAAATATTTAGAAATTTCAGGAGACAGAAATTAATGTAAGAATTTCTTACGGATAAAACTTAACGTTTTTGTACTATTTTTTCATATCGCTGTTATAATCATTGTAAGAGTTGTCCGGCAGGATTCTTTCAATAATGATAATCACAACAGCAATAATGTTGTTGGTAGTGTTTTATGGCATATCAACATTTGTTGGTTAGTTAACACCAAATCTATTTTTATGCAAATAAAGTAAGTAAAGTTAGCGACCATAGTCGAGGGTGACCCGAAGGCTCCCTTTTCGATAGCTACTACACCAAGGTGTAGGGGAGGGCGCTACTCCATTCCCAGGATTGCTCCACTTTACCCTTGAACCGTACCTTATAATGCTGAGTGTTAAGCAAGGTGGTATCAAGTACCATTTTTAAAGTCTTTGGTATGACTCGACCTGGGATTGAACCCAGGTCTCCCGGGCCATTGGCGAACACTCTAACCGCTGGGCCAAACAATTCAGTTTAGCATAAGTACACAGTTTAATTGCCAAAAACATTTCTATTTCAAACTATTCAAGCAGTTATATATAACAATTCAGTTTAGTGTAAGTACAGTTTCAATGTCAAAAACAGTTCGATTTCAAACAATTCAGTTTAGCATAAGTACACTGTTTCATCTATTAAAAACATTTCTATTTCAAGCTATTACTATTTCAAGTTATTTAGTTTAGTCAAGCAGTTCTACTTCAGCTAATTCAGTTAAGTATTAGTACAGATTTTGTTTACACACAGTTAAATGTCAAAACAGTTCTATATTAAACAATTCAATTTAGTGTAAGTAGAGTTTCAATGTCAAAAACAGTTCCATTTCAAATAATTCAGTTTAGCATAAGTACGCAGTTTAAATGTAAGTACGGTTTAATTGTCAAAAATATTTCTATTTCAAGCTATTCAGATTAGTCAAACAATTCAGTTTAGCATAAGTATGCCATTAGTTCTATTTAACCCATAGATAGGGCCCTATCAGGTGCTACTACGCCTGGCCAGAGTGGACCTGGGAGCAATGGCAATGAAGGGGTGATCCGCATTCTCCAAAGCCCCAGCATCAATGGAACCAACCATCAGATTGTTTAGTGTCATAAACAGGACACTCGTTGAGGGGGGGGGGGCTTACCCCTCTGTAGAGGTGCAGTCGGTGTATTCTCCAGCCCCAGCCGACTGGGCAATACGACATCAAAAATAATAAGGAATATATTAAAGCAAGAATAGATCAGACGCAACGAAATAGCAAATGTAGGTTATGAAATCATAGATTAGTAGGTTGGTTGGTTGTTTGGTTGGTTGGTTGTTTGGTTGGTTGGATGGTTTTTTTTTATAGCATATCAACCTTTGTAGACTATTTAACGTCAAATCCATTTTTATGAAAATAGTTCTATTTAAAATATTTCAGTTTAGCATGAGTACACAGTTTAATTATCAAATTCAGTTTTTCATAAGTACGCAATTTAGTTCTATTTGACCCATAAATAGAACCCTATCAGGTGCTACCACTCAGGGCCTAGGTCGAGCAGGGAGCGATGGCAATGAAGGGGTACTCCGTATTCCCCAAAGCTCCAGCATTACCGGAACCTCGCCATCGGATTGTTTAGTGTCATAAACAGGACACTCACTGGGTGAGGAGAGTCTTACCTCGCTGCAAAGAAGCAGTCGGTGTATTCTACAGCCCCAGCTGACTGGGCAATCTGATTGAGACGAAACGATCAATCACATAGGCGAATGCAGCTAATCAACGCCAAAAGAGAATAAGACCAGACACGACTGGGTGGGCAAGGTGATCCACTAGGAATTGTGCAAGAAATTTAAGTTTGACTAACGAACAAATGGTATATGCACAACGCAAAATCTGTCCGAGAAAATGAGACGCACACAATTCTTGGTTTGGTTTCTTTGTTTGATGGCACATCAACCTTCGTGGGTTATTTAATGCCAAAGCCATCCTTATAGAGGAACATAACCTTTAGAGTGGAGGATAAGGGGGTTCATACCTCTTCCCTTGTCCGAAATTGAACGACTGGAGTTTGAACTCGCTCACGACGATTCCGCTGTCCAGCGCTTTAACCATTACACCACGAGGACACCCTTAAAATTCTTGGGGATTTTAACATATAGATATATCATCTAATCTCGACCAGACGACCGGACCTAGTGATAGTCAACAGAAAAAAAAAAAAAATTGAAAGAGAACCTGCCCAAAGGTGAACTTGGCCGTTCTGGTTGACCTCCGGGTAAAACTGAAGAAAAGCGGAAAGAGATATAAACACATAGACCTGGCTAGAGAGCTGAAAAAAAAAACAACAAAAAAACTATGGAATATGAAAGTGACGGTGATACCAATTGTAATTGGTGCACTCGGTACAGTCACCGAAGGATTGGTACAGGGACTGGAGGACTTGGAAATAAGAGGACGAGTGGAGAACATCCAAACTACAACATTATTGAGATCGGCCAGAATACCGAGAAGAGTCCTGGAGACTTGAGGTGACTTGCTGTTACTCAGACTCTAGTGAAAAACCATCAGCTAACATTAGTCTGAAAAACTCTTAAATGAGTATAATAATAATAATAATAATAACAACAACACCAAGAATTAACTATGTGCAAGCAAAAATAGACAAGACGTAACGAAATAGCAAATCTAGTTTATGTGGCGATAGAGACGAAACGAACCCTCACATAATAAGCGAGTGCTGTAAATTGACCCAAAAAGAGTATAAAGACAAGACACAACTGAGTGAGCAGGGTGATCCACTGGAAATGTGCAAGAAATTTAAGTTTGACCATGCGAACCAGTACTATATATTCAATCTAGAATCCGTCCAAGAGAATGAGACTCACAAACCTTTCGGTAAATTTTGAGATACAAGCAGATCAACTATTCTCATCCAGACGAACATTCCAAGTGATAGTCAACAACAACTAAAAAAAAAATGTGAACCTACCGAATAGTAGACTTAGCCGTCCCGGCGGACCACAAAGAAAAGTTAAAAGAAAGCGAAAACAGAGAAAAATACTTCGACCTTGCTAGAGAACTAAAACAATTGTAGAACATGAAGGTCACGGTGATACCGATAGTTATTGGTGCATTTGGAACAATCATCATTGGATTGGTAAAGGTCCTGGAAGACTTGAAAATAAGAGGGCAAGTTGAGACCATCGAGACAGCTGCATTATTAAGATCGGCTAGAATACTGAGAAGAGTCCTGGAAACTTGCTGTCACTCAAACCCCAGTGTAAAACCATCAGCTAACGCTGGTGTGAAATAACAATAATAATGATAATAATAATAATAATAATCACCTAGTCCCGGCCAGAAGATCAGACCTTATAATAATCAACAACAACAAAAAAGAGAATTTGCAAAATTGTCGACTTTGCTGTCCCAGCGGACCACAGAATAAATCTGAAGGAAAGGGAAAAGAAGGATAAGTACTTCGACCTTCCTAGAGAATTGAAAATGCTGTGGAACATGAAAGTAACGATTGTGCCAATTGTGATTGGTGCTTTAGACACAATAACTAAAGAATTATTAAAAGGCCTGGAGGACTTGGAAGTTGGCGGACGGGTAGAGACTATCCAAACAACAGCATTGCTGAGAACGGCCAGAATTCTGAGACGAGTCCTGGAGACTTGAGGAGACTTGCTGTCACTCAGACTCCAGTGAAAAACCATCAGCTAACACTGATGTGAAAAACTCTAATGAGTAAAAATAATAATAATAATAATAATGGTTCGTGTAGTTTTTATTGATCACTAATAATGGCATTTGTTGTATTTTGCCAATAGTTGACATAGAGAGGCCCAATGGCCCCTCCCATCGGTGAAACGAACGGATGAATAGCCAAGCAGAAAGATAATAATTCGGGGACGGAGCATTAAAAGGGGCCCAATGACAGATAATGGAGAGGAGGAGAGAGAACATGAAAACGGGGATGTAAAAAGGTAAAGAAAGAGGACGAAAGAAAGAAAAATTTGAGAAAAGGAGGATATATATATATATATAGAGAGAGAGAGAGAGAAAATAAGAGGAAGAGGAGGAGAAAAAGGAGTGTGAGAAGGATGCAGAAGTAGTTGATACTGAAGGGAAGACGGAGGAGAGAGGAAAAAGAAAACGATGAACACAGTAGAAAGGAATAATGGAGAAAAAGAAACAGAAAAAGAAAAAGATGTTAAAAAAGAAGAGAAGGAAAGGAAGAAGTGAAAAAAAGGGAAAAAGAAGCAGAACGGAATAAAAAGTGGAAGGTAAAGGTTGAGAAAGAAAAAAGAAAGAAAGAACGAAAGAAGGAATGAAAGAAAGAAGAAAAAGAATAAAAGAAGGAAAATAAGCGTAGAAAGAAAGAAAGAAAGAAAGAAAGAACGACAGAAGGAATTAAAGAAAGAAGAAAAGAGTAAAAGAAAGAAAATAAGCGTAGAAAGAAAGAAAGAAAGAAAGAAAGAAAGGGTAGAAATATAAAGAAAGAGCCACAAAGAAAAAGAAAGAAAGAGGTATTTTAAGAAAGAAAGAAAGAAAAAAAGAAAGAAAGAAAGATGGAATAAATGGAATAGAAAAATGACGACGAGAAAGAAAGAAAAGAAAAAGAAAGAAGAAGAAAACAGTAAAAGAAAAAAATGGACATTGAAGGAAAAAAGAAAGAATGACGTAGAGAAAAAAAAGAAGAAGTTAGTTAATTGATAACCAAAAGAAGGATAAAATGAAGAGTGAAAGAAAGAAAAAAGAAAAAAGAAAAAAGAAAAGAAAGAAACACCAAACAAAAATGATAAGAATAAGATTGACAAAAAGGGTGTTGCGATAGAAAGAAATGAAAGAAAGACAGAAAAAAAAAAGAAAGAATAAAAGGAAGGAAAAAAGTAAACAAAATGATAAGAAAGAGTGCTGTGAAAGAAAGAAAGAAAGAAAGAAAGAAAGAAAAAAGAATGAAAAAAGAAAGACAGAAAGAAAAAGGAAAAAATGAAAGAAAGAAAGAAAAAAGGAAAGAAAGAAAGAAAGAGACGTGAGGAGTGAAATGGTTGACTTATACATGCCCAAAGAAGGAAATAAATGAGAAAGAGAGAGAGAGAGAGAGAGAGAGAGAGAGAGAGAGAGAGTGGTGACTGATAACAAAAAGAAAGAACAAATGAATGAAAAGTACGATCAATTAGAGAAAGAATGAAGAAGAATGAAATGAAAGAAAAAAGACGGAGAAGAAGGAAACAGAAAAGACAGGATTGAAAAATAAAATTAATTGAAAAAATAAAAAGAAGGAAAAAATGAATAATTGATAAACAGACAGAACACACACACACACACACACACACACACACACACACACACACTCAAAAACAAAACAATTGTGGAACAAAAATTATAATGTTTGTTGCAAAAAAATATAATAAATAAAAAGGAGGTCAAAAATATCAGTGAAGAAAGAAAAGATGGAATTTTTGATCAACTCAAACAGAATGGTCCTCTCTCTCCCTGCCCAAGATAAAGAGTAACAAACATGAGCCATGATTAGTCAAAACAAATGGCGTCATTTTAAATTATTGACTGCTCGTCTTCTCATCTCTTCAATGGCGCGGTCGGGAGGGAAGCAGTAATGTCGGTTACATTTTATTGTCACCTTGTCACTATCGCTGTCGCCGCCGTTGTTGTCCTTATCATTATTAACATACAGTAATCTTCGACCAGATACAAAATGGCCGTACTTTATGAACTGCGCTTGCGCAGTGGGAGGTGGGGTTTAAATACAATGACGTGTCGGGTATTGATTAGTCTCAGGTCCTGAATGGCGCGAAATAGCTGACTCTTCAGACTTTGAGTGATTGAGTTGGTTGGTTGATTTGAGAGAGATTTTTGGGGGTTGGTTGTAATGGCAGGCAGACAGTGTGGAAATAAAGTGGTAGAAGGGAGGTCGAATATCGAGCGGAAGAAAGAGAGAGAGAGAGAGAGAGAGAGAGAGAGAGAGAGAGAGAGATATTATTTAGTACGGGTTAGAAAGAATAAATAGAAATAAGAAGAAATTATTTCGAAGAGTTAAAAAGAAGAAGAAGAAGAAGAGACAGAGACAGAAATTATTTAGTATGGATCAGATAGAATGAATAGAAATATAAATTAGAAGAAGAAGAAGAAGAAGAGAGAGAGAGAGAGAGAGAGAGAGAAAGAGAAAGAGAGACAGAGATTATTTAGTATGGATCAGGTAGAATAAATAGAAATGTAAAGAAGAAGAAGAAGAAGAAATTATTTAGAAGGGTTATGAAGAAGAAGAAGAAGAAGAGAGAGAGAGAGAGAGAGAGATTATTTAGTATAGTTCAAATAGAAGAAGAAGAAATTATATAGAACGGTTCAGAAGAAGAAGAAAAAGAAAAAGAAATTATTTAGAAGGAGTCAGAAGAAGAAGAAGAAGAAGAAGAGAGAGAGAGAGAGAGAGAGAGAGAGAGAGAGAGAGAGAGAGAGAGAGAGAGAGAGAGAGAGAGAGAATCAAAGTACGGCAAAGGTGAAAAATGGAAGAGGAGTAAAAAAAAAATCGGAGGAAAAGGGAAAGAAGATAAGAAAAACCAACGAAATGAATTTTTTGGGGAAAAATAAAAACGAAGAAAGAAAAGAAAAAAAGAAAGAAGATATGAAAGAAGAAAAAGAACAGGCAAAAAAGAATAAAGAAAAAAGAGAAAACGAAGGAAAACGGGAGAAGGAAAGAAAAGACTGAAGAAATTAAGGTGTTAGAGAAAAAAAAGAAGGAAAATCAAGTAAGATGTGAAAGAAAAAGAATTAAAAAGTAGGAAAACGAATTAAAAAGTAGGAAAAAAAAGAAAAAACTGGAGAACGGAATAAATCATTATAAAAAAATTTTAAAAATTGAAAAGAGAGAAAGAAAATTAAAATTGAGAAGAATGAACAAAAAAGGAATGAACGAAAAAGAAAGAAAGAAAGAAAGAAAGAAAGAAAGAAAATGATTGAATGAAATTGAAATAAGGCGTGAAAGAACAAGAAAGATTGAAGGAAAGAAATGAAAAAAAAGAAAAAAAAAAAGAAACCGAATAAAATAAATAAATGAATGAATAAATAAAGAATGTAAATAAAGTAATGCGCGAAAAAGAAAAAAAAGAAGTGATAAAATGAGTGAATGAAGGAGAATAAAAGAAATGTATAAAATAAATTTAAAGAAAAGGAAAGAAAAAAGAAAGAAAAGAAAACTGAAGGAACCAGAAAAAGAAGAGATAAACGAAAAAGAGAAAATTAAAAGAAAAAAGAAGAACGAATGAAAAAGAATGAAAGAAATCAAGAATAAGAAAGAAAGATAAAAAAATGAATGGATGAAAATGAAGTAAGATAGAGAGTAAAAAAAGAAAAAGAGAGAGAAAGACAAAAGAGAGGGAAGGAAGGAAAGTGGAGAAAAAAGATTGAAATAAATTAATTACAAGGAATAAAAAAAAGAGAAAAAGAAAGGAAAGAGGAAGAAAATAGAAAAAAAGAGAAAAACGAAGAAAGAAAATGAAAGAAAAACAATAAATGAATAAAATAAAATAGAATAAATAAAGAATAAGGAAGAAAAAAGAAAATAAGAAAAAAAGAAGAAAAATAAGAATGAATAAAGAAAAATAGAAAGAAAGAAAAAGCAAATATGGGAATTGAATTATAAAATGAATGAAGTTGGAAATTTCTAAAAAATAATGTTCACAATTTGAATAAAAAAAGGAATAAAAAATGAAGAAAAAAAAATGAAAATAACATAAAAAAGAAAAAAAGAAAGAAGAAAAATAGAGAAAAATTTAGGTAGAAAATTTATTTGAAAAAAATTGATATCAGGAAACAAAGAGAAGAAAGAGCGAAAGAGTGAAATGAATAAATTGAAAAAGAGTGAAAGAAAAAAACTAGTGAATGAAACATAAAATAGCTAAAAGAAAGATAGAAAAATAAGAAAAAGAAAGAAAGAAAGAAAAATCAGTGAAATGAAATATAAAATAACTGAAAGAAAGAAAGAAAAATAAGAAAAAGAAAGAAAGAAACTAGTGAATGAAATATAAAATAACTGAAAGAAAGAAAGAAAAATAAGAAAAAGAAAGAAAGAAAGAAACTAGTGAATGAAATATAAAATAACTGAAAGAAAGAAAGAAAAATACGAAAAAGAAAGAAAGAAAGAAAGAAAGAAAAATGAAAAGTGAATGAAATATAAGATAACTGAAAGAAGGAAAGAAAAATAAGAAAAAGAAAGAATGAAAGAAAAGTAGTGAATGATATATAAAAATAACTGAAAGAAGGAAAGAAAAATAAGAAAAAGAAAGAAAGAAAGAAAACTAGTGAATGAAATAAAAAATAACTGAAAGAAAGAAAGAAAAATAAGAAAAAGAAAGAAAGAAAGAAAGAAAGAGAGAAAAATCAGTGAAAAGTTGATTAGAAAATTTTATGAAAAGAAGAAAGAAAATTAACTGAAAGAAAGAAAGAAAGAAAGAAAGAAGATAGACGTGGAAAAAATCCAAGATACAAAGAAAGAAAGAAAAAAACGAGAGAAAGAAAAAAAAAACGAGAGAAAGAAAAGAGGAAAAGATTCTAACAATGAAATATCATTGAAAGAAAGAAAACAAGAGAGAAAGAGAAAATAGATTGTCTGCAGAGAGAAAAATGGGTAAAAATTAATAGAATGAGAACGAAAGAAAGAAAAAATGAAGACATGGAAGAAAGAATGAAGAAAAAATGGAAAGATTAAAGAAAGAAATGAACAAAAAAGAGAGAAAGAAAAGAAAAATAAAGTAAATAAAGGAAAAAGCAAAAAAAAAAAAAAAGAAAAGAAAAATAGAAAGAAAATAAGAGAATAAATAATGAAAGAAATTGAAAAAAAAAAGAATGAAATTATCGATAGATAGAATCTATAAAAGCACTGAAAGAGTGAGAAAATAAGCAAAAAAAAAAAAAAAAAAAAAAAAAAAAAAGGAACAACTTCTTGGTGGCCGACAGGTCTGAAACTTAGTCTAACGTAAAGTTGGACGGGTTTCGATCCCGGCTTCGAGCGTCCTGCGTGTCTAGCCACACTGAAGAATTCTGATAGAACGAAACAGTCTGTCTGTGGATGACAATATATATATATATATATATATATATATATATATATATATATATTTATATATATATATATATATATATATATATATAAAGGAAAGAAAATGAGTAAGAAAGAAAGGAACAAAGAAAGAATATGGTTAAAGATAAAGAAAAAATTCGTGAAAAAAAGAAAGAGAGATAGAAAGAGAGAGAGGGAGAGAGAGATGAAAAAATGTAAGGAAGACAGCGAAGTAGAAAGAAAGAAAGAAAGAAATGAAGAAAACATGAGGAAAATAAGCAAATAAAACTAATTCAAAGAAAGAAAAAAGGAAAGAAAAAGAAAGAAAGAAACATAGCGATGGAAAAGAAAGAGTAAAATTTGAAAGAAAGAAAGTGAGGAAAAATAAATAGAGAAAGAAAGAAAAAAAGAAAAACAGAGACTGGCGGGGGGAAAATACAGAAAGGAAAAGAAAGAAAGAAATAGCGAAAGAAAGAAAAAAGAAGAGGAGCATAGGGAAAATAAACAACTAAATAAAAGAAGAAAGAAAGAAAGAAATCATCACAGTGAAGAAAGAAAGAAAGAAAGAAAGAAAGAAAGCGTAAACCAGAAAGAGACAATGGAAGAAAGCGAGAAACTGACGCACGTGGAAAATGAAGAGGTCAAAGAAAGAAAGAAAGAAAGAAAGAAAGAAAATCATGACTGTAAAGAAAGAAAGAAAGAAAGAAAGAAAGCGTAAAATAGAAAGAGACAATGGAAGAAAGCGAGAAACTGACGCACGTGGAAAATGAAGATGTCAAAGAAAGAAAGAAAGAAAGAAAATCATGACTGTAAAGAAAGAAAGAAAGAAAGAAAGAAAGCGTAAAATAGAAAGAGACAATGGAAGAAAGCGAGAAACTGACGCGCGTGGAAAATGAAGAGGTCAAAGAAAGAAAGATAGAACTAAAAGAAAGAAAGAAAGAAAGAAAGAAAATCATGACTGTAAAGAAAGAAAGAAAGAAAGAAAAAAGAACGAAAGAAAGAAAATCATCACAAGAAAGAAAGAAAGAAAGAAAGAAAGAAAGTTTAAAACAGAAAGATACAATGAAAGAAAGCGAGAAACTGACGCACGTGGAAAATGAAGATGTCAAAGAAAGAAAGATGGAAAGAAAGAAAAACAAAAAGAATCAAAGGAAAAGAAAGAAAAGATAAAGAAAAAAAAAGGGGGAAAAAAGAGGAGATTGAAGGGAAGAAAAAGCAAAAAAAAAAAAAAAAGAAGAGTTTGCCGTGTCGCATGGCAGGTGAATGGACATTCAGGACAATTTAATCAGTGAAGTGTTTAATGAATCAATCGAATTAAATGACATAAAATAAAAGAATGGTCGATCGAGGTTTTATGGTTTGAGTTGAGGACGGTTGGTTGTGGGGGGGGGCGGTTATAGTTGCCGATTAAAAACTTGCTGAGGGCCATTTGAAATTAAGCCCTACAAAACAATAGTGCCCGGCTGGTGGCTGTGATTTGTCGGGGTGTTAGTTGTGGAAATCCTAAGCGTGGGTTAGCAGTTCGATTTCTCACGCATCGGCAAAGACAGAAAAATAGGAGGAGAAGATGATGGCCCAAGGTTGGGTTGAAAGAACAAGGGAAATAACTAATTATGGAAGGTTTATCCACCAATTCCCGCCGAAAATCATATGATCGATACGGCAACGCGAAAGGATTAACAAAAAATAGGTAGACAAAAAATGTCTATAATGTTCAATCAAATATGTATCAATGAAGAAATGCTGCCAAAATACACACACACACACACACACACACACATATATATATATATATATATATATATATATATATAGCCTAGACGGCCGGGGCTGTAAAATACGTCATATACGATGTGCCTTCAATAAGTTTCCAGACTTTTTTTTACAGGCATCTAAAATTGTCGTAGACTCCTGAAAATTCATTGTTATTGCTATACATCTTATGAGATGACTGACCAATTTTTATGATATCAGGTTTAAATCAACAACTACAGCAGCAATTGGAATACACTCTACTATAGCCTGATTGTCACAGCTGGTGAATTTCAAAAATGCAATCTGGACATGAGGACACTTTAGAAGAACGATATGCAATAAAACTCTGTTTTAAACTTGGAAAAAATGCCACAGAAACGGATGGAATGCTTCAGACTGCTTTTGGAGCATCTTGTATGAATCGAGTATCAGTTTTTGAGTGGCATAAGAGATTCAAGGAAGGCAGGGAGTCTGTGAGGGATGATGAGAGGTGTGGGAGGAGTAAGGAAGTCAACCCACCAGAGTTGATTGGCCAAAGGCTTAGGGTTAGGGTTACTATGTTGAGGTTTTAAGGGAGTTCAGGAAGAGATTCAGTCGAAAGAGGCCAGCACTCTTCAAATCGGGTCAGTGGCATTTCCAGCAGGACAATGCACCAGTCTACAACTCCATCCTTGTCACAGACCATTTGAGCAAGATAGGCATCAAGACACTTTTTCACCCTCCCTATAGTCTAGACGTTGCTCCCTGTGACTTTTGCTTATTCCCTAAGCTCAGATGCTGTTTCTCACACTAGAGGACTTCTATGGGGCCTTGCAGAAGTTGTTGGAACGGTACAACATGTGCATTGCAGCTGGAGGACATTACTTCGAAGGGGACTAGAGTTTCATATGTGTACTATCAATAAAAGTGCACATATGAAAAAAGTCTGGAAATTTATTTAATAATCCTTGTATTTCTCTGCTGAGGAGTAAGACCCCTGTCTCCTAACGTGCGTCTTGAATATGACACTAAACTATCTGATGGTGAGGCTCCGATTCTGGAATTTTGGGGAATGTGGAGTTTCCTTTCATTACCAATTGTTCCAGTCTATTATCCAGCTTTGTAGGACCACATCAGATGCCTTTTTGTAGTCAATCCACGACCCTTTTTCGTTCCGTTTTGCCCTTCTTGAGGACATGGTGATCAATTCTAAGTAAATCTATTCCTCGTTTCCTTGTGGCAACATTTCTGTTAATAGTAATAGTAAATCTCCTCCCTAAATTGTGCTGTTAGTGTTTTCCACAACATTTGTGCGCACATTATGGGTATATAGTTGTTGGGAGCACCTCCTTTTTGGCGATCTTTTTAGATCAGGGTAGGCTTTCCTTTGCTCATGCCCTGTTGGCTGGGGCTGTAAAATACACCGACTGCTTCTCTGCTGAGGGGTAAGACTCCCCCCAGCGAGTGTCCTAGATAGGACACTAAACAATCTGATGGTGGGGCTCTAGTAATGCTGGAGCTTTGGGGAATGCAGAGTACCCCTTCATTTCCATCCCTCCCAGGTCCACTCTGGCCCAGACTAGTAACGCCTGATAGAGTCCTATTTGTTTCAAATAGAACTCAACTGAGTACCTATGATAAACTGAATTACTTGAAATAGAACTGCTTTTGACATTTAACTGTATGAACGGAAAGTGTACTCATGCTAAACTGAATTGTTTTAATTAGAACTGTTTGACTAAACTGAATAGCTTGAAAAAGAAATGTTTTTAACAATTAAACTGTGCCCTTACATTTAAACTGCGTACTTATGCTAAACTGAATTGTTTGAAATAGAATTGATCATTTGTAAAAAAATGGATTTGGCATTGAATAACCTATAAAGGTTGATATGCCATAAAACCCAAACAACTAACCAAACCTTTCCTTTGGTCATTCATTCGGGTATTTTTATTTGTTCAAGGCATCTATTCATTTCGAGTCCCAGTCTGTTGTGGATGGATGGGATTTTTTTTGATTCCAGAATCCATGTATGGTATCATGGCTTGGAATTTTCCAGTTCGGTATTTTCTGAGCGTTGTTCTGAGAGAATCGCAGTACATTTTCGCCACATGGTCTCTGGGTCATTGCAACTCTTTACCCATGTTATTTATCCATTCGGCTTTTCTGTTATGCTCTATCCGTTCCCATATTTTGCTCCAAAATTGTTTTGCTTCCTTTTCATCAGGTTGCTGGTATATCTTCACACATTCTTCCCCTACTTGCTGGTAGAATTTTCCCACTTGATTTTGAATGGCCTGTTTTGTTTGTATTGTTTGATCCTTTCTCGACATCTTTCACCAGTACCTTCTGATTTATTTCCTTAAGTTTTATGGTTTGTTTACCTTGTGTTGCTTTTCTGCTTTCGTCTCAACATATTCCCGCGTTTTTCCTCTGTCTTAACATTTTTGCTCGTTGTCGTAGATTTCTTATCTATGTTTCCAGTCTAATTTCATTTCCAGGTTTTGAATTTCTGTTCGATTTTAGCATGGACTAATTTTGCTCCTGCATAGATTAGTTCGTTTAATTCTGTGACGTTGTCCGTTTACGCAAAGCAGACTAAGGTAAACATACTCAATGAAAAAGGGAGGAGATACCTCCATATAAACCCATAACCAACTAAAAACCATTCAAACTGCAACACAAGCGTGTTCAAGTCTCATTGAGTATCCCATTAACAAAGCCTTGTGCCATATATGTTTTCTGATGAAAGCAACAAGCTGGAAACATACACGTAGGTAAGAACAAAATAAAAATAAATAAATTCTAAAAAAATACAAATCTCTTCGAGGACCTACTCATTTTTATAAATATATATATATATATATATATAAGTTGGCCGAACGTCGTCAAGGGCAACCCGAAGACTACTTTTTCAATTACTACTACACCGAGGTATAAGGGAGAGCACTACTCCTTTTCCTGGATTGTTCCACTTACTCTTGATCTGTACCTCTTAATGCTGAGGATTAAGCAAGGAGGCATCAAGTGCCATTTTTTGAGTCTTTGGTATGACTCGACCTGGGATTGAACCAAGAAAATTATGACAGGAGAAATTGCTGCGCAAATGTTATAATGATAAAAAATTTAATTCCGGCCTTCATGTAAGTATTTTAAGTCACATCTAAAAACTGAATTTAGTCCTGTAAAATCTTTCCAAAAACAGATGGTCCTGTCGGCTGGGGTTGGGGGGGGGGCTGTAGAATACACTGACAGCATCTCTGCAGAGTGGTAAGACTCCCTCTCCCAATGAATGTTCTGTATATGACATTAAACAAATGTGATGTTGAGGCTCCAGTAATGCTGGAGTTTTGGGGAATGTGGGGTACCCCTTCATTGCCATCGCTCTCAGGTCCACTCTGTCTCGGAGTGGTAGCACCTGATAGAGTCCTATTTATGAGTCAAATAGAACTGTTTGCCATTTAAAATGTACTTATGTTAAACTGAATTGTTTGAAATAGAACAGTTTTTATATTAATTAGTGTACAAACATAAAACTGTACTAATGCTAAACTGAATTGTTTGAAATGGAACTGTTTTGACATTTAAACTGTGTACTTATGCTAAACTGAATTGTTTGAAATAGAACTGTTTAAAAATGGAATTAGCATTACATAACCTACAATGGTTTATATGCCATAAAACCAAACCAAACCAAATCATATGTATATTAATATATATGTATAAAAATAGGCTTGGCATTAAATAACCTACAGTGGTTGATATGCCATAAAACCAAACTAAACCAATCCAAAAACTGAACCAAAAATCAAATCGTATCCTAGCAACTTAAAAACAATCATGTGTAATACAGCATAGCCTTTTCCAGACTAAAAAAAGGATTATATATATATAGTAAATAAAGAAATTAAATCCGACAGTATGAAGAAGGGCAGAAAAAACAAAATAATCCAAAATTTGATGAATTCATTATGAAAGTCGACGTTAAACGTTTCGGTTATAATAACGTTCTTCAGGACTTTTAATTCATGAAAAGTGTTCTTTTTTTTCTTTTCTCCTACAGTTTCATCAAACATCCATCGATATTCAAACAAACACTTTTCATAAATTTAAAGTCTAGAAGAAGGTTATTATAACCGCAACGTTCAACGTGGACTTTCATAAAAAATTAATCAATTGGGATTATTTTGTTTTTCTTTCTTTCTTTCTTTCTTCTTCTTCTTCTTCTTC
>OY757941.1:52814339-52876839 GCA_963585895.1 Sepioteuthis lessoniana | reverse complement strand
ATGGATGACTGGTCAAACATAATTTAGAAACTAATCACAATTTTAATCTTAAAGATTCCACGATGTTAGTTTACACTCAAAATAAAAACGCCAGAAAATTGTTGAATCTAGTATCATTTCACACTACAATACTATCAAACAGAGATCAGGACTTTATTAATTTGTCTCCTTATTTGGTCTGGTGGGCGCGGAAAAGTTTCGAAATTCTTTATTTGAAATTATTCGGTTTCGGTGTTTATATATAATTAGAAAGATAGAGGGATAAAAAATAGTCGAATTTAACAGAGAGAGAGAAAGAAGGTTCACTCTAATAAAGACGGATAGATACATTATGGTATGCTGATAAAAGGTAGATATGAACTAGATAATATGGATATTAACATAGATAGATAGATAGATAGATATGAACAGACTGTAATAGATAGATAGATAGATAGATAGGAAGTCAGTAATAAATAAGATGGATAGATCGATTCATATGAACAGTCTGCAATAGAAAGATAGATAGATAGATAGATAGATAGATAGATATAAAAATCTGAGATAGATCGATTGATAGATATAGTTTTTTTTTTTTACAAATATTGGACACGAATTTGGAAAAGGAAATTGAATGTTTTAAAACTTTCTCAATATTTTACTTACACGTTTGATAAAGGTCTTGAAACCGAAACGCTAAACGTTTGCAAATATTCCTACAAGTAAAATCCTCCTCTGAGGATTTTGTGTTTTTTCATTGCTATACATTTTCATACTATCAAATTTGATTACAGTTTTAAACACACACACACACACACACACACACACACACACACACACACACACACACACACACATATATATATATATATATATATATATATATATATATATATATATATATATACCACTTTCTGACAATTTCACGACTATAAATTTCATGTATTTTTTAAAATGAAGATACACCATCAGATGAAATTCATTATCATCTAATAATGATAATAATAATAATGATAATAATAAAAAATATATTTCCCTGCTATAATCTTTATATATAGATATATGTACTGAGGTGCATACGATAAGTTTCCAGACTTTTTTCGTATGAGCACTTTTATTGATAGTACACACATGAAACTCTTGTCCCTTTCGAAGTAATCTCCTCCAGCTGCAATGCACTTGTGCCGTTCCAACAACTTCTGGAAGGCCCCATGGAAGTCCTCTTGAGTGAGCGTGTCAATGACATTCGTCACAGCGTCTTTCGTCTCCTCAATTGTCTCATAACAACAAACTCTGAGCTTAGGGAATAACCAAAAGTCACAGGGAGCAAGGTCTGGACTACAGGGAGGCTGAGGAACAGTCTTGATGTCCATCTTGGTCAAATAGTCTGTGACAAGGATGAGTTGTGGACTGGTACATTGTCCCGGTGGAAATGCCACTGACCCGATTTGAAGAGTGCTGGCCTCTTCCGACGGAATCTCCACCTGAACTCCTTTAAAACCTCAACATAGTAACGCTAACCCTAACCCTAACCCTTTGGCCAATCAGCTCTGGTGTATTGACTTCCTTACTCCTCCCACACCTCTCATCATCCCTCACAGACTCCCTGCCTTCCTTGGATCTCTTATGCCACTCAAAAACTGATGCTCGATTCATGCAAAATAGTCGAAAAGCAGTCTGAAGCATTTCATACGTTTCTGTGGCATTTTTTTTTCCAAGTTTAAAACAGAATTTTATTGCACATCGTTCTTCTAAAGTGTCAGTTTGCATTTTTGAAATTCACCAGCTGTGAGAATCAGGCTTTAGTAGGGTGTATCACGACACCACCAGACTTTGTCAGTTGTTGTCGCTCTATGGGATTGCCAGATCCACGCTGATGCAGTTAAAGCCTTATCTTGGATCTTTTCCATGTATTTCCTCTTATCTGATGGAGGAAGTCTAAGATTAGTCAAGAAAACGGAGGTTGAGGGTTTTTCATATATATTTCTATATTATAATCTTTATATATATATATATATATATATATATATATATATATATAATTCCCTTTTGACCTATTAGAAATTACCGCTAAATGCATTTGAAAAAACTCAAAAACTTCATTTAAAAAATTTTCTTCAGCAATGTTTTTATAAGAATTTTTCTTTTTTTTTATCATCATCATCATCATGATGTCGTGCCGCTACCAAGGATATCCCTGACTCTCTCTTGCCACTTCTTCCTATCATTCATAGCCTCTGGCAGGTCTTCAGGGCTACATCCCGTATCCTCACAGAGCTGCTGTATATATGTTCGAGCTGGTCTTCATGTTTTTGCTCGGCCATACGTGGGGGTCCATAGGAGTACATCACTTATGAGCTCGTCCTTGCTTCTCCAGCAGTGTTCTGCATGTCTGGTTCGTCTAGATTGGATAGATTTAGTGATGGGAGGTAGGTGGCCGTATAGTTGGTGCCTTGCGGGGTGTTGCTGCCAGGACTTGTTCACTATTGCTCGCAACATTCTTGTGTAATTGCCGTCTATCTTCTTTTCTAGCCGTTTAGTTAGCGTCCAAGTAGTGCATCCATATAGCAGTATGGAATTATATCAAAACCTTTTCCAAAAATTGACCCGTCTTGATTGTTGCAGCTTAAAATACTGTTAGGTTTCTTTGTTTAATGACACATCAACATTCGTGGATTATTTAATGTTAAAGCCCTCTTTGTAGAGGAATAACGCTGATACCATTTAACCCGTAGCTGGGAGAGAAAGAAGGTTCATGCCTTTCATAAGGGTATTAGTCCAAAAGTGAATAGTGCAGCTGGAGTTTGAACTCGCTTACTACGATGTCGCAGTCCAGTACGTTAGCCACTACACCACGGGAACCCTCCCTCGGCTTAGAATACGATGACTGCATCGCTTTAAGAGGGGAAGACACCGCCACCCTCTAACAATTCAAAGAGGACGCCAGGGTATTACACTAACTTACATTCAGAGGTAAATTCCAATTCAGGACTCCTTTTGTTGGCATTATGTCGCATGAGAGAGGATTGTGTAGCGCAGTTATTTCATTGCCATTACTTCCAGATCCACTATGACCTGGATTCGTTGTACCTTTTAAGGTGTCATGGATAGGCCCAATAGATTGGTATTATATAAGAATACTTGATACTATACAACTGTGTGTAAATTATTTGTATTTGATAGGAATACTTGAAACCATATAACTGTGTGCAAATTATTTGTATTAGATAGGAATACTTGAAACCATATAACTGTGCAAATTATTTGTGTTAGATTGGAATACTTGAAACCACACAACTGTGGGAAAATTATTTGTATTTGATTGGAATTCTTGATATCATATAAGTAAGTAAAGTTGGCAACCATCGTCGAGGGCGACCAGAAGGCTCCCTTTTCAATAGTTACTACACCAAGGTATTGGGGAGAGCGCTACTCCTTTTCTTGGATTGCTCAACTTTACCCTTGGTACGTCAGCAAGGACGTATCAAGTAACATTTTTTGAGTCTTTGGTATGACACGACCTAGTTGATATGCCATAAAAACCAACCAAACCAAATCATATATATCTAATATATATGTATAAAGAGGATTTGGCATTAAATAACTTAGCATGGTTGATATGCCATAAAGTTATTTAAAGCCAAATCCTCTTTATACATATTTATTAGATATAGATGATTTGGTTTGGTTGGTTTTCATGGCATATCAACCAATGTGGGTTATTTAATGCCAAACCCTCTTAATACATAGATATTAAATATAAATTATTTGGTTTGGTTAGGTTTTACGGCGTATCAACCATTGTGGGTTATTTAATGCTAAATCCTCTCTATGTATATATATTAAATATGTACGATTTGGTTTGGTTGATTTGGGGAAGTAGGAAATAGTCACAAAAACTCAGATCCAGGTTGATAAGTTGTCAAGGGTACTATGGGAATATACTTCATTGCCCTAAATTTCGTTCACTGAGTGTCTTTGATGAAACTGATTGTTTGTTGTTAATTTTGGTGGACGGGGTCTTTTTTGTTTTGTTTTTATTTTGTTTTATTTTTTAATGTGTGCTTTTCGCAGGTTTCTGTTTTTTCTTTTTTTTTTTTTTCAGGTTGGCAACCCTGGTTAAAAAACCACCTGAACAATTGTAATTGATCATCAATCATTCTCACCGCCCAAATCTTCATTACATTTGTTGCATTTCACGTGAAGTGACCGGTCAACCTGAAAGGAGTGTATTCTTCTTAATGTTTGCACCTGTGTTCAGTGTCAACATAGATCAAATCCTTTTCAAACAGGGTTGCCAACCTGAAAAATAAATGTAAAATCAGTTTCATTTATATCTAAGCCAAACTCGTAGACTCCGCTAACCACACCCAAATAGATAAAGAATAAAACCATTGATGGGTGGGAACAGCTCTGTATCTTGTAAATGTCAAATCAGCAAGTGAGTAAATCAACTAAAAATGTCACGACAATCATTACACAGTAGTCAAATGACATTTTTATGTCGACTTAAACAAACAAATAAAAATTGGCGCAACACAGTCTTCGTTTGCTGTTCCCACTCCTATTTAATTTTGGGCCTCGATTTTGCAAATAAAGTGTTCTCACTGACTGACTTTTCGAAGTTTCATTTTCCTAAACTGAAAATTCCCTCAATTTTATCGGTTGATTAATTCATTGACTGGGGAGGTGCCCATGGTGTAATGGTTATCGTCGTAGGAAATAGACACGGAGTCACGAGTTCAAATCCTGGACGAGACTGATTGCATTTCACAGATCACTAATACCCTTGCGAAAGGGATGAATCCAATTATTCTCCCTCCAGCTATGGGTAATTAGTAGGACATATAGGTTCTTCAGCTTTGGTGAGGCAACTCGTTTTGGAGAATGAAAACTCTGAATTCAAACCTGTTAAAACCCGCTTAAAAATCGACCTTGTGTCATATCCTGCCCGAGGGGAGGAGTTGGTAAATATGAATTAATTCATTGACTGCCCATTCGGCTGAGCCTAGAGAATACACCGACTGCATCTCTGCAGGGGGTAGGGAGGACCCCCTCCAATAAGTGGATATGACATTAAACCATCTGATATCGAGGCTCCAGTCAGTGGAACTCTGGGGATTATAAAGTACCCCTTCATTGTCATTGCTCCCAGGTTCACTCTGACCCGGAATGGTAGCACCTGATAGGGTCCTATCTATGGGTCAAATAGAACTTTTGACATTTAAACTGTGAGCAAACAAATGATTTACATTTAACTGAATTGTTAGAAATAGAACTGTTTGACCATTTAACTGTGTGCAAACAAATGACTTTTATTGAATTATTAGTAATACATAGCAACCCTTTGAAACTCTATGCCTAAATTAAATTATTGGTATTAAATAGCAATACTTGGAATCATTTAATTGTGTGCAAATAAATTAATAGTGTTGAACTGGATACTTAGTATTTGATAGTGTTGTATACTCATATGCATGCAGAATCATAACGACGACACAATAAAAACGAGCGACACAGTTCTTTAGAAAAATATACCTTTCACTTTATTGAAAGTGTTGTATGTGAGAGGGAGTTAGAGACTGAACAAAGACTGCAACATATTGACCTTCCCAGCTCCTCCAGACATAGCAGTGTGTCTTTCTCGTTCTCCTGGACTGCTCAACTGGGGGCCTGGGGCTCAATTCTCTGCTGAGAGCTTGTTTTCACAGCTCGATCTCGAACACTGCTTCAAGCTCTGAACTGCAACTGTTCAATCGGGGGCCCGAGGGCCCACTCTGCTGGGTGCTGGCTTTCTCTACCGCATCTTGTCTCCCACTGATTGAATTTCCTGTGCACCGAGTTATATAATTGTTTTACGTCCACTAAATCTCTTCCCATAACTGGCCAACGGAATATGCAACTTCCACCGTCTTTGGAATGGCATGTTTAATCCTCATCGAGCGGAAATAACTGTCATGCAGTTCACAGGTCACCCTCTTCCGGTGCATCAGTTTGTGTCTGCACCGTGGGATTTTAACTTTGTCCCATATTGTCAGCCAAACTCGCCTACGCAATTTCTTCCTATAACTGGCCAACAGAATATGCAACTTCCGCCGTCTTTGGAATGGCATGTTTGGCCGGTTCGGAGGTCAATATACAACAATAGTAATACTTCACTGCGTGCAAACAAATAATTAATATCGAACAGAATTATTAGTGTTAGTCATTAAAACCATTTATCTTTAGCAACAATAGCAATACCAGTGTACCAACAAATTAGTTCTAACTCATTTAAAAATGAAAATACCTTCAAACTATGTGCAAACAAATGACTGTTATATAACAATACTTGAAACCATTTAACTGTCTGCAAATAAATTTAGCTTACGCTCGTTAAAAAAATGTTATCAACAAAATGTGTTTACCAATCATATATATTTAATATATATGTATAAAGAGGATTTGGCATTAAATAACCTACAATGGTTGATTTGCCATAAAATCCAACCAAACCAAATCATATATATTTAATATATATGTATAAAGAGGATTTGGCATTAAATAACCTACAATGGTTGATTTGCCATAAAACCCAACCAAACCAAATTATATATATTTAATATATATGTATAAAGAGGATTTGGCATTAAATAACCTACAATGGTTGATTTGCCATAAAATCCAACCAAACCAAATCATATATATTTAACATATATGTATAAAGAGGATTTGGCATTAAATAACCTACAATGGTTGATTTGCCATAAATCCCAACCAAACCAAATTATATATATTTAATATATATGTATAAAGAGGATTTGGCATTAAATAACCTACAATGGTTGATTTGCCATAAAATCCAACCAAACCAAATCATAAATATTTAATATATATGTATAAACAGGATTTGGCATTAAATAACCTATAATGGTTGATATGCTAAAAAAACCCAAACCAAACCAAGTCTTAAAGGCGCTTAGCCTAGTCAACAACAGATCGAACCTATACAGGTACTACACCTTCGTCGCAGAATTGATCCGAGAGTAATGGTAACAAAAAGGTGATTTTCTAATCTCCAGAGATCCAGAATGTGGGCTTCACCACTCAATCAAGTTAAACGTCAGACCCCAGTCACAAAAAAAAAAAAAAAAAACAGATAAAAAATGATAATTTCATCATTGATGTTTTGATTAATTAATTTTAACGGTATGTTAACACTTCGAGGGTAATTTAATACCCAAAGGTTAGAGAATCGTATTCATTGTGCATTAATATTTATGTATAGTTGTGTATTAAAAGTTTTTTTTCTTTCTACACGGTCCTACATAATACCAAATTTATTTACCTCCGGGATAGAACCCTTACTAAAAATTTATACATAATTGTATCGTTTAAAGTAATTACTTCTGCCTAATAATAATAATTTGCTTATCCACAATTCTACGGGTTCAGGTATTCCAATCTAATACAAATAATTTGCACACAGTTGTATTGTTTCAAGTATTCCTATCTAATACAAATAATTTCCACACAGTTGCATGGTTACAAGTATTCCAATCTAATAAAATAATTTGCCCGCAATTGTATGGTTTCAAGTATTCCTATCTAATACAAATACTTTGCACACAGTCGTATTGTTTCAAGTATTCAAATCTAATACAAATAATTTGTACGCCATTGTATTGTTTCAAGTATTCCTATCTAATACAAATAATTTGCATACAGTTGTATGGTTTAAAGTATTCATTTCTAATACAAAAAATTTGCACACAGTAGTATGGTTTCAAGTATTCCTATCTAATACAAATTATTTGCACACAGTTGTATGGTTTCAAGTATTCTTATCTAATACAAATAATTTGCATATTGTTATATAATTTAAAGTATTCCAATCTAATAAAAATAATTTGCACGCCATTCTATGGTTTCAAGTATTCTTATCTAATACAAACAATTTGCAAATTGTTGTATGGTTTCATGTATTCCTATCTAATACAAATAATTTGCACCCAGTTGTATTGTTTCAAGTATTCCTATAAAATACAAATAATTTGCGCAGAGATGTATGGTTTCAAGTATTCCTATCTAATACAAATAATTTGCACACAGTTGTATGGTTTCAAGTATTCCTATGTAATACATATAATTTGCACGACATTGTATGTCTTCAAGTATTCCAATCAAATACAAATAATTTGGACACAGTTGTATAGTTTCAAGCATTCTTATCTAACACAAATAATTTGCACACAGTTAAATAATTTCAAGTATTTCTATCTAATACAAATAATATTTACGCCATTGTATGGTTTCAAGTATTCCTATCTAATACAAAGTATTTTCACACTGTTGTATGGTTTCAAGTATTCTTATCTAAGACAAATAATTTGCACACAGTTGTATTGTTTAAGTATTCTAATGTAATAAAAATGATTTGCATACAGTTTTATGATTTCAAGTATTCCTATGTAATACAAATAATTTGTACATATTTGTATTGTTTCAATATTCCTATCTAATACAAAGAATTTGTACACTGTTGTATGGTTTCAAGTGTTCTTATATAATACAAATAATTTGCTCACAGTTGTATTTTTTCAAGTATTCCTATCTAATACAAATAATTTGTACGCCATTGTATGGATTCAAGTATTCCAATCTAATACAAATTATTTGCACACAGTTGTATTGTTTCAAGTATTCCTATCTAATACAAAGAATTTGCACACAGTTGTATGGTTTCAAGTATTCCTATCTAATACGAATAATTTGCACACCATTGTATGGATTCTAGTATTCCTATCTAATACAAATTATTTGCACACAGTTGTATTGTTTCAAGTATTCCTATCTAATACAAATAATTTGCACACAGTTGTATGGTTTCAAGTATTCCTATGTAACTCAAATAATATGCACACAGTTATATAATTTCAAGTATTTATATCTAATACAAATAATTTGCGCGCCATTTTATGGTTTCAGGGAATCCTATCTAATACAAATAATTTGCAAATTGTTGTATGGTTTCAAGTATTCTTATCTAATACAAATAATTTGCATATTGTTATATAATTTAAAGTATTCCAATCTAATAAAAATAATTTGCACGCCATTCTATGGTTTCAAGTATTCTTATCTAATACAAACAATTTGCAAATTGTTGTATGGTTTCATGTATTCCTATCTAATACAAATAATTTGCACCCAGTTGTATTGTTTCAAGTATTCCTATAAAATACAAAAAATTTGCGCAGAGATGTATGGTTTCAAGTATTCCTATCTAATACAAATAATTTGCACACAGTTGTATGGTTTCAAGTATTCCTATGTAATACATATAATTTGCACGACATTGTATGTCTTCAAGTATTCCAATCAAATACAAATAATTTGGACACAGTTGTATAGTTTCAAGCATTCTTATCTAACACAAATAATTTGCACACAGTTAAATAATTTCAAGTATTTCTATCTAATACAAATAATATTTACGCCATTGTATGGTTTCAAGTATTCCTATCTAATACAAATTATTTGCACACAGTTGTATTGTTTCAAGTATTCCTATCTAATACAAAGAATTTGCACACAGTTGTATGGTTTCAAGTATTCCTATCTAATACGAATAATTTGCACACCATTGTATGGATTCTAGTATTCCTATCTAATACAAATTATTTGCACACAGTTGTATTGTTTCAAGTATTCCTATCTAATACAAATAATTTGCACACAGTTGTATGGTTTCAAGTATTCCTATGTAACTCAAATAATATGCACACAGTTATATAATTTCAAGTATTTATATCTAATACAAATAATTTGCGCGCCATTTTATGGTTTCAGGGAATCCTATCTAATACAAATAATTTGCAAATTGTTGTATGGTTTCAAGTATTCCTATCTAATACAAATAATTTGCACCCAGTTGTATTGTTTCAAGTATTCCTATCAAATGCAAATAATTTCCACTCATTTGTATGGTATCAAGTATTCTTATGTAATACAAATAATTTGCAGACATTTGTATTGTTTCAATATTCCTATCTAATACAAATACTTTGCACTCAGTTGTATGGTTTCAAGTATTCCTATCAAATACAAACAATTTGCACACAGTTGTATTATTTGAAGTATTCTTAACTAATATAGATAAATTGCACACAGTTGTATGGTTTCAAGTATTCCTATCTAATACGAATAATTAGCACACATGTGTATGGTTTCAAGTATTCCTGTCTAATACAAACAATTTGCACTCAGTTGTATTGTTTCAAGAATTCCAATCTAATACAAATGATTTGCACACAGTTGTATGGTTTCAAGTATTCCTATCTAATACAAATAATTTGCACACAGTTGTATTGTTTCAACTATTCCTATCTAATACAAATAATCTCTACGCCATTGTATGGTTTCAAGTATTCCTATCTAATACGAATAATTTTCACGCCATTGTATGTTTTCAAGTGTTCCTATCTAATACAAATAATTTGCACACAATTGTATTGTTTCAAGTGTTCCTATCTAATACAAATAATTTGCACACAATTTTTTGGTTTCATGTATTCTTATCTAATTTAAATAATTTGCACACAGTTGCATGGTTTCAAGTATTCCCATCTAATACAAATAATTATATGGCTTCAAGTAATTATTTTATTTCAATAATAAACATTCTTATATATACAGTTAAATGGATTTATGTACTTGATAATAATCCTTATTAAATAATTTTAGCAACAAATAAATAGTCTTAATACTAATGGTTTATACGGCGAGTTTCCGTGCTGTCATGGCTAACGTGCTGGACTATGTGATTGTACTAAAGGAGTTCGAATTCCAGTCGCGCAATAACGTTCAGGTTGGGAAAGATAGGTGCCTCGGGTGGTGTAGTGTCAGGCAAATCTATACGAGAAAAATTGAGTCTCATTGGATGACACATTCATAGAGCCTTGTGCCACATCTAAGCAAAAGGTTTTGTAAATTACAACTCTTGGGATAATTATACCCCCCCCTTTGGGTTAAATTGTACCACAACTTTTCTTTTGTGATGATGACTTTGGCATTAATTTACCCAAAAATCTTGATATGCCATTAAACAAGAAACTAAAAAAATAATTGATACACATTTATATGATTTCTAGTAACAATTCCTTTTTAAGAATAATAATTTGTGTGCACATAGTTGTATGGTTTCAAGTATTCCTATCTAATACTGATAATTTTATGGTTTCAAGTATTCCTATTAAATACTACAAATAATAAGGTTTCAAGTAACTATTAAGTAGGACTTGGGACCCTTTCCTCAATCAAGTCCCAAAGTATCTTCTTTAATGAGCAACATAAACAGCGATCATTATCAGGTTCCCAAGTTGTAGGCCTTCGGCGATGGAATCGCGTTTGGTTCGCCATTTCGTATGACCTGGCTCAGGATCGGCGAACGTGGACTGCGATGGTTCGAGATGCTGTACTTGCTCGGCAGGAAGCCTGTTCAACCCGACTAGGGTGAAAGCCGATACAAATAAGTAAGAAACTAACTAACTAACTAATGATGTCCTTTCGTATCTATATTTTTGTGTAGTTGCTTCTTTAAATTTCTTTTCACATAGTTATATATCAAGTATGGAAGTCAGACCTGACCGATAAAATGAAACGCAGTTTCTTCCAAGCAGCGGTCGTGTCGATACTGCTATATGGATGCACTACTTGGACGCTAACTAAACGGCTGGAGAAGAAGCTAGACGGCAATTACACAAGAATGCTTCGAGCAATATTGAACAAGAGCTGGAGGCAACACCCAACAAAGCACCAACTATACGGCCACCTACCACCCACCACGAAAACTATCCAAGTCAGACGAACCAGACATGTAGGACACTGCTGGAGAAGCAGAGACGAGCTCATAAGTGATATACTCCACCTATGGCCGAGCAAAAGCAGGACGGCCAGCTCGAACATAGATACAGCAGCTCTGTGAGGATGTAGCCCTGAAGACCTGCCAGAGGCGATGAACGAAAAAGAGAAGTGGCGAGAGAGGGTCAGGGATATCCGTGCTTGTGGCACGACATGATGATGATGATATATCAAGTATCCCCATTTAATACAAATAATTTGTACACAGTTGAATGGTTTCAAGTATTCCCATCTAATACTAATAATTATATGGTTTCAAGTAATTATTTCTATTTAATGATAGTCATTTGTTCGCAGTTATAGGATTTCAAGTAACTAATAATAATAATAATAATACTTAGTAAACAAGTATAACTTCAAGTAACTATTTTAACACAAATAATTCGCACACAGTTAAATTGTATCAAGTATTTCTATCAAATACTAATAATTTTTTAACACATCGGTTTGGGACCTGAGCAGGTATTAGCATTCAAGTTCAGGGTAGACCTGGGAGTAATGGCAATGAAGGTGTGTACTCGATACTTCTCAAATTCGGAGACTTATCGTCGGATGCTGTTTAGTTACATATCCAGGACACCCTTTGGAGGGGGCGGGGATACAGTTGTTTGATATCGTCTTGAAAACTCCTTTGACATCTGTCGATGTGGATATCAACTCGTTGATCCCCGAAGCAACTGATTAAAAAATAACTTGACACAATCTTTGGGTTGGGTATTTATACGCTCACTGTCCGATAAGACAATTTGGTTGGTTGGTTGTTTGGGTTTTATGGGCATATCAACTTTTGTAGGTTATTTAACGCCAAATCCATTTTTATACAAATTATCAGTTTTATTTTAAACAATGTAGTTTAGCATGAGTACACAGTTTAATTGTCAAAAACATTTCTATTTCTAGCTATTCAGTTTATTCAAACGGTTCTAATTGAAACAATTCAGTTACGATAAGTACAGATTTTGTTTACACACAGTTAAATGTCAAAACAGTTCTATATTAAACAATTCAGTTTAACGTAAGTACAGTTTCAATATCAAAAAAAGTTCCATTTCAAATAATTCAGTTTAGCATAAGTTCGCAGTTTGAATATAAGTACATAGTTTAATTGTCAAAAACATTTCTATTTCAAGCTCTTCAGCTTAGTCAAACAGTTCTAATTCAAACAATTCAGTTTAGCATAAGTATTCAGTTTGTTCTATTTAACCCTTAGATATGGCCCAATCAGGTGCTACCATTCCGGGCCAGGGTGGACCTAGGAGCAATGGCAATGAAGGGGTGCTCCGCATTTCCCAAAGCTACAGCATAACTGGAAACTCCCCAACAGATTGTTTAGTGTCATAAACAGGACACTCATTGGAGAGGGGTCTTACCGCTCTGCAGAGAAGCAGTTGGTGTATTCTACAGCCCCAGCCAACAGAGAAACGATAGGACAAAAGCATCAATTTCCATTGCGATTATTCAAAATGTAGCATAGTAGTTCTGGTAATATGCACACAAGATTTCATTTATGAGGTAATAAGAATGAATTAGGAAATACTTGTACCTTACTTTTTGTGTCATATCCTGCCCGAGCGGAGGGGTTGGTAAATAGTACCTTACTTTTCAGGGTGGTGTAATGGTTAAAGCGCTGAACTATGGAATTGTCGTAAGCGAGTTCGAACTCCAGTCGCTATATTACGTTCAAATACCCTTGGGAAAGGTATAAACCTCTTATTTTCCCATCTATGGGTTAAATAGTACCACCACAACTGTCCTTCTAAAAAAGGATGGATTTTGCGTTAAATAACCCGAGAAGGTTGATATGTCTTAAAATAACAAACGAACTTACCTTTCAGGTATCCATCGTTTATTTGTACATGCTAGTTTGCAGTCCGTAAATCACGTGAATGAAGCAGTTCATGGGAAATACTCGCTGTGTTTGGTAGTATCGTGGTAGTCGGTGTGTTGACACATTGAGCATTGTTTCACTCCGTGTGTGATTTGAAAGCCACACGGATAACGTGCAGTCTACTGCTTTACGAGTTCTAACTGGGTTATAACGCCGCGGAAGCAACCAAAATATTTCTGGGAAAAGTGAAGGTCAATTTTTTCACAGTAAAATTCAGAGTGTATCAGGTAAGTTCAGCATCTCATAGTCAAGAAAGGTCTGCCACCTCGGCAGAGGCACCCAAATTGTACCTAACGTTATCTAAAAATTGAAAAAACTTTTGACTCACCCTAGTATAACCATTCCCTCAGACTTGTTGAATCCGATGAGAAGCACTCGGAGAGTATCAGACGAGCTCGATATCTCTCAGTTCAGTGTGATTCGTCACCTCAGCAAAAGCACCCAAAGCAGCCATATTGTGCTTCATGTTACGAAAACATGGCAAAACTTTTGATTCACCTCAGTATGACCATTCTTTTAGACTGGTTAAATCTGATGAGTAACACCCAAAGAGTATCAGGCGGGCTCAGCATCTCACAGTCCAGTGTGCTTTGTCACCTTAGCAAAAGAATCCAAATTGTAGTGAACGTTACCAAAGCATTGCAAAACTTTTAACTCACCCGAATACAGACATTCCCTCAGACAAGAACCCATTTGCCAAAGAATTTGAAAAAACTCTTTTAGTACAAAGATCTTGAAATTGGAATCATAAAAATGTGGCAACCGAAATCCCAAACTATAGCTGTTTTTATAGAAATCCTTGGGTTCATTAAAATTAAGGGTGTTGGCAAATAATTTGGTAAAATAGCGGGTAACCCGAATATGTACGAAACACAAAAAATGTTCACACAACCACCACTTGTATTCTTCTTAAAACCATATCCGAGTTAATCTTATTTTTATCTTGATGGATTTAATGTTGAAAGAAATTAATCAAATTAATCTTTACAAAAAAAGAAAAGAAAATATACATATGGCGTTCTGCAAGTGTCCATTCTTTCGTAAAAAAAACCTCTATCATTTTTCTCTTTATTTCAAGCAACCTTTCAGATATTGTTAGAGTCATGCCGAGAAAGGTTTCGAACTACGAGGGTTGGCTGAAAAGTTCATAGTATTATATATCGACCCTTGACCGAGTCGTCAATCAGAGACACACATGTGTAAGTAGGCGGAAGCAGTCATATGATCTCTCGGAAGTTGGGGACAGTATGAAATGATAAATATAGAAGCCTGCTTGTCAGTGAGATCCTGAGTCAGAGCCAGCTTGCAGTCACTGGGAGCCCCCAGCTTGGGTCCGCGGCTCACAGTGGGCCTCCCGTTGAGTAACTCCGTCCGAGAAGCTGAAGAAGTGGTCAGTGGAGTCTTGAAGATAACACAGCGTGCTATGGTCAAGAGAAGTTAAGGGTCAATATAGCAGTCTGTCTTTGTCTCCCTCTGTTCGTCTTTCTCTGTCTCTCACATACCAACAAAGATTTAACCCCTTTCGAAAAAATAAAAAGACCTACATATTTCTATAATCAGGTGTTTTTGGTCTTCTTTCGTCATGGTATACAACAATAGGGTGCCTCTTGTAAGTGTAATGGTTCGCAAGCTTGACTAGCAGACTAACACGTGTGAGTTTGAGTCTCATTGGGTGCACCTTTCATATGGCCTTGTGCCACATCTAAACAGAAAGATTAGTAAGTTACCACGTTATACAACAATAGACTGACAAATTCACATAATAGCGTCATTTCGGCTGTTGATGACGTTTCGTATCCCAAATCCAAGCACTGCAACACCGAGGGAACTATATTTAAAAATAAACCTTATTTTGTCACATTCCATGAGTCTACCTCGGTCATCCGATGAAAGATATGAATCCCAGTTGTAGGTAAATAGTAGGGCAAAATAGGCTCTTTAACTATTGCATGGCAACAGGTCATGAAAAAAAACTCTGAATTCAAATGAGTTATAAACCTGGAATAAGTTGGGCTCTGCCCAGTTATTTCTGCCTTAGACATGCTACATGAGTAGCCACCTCATGGGTTGGGTTTTATGGCATATCAACCCTTGTAGGTTATTTAATGCCAAATCATGTTTATACATATACATTAAACATATATATGATTTGGTTGGGTTGGGTCTTATGGCATATCAACCCTTTTAGGTTATTTAATGCCAAATCCTGTTCATACATATATATCAAATATATATGATTTGGTTGGGTTGGGTTTTATGGCATATCAACCCTTGTAGGTTACTTAACGCCAAATCCATTTTTATGTAAATAATCAATTCTATTTCAAACAATTCAGTTTAGCATGAGTACAAAGTTTAATTCTCAAAAACATTTCTATTTCAAGCTATTCAGTTTATTCAAACAGTTCTAATTCAGCTAATTCAATTTACCCTAAGAACAGATTTTGTTTACACAGTAAAATGTCAAAACAGTTTTATATATAACAATTCAGTTTAGGGTAAGTACAGTTTCAATGTCAAAAACAATTCAATTTCAAACAATTCAGTTTAGCATAAGCATGCAGTTTAAATGTAAGTACAGTTTATTTGTCAAAAACATTTCTACTTCAAGCTATTCAGTTTAATCAAACAATTCAGTTTAGCATAAGTATGTCGTTAGTTCTATTTAACCCATAGATAGGACACTATCAGGTGCTACCACGCCGGGCCACAGTGGACCTGGGAGCGATGGCAATGAAGGAGTGCTCCGTATTCCCCAAAGCTCCTGCATTACTAGAACCTCACTATCAGATAGTTTAGTGTCATAAACAGGACACTCATGGGGGGGGTCTTACACATCTGCAGAGATGCAGTCAGTGTATTCTACAGCCCCAGCCGACAGGGCAAGGAAAAACCGACACCATGAATTTGTTGGATTTTGGCCCAGAATGCTGAGTGTAGTCCTGGTGTCCTGAGGAGACTTACAGTCACTCAAATTCCAGTGAAAGACCAACGCAAAGAGTAAAATTATAATAATTGATAATATAAAAATATTATAAATTCTTTAAAAAATACATTCGCAAATTAAAGCATTAATAATGAAAATAAATCCTGAGAGTGCTAGGTTTTTGCAGAGACTTTTTATCTCCTGACTCTCGTACAAAAAGAAAAAAAAAAACAAAAAAAAAAAAGAAGAAAAAAACAAAGCAAAACAAAAACAAAATGACCCCCACCTAAAAACAACAACAAACAAACAAGGAACCGAGTGATCATTTTGAGAACCCCATAAATTACTTGCCATGAAAACATTTCTTATTTTTATCTTTTTAATGTAACGACCCAGTCCAGGTTGTGGCTGACGTAATCGCGCAGACACTGACAACATTCGTCAAAATTATCCGACTCTCCAAAATTATCAGGGTCAGATAAAAGGATCAAGTTTGGGCCGATCAAAAGTCATCACGTTTTGAATTCAAGAATGTTGAAAATGCAAGGACCACACAAGGAGTGATAAGGACAATAAATACGTCTGTGCTATTCGTACTTTTAAATAAGAGATACGCTCATGAAATAAAATATTCTTATTAGTTTCCATAGTAACCTTAAAAATCCCTTCGAAAGTAGAAGTCAGTATTCTACTTCCACAGAAACTCCAACAAATAAAGGAACCTCAATAAGACCATATGAAAGAACAAGTTTTCAGCTCGAAAATGACATTTTCTTCAGATTGACACCGCAATTGATTATGTAGTATTTACGCCAGGGCGGAACAAAGGCCTGAATGCCGCACTCTTAAGACACTTGCTCCGAAAATACTGCCTTCTATTTATTCTACTGAAAATACAACAGATACAGGAACTGATTATGCTAAACTGAATTATTTGAAATGGAACTGTTTTTTGTAATTGAAGCTTTACTTACACAAAACTGATTTGTTTAATATACAACTGTTTTGGCATTTAACTGTGTGTAAATAAAATCTGTACTTATACTAAACTGAATTAGCTGAAGTAGAACTGCTTGACTAAACTGAATTGCTCGAAATAGAAATGTTTATCACCATTAAACTGTACTTACATTTAAACTGCGTACTTATGCTAAACTGAATTGTTTGAATTAGAACTGATTATTTGTATAAAAATGGATTTGGCGTTAAATAACCTACAAAGGTTGATATGCCATTAAACCCAACCAACCAACAAACCAATTAATGTACATGAACGATATCAAACTGATTATCACAAATGAAAAAGAATTGGAAACCCTAATTCAGGCAGTGAAAATATACTGGGAAGATATTGGGATAGAATTTGGCATAGAAGAATGCGCCATACTTAGAATGAAAAGCGGAAAACGACAAATGACGGAAGGAATAGAGCTACCAAACTAAGAAAATATCAGAAGGCTTGGAGAAAAGGAAAATTACAAGTACCAAGGAAAATTGGAAGAGGACACCAACAAAAGGGCAAGAGGAAAGAAAAATCAAAACAGAATATGAGGTGCATTCGGTAAGTTTCCAGATTTTTTTTCGTATGGGCACTTTCATCGATAGTACACACATGAACCTCAATTCTCCTTCGAAGTAAGCTCCTCCGGCTGCTTCGTCACAGCCTCTTTCATCTCCTCAATTGTCTCATAACGACAGCCTCTGAGCTTAGGGAATAACCAAAAGTCACAGAGAGCAAGTTCTGCTCTATAGGGAGGCTGACGAACTGTCTTAATGTCCATCTTGGTCAATTAGTCTGTGATAAGGATGGAGTTGTGGACTGGTGTATTGTCCAGGTGGAAATGCCACAAACCCGATTTGAAGAGTGCTGGCCTCTTCCGACGGAATCTCTTCCTGAACTCCCTTAAAACCTCAACATTGTAACCCTAACCCTAACCCTTTGGCCAATCAACTCTGGTGTTCTGACTTTCTTACTCCTCCCACACCTCTCATCATCACTCACAGACTCCCTGCCTTCCTTGAATCTCTTATGCCACTCAAAAACTCATGCTTGATTCATGCAAGATGGTCGAAAAGCAGACTGAAGCATTCCATACGTTTCTGTGGCATTTTTTTTTTTTCAAGTTTAAAACAGAATTTTATTGCATATCGTTCTTCTAAAGTGTCCTCATGTCCAGATTGCATTTTTGAACTTCACCAGCTGTGACAATCAGGCTTTAGAAGGGTGTATTCCAATTGCTGCTGTAGCTGTTCATTTGAACCTGAAATCATAAAAATTGGTCAGTCATCCCATAAGATGTATAGCAATAACATAGTGAATTTTCAAGAGTCTGCGACAATTTTAAATGCCTGTACAAAAAAAAAAAAGGTGAAAGAGAAAGCTACTCGAAACCAAATTACATAGCAGAAATCTCATCAAAGGGATAAATACCTGGGTTGCCCCCTCGTAAGATACTTGGGATCATTCTGAAAGAAGACGAAAGAAGAATTAAAAAAATGGAGCAGAGAACAAGAAAAATAATGACGGTACACAAGGCTTTACTTCCCAGAGATGACGTGGACAGACTGTGCCTGTCAAGAAAAGAGAGAGAAAGAGGACTCGCCAGCATTGAAGGTAGCATCGATGAATCGCTACAACGAATAGAAAATTACATAAAAAAGCGAAAAGGAAGACTGATTACAGTGACCAGAAACAATACAAAAAGCACAAGCATTAACGGAACAAAAATAACCAGAAAAAAAAAAAACGGGAAGAAAAACAACTGTATGGATATTTCAAGCGACAAACAAACGAAATCTCACACGAGAAAACTTCGACATGGCTAAGAAAAAGAAACCTTAAAGGAGAAATGGAATCTCTTCTGATAGCAGCTCAAAACAACGCCATAAGGACTAACTATATCAAAGCAAGACGCAACAAAATAGCAGGTGTAGATTTTGTTGCGATAAAGACGAAACGATCAACCACACAACAAGAGAATGCAGTAATTTAGCGCAAAGAGAGTGTAAGACTAGACACGACTGGGAGGGCAAGGTGATCTAGAGAGCTGAAAAAAACTATGGAACGTGAAAGTGACGATGATACCGATTATAATTGGTGCGCTCCGTACAGTCACTGCTGGATTATTATTATTATTATGATTATTATTATTTTCTTTGGAGAGTTTTTCACACCAGCGCTAGTGGATGGTTTATCCCTGGAGGACTTAGAAATAAGGGTACGAGTAGAGACCATTCAAACAACAGCATTGTTGAGATCGGCCAGAATACTAAGAAGAGTCCTGGACACTTAAGGCAACTTGTCTCTCAAACCCCAGTGATAAACCATCCACTAGCGCTGGTGTGAAAAACTCTTCAAAGTGAATAATAATAATCATAATCTCACACGAGAAAGCTTGGTCGTAGTTAAAAAAGGGAAACCTTAAGAGAGAAGATGAATCTTTTCTAATTGCAGCACAAAACAACGCCATAAGGTCGAACTATATCAAAGCCAGAATAGATAAGACACAACAAAATAGCAAATGTAGGTTTTATGGTGATAGAGACGAAATGATCACACACATATGCGAACGCTGCGCAGAAAGAATTTGCCTAGTCGGCTGGGGCTGTAGAATACACCGACTGCTTCTCTGCAGAGGGGTAAGCCTCCCCACCCCAAGGAGTGTCCTGGATATGACACTAAACAATCTGATGGATTAGGCAGGAGAGTTCTGCAAGATCTCGGTCAGTTGTAAGACCAACTTCGGACGTAAGACCAACAGCGCGAGACTTATAATATTTGTTGGACTGTACCACTTCAGTTAATAAATAATTAACTCTTTATTTCACTGTGTATCTCTTCCTTACCTTGATAGAACACATGGTTTAATGTATGCCTATCAAAAATCATTAATTACATTATTTCCTGTTATCATTCTTAATACAAATGAAATATTTATATGGTATCAAGTATTCCTATCGAATACAAATGATTTTCAAACAGATCTTTGGGATACTAACAAGTACTGCCACTTTGGGTCGGAGTGGACATAGGAGTAATGGCAATGAAAGAGTACTCAACATTCCTTTGAGCTCCAGGACTAGAACCTCGCCATTAGATGCAGTTAAGTGGACATAGGAGTAATGGCAATGAAGGAGTACTCAACATTCCTTTGAGCTCCAGGACTAGAACCTCGCCATTAGATGCAGTTAAGTGGACATAGGAGTAATGGCAATGAAGGAGTACTCTACATTCCTTTGAACTCCAGGACTAGAACCTCGCCATTAAATGCAGTTAAGTGTCCTACTTCGGTCACTTGTCCTATTCGACCTATTGAAAGGACCCTAACAAGTACTACTATTCCTAGCCAGATTGAACCTGAGTCCAGTCGGCTGGGGCTGTAGAATACACCGACTACTTCTCTGCAGTGGGGTAAGATTACCCCACTGAATAGCTTGAAATAGAAATGTTTATGACAAACTGTACTTTCATTTAAAATGCGTGTTTATGCTAAACTGAATTGTCTCAAATGGAACTGTTTTTGACATTGAAACTGTTCTTACACTAAACTGAATTGTTTAATATAGAACTGTTTTGACATTTAACTGTGTGTAAACAAAATCTCTACTTATACTAAATTGAATAAGCTGAATTAGATGCGTTTAAATAAACTGAATAACTTGAAATAGAAATTCTTTTTGGCAATTAAACTGTGTACACATACTAAACTAAATTGTTTGAAATACATATTTACCCAACCCCTCCGCTCGGGCAGGATCTGAAACAAGGTCAATTTCTAAGCGGAGTTTAAAAGGTTTGAATTCAGAGTTTTCCTTCTCCTAGACTAGTTGCCTCACCAATTGTTTGAAATAGAATTGATTATTTCTATAAAATGGATTTGGCGTTAAATAACCAGCAAAAGTTGATATGCCATAAAACCCAAACAACCAAACAACTAGATTGAACCTGGGAGTAATGGTAATGAATGGGTAGTCCACATTCTGAAATCCAGGACAAGAACCTCACCATCAGATGCAGTAAAATGTCATACAGAGGGGACTAGTCCTATTTGACCCATAGATAGGACCATAACAGGTTCTACCACTCTGCGTCTGAATGAAACTGGCAGTAATGGCTATGAACGGGTATTTCACATTCTTCAAAGTTTCTGAACTGGAGCTTCCCCATCAGTTTCAGTTTGGTGTCATACTCAGTACACCCCTTTTTTTTGTGTGTGTGGGTCTTACCCCTCTGCTGAGGATGCCATCAATATATTCAAAGTCCTGCCGACAGTGAGGTTGTTTCATTGTTGTTGTCAGGGAGAAATACACAAGTATGTCTTCCACCAAACCGGTCATTTACAAAGAGGGCTAACTGAACTACATTTAACGTGGTGTTATTTTCTTATAATTAGACTAATAACCCGCTAAATAGCTCCATTTTTTAGTGCTTAGACTTGCCTCGTAATGGGCGGTCTTGAATCACTGAAAAGGTTAAAGGTCACCCTAGTTGAGGCTGATATCGTAGCGAAGTCGGAGCAAATTGGGGGGCGTGTCGTGATTTCTCCGATTAAAATCAAGTTAGAATTACGAAAATCTCGGCTTTTTCAGCAACTGAAAACAAAAATGGGGGACTCAAATTACTCGTTTTTCATTCCGACTTTTTCATTGGGTGGACATTGGTAAAAAAAAAAAAAAAAAAAAAATAGTGTGTGGGCAACTTGTTATCAAATAGAAAAAAAATAGTTGGATTTGTAGCCCGACTCTACCAGCAAGGGACATATTCTTCCCTCCCACATCTCGGAGAGAACCCCACACCAAATAAAAGTACTTTGTCGGTGGGGTTTAGAATACGCTGACAGTAAACCTTGCAGGGGGTGGGGTAAGACTCCCACCAAAAAGTGAATGACACTAAACAGTATTTAATGATGAAGCCCTAGGTATGATGATCTTGGGAGTGTGGAGGACCCCTTCATTACCATTACTCCCAGGTCTACTCTGACCCTAGTCCAGTCGGCTGGGGCTGTAGAATAGACTACTATTTAACCAAAAGCAAGAGTGATAAAGGGTTTCATACATCTTTTAGGGGTATTAGTCCGAAAATGAATATAATAGCGCAAGTGAGGATCGAACTTGCTTACTCCGGTGTCACAGTCTAACACGTTAGCCACTGCTCCATGGAAATGCCAAGGGACTGCTCTAGTAAATTACTTGTATTGAACAAATCCTGGTGGCAACACCCCACGAGGCACTAACTATACGGCCACCTGCTTCCCATCACGAAATCTATCCAAGTCAGACGAACCAGACATGCAGGACACTGCTGGAGAAGCAGGAACGAGCTCATAAGTGATATACTCCGATGGACCCCACATATGGCCGGGCAAAAGCAGGACGACCAGCTCGAACAGACATACAGCAGCTATGGGAGGATACGGAATGTTGCCCTGAAGACTTGCCAGAGGCGATGAACGACAGGGAGAAGTAGTGAGAGAGGGTCAGGGATATCCGTGCCCGTGGCACGACATGATGATGATGATTATAAGTTACTTGAAACTATATATCTGTTTGCAAACTAATGATTATTACCAATATTTGCTTAAGACCATAGAATTTTTAAGGAAAGTCTACCTGGTGTTGTGGCTAACGTACTAGAGTGTGATATTGTCGTGAGTTCCAGCTCCAGTCATATTTAATGCCAAAGACATTCTCCTAGAAGAACAGTAGCGGTACTATTTAACCCATAGCTGGGAGGATAAGAGGGTTCATACCTTTCACAAGGGTATTTGCTCGAAAGTGAACGTGATAGCGCGACCGGAGTACGAACTCGCTTACTACGATTCCGAAGTCCATCGCATTAACCACACCACGAGGACACCTCCCATTTTTATACACATCATCATCATCATCATCATGATGTGCCGCTGGCATGGATATCCTTGACCCTCTCTCGCCAATTCTCCCTATCGTTCATCGCCTCCGGCAGGTCTTCAGGACTACATCCCGTTCTCACATAGCTGCTGTATGTATGTTCGTGCTGGTCGTCCTGCTTTTGCCTGGCCATATGTGGGGGTCCATAAGAGTACATCACTTATGAGCTCGTCCCTGCTTCTCCAGGCAGTGTCCAGCGTGTCTGGTTCGTCTAACTTGGATAGTTTTTGTGATGGGTGGTAGGTGGCCGTATAGTTGGTGCTTTGTTGGGTGTTGCCTCCAGCATTCTTGTGTAATTGCCGTCTAGCTTCTTCTTTAGCCGTTTTGTTATCGTCCAAGTGGTGCATCCATACAGCAGTATCGACACGACCGCTGCCTGGAAGAAACTGCGTTTCATTTTATTGGTCAGGTTTGATTTCCATATGATCGTCAGCTTATCGATTGCTGTCAATGCCTTCGTTAGCCGTGTGTCGATGTCTTTTTCGGTTTTTAAGTACACAGTTTCAATGTCAAAAACTTTTCTATTTCAAGCAATTCAGTTTACCATAAGTTCACAGTTTAGTTCTATTTGACCCATTGATAGGACCCTATCAGGTGCTATCAATCCAGGCTAGAGTGGACCTGGGAGCGATGGCAATAAAGGGGTACTCCGCATTCCCCAAAACTCCAGCATTACTGGAGCCACACCATCAGATTGTTTAATGTCATATCCAGGACAATCATGGGGGGGGGGTCTTACCACTATGCAGAGAAGTATTCTGCAGTCCCAGCTAAGATTTAAATAGTATCACTACTGTTCTTCCATAAGGATGTCTTTTACATTAAATAACCCATGAAAGTTGATATACCATTAAACAATGAAACCAAATTAAACTATTTAACTATGTGCAAACAATTATTAAAACGAAATAATTATTTGAAACCATATAATTTTAAATATCAAATTGAACTTGCAACTATATAAGTAGTAAAGCTGGCGACCGTAGTCGAGGGCGGCTCGAAGACTCCCTTTTCGATAGCTACTATACCGAGATGTAGGGTAGAGCACTACTCCTTTCCCTGGATTCCTCTACTTTACCCTTGATACGCACCTTATAATGCTGGGTATTAAGCAAGGAGGTATCAAGTACCATTTTTAAAGTCTTTGGTATGACGCAACCTGGGATTGAACCTAGATCTCGCGGACCATTGGTGAACACTCTATCCACTAGACCAATGGTTCGGTATATTGGCATTTAAAGAAACGGACAGATCGGTATCTGATTATGTGGGGGAATGGTTTGGGGAAAATCATGTGTTAACATAGAAGGAATTAAAGGAGAATTTGATAGCGAAATACGCCGTTTCGCGTACTTCCGTTGAAGCGAGTTGAAAGTTATCTCGGCGAAGGCAAGAGGAAGGGGAGACTCTTACCGAATTAGGCAAACGGACAGTCAGCCTTGCACTTCAAGCCTTATCCGATAGACGCACATTTTCGTAGACGTCTTGTACGAGCTGGGCCGTCTGGCATTCGTGCCGGATGGGTGCTCGAAACCAAGAGCAGACTCGGGGCCGAATAGGCCCCCAGCTTCGGCTGGGCAACCTTCGGGTGGGCGAGCTGCACTTTTGTACGGCACTAGACCAAGCGTCTAGTTTAAGCCGTTAACTGGCATACGTGCCCGGACCCACATTTGGGTTCGTGAAACTGCTTGCCTCATCAGGCTCACATTGCACTAAGTGAGCCGATGAGCAGCACAGACCAGCAGGGTTCGAGTCTCGGCTCGTTCCCGACCTTCCCTTTATCCCCACTTTAATTGGCCTTCGGGCTTTTGACCTTGTGTCAAGTCGTGTCTGGTGGGAGGCAGCGACAAATATAGACAAATATAGTCATAACAGTTCTATTTCAAACCATTCAGTTTAGCATAAGTCCGCTGTTTAAACACACAGTTAAATGTAAAAACAATCTTACCCATCTACAGAGATGAAGTCAGTATATTTTGCAGGCCCAGTCGACTGAGCCACACGATCATCATCATCATCTCACACTACAAGCACTGATCTCCCAGAATCTCCCTCGCCACCCGTCTCTATCGTCCATCTCTCCCGGGAGGTCTTCCAGGCTGGGAGGGAAGACATATACTCATTAGGAGAACGGGGTCTTTAAGATATGTATTTTCAAACCCACACTAAATCTTTACGGGTTAGTCTATTGTTGATGGGAAAAGGAAGGTCACTGGGCCATAGATTGTCCAGCAGACTGGGGAGGGCCACCTAAAGCAATGGAAACCAACAAAGTATGTATGATGAGTTTGGGTGAGGGGATAATTGAAACAGACCACCGAGATTTAAGCCTAGGGGAAACCTCCAAGGAAAACCTACTTCTAGTTCGAAGAACCAGGGAAACACCGAAGGGTCACCCAAGAAGAGGTAAGGGGAAGGGTGGCCCAATACGATCAAAAGGAGATTAAAGTGTTTGACCTGTAGACAGACAGGCTATATTATTGCAAGCTGTCCTCATTAAAAGTATTGGAAGTGTGGAAGGTTGGGTCTTATAAAGGGGTAATGTGTGCAAAAGGTTAGAGAGAAATTACCCAAATTTGTAGCGAGGATGGATCATCAGCAGGTGAAAGAAAAATTAAGCTAAGTGGGAAGAGTGAATTCGGCGTGGAAAAAGAATTCAAGAGTCAATATAAGTTGGTCAGCCATAGCAGGAACAGAATTCATTGTAATGGACGCTGTGGAAGCGTAGGAAGATATTGTTTAAAAAGGTACCGGCGGGAGTGTGCGAGAATGAGCAGGGTATCATTTACCTGAACTGGTTAAACATCGCAGAGTTGAAACCAGCAGCAGAAGAAAAAGAGAGAGACTAGTCAACTGAAAAGAGAGAGCTGCGTCAACCGAGAAGAGAGAGTTGCATCAACCGAAAAGAGAGACTCGTCAACCAAAAAGAGAGAGCCGCATCAACCGAAAAGAGAGACTCGTCAACCGAACAGAGAGAGGGATAGAGAGAGAGAGAGAGAGAGAGAGAGAGACATAAACCGAAAAGAGAGACTCGTCAACCAAAAAGAGAGAGTAGAATCAACCGAAAAGAGAGAGCTGCGTCAACCGAAAAGAGAGACTCGTCAACCAAAAAGAGAGAGCTGCATCAACCGAAAAGAGAGAGACTCCTCAACCAAAAAGGGAGAGCCGCATCAACCGAAAGGAGAGAGCTGCGTCAATCGAATAGAGAGAGCCGCGTCAGCCGAAAAGAGAGAGCTGTGTCAACCGAAAAGAGAGAGCTGTGTCAGCCGAAAAGAGAGAGGGAGAGAGAGAGAGAGAGAGAGAGAGAGACATAAACCGAAAAGAGAGACTCGTCAACCAAAAAGGGAGAGCTGCATCAACCGAAAAGGGAGAGCTGTGTCAACCGAAAAGAGAGAGCTGCGTCAACCGAAAAGAGAGAGCTGCATCAACCGAAAAGAGAGAGCTGTGTCAACCGAAAAGAGAGAGCTGTGTCAACCGAAAAGAGAGAGCTGCGTCAACCGAAAAGAGAGAGCTGTGTCAATCGAAAAGAGAGAGCTGCGTCAACCGAAAAGAGAGAGCTGTGTCAACCGAAAAGAGAGAGCTGCATCAACCGAAAAGAGAGAGCTGTGTCAACCGAAAAGAGAGAGCTGTGTCAACCGAAAAGAGAGAGCTGCATCAACCGAAAAGAGAGAGCTGCGTCAACCGAAAAGAGAGAGCTGTGTCAACCGAAAAGAGAGAGACTCCTTAACCAAAAAGAGAGAGTAGAATCAACCGAAAAGAGAGAGTAGAATCAACCAAAAAGAGAGAGTAGAATCAACCGAAAAGAGAGAGCTGTGTCAACCGAAAAGGGAGAGACTCCTCAACCAAAAAGAGAGAGTAGAATCAACCGAAAAGAGAGAGCTGTGTCAACCGAAAAGAGAGAGACTCCTCAACCAAAAAGAGAGAGTAGAATCAACCAAAAAGGGAGAGCTGCATCAACCGAAAAGAGAGAGCTGCATCAACCGAAAAGAGAGAGGGAGAGAGAGAGAGAGAGAGAGAGAGAGAGAGAGAGAGAGAGAGAGAGACATAAACCGAAAAGAGAGACTCGTCAACCAAAAAGGGAGAGCTGCATCAACCAAAAAGGGAGAGCTGCATCAACCGAAAAGAGAGAGCTGCATCAACCGAAAAGAGAGAGAGAGAGAGAGAGAGAGAGAGAGAGAGAGAGAGAGAGAGAGAGAGAGAAACCGAAAAGAGAGACTCGTCAACCAAAAAGAGAGAGCTGCGTCAACCAAAAAGGGAGAGCTGCATCAACCGAAAAGAGAGAGCTGCATCAACCGAAAAGAGAGAGGGATAGAGAGAGAGAGAGAGAGAGAGAGAGAGAGAGAGAGACATAAACCGAAAAGAGAGACTCGTCAACCAAAAAGGGAGAGCTGCATCAACCGAAAAGAGAGAGCTGCATCAACCGAAAAGAGAGAGCTGCGTCAACCGAAAAGAGAGAGCTGCATCAACCGAAAAGAGAGAGCTGCATCAACCGAAAAGAGAGAGCTGCGTCAACCGAAAAGAGAGAGCTGCATCAACCGAAAAGAGAGAGCTGCATCAACCGAAAAGAGAGAGCTGCGTCAACCGAAAAGAGAGAGCTGTGTCAACCGAAAAGAAAGAGCTGCGTCAACCGAAAAGAGAGAGCTGTGTCAACCGAAAAGAGAGAGCTGCATCAACCGAAAAGAGAGAGCTGCGTCAACCAAAAAGAGAGAGCTGCATCAACCGAAAAGAGAGAGCTGCATCAACCGAAAAGAGAGAGCTGCGTCAACCGAAAAGAGAGAGCTGTGTCAACCGAAAAGAGAGAGCTGCATCAACCGAAAAGAGAGAGCTGTGTCAACCGAAAAGAGAGAGCTGCATCAACCGAAAAGAGAGAGCTGCGTCAACCGAAAAGAGAGAGCTGCATCAACCGAAAAGAGAGAGCTGTGTCAACCGAAAAGAGAGAGCTGCATCAACCGAAAAGAGAGAGCTGTGTCAACCGAAAAGAGAGAGCTGCATCAACCGAAAAGAGAGAGCTGCGTCAACCGAAAAGAGAGAGCTGCATCAACCGAAAAGAGAGAGCTGTGTCAACCGAAAAGAGAGAGCTGCATCAACCGAAAAGAGAGAGCTGCGTCAACCGAAAAGAGAGAGCTGCGTCAACCGAAAAGAGAGAGCTGCATCAACCGAAAAGAGAGAGCTGCATCAACCGAAAAGAGAGAGCTGCGTCAACTGAAAAGAGAGAGCTGTGTCAACCGAAAAGAGAGAGCTGCATCAACCGAAAAGAGAGAGCTGTGTCAACCGAAAAGAGAGAGCTGCATCAACCGAAAAGAGAGAGCTGCGTCAACCGAAAAGAGAGAGCTGTGTCAACCGAAAAGAGAGAGCTGCATCAACCGAAAAGAGAGAGCTGTGTCAACCGAAAAGAGAGAGCTGCATCAACCGAAAAGAGAGAGCTGCATCAACCGAAAAGAGAGAGCTGTGTCAACCGAAAGCAGTTCGAAGACTTCTGTGTTGAAGCTGAAAGAGACTATGCAGCCGAAGATAGCTATGCGAAAATGAACTGTATATTGAATTGACAACCACCTCCAAAAAATACAAAAAGAAAAAAAAGTAAGCTAGTAAGGGAAATTGCGATCCCGTATTGAAATTGAATTGGAAGGAGTGCAGTGAGCTTGAGGTAAGTGTAATTTTACGGCATAATTAGTTGAAAAGTTCCTGAAGAATTGATTTTGTTCAGTGGAATAGTTGCATGCTGACTTGAAAAAGAAGAGACGTTTCCTTAATTCTATGGCATGAGGAGCTGAAAAATAACAATGTATGAGGAATTGTAATTTCACCACTAGAAGGGGTTAACGGGTTTGTGTCATTTATGACAAATGACAAAAAGGAAAGGGCGTAAGACGACACTATTGTTTATAAGGGTTAACTGACTCACGAAACAATGTATCTTGGTTTGGTTGGGTTTTATGGCACATCAACCATTGTTGGTTATTTAAAGCCAAATCCTCTTTATACATATATATTAAATATATATGATTTGGTTGGGTTGGGTTTTATGGCATATCAACCATTGTTGGTTATTTAATACCAAATCCTCTTTATACATATATATTAAATATATATGATTTGGTTGGGTTGGGTTTTATGGCATATCAACCATTGTAGGTTATTTAATGCCAAATCCTCTTTATACATATATATTAAATATATATGATTTGGTTGGGTTGGGTTTTATGGCATATCAACCATTGTTGGTTATTTAATACCAAAATCCTCTTTATACATATATATTAAATATATATGATTTGGTTGGGTTGGGTTTTATGGCATATCAACCATTCTAGGTTATTTAAAGCCAAATCCTCTTTATACATATATATTAAATATATATGATTTGGTTGGGTTGGGTTTTATGGCATATCAACCATTGTTGGTTATTTAATACCAAATCCTACTTTTTACATATCAATAAAATACATGATTTGTAAACACATTTTATAGCTGCACACAGGTAAATGATCGAACCGTTCTATTTCTAACAATTCAATTTGGCATAAGTCAACCAAATTAAATGGTTCCAGATATTGCTATGTATAACTAACAATCCAATTAAACATCAGTTAAATGATAAAACACTTCTATTTCTAAATTTCAATTTATCATAAGTAATTTATTTGCACACAGTTTAGATGTCAAACAGTTCTATTTGACCCACAGATAGGACCCTATCTGGTGCTACAACTTCACGTCAGAGTGAACGTGGGAGCGATGGCAATGAAGAGATACTCTGCATTTCCCAAAGTTCATGCATTACTCTAGCTTCCCCATCAGATTATTTAATGTCATATCTGGGACACTCGTTGGCGGAGGGTCTTACTTCCTCGGCAGAGATGAAGTTGTTTTTTTCTACAGCCCCAGCCAACTGTGTCATTAGACATTTTTTGAGGAGTCTTACCGCTGTGCAGAGAAGCAGTCAGTGTGTTCTACAGTTCCAGCCGGGTTGACGAACCCTGGAAGGAAAATTTTTAAATTGATATTTGATACATAAAGTAAACAATCTTATATTATGGGTGAGATAGATTATGAATAATTGGGAGTCTATGGGAACCCTAAGAAAAGGGAAGATGTTGATAATATTTTGTAAAGGGCCAGCTGGTTACTCTCCGTGTGATTTGCGGACGCAAGTGCCCAAGTAAGATTCAAAATCAGATAAGAGAAAAATTTATTGCTTTGTAATTCAGACCGCCTCTTCACCTACGCTTTTTGGAAAGCAAATTTGTCAAAAGGGACAGTTGTGACACCCGGAAAGAAGGGTTACATTGATTGTTGAAAAATTTGGAGGAATCAGGGGACGTGGTTATAAAGGAAAGGTGAGAGGAGTTGCCCAGGAGTACGAAGGATGAGTTAAAATCTTCCGATTATTAAATTAGGCAGGAGAAATTGCCCAAATTAGGAGATTGTAAATTGTGATGAAAATTAAATAATGAGAGTTGATTAAAAGAAGGAAGAAGTTTCCGACACCATCCAGACCCACACCGATTCTGGAGAAAATTTTACTTAAACTAAGCGCTTCTGACGCTTAGTGGGAGAGAATCAGAAGGCCACGGAGGTAATTTACTAAGCTTTTTGCTTAGATGTAGCACAAGGCCACATGAATGGGGCTCCCAATGAGAATCGAACTCACTCGTGTAGGTTTGCTAGTCTACCTTGCTAACCATTACACCACCCGAGGTGTCCTTCAGAAGGCCACGGAGACACCAGGCGAGTCTGCAGTCCTGTCAATACAGCGTCACCTGACGATACCTCCTGAATCCAGACCTTGTACCAACCTAGTGTCACTCACCTAATTAACCCCCGGGAAGAGAAGACCAGCTTTGTACGACTGAAATATTGTTACATAAAATTATTTCTAGTTTTTGATTTTTAATTTTTTTTTTCACACGTCGGAATGGAACTATCATATACTGGTGCGTTGCTTATCACAACCATAATTCAATGATATCAATCCAACGGTACGACAAATACATATTCATATGCAGTCAAATACAAAAAAACACACACACAATCGGCAGACTCAAATACACAGGCGACTCCATTGTTCAGGTACGAACGTTTTATTATTAACTTCTGAGTTCCGTTCTTCGACACGAGGAGAGAGACAATTCTTAAAAGTCTTTCGTAATCATACTATGCTAACAACACCCCCCAACGCTCGGCACTCGTGGTCCAATCTCAATTTCTCAACTTCATTGTCGGACCCCAACTTCTCACAATCATGGTCGGACCCCAACTTCAACTGTCTGCCACTGAGGCAGACAACCCAACTGTCTGCCTACACCGTCCAAAGTCAACTCCCAACTGACTTTTTTTCTAAATTTTTAGATTCTCAGGATCATCGCTTCCGGGCATGACGTCATTCACACTCCAGTCTCATTTCCTATCTGGGGTTTATCCTATTTACCCAACCCCTCCGCTCGGGCAGGATATGACACAAGGTCAATTTTTAAGCGGAGTTTAACAGGTTTGAATTCAGAGTTTTCCTTCTCCTAGACTAGTTGCCTCACCAAGGCTGAAGAACCCAGTCTGTCCTACTATTTACCCACAGCTGGAAGGAGAATAATTGGATTCATACCTTTCCCAAGGGTATTAGTGCTTTGTGAAATGCAATCATTCTCGTCCAGAATTTGAACTCGAGTCGCCGTGTCCATTTCCTACGACGATAACTATTACACCACGGGCACCTCCTATCTGGGGTTTATTATAACAATTGTGATTGTCATATCCTTTGCGCGCGAGCGTAAACAGTACCCAATGTCTGTGCACCTGAACTAAGAACCGAATAGTTTAAAGCCCAACCCAACTGAATGGTAAAATATAATTAACGAAAAATGATTTATATAAAAAAATCATTCCGTAATTATATAATATTACAAACTTGGTTTCTTGGCATATCAACCTTTATAGGTTATTTAATGCCAGAGCCATTCTCCTAGAAGAACAGTAGTGGTACTATTTAACCCATAGCAGGAAGGATAAGGGGGTTAAAACCTTTCCCTAGGGTATTTGCCCGAATGTGAACATAATAGCGTGACTGGAGTACGAACTCGCGTACTACGATTCCACAGTCCATCGCTTTAACCATTACACCACGAGGACACCCCTATTACAAACTTGATAATCTTTTTGTCCTTTGTGGTTTGTGAATCACACCTTCAGAATTTGACAAAAGAATGCATAATCCCGCCACTTGAAAGGAACTCCCCCCGATTCGATCTTTGCAATAGCAACATCGCGGGTTGGTACATGGGTAGGATGAAGCGAACAGTCCACATCTCCTTGTCATAGGCGGCCACACCGTTTAAGGTGTTTGCATGCGTACACATGAGTGTGTGCCCTTAAATTAGGATTAACCGGACGCACCAGCCAACCGGCAAAAAGGCGATAATATGTCTGTGCACAAAAAAACTCTAAAAGAACTACACAAAAATATAAATGTCACAATTCCCTAAACCTGTAGGCATAAAGTAATCCTAGACGCGTTGATATACGTGGTGCTTTCAATAAGTTTCCCGACTTTTTTTGTACAGGCATCTAAAATTGTCAGAGACTCTTGAAAATTCAGTATCTTATTACTATACATCTTATGAGATGACTGACCAACTTTTAGGATTTCAAGTACAATGGAACAGCTACAGCAGCAATTGGAATATACGCTTCTAAAGCCAGATTGTCACAGCTGGTGAATTTCAGAAATGCAATCTGGACGTGAGGGCACTTTAGAAGAACGATATGCAATAAAATTGTGTTTTAAACTTGAAAAAAAAAAATGCCACAGAAACGTATGGAATGCTTCAGTCTGCTTTTCGACCATCTTGCATGAATCGAGCATCAGTTTTTGAGTGGCATAAGAGATTCAAGGAAGGCGGGGAATCTTTGAGGGATGATGAGAAGTGTGGGAGGAGTAAGGAAGTCAATAGACCAGAGTTGATTGGCCAAAGGGTTAGGGTTAGGGTTACTATGTTGAGGTTTTAAGGGAGTTCAGGAAGATATTCCATCGGAAGAGGTCAGCACTCTTCAAATCGGGTCAGTGCTATTTCTACCAGGACAATGCACCAGTCCACCACTCCATCCTTATCACAGACTATTTGACCAAGACGGGCAAGATAGTTCCTCAGCCTCCCTAAAGTCCAGACGTTGCTCCCTGTGACTTTTGCTTATTCCCTAAGCTCAGAGGGTGTCGTTATGAGACAATTGAGGAGATGAAAGAGGCTGTGACGAAGGTCATTGACACGCTCACACAAGAGGACTTCGATGGGGCCTTCCAGAAGTTGTTGGAACGGTACAACAAGTGCATTGCAGCCGGAGGAGATTACTTTGAAGGGGACTTGAGTTTCATGTGTATACTATCAATAAAAGTGCCCATACAAAAAAGTCTGGAAACTTATTTAATGGTCCTCGTACCTTTAAAACTAATCAATCAATAAATCAATCTCTTTTATCTTTCTTTTAATCTATTCCACCTGAAGAAGTTCAGTGTTTGGCAAATTTTCTTTCCCTAATTAGAAATTTCGCACTATTTCTTGAGCAATGCCGTTCTTTTTTCCCTCAATGCTTTTAGCGTCTTTATATATTCTCTCTGGCAAAGAAAAAGTTCCGGGCGCAGTGGTCAAGTAAAGAAGGTCATACCGGCAGTCTTTTGGGACATGAAAGGACCCTTCACTATTGATTTTCTTGAAAAAGGTACAACTCAAAACAGTGCTTCCTATTGCCAACTCTTTGGACAAAATTTCCGTTTATTTATGGATGAATCCTGCATATTTATGTATAGTCATCCACAGAGAGACTGTTTAGTTGTATCACAACTTTGATCCATTTCTTATAAAGCTGAGTGTTAAGCAAGGCGGCATCAAGTACCAATTTCTGAGTCTTTGGCATAACTCGACCTGGAATTGAACCCCGGTCTCCCGGACCATTGGCGAACACTTTACTCATTAGGCCAATGGCCCGTTTACTTAAGCCATAAATTAAACAAAGGAAAATAATATATATACGTATAATTACTCCTATTACACTAAGGTTGCCGATAACTCTGCGGTAAGATATCTGACTGGTGTAAAGTTAGCCGGGTTTCAATCCCAGCTTGATGCATCTCGCGTGTCTAGCCACACTGAGGAGTTGTGAGACAATGAAACAGTGTCTATGGATAACTATATATATATATATATATATATATATATATATATATATATATATATATATATATATATATCAATAATATAATAATTGATTATAATAAGTGCTTTGGTGTCTCGCACAGAGCTAGGACAAAACAACATTTAATCGTCCAAAAGGAACTTTACATCTTATTGTACAGGCCAACTCTGTGCAAGCAAAATGCAAAGCACTTCTTAAATTTAATAGGAGATAATTGTTGCTTGACTAGGTGTAGGGGTTAATTAATCTTTTTTTCTTCTTCCCCCCTTGGTCTTGCTACCATTTTCATCTTCACTCCCCTTTTAATCAATTAATATGTTTATATTATTTTTAAACGACTTCTGATAGGGACATTGACAAATATCGGATGAAAAGACCTTTGCGATTCCAATAAAATTTTTTTTTCATTTATTGTTTATCTCCTTATTGCATATGTCACTTGGCATTTGTCTGTACATATGCAATAATAATTATTATTGATTTTAATTTAAATATTCTTGGTATTATAATTTTGGGGTAAAATAAAGTTATTACCATATGTTCGTAAATTTATGTGTACAAGTGTGAAATTTCCAGTTCTATAAATAGATTATTCTATTCTATTGACCTAAAAATGGAAGCAAATTTCGCAAAATCTTGGGAATAGGATTTTAGAACTTCGCAAGATAAAAAAAAAGTCACACAAGTTTTAAGAATGTCACTAAAAAAGATTTCAGAAAAATTAAAACAAGAAAAGTGGTTTGATTCAGCAGAAAATTTTTGAAGTAGCTTCAAGGAAAAATGCAGATTATACAATGACTGAAGGCAGAAAATAAACCAAAACTGCCACATTAAAATAAACATTTTAAAGAACAAGATAAAAGTTTGTCAAAAGAAGTACATGAAAACTATTTTCAGCGGTATGGTTATCGTAGAATAAAATAAAATCAGCGATCCAAGTTCAAACTTAGGAGAAGGAAGTGTGCGTTTCATTTCATGCCAAAAATGCATAAACTTATCAGTTCTTCCCCTCCCCAGCCATTGCTAAAAAGTAGATTTAGTTTGGTTTGGTTTCTTTGTTTAATGGCTTATCAAACTTCGTGGTTCCCTGTCGGCTGGAGCCGTAGAATACACCGGCTACATCTCTACGGAGGAGTTAGACTCCCTTAACGAATATCCTGTGCCCAAGTCAGTTTGGGGTGTAGAATACACCGACTACATGTCTACGCAGGAGTTAGACCGACAACGAGTGTCCTGTGGCCCAGTCAGCTGGGGCTGTAGAATTCACCGACAACATCTCTACGGAGAAGTTAGATTCCTTCAACGAGTGCCCAGTCAGTTTGGGCTGTAGAATACACCGATTACATCTCTATGGAGTTGTTAGACTCCCACAAGGAATGTCCTGTGGCCAGTCAGTTTGGGGTGTAGGATACATAGACTACATCTCTACGGAGGAGTTAGACTCCCTTAATGAATATCCTGTGTCCAAGTCAGTTTAGGGTGTAGAATACATCGACTCCATCTTTACGGAGGAGTTCGACTCCCTCAACGAGTGTCCTGTGGTTCAGCCAGTTGCAGCTGTAGAATACACCGGCTACATCTCTTGTACTGGAGGTTTGGGGAATGCAGAGTATCCCTTCATTGCCATCGCTCCCAGGTCCACTCAGGTGATAACCTGAGAAGGTCATATATATAAGTCAACTACAACTGAACTGTGTACTTATCCTAACTTGAAGTTCTTGAAATAGAACTTTTTTTGACATTTTAATCTGTGTACTTCCCCAAAACTGAATTGTTTGAAATAGAATTGTTTTTACATTTGACTGTGTGTAAACAAAACACTACTTAGGCTAAACTGAATTATTCAAAATAGAACTTTTTGATATTTAAACTGTGTACGTATGCTAAAGTGAATCGTTGGAAATAGAACTGTTTATATGTATAAAAACGGATTTGGCAATAAATAATTAACAATGATTGATATGCCATAAAACCAAACCAGACCGAACCCAACCAAACCAAACCAAACCAAACCAAACCAACCTTCTTTGGCTATTTAATGTCGCAGTGTAAAATAATTAGTGTGATGATTAATTATATTCATGATTTTACTGATAATTAATTATATTGATTATTTCATTATCTAGCTTTGTGAGGTGGTTAACAATTCAGTGATCTTTTAGTACAATTGTATTAAATTCACCTACCTAGGAAGTAGCGTCTCATCAACCGAAAAAGACATCGACACACGTCTGACGAAGGCATGGACGGCTATCGATAAGCTCTCGATCATATGGAAATCAGACCTGACCGATAAAATGAAACGCAGTTTCTTCCAGGCAGCGGTTGTGTCGATACTGCTATATGGATACACTACATGGACGCTGACTACACGGCTGGAGAAGAAACTAGACGGAAACTACACAAGAATGTTGAGAGCAGTATTGAACAAGTCCTGGCGACAACACCCCACGAGACACCAACTATACGGACACTTGCCCCCCATCACGAAAACTATACAAGTTAGACGAACCAGACATGCGGGACACTGCTGGAGAAGTAAGGACGAGCTCATAAGTGATGTACTCCTATGGACCCCCACATATGGCCGTGCAAAAGCAGGACGACCAGCTCGAACTTACATACAGCAACTATGTGAGGACACAGGATGTAGCCCTGAAGACCTGCCGGAGGCGATGAGTGATAGGGAGAAGTGGCGAGAGAGGGTCAGGGATATCCGTGATAAGTTAGACTGAAATGAAATAAAACGAATGATGTAATGATTCAGTGAGATGACGTCAAACCAATGAAATAAAAATTGCGTCTCCGAAATCTCTTGATTGTAATTCCGCCAAGACGCGCCAAAGCGACTACCGGGTGCCACTGGATACATCCCCTCTGGCCTCAGGGGGCCGTCCCCCCAGGCTTTAACCCTCTTCGGAGGGTTTGGGTTTATCGCCCGTCGCCTGAGGCGCCCCGAAAAGGGGAATGCCGACGGGGTCCGAGGCATTTTTGGAACTGCCTGTCGCGTTGGGCTTCGGCCCTGCGACAGGACCCACCTTAAAAACGGCCTTGTGCCACATTCGTACGCTGGTGGGGCGTAGGATAAATAACGCCACTGACGGCAAACTAATGAAATGCCTAATTTTGGAAAATATAAAGAAATAGTAGAATTTGAATCTTGGCAGTTGAATTTTGAAATCCCAGAGAAGAAGTTGAGTTTTGGACGGAGTTGTGATACGGCGGGTGTGTGTGTGTGCAGGACGTAGCTGCATGCGAGATTCGCTCATATACACTTTGACATCTTCCTCTATCTTCTGTGGCGCCTACTACATTTTTGAAAAGTGTGTAATTTCGAATATTCAACTTGGTCCATCGTGTTACTGCAGGGCAGCACGTTTGCTATTACACCTCGGGGACTTTCCTTCAAATAGTGTGACACTCAGGGCTATGGGTGCGTGTTCGCACCCCTATGATACTCAGGACCGTACTTGCGCCCATACTCCGAGCTATGTATTGCAGTCATCTGTGCGCAGAAATCTTGAAGAGATAGCCATCTTATGAAAGGCAGTAGACAATGAGGCCTTAAAGTGATCTCTGAAGTGCCCCTAAAACTAACCTTAACTTATATTTGCCTTAAAGCTACAAATAAGAGAAGGCTAAAAAATTCTGTCTGATTATTGAGCGTTTTTTTTTATTTCATAAGCTCTTGGTTGTTATGGACAACATGTAAAAATCGAGGTTAAGGTTTGGTTAGTTGGCTTTTATGGCATATCAACCTTTGTAGGTTATTTGACGCCAAATCTATTTTAATGTAAATAATCAGTTCTATTTAAAACAATTCAGTTTAGCATGAGTACACAGTTTAATTGTCAAAAACGTTTCTATTGCAAACTATTCAAGCAGTTATACATAAAAATTCAGTTTAGTGTAAATACAGTTTCAATGTCAAAAACAGTTCCATTTCAAACAATTCAGTTTAACATAAGCACGCAGTTTAAATGTAATTACGGTTTAATTGAGAAAAACATTTCTATTTCGAGCTATTCAGTCTGGTCAAGCAGTTCTAATTCAGCTAATTCAGTTTAGTACGAGTACAGATCTTATTTACACATAGTTAAATGTCAAAACAGTTCTATGTTAAACAATTCAGTTTAGTGTAAATACAGTTTCAATGTCAAAAAACAGTTCCATTTCAAATAATTCAGTTAAGCATAAGCACGCAGTTTAAATGTAAGTACAGTTTAATTGTCAAAATCATTTCTATTTCAAGCTATTCAGTTTAATCAAACAATACACTTTAGCATAAGTATGCCGTTAGTTCTATTTAACCCATAGATAGGGCCCTATCAGGTGTTACCACACCGGGCCAGAGTGGACCTGGGAGCGATGGCAATGAAGGGGTGCTCCATATTCCCCAAGACCTCGTAATCAGACTGTTTAGTGTCATATCCAGGACACTCATTGGGAGGGGGTCTTACCCCTCTGCAGAGGTGCAGTCAGTGTATTTTACAGCCCCCGCCGACTGGGCAACCGAGGTTAAGTGGTCACTCTCAGGAGAAAGTTGAATGTTTGTAGAGCCGTGAAAAAGAACTGGACAGCCAAGAGATCCCCAAAGCTAACCATAATTTAGATTTGGCTCAAGGCCACAAATATTGTTAACCCAGTTAAGAGCGCATTCAGTTGTAATCGCTCAGCGATAAACGTTGCACCAGTGCACGATGCCTCATAATCCATCTCGTTCTTGGCGCGTGTTCAACAATAAGCATGGGTTGTGCGTTTTTCAAAAGAGACACCCTCCCCGAAAGCAAAGCCACGAGGCGAATTCCTGTGAGCCATTCTCTGGAATTGAAACCGTTTCACTCGTCCTAATTTACCGATATCCTAACCACATGTGTCTCGTATTAGTTATCCTTAATCGGGAGTTTTTTGTTGTTGTTGTTGTTGTTTTTTTTTTTTCCCATGTGTTGTCGTTGGCCTCGGGGCGCGAATTATGCTTATTTCTTTTCGTGAAACCCAAAACGGAACGAAGGCGTTAAGTTGAAGGTAGAAATTAGTTTGTCGATCAATTAAATGAGGTCTTGTGTGATTTATGAAGCGGGAAATAATTCTGCGCGTCTCTTCTTCTCGTCTTTACTTACAGGAATTAATTTTTACAGTTTTTTAATGATTTCATTTAAAAAAATTAGTGGATCTCATGATTTTAATTTCTGTCTCCTTTCTTTGGTTATATATATATATATATATATATATATATATATATATATATATGGTAGATTTTTGCGTGTACACATACACACATTATGAAATCAACATCGACATCATTGCAAATACATGGATACATCTCTTTTTTTGTTCATATCTATCTATCTATCTATCTATCTATCTATCTATCTATCTCAGTCTGTTTCTATCTATCTATCTATCTATCTATCTATCTCAGTCTGCTTCTTTCTATCTATCTATCTTCAACTGTTCTTTATGTTTCTCTTTCTCTCTCACTCCTTCTCTCTCTCTCTCTCTCAACCACCCCCACATACACATAAACATACTCTCTATCTTGATCAGTTATCTATCTATCTATCTATCTATCTATCTATCTATGTTTCGCTCACTTTCTCCCCGCTTTCTATCTCCTCCTTCTCTATCAATCTCTCTCTCTCTCTTTCACACACATATACACAAACTCTCTCTCTATCTATCTATCTAATTTTGATCTTTATGTTTAATTTTCTTTCCCCCTCTTCTCTCTCTTCTCCTTCTGTATCAATCTCTTTCTCTCTCTCTCTCTCTCTCTCTCTCTCTCTCACACACACACACACATTCTCCGTTTATCTCGATCGGCTATCTATCTATCTATCTATCTATCTATCTATCAATCTATCTATCTATCTATGTCTTTCCTTTATCTTTCGCCCACTCACCTCCTCTCTCTCATCTATCTATCTATCTATTTATCTATCTATCTATCTATCTATCTATCTATCTATCTATCTCTTTCTCTCTCACATACACACACATTCTATCTCGATCGGTTAAATATCAATCAATCTATCTATCTGAACATTCTATTGAGATATGATAGTTATCAATCTAATCTGGTATGTCATAAGTACTGGCATGTGAGTTTGGTTCTCACTGGGTGCACACGATATTGTATCTTTGTGCCCAAAGATAAATGCTTATCTATCAATATATCTATCTGAAATCCTATAACAAGTGATCTGCTTTTGAGCCCGGCTTTAAATCAGTTTCTTTAAAACTCAAATGAAACTGGATGTATCGCTAAGTAACTTACATTAAAAAGTTATAATATCTGGATTAATGTTTACAGGAGTCCATTGAAGATAATGTCGAACGAAATGTTTTTGACGAAAAACGTGATGATGAAAGTGCAGAAACCTTCCTTACTCAACAAACTTTGCTGAGATGCTTCGACCAATCTTATTGTACACTTGAAATATGTATATATATATATATATATATATATACACCTATACCTAAACACACACACACACACACACACACACACACACACACACACACACATATATATATATATATATATGTATCTATGTATGTGAACGGTGGATGAACCTCTCTGTGGGTCAACAGCCATCAAGGATGTCTTCATTAGCATATACAAAAAGTAAAACAAACCACGAGCCAACTTGACTGCTTAGAACAAACACATCTCCCAAACTATATATATATATAAATATATATATATATATATATATATATATATATATATATGAGAATAGAATATTAATAATTAGATATTTGGAAATAATATACACACACACATATATATGCGTGAGTGAGTGTGCCCGCTTGTCTGTACGTAAATAATACATATATATGCAAAAACATATATATATATATATACTTGGAAATAATGTATATATATATATTCATACATATATGTATACTATTTCCATTTATATGTTTTTGCATATATATGTATTATTTACGTACAGACGAGCGGGCACATACACTCACACACACACACACACACACACACACACACACACACACACACACACATATATATATATATATATATATATATATATATATGTGTGCGTGTGTGTGTGTGTGTGTGTGTGTGTGTATTTAGACTGCAGATTTTCTTGTAGGCATATTTTATTGGAAATGGCCGACAAGAATGGGGAGTTGAATTTCTTTTTAATTAGCCTTTTCTTGGTTGGTTGTTTTGTTTTACGGCATATCAACCCCTTTCGGGTCATTTAACACCGAAATAAGTCATTTTGATAAAAGTTTTAAACAATTCAATTTAGTATAAGTACAGTTTTTTGTTTACACACAGTTAAATGTCAAAACAATTCCATTTTAAACAATTCAGTTTAGCATAAGTACACAGTTTAGTTCTATTTGACCCATAGATATGACCCCATCAGGTGCTACCACTCCGAGCCAGAGTGGACTTGGAGCGATGGCAATGAAGGGGTACTCCACATTCCCCACGCTCCAGCATTACTGAAGCCTCACCACCAGATTGTTTAATGTCATATCCAGGACACGCGTTGAGGGGAGGGTTTTTACACCTCTGCGGAGGTGCGGTCGGTGTATTCTACATCCCTGACTGACTGAACACGATTTTTCTTGTTTGCAAGTGAAATATTACAAATTTATTCAGCACATTCAAACCAATTCCAAATGAACAATACCTTTAAAAACGACGTCAAGTGAACGTGATGAATGCTTTCATTCAAATAATTCATTGATCACGCAAAACATCTAATAATCTGTGATATGGTCGCACTCACAGCCTTGACAAATAAAACTAAAGTAAAAAGACTTTATTTGGGTCGTAAAATTAGAGATTTCGGACAATTATTAACCAGCCTTGATCCTCATTTGTGATATCTCACTAGTAAACACGAAAAAAATCTAATAAAAAACTCACTCCAAATTCTTGTCTTTCGTCTTAAACAATATATATATATATATATAACCCAGTCGGCTGGGGCTGTCGAATACGCCAACTGCATCTTTGCAGAGGGCTAAAACCCAACTCCTATCGAGTGTTCTAGGTATGACACTAGATTATTTGATGGTTTCAGAAACGTGGGGTATCTTTTCATTGCCATTACTCCCAGTTCCACTGTGACTTTAGCCTTAGTTCATTTCTTATTTTAGTTATGTTGATAGTTTGACTATCATTTTAAGCAAAATCCAATATCAATGTTTTAAGAGCCCGTTGGCCTAATGAGCAGAGTGTTCGCCAATGGTCTGGGAGACCTGCGTTCAATCTTAGGTCGCGTTGTACCAAAGACTTTAAAAATGGTACTTGATACCTCCTTGCTTAACAGTCAGCAGTATAAAGTATCAAGGGTAAAGTGGAGCAATCCAGGGAAAGGAGTAGCGCCCTCCCCTACACCTCGGTGTAGTAGCTATTGAAAAGGGAACCTTCTAATCGCCCTCGACTAAAGGGAGACAACTTTACTGCTTACATTAATGAAGTTCTCAATAATTTCAAATTGGTAAATATTTAGTTGCAGTATCAATGTTTCATAGGGGCAGGGAACTACTCCCGTAACGAATCTTAATCCGGAACTGACAGATAGAGCTCATCTGATTAAAGTCTTTAACCTAAGTACGGCACTCAATCTAGGAGCAGAAAATCTCTGATTTCAAACAAATGGTAGACCTGGAGAAGGACCGTTTCATTCTGCTTCCATTGTTTTATGGGATATCAACCTTCATGGTTTATTTAACCCCAAACCTTTCTTTTAGAAGAATACTCGTTGAACAATTCAAACCATAGCTGAGAAATAAGAGTTCGTGCTTTTCCGAAGTTTTTTTAGGACATTTGCTACATCATCATCATCATCATCATCATCATGTCGTACCGCCAGCACAGATATCCCTGACCCTCTCTCGCCATTCCTCCCTATCGTTCATCGCTTCTGCCAGGTATTCTGGGCTACATCACATATCCTCACAAAGCTGCTGTACGTATGTTCGCGCTTGTCGTCCTGCTTTTGCTCGGACATATGTGGGGGTCCATAGGAGTACATCGCTTATGAACTCGTCCCTCCTTTACCAGCAGTGTCCTGCATGTCTATTTCGTCTAACTTTGATAGTTTTTGTGATGGGAGTATAGTTGGTGCTTTGTTGGGTGTTGCCTCCAGGAATTGTTCAATATTGCTCACAGAACATTTGCTACAACACCCGGGAAATTGGCCCTTGGAGGAATATAGATTCCCACCAGCTATTCATGCCCAAGAAACGCAGTATATAACTATACTAGATTACGAAAAAAGTGAATGAGAGAGTGAGTAATATATATATATATATATACATATATACATATATATATATATATATATATATATATATATTACAGCGCGCATTCTGTCTGACGAATGTGTAATGCATGAAATCCAGGGTCACAGACATAACCATGTATGGCCCTGACCGCTGGGTCTGTAGACAGGGGTAAGACTCCCCAAACGAATGTCCTGTTGTGACTATAAACAATCAGATGGTGAGGCGTTAAATGACACAAAAAGGGTTGATACGCCATCAAACAACTAACCAACCTATCAATTACCATGTAATATATATATATATATATATATATATATATATATATATAAGCTCTATCATTGATATTGAGAACTATTTAATAATACTGGAATATTTTGTCCTCCATTAATTTTGTAAGTAAGCCAGTGAGAGCAGTAAACCTCTATAATATATATATATATATATATATATATATATATATATATATATATATATATATATATATATAAGTTAGGATAGCGTAAACGCAGAGTCAACGGTATTTGGTAAATTTCTTGCATACTCGTTAAACTCACAACTCAACTTATATATATATATATATATATATACTAAACACTGTTGACTCTGTGTCTACGCTACCCTAACGTATGTGGTCTATCACGGACACTAAACCAGCTTTAGTTATAAGCATAATGGTCCGTGTTTTCGTCAGCGTTCAAAGAGACCGAGGTTCAATCCTAGGTGGAGTCTTACCAAAAATTCAAAAAATGGTACTTGATGCCTGTTTGCTGAATACTGAGCATAAGGTACAGATCAAGGGTAAATAGAGCATAACAGGAAAAGGAGTAGCGGCATCCCCTACACCTCGGTGTTGTAGCTATTGAAAAGGGAGCCTTCGGATTGCCGTCGACTACAGTCACTCAACTTATATATATATATATATATATATATATATATATATATATATATATATATATGTATATTGTCATCCACAGACAGACTGTTTCGTATATATATATCGCTCCTATACTCACTCATTGGTTTCATAACCTAGTATAGTCATATATATATATATATATATATATATCGAAAGACGCATCTTACAGATCCACCGGGGTTCATCGTCAGTGATGTTCCTGGGTTCATCAAGGGTTTCGGGTTTTTTAACATTAGACCCCCTTACCTAGCTGACTCAGCTGGGATTGATCACTTCTCAGCTTGCAAATCAACAACACCTATCCATGCCCTCTTCCTAAAAAGCCACCTAGTAAACATTTTCTTATTTGACGGACTTCGTCATGGATCTAATGTCTCTCGTCTTAGTTTTTAATAGCTTTTACTCTACCAATTCTAGTCAAGGCCCTGAAGAGCAACCGCAATGTGATTCCTAGACAAACCGTTTCTATTTGCTTACAGAGGGCCCGACAGCCCTGACTTCTTCACTGACTTTTAAAACTTCCGCTTATAAGCTTCCTCCAGATGTTCCTCCCAGGGCGCTGGTAATTCCCACACGATCACTTGCATGGTTGCATTTGAGAAGCTGATCGTGTCTAGGCGGGAATACTGCTTGTATAATGTGATCAGGAAATTATCATTTATATATATATATATATATATATATATATATTATTTCCATTTATATATTTTTGCAAATAAATGTATTATTTTTGTACATATATATATGAAATGTGTGTGTCTGCGCGCGTGTGCGCGTGGCTGTGTGAAAATAATTCATATATAAGTATGTATTTGTAAATAATATATAAATATAAAAATAGTATACATAAATATGTATATATATATATATGTGAGTGTGTTATTTTCGTATATATATATATATATATATATATCATTTCCCTATTTATATATTTTCTCATATATATATATATATATATATATATATATATATATATATAAAGTCAAACAAAATATTTATGAATAGATATTTGAAAATTATATATATATATATATATATATATATATATATGGTTTTTTATTAGATTGTATGTCAAATCCATGTTTATATATTATTTTCGTATATATATATATATATGAAAATAATACATCTATGGAAATAATATATATATATATATATTTTATTTCCTTAAATATATATTTTCTGATATATATTTATATATATTTATATATATATATATAAATGGAAGCAAAATATTTATAAATAGATATTTGGAAATTATATATATATATATATATATATGGTTTCTTTTATTAGATTGCATATCAAATCCATCCTCCTAGAATAGGAGAGGTACGATATATATATACATATGTATGTCAGTGCTTGGAGTTTGGCACACACACACACACACACGCTCACTCACACACACGGTCACACATACGCACACACACACACACACACACACACACACATATATATTTAAATAGGCCGATTAGACTCACGGGTAGAGTGTTCTCAGTGGCACAGGAAACCAGAGTTCCATCTCAGGTCGAGTCATACCAAAGACTTTAAAAATGGTACTTGATACATCTGTCCTTAACTCTCAGCATTATAAGGTACGTATCAAGGGTAAAGTGGAGTTATCCATAAGGTGTTGTAGCTATTGAAAAGGGAGCCCTCGGGTCACCCTCGACTACCGTCGCCAACTTAATTTGCTTATATTTAGATTGGTGTGCAAATGTGTGTTTAATTCTTGGCACACACACACACACACACACACACACACACACACACACATATATATATATATACATATAGTTTCTTTAAGAAAACCGGTTACTTTAGGATTATAAATTTATTTCCATCCTGTTTTGTGTTTCTGATGTAAACCAAAAACACGAAGAAAAATATAACAGGATTCCTTCAGATCTTATGGATAAAATAAATCAGAATAGACATGGGGGTGGGGTTAATGGAAGAGGAGTGAAGAGTTATCTCCTCAGTTTTTACTTCCGTTTTTTTTATTTGTTTATTTATTCTATTTATCTTTATTTATCAAATTTTACCGTCGGTTGGAATTATGGTAATTTAACTTTTTTATTTATTTTCTTTTTTTGTTAAGTTCGAGGCATAAGGACAAACTCATTGGGGATGTTATTTCATGGACTCGTTCACATAGACATGTCAGGGTTTGTCGACTAGCAAGGACTTATATACATTTCACAAAGCACTAATACCCTTGGGAAAGATATGAATCCAATTATTCTCCCTCCAGCTATGGGTAAATAGTAGGACAGACTAGGTTCTTCAGCCTTGGTGAGGCAACTAGTCTAGGAGAAGGAAAACCCTGAATTCAAACCTGTTAAACTCCACTTAAAAATTGACCTTGTGTCCTATCCTGCCCGAGCGGAGGGGTTGGTATATATATATATATATATATATATATATATATATATATATATATCAGGTCTGTGCGGACACTGGATGTAGTTTAGAAGACCTGGTTGGAGCGATGGATGAGAGGGATGGATGTTGAGAAAGATTCAGGAGACTCCATTCTCTCAATGAGACTTGGTGATATATATATATATATATATATATAACATTGCAACTGTGTATGGTTACTACTATCTCACTTAGTGAGTTTGTGACAGACCAAAAGTGGTAGAATTTGGACAGTGCTCAATATCTGTGGTTGAGCTATTATATAATAATAATATAATAAATATATATTAGATTTTATATATATTTAATAGCATGGATGTTTATCAATGACCACATGTTTCATGCCGTCTTTATTCGACAATTATCAGGATTTTTCTGCCTGATGATTGTCGTATAAAGACGGCATGAAACCAGTGGTCTTACATAAGCATCCATGCTACTAAATATATATAAAAACTAATATATATATATATGTGTGTGTGTGTGTGTGTGTGTGTGTGTGTGGTTGCGCAGCAGTCTTTCATTTAAGCATGTTTGATTAAATAATAAAGACACATTTTTTCTATATTATTTTATTAAGACCCGTTTGAGTTTCCTGATAAGTGTTTTGATTTCAGGTTGGAATTGGTGGATAAACCTACCAAAATTGTCCCGAGCGTTTTCGAACCTTTCATAGGACATCAACAGGGGTTGCTTACATCTATAAAGAGTGTTTTTAAAGAGTTTTTGAAAGAGTTTTAAAGTTTCTTATAACATAATTAAAAACACCACTATAATCGTACACGAAATTGATAAGCTACGACTACAAATGCTAGAAGCCCTACATATAAAAACAAAAAACCTAGAAACAATAGAAATTGTTTTGAAAATAGCGACAATGTTTTGAAATGACTTAATTCTTTTTTTTTATATATATATATTTTTAAAAAATATTCCATATTTCTTGATAATCCCATGTCGAGTCATACAAAGGAATTCCAAAATGTTACTTGTTGCCGTCCTGCTTAACACACATAACAATCGTACACGAAATTGATAAGCTACGACTACAAATGCTAGAAGCCCTACATATAAAAACAAAAAACCTAGAAACAATAGAAATAGTTTTGAAAATAGCGACAATGTTTTGAAATGACTTAATTTTTCTTTTTTTATATATATATATTTTTAAAAAATATTCCATATTTCTTGATAATCCCATGTCGAGTCATATTAAGGAATCCCAAAATGGTACTTGTTGCCGTCCTGCTTAACACTCAGCATTATAAGGTATGGATCAAGCGTGAGTGGAGCATAACAGGGAAAAGAGAAGCGCCCTCCCCTACACCTCAGTGAGGTAGCAATTAAAAAGGGAGCGTTCGGGTCGCCCTCGACTACGGTCGCCAACTTTACTTTTTTTATATATATACTTACTCTACCAAGGCAATAAACCCCAGTCTGTCCCACTATTTACAATCTGGCCCACTATGTAAAAATGTATTAAATGTATATCGTACGTCCAAATATTTGATCACACAAGTACTTGAACACACACATACACACACGCGCACGCGCATGCGTACACAAATATATCTAACACAATCCTTAAATGTCTGCAGAATTCAGGCGTTTTCCAAGGTCTTTACGACATGGGGAGTGATGTACCCTATTCTGAAAAACAGGCCCATGACTAATGGTGTGTGTGGGTAGGTTGAATTCATAATTATTCTACCACTTAACTGGTTACTCTACCAAGGCAATAAACCCCAGTCTGCCCCACTATTTACCCAAAGCAGGAGAAAGGAGAGTTGGACTCATGCCTTTCCCAAGAGCATTAGTGCAAATAAAAATACAAATACTCTCGTCCGAATTTGGAACTTGCACAAGCGCTATATATATATATATATATATATATATATATATTTGATAGCGCAGGGTCGCGCAATTGAGAGGTCGCGTCACCAATTGTGGTACGGCACTAATTGTGGCCCTATAAGTGTATGTCACGTGATGTAATGGTTATCGTCGTAGGAAATGGACACGGCGACACGAGTTCAAATCCTGGACGAGACTGATTGCATTTCACATAGCACTAATACCCTTGGGAAAGGTATGAATCCAATTATTCTCCCTCCAGCTATGGATAAATAGTAGGGAAGACTTGTTTCTTCATCCTTGGTAAGGCAACTAGTCTAGGAGAAGAAAAAAATCTGTATTCAAACCTGTTAAACTCCGCTTAAAAATTGACCTTATGTCATATCCTGCCCGAACGGAGGGGTTGGTAAATATGATAAGTGTATGTCGCGCTGGGATCCACTTATAGGTCGTTGTTTCGGGTGGATCTGATTATCCTGATCCTCGTGTCCACGTTGCGTTGTTCGACCCATAGGAAAAGTTGGAGTAAATCTGATACGGACGTCTCTTGGTTCAGGCTGGGTCGGAAGACAGCCAACTTTACTGGTGCTGTTCGCTGGTCAACTAATTCAATATGTCAGTTGTAGATAACATTTATTCATTATACAATGATAAAAAAAGAATCATGTACAACAACAACAACAACAACAAGCGCTTTCAGTTCGGTGATTAGTTGACTATATATATATATTGGTCAAATGTGTTGAGTGTTCGCCAATTGCCCGGAAGACCGAGGTTCAATCCTTGGTCGAATCATACCAAAGATTTAAATAATAGTACTTGATACCGCTTTGCTTAACACTCAGCTTTATAAGTGGAACAATCCAGTGAAATAAGTAGCGCCCTCCTCTACACCTCTGTGTTGTAGCTATTGAAAAGGGAGCCTTCAAGTCATTCTCAACTACGGTTGCCATTTTTACTTTATATATATATATATATATATATATATATATATATATATATATATATCGAACCCTTTCGCGCGAGTAGGATGTGTCACCAGATCAATTTTAAGGGAAGTTTAAACAGGTTTGAATTCAGAATTTTCCTTCTCCTAGAGTGGTTGCCATACCAAGGTTAAAGAGCGTACGCGGCATTACTATCTACTCGCAGCTGGAAGGAGAATAGTTGGATTCAAACTTTTTCTTAGGATATTAGCACTATAGGAAATGTAAACAATCTCCTTAAAGATTACAACTTGGATCTTCGTATCCATTTCCCACGATAATAACCATTGCACCACGAGCGCCTCCATATATATATATATATATTTATATGTGTGTGTGTGGATGTACGTGTTTGTGTATGTTATGGTACCCAACCTGCGGACTGTAATAAACTCTTTCAGTTGCTATTAATACCGGGAGAATATTCATCTCGGTGGTGAAGTTCTCCCCAGCCTCGGTCAGCCGTGTTTGACAGGGCACGGATCTGGCCGAATGCTGGCTGGTTGACTCACTATTTCCTCCGGCCTCAGGGGGCCATTACCCCGGCTTTTACGCCCTTAGGGGTTTGGGTTAATTGCCTGGCGCCTGAGGCGCCCCTAATAAGGAGAATGCCGACGGGTCCGAAGGTATTTTCGGCATTGCTTGACGCGTGTGGACTTCGGCCCGGCGATCCACCTTAAAAACGTCCTTATGCCATACTTCACTTGTGGTGAGACGGAAAACGAATACCTGAAGTTCTCCCCAGCCTAACTCTTTGGCAGTCAGACTGCTGTTCAACACCTTTTTATTTGTGTTGTATTGAACTTTCGTTAATATATTTTGTTACATGTAAACCCGAGTTCATGTCTTTCTTCCGGACCCTTTACTGGTCCACAACAGTGTATTTTTGAACAATTAAATATATGATACGCACATACACACACTTATATATATATATATATATATATATATATATATACTGATATATATTTGTGTGTGTGTGTGTGTGTATTCATGTGTACCCCCGTATAGGTATAATGGTGGTTGGTTAGTTGATCGGGTTTTATAGCATATCACCTTTGTGGGTTCTTTAACGCCAAATCCTTTTTATACATATATATTAAATACATGATTTGCAAACATATTTTGTTGATAACATTTTTAAATGAGTCTGAAGTCATTAAAGGTTGGGTTTGGTTTTATGGCATATCAACCATCGTGGGTTATTTGATGCCAAATCCTCTTTATACATACATACTAAATATATAGGATTTAGTTTCGTTTGGTTTTATGGCACTTGTGTGTGTGTGTGTGTGTGTGTGTGTCTTACCCCTTGGTAGAGATGCAGTCAGTGTACTCTGCAGCCTCAGCCAACTGGGCTGGTGTATTTGAGCAATCATGTATATTTGTATGTGTGTGAATGCGTTTGAGTATATACGTTAAAATATATACGTCATTATATATATATATATATATATATATTACATATACGTCATTATATATACGCTATGATATATATCTATATATACATGCCTGCGTGCGGATGCGTGCCGATTTGATTTATTATATGTTTACTAGGGGATATATATATATATATATATATATATATATATATATATATATATATATTCTTTAAGAAAAACAACGAAACCGGTCACATAGGATTATAAATTTATTTCAATCCTGTTACGTATAAATTTGTTTCAATCCTACCTAGAATACTATATATATATATATATATATATATATATATACGTGTGAGCGCACGTAAATATGTGTGTATGTCAGAGCGAATATATATATATATATATATATATATATATATATATATATGTCTGTATTTGTGGCTGTGTGTAGATGTGTGTATGATTGTGTTATTATATATATATATTTATGTATGTATGTTTGTGTGTGTCTGACCCATCATACATGTGTATATATATGTGCGTGTGTATGTATGTGTATGTATGTGAGTTTGTGTGATCTCATGCATATCTGTGCGTCTGTATGTATATATGAGATATTAAATATACGCGTGTGTGTGTTTGAGATCTATTATATGTATGTATGTATGTTTTCGTATTATTGTTTATCACTTATAATACATATGAGTGTGTGTGTGTGTCTATGTTACAGCTTTCAATATATATATATATATATATATATATATATATTATATATATGTGTGTGTGTGTGTGTTTGTGTGTGTGTAAAATTTATATATATACATATATATATGTGTGTGTATGAGAGAGAAAGAGTTTGTAGTTGTGAATGTGTGTATATATGAATATTTGTGCACACACACACACACACACACATACATATGTTTATGTCTGTGTGTATATATATATATATATATACACAGACACATATATCCATATGTATATATGTATACGTATATATGCCATTTTTTCTCACTTGTAACTGATTTATTCATGAGATGCCTACAATTTTAAGTGCTCGCCATTCGGCAATAAAATGTGAAGGATTAGTTTCGTAAGCCTGAAAATCTCGAATGACAAGTTTTTCCCGCCATATGACCTGAAAGCATCTATTTATTTATTTGTGCCCAGAATGTAATTAATTAATTGAATCAATGAATGCAATTAATTAAGTGCTAACGTGGCCTTTGGGGTTGAGAGGGTGGTAGTGGAAGAAGAAGAAGAAGAAGAAGAAGAAGAAGAAGAAGAAGAAGAAGAAGAAGAAGAAGAAGATTAATAGGGATGGAAAGAAAGAATAGAGAAGGAGGGTATGAGGTAAGGAAAGGGTGTGTGAAAAAAAAAGGATATATGAAGAAACAAGTAAACAAGTAAGAATAAAATTAATAAAAATGGATACGTGTGAAAAGCCACCAAGAAGAAGAAGAAGAAGAAGAAGAAGAAGAAGAGGAAAACCACGAGAAAAAATAAGAGCGAAAAATATGGAAGGCCGAAAAACGAAGAAGAATAAAAGTTAAGAAGAAGAAAACCAATATGAAAAAATCCGAGAAGAAAAAAACAAAAAACAAAAAAACATGGTTTGGTTTGGTTTAATGGCACATCAACCATTGTTGATTATTCAATGCCAAATCAATTTTTATACATACAAACAATTTTATTTCAAACAATTCAGTTTAACATAAATGCAGTTTTCGGTTTACACACAGCTAAATGTCAATACAGTTCTATTTCAAACAATTCAGTTTAGTACACAGTTTCAATGTCAAAAACAGTTTTATTTCAAGCCATTCAGTTTAGCATAAAAACAGTTCTATTTGAAACAATTCAGTTTAGCATAAGTACATAGTTTAGTTCTATTTGACCCAATCAGGTACTACCAGTTCGGGCCAGAGTAGACCTGGGAGTGATAGCAATGAAGGGATACACTGACTCTGTTGAGGAGTAAGACTCCCCCATTTGAGTGTCCTGGATATTATACTAAACAATCTGATAGTAAGGTTCTAGTAATACTGGAACTTCGGGGAATGCTGCATTCCTTCTAGTATGCCACCCACGCAATTTACGCGGTATGTCAGCGGGGATTTACAAGTAAATCTCCAACAAATGATGAAAAAAGTAAGACATAAAAACGAAGAAATAAAAAAAAGTCACGAAGAAGAAAAAAAAAAACCTCGGAAGAAAAAAGAAAACGTGAATGAAGAAAAACAAAAAACGAAAAACAAAGAAGAATAAAAAGTCAAGAAGAAGAAGAAGAAGAAGATGAAAAATCTGGGAAAGAAAATCGACGCGAAGGAAGAAGAACGAAAGACATAAAAAAGAAGAAGTATTAAAAGTCATGAAGAAGAAGAAGAAGAAGAAGAAGAAGAAGAAGACATGAGGAAAAAGAAAATTACAAAATAAAAAACAAAATAAAAAACGAAGAAGCCATACAGCCCGCCCCGAAAAAATAAAGAAAAAAAGGAGAATATTTCAATAGGAAAAAGAAATACTTAGTCAATTATGAGAGTGGAAATTCCTTGTAGAGGGTAAATCTCGCAAACCATAGATAGTAGGTTCAATCCCGAAAGCCTTCCCTAATATTATTAGGAAAAATTAGCGACTGCTATCGAGTTCTTTCTTCACTTGTACTATATTCGCAATTAACGGTATGTGCGAAATGGACATGTAATGTTCATTACTACAGAACATATAAAGAACAGGAATCTCAAAAACACGTAACTACTTCTTGTTCAGGTACGAAACCTTTTTATTAACTTTGAGTTAAAAGTTTCGACGTAAGGAGGAGAGACACAATCTTCTATGTTGTCTTATTCATTTGGCCCCCAACTCGAGCGGCCCTCCATAGGGTGCACGTTCGCCTCGCGCCTGCGAGCTCCAAAATCGATCCTTCTCGTTTGGTGTCCAAAACCCGACTCTTATTTTCTTCAAATTCTCACACAAACTTCCGCGTGCTTCCGGTGCGTGACGTCACCCGCACCTTGTCACCCAGTATCGTCTCGGACTGTTATGACATCTGAGTGACACCTTCATCCGCTCGCGCGCACCCGCGTTAACACCTGCTTCAATCTTACACCCAACCAACCCATGTGTTGAGCCGAAAGGTTCTCAGCCTAACTAAACTCAAAGGCATGAACCGAAATCCCTCGGCTATTTCATAACACACTGACTCTACATTATTATGACCTTGTGTCACACACGGCTAAGGTGAATGAATTGGTGTCATAGGAAGCGCATCCGCCGTAAGTTAGCTCTGTAGAAAATGGACTAATTAACTAAGTATCAATTCTAGACGTCGCCATAGTTCCCAGGGAAAAGGCAGGAACATATCATTCCTCTCTTCATAGGTGTAAATAGTAAACTGGAATCCCTATCCTTGGTAAGGGCAACCAGTTTCAGGCAAAGTAGACACTGAATTCGAACTCCCTACTAGCGGAGCAGAGTAAATTGCTCTTGTAGTGGCAAATTCAGGGTCTGGAAAACTTAAAGATGTTCGATGTTGCGATCAATCTTGATTAAAACATATGGACTCTGTTTGATCTGAGTTCCCCTAGAGACCAATGCTACTTGCTGCCTGTTTCAGGCTAAGCATCAAAGTGCTCGGGGATTCGGAACCCGTCTAAAATATCTTCCTATCACCAAGCATCCTATTGCATACAAGGTGCGAAAGCAAAATTAGGAATATTCTAATATAATAATAAACGACTTTATTGTAAAATAAGATTAATTTTAATTTCAAAAGTTAAACAACAAAATAACAAGGAAGACACAAAACAGTAAATTTACTCAATATGACAGCCATCTTTTCAATTATTGTATGAACACGCCTTTGAATCGATTTGCTTGTCTTTAGAATAAATTCTTTAGACGTGTTATTCTATTCTACGTCAATAGCTGTCTGAAGCAAACCAATATTTGGATGGGAAGTTGTTTTGTTTTCTTAAACGACCGATATACCGTAACCAAGAGGGTTAAGGTTTGGGCTTGATGAAGGACATAAAGAAACACCAATTCTTTGGAAAATTTTTATTGGCTTGGTTTCGGCGTTAAGCAAATCATAGATTCTTTGTCGTTCCTTTTGTTGCTTACTCATATGGAGTGAATTTTAATGAAAAAGTGCTTGAATAATTGAACTAATGATGAAAATTATCACGTTTTTTTTTTTAAATTGGACCAATCAGACCAAAAAAACGTTTTAAAAAAGATTCCATATTTTGCTTCCGCAAATTGGCCTCGTGGCTAGAGTGTTCACCAATGGTCCGGGTGACCTGGGTTCAATCCCAGGTCGCGTCATACCAAAGACTTTTTAAATAGTATTTGATACCTCCTTGTTTAACACTCAGCAATATAAGGTACGTATCAAGAGTAAAGTGGTGCCATCTTGGGAAAAGAGTAGTGCCCTCCCCTATACTTCGGTGCTGTAGCTATTGAAAAGGGAGCCTTCTAGTCCTCCTCGACTACAGTCGCCAACTTTTCTTACTTTCTATATTGTTTGCAATTTATTTATAGTAAACATTATTTCAATCTTTGAAAGATACTTGTCTTAAGGCTATTCAAAATAGCGGCAAATCAGATTGCCCTAGGCTTGTGGAACATGTTGACATTTGACAGAACCGGTCAGTTAGAGATTTCGTGCGTAAAATGTGCACCTGTGTAAACAAAGGGAGCGTCGGAAACAAATCTCAGGAGTTTGGAACCGGAAGGAAAAAACGTAAGCGTTGAAAATATTATGTAGCCACACCGTTTAAGCCCCCGCAGCAGTCAGAAGAAACGGACAGTCGGAGCAGAAGCTGCATTGGGCATTGCTCTGGGTGTGGGTGCAAGTGGCCTTGTGTTGAGAAGTAACCTCGATAGCAGTCTTGTGTCTGAGTCCTTTATCTCTGTCTCTCTCTCTCACACGTACGGCCATTTCGACCCCTTCGTTAATTAACACGAAGTGTATATATTTTCATTGTTATCTCATCGTTTGGCTATACAACAATTGAACAGAGTTCTGTTATAGAATCTTTGGTGGTTGAGAAGTGCAAATAATGTAAAATTTATTGAAGAATACGTGATGTATAGGGAGAAGCATTTTCTAGTTAAAAAAATCTTAACAAATAGGCTAAACGTGGGTTTGTCAGTACGAGCCCAAATCGAAAAGAGACTCCATGCTCTCCGGCAAAGGAAAAGTACCGGGCATGTTTACCCAACCCTTCCGCAGGATATGACACAAGGTCAATTTTTAAGGGGAGTTTAACAGGTGTGAAGTCAGAGTTTTCCTTCTCTTAGACTAGTTGCCTCACTAAAGCTGAAGAACCTAGTCTGTCCTACTATTTACCCATATCTGGAGGGAGAATAATTGGATTCATACGTTTCCCAAGGGTATTAGTGGTATGTGAAATGCAATCAGTCTCGTCCAGGATTTGAACTCGTATCGCCGTGTTCATTTCCTACGACGATAACCATTACACCACGGGCACCTCCATAAATTTACCCATATCTGGAGGCAGAATAATTGGATTCATACCTTTCCCAAGGGTATTAGTGCTATGTGAAATGCAATCAGTCTCGTCTGTGATTTGAACTCGTATCGCCGTGTTCATTTCCTACGACGATAACCATTACACCACGGGCACCTCATCTCGTACCGAGTATGGCTGACTTGAAAAGACCGATCACAATTGTTAACCTTAACAAAAGTCCAATTTTGAAACAGTGCTTTCTATTTCTATTTGTTTTTAAGGAAATATTTAATCTTTGATTTACTGTACTTTAATAATTTTCAGTTACATGGCATCAAATTTTCCAAACAAATACGAATAATTTTTACATAGATATATTTGACTCATGTTACTTTGAAGCAATGGCAAAGAAAGGGTTGCTGCTTACTTCTCAGAGCTCCAAAACGGATGTAGTTTAATGTCATACTCGCGGCACCTTTTTTTAGGGACGCAGGAGGGTGATACTTAATACTCAGCTGGGAGGATCGAGGAAACCTGCAGCAGGGAGGATCGAGGAAACCTGCAGCATTGACAACTGCCGGTTTCCTTCACCATAAGATACACTTCTCTTTGATTTGGCTGGTTTTATGTTTAATGGCATATCAACCATCATGGGTTATTTAACGAGCAAGCCAACTTTGTCGAAGAACAGTAATGGTACTAACTCGCAGATGAAGGGATCAGGAGGTTCATGCCTTTCTTAAGGGTATTAGTCTAAAAGTAAACGTAATAGCATGACTGGATTGGTTTTGTTTCGTTTCTTTATTTAATGGGATATCAACCTTTGTGTGTTATTTAAGGACAAAGCCATCCTTGTAGAAGGACAGTAGTGGTACAATATAACTCATTACTGAAGGTAAGAGGGGTTCATGCCTTTCGTAAGGGTATAAGTGCAATAGTGAACGTAATAGTACAACTGGATTGGTTTAGTTTAGTTTCTTTGTTTAATGGCATATCAACCTTCGTGGCTTAGTTAAGGCCAAAGCCATCCTTGTAGAAGGACAGTAGTGGTAATATATAACCCATAGCTGAAGGTATAAGGGGTTCATGCCTTTCGTAAGGGTATTAATACAATAGTGAACGTAATAGTACGACTGGATTGGTTTAATTTGGTTTCTTTGTTTAATGGCATATCAACCTTCTTAGGTTATTTAATGTCAAAGCCAACTTTGTAGAGGAACAGTATTGGTACTATTTAACCCATAGCTGAAGGGATAAGGGGGTTCATGTCTTTTCTGAGAGTATTAAGCCGAAAGTGAACGTAGTAGCACGTCTAGAATTCGAACTCACTGTTCAGTACTTTAACTATTTGACCAAGGGATATATTCAGTGGATTCTATGTTCCGTTAGGAGAAGAGGAGGACGATAGATGAAGAGACAAAGACCTACTAGGAAGCGAGAATACTGTAAACAAAAAAAAGAAGAAAATTAATGATAAAATAAAGAGATGTTGTGAGAGAGAGAGAGAGAGAGAGAGAGAGAGAGAGAGAGAGAGAGAGATAAAATGTTACTAAAATAAAGACAAAATGGCCGGTACATCTTCACCGATTTCATTTCCGGCAAAGTACGGTGGCTGAGAGAGAAGATGGCGTTATTGTCACGTGATTATTTCGTCTGAATGAGAGCTATAGCAACCTAATCATCAGAGAAAGAAAGAAAGAAAGAAAGAAAGAAAGAAAGAACGAAAAAAAGAAAAAACCAAGGACTATCGAAATATCAAAAGAAAATAAAAAAGAAAGAATAGGTAAGGACTATCGAACCATCGGAAAGAAAGAAAGAAAGAAAGAACGGAAATAGAAAATAAAAGAAGTAATAGATAAAGAAAATAGAAAAGAAAACTAAGAGGAAAGAGAGAAAGAACAGAACGAAAAAGAAAAAGAAGGAAAGGTGAGAGTAAAAAACGGGGAAAGAAAGAAGGAAAAAGACTGAAAGAAAACAGAAAGAAAAAAGGAAATAGAAACAAAAAAGAAAAAGAAAGAAAACAAGAAAGAAAAATCGGAAATAAAATGAAAGAAAGAAAAATCGGAAATAGAAAGAAAGAATGAAAGAAAGAACGAAAGAGAGAAAAATCGGAAATAAAAAGAAAGAAAGAAAGAAAGAAAAATAGAAAATAAAAAGAAAGAAAGAAAGAAAAATCGGAAATAAAAAGAAAGAAAGAAAGAAAGACACACAAATGACTGCCGTAAGACGTAGAGAAACTTTGTCGGTCTATCTATCTGTTTGTCCATTATTTCTAATTCTGAATAGTACCAATTTGTACGACTCAATAAAAATTCATTTTAAATTAAAAAGATGTTGAAGATAAGGTCGATAAAAAACGAGACTTTTGAAAAAAAGATCTCCAAAGAACCTGATAGAAAAAGCTACTCCTCACTAATCAAACAAGTCAGCAATTTTGGACCATTCAAATTACAATTCCTATATGCTAATGAACATTATCTGCAAGATTCTAATATTCCCATGAGCCAACGCCAAAACTTGTAAACAATACACATTAATCTACACCAAGAACTGTTAAACAAACAATTCAAAATTCTTTAAATACTTATAGAATCAAGTAGCCTTTAACAAAATGAGATTTGGTTTAGTATTGAAACTAAAATATATTCAGTCTGATGAAAAAAAAAAACGCTCGCCTGTTTTCACGTACAATACATTATCATATCCCTCAAACAGAAAATGATATACTAGGATGATTCAAAAGTTTTGCAATATTTTGGTAACCTATTTGCTTTGATATTCAAGTGAGAACCAAAGCAGTTTTGCTTTCAAAGTAAGGTCATCATGTTGCATCGTCTGAAGCCACCTTTCAACAAGTTCTTTGATTCCAAGATGATACCAGTTCTTGTCCTTCGAGGTAAAGAACTCCTTTACTGAAGATTCCACCGCCTCCTGAGTGTTGAAGCATCGTTAGCACCGGAAGTATTTCATGGATCGGAACAAATAATAATCCGAGGGTGTTAGGTCTGGACTAAATGCTGGGTGAAGACAACCTTCTGCCAGTTCTTTCATCTCCCGATTGCTTACTCTTGCATATATTTCAGGACACACGACAAGAAGGAGTTCAGAGGGGTAGTGGCTAAAATGGTGCACTGCTGCCTCACAATAAGCGATTTTGAACTCCAGTCGCACAGTTAGGTTCAATCTTGGATCATTTCATTTGGGAAAGCTCCCTTATTCCTCCAGCTATGGATTAAAGATGGTTATGCCTTTAAAACAAAGAAACCACACTAAACCAAACCAAACACACAAACGATTTCAACTCTAGTACATGATTGAACAGTTCTAGGAGACCCTAACAGGTACTGACAATCTGGGTCAGAGTGGAACTGGGAGTAATGGCATTGCAGGGGTATACAACATTCTTCAAAACTCCATGACTAGAACCTCACCGTCAGATCCTTTTTTATCATATCCTATACATTTATTGGTGACAGGGTCTTACCCCTCTGCAAATATGTAGTCGGCATATTCAACTACAACCGGCTGCGTTTGCAAATTATTCATATTGGATACTAATACTTAAAACTATAAAAGTTATTAGTATTAAGAATTGTTATTTGAGGCTATAATTCTTTACTAATAATTATTAGTCGTTACTTGAAACAAAATAACTGCTTGAAACAATGTAACTACATCCAAGTGCTTTTTTAAAAAAATACAAATGCTGATTAGAAGCTATAATTGCTTCCAAATGTTTAATATTGTTTGTTACTTGAATTCATATAATTTCTTAAAATATTTCAAACCATATAGGGGGTGTCCACGTGGCGTAATGGTTAAAGCGATGGACTGCGGAATCGTAGTAAGTGAGTTCGTATTCCAGTCGCGCTATTACGTTCACTTTCGGACAAATACCCTTGGGAAAGGTATGAACCCCCTTATCCTCCCAGCTATGGGTTAAATAGTACCACTACTGTTCTTCTAGGAGAATGGCTTTGGCATTAAATAACCTAAAAAGAGTTGATATGCCATTAAACAACCAAACCAAACCATATAATTATTTAATTCACATTGGAATAATTGAAACAATATAAGTGTGTGCAAATTATTTGTACAAGATAGGAATACTTGAAACCATATAACTGTGTGCAAAATATTTGTATTAGATAGGAATACTTGAAACCAGACAACTGTGTGCAAATTATTTGTATTAGATAGGAATACTTGAAACTGTATGACTGTGCAAATTATTTGTATTAGATAGGAATACTTGAAACTATATGACTGTGCAAATTATTTGTATTAGATAGGAATACTTGAAATCATTCAACTGTGTACAAATTATTTGTAATAGATAGGAATACTTGAAGCCATATGACTGTGTGCAAATTATTTGTATTAGATTAGAATACTTGAAACCATACAACTATGTGCAAAATATTTGAATCAGATAGGAATACTTGAAACCATACAACTGTATGCAAATTATTTGTATTAAATAGGAATACTTGAAACCATGCAACTGTGTGCAAAATATTTGAATTAGATAGGAATACTTGAAACCATACAACTGTGTGCAAAATAGTTGTATTAGATAGGAATACTTGAAACCATAAACGGTGTGCAAATTATTTGTATTAGATAGGAATACTTGAAACCATACAACTGTGTGCAAATTATTTGTATTAGATAGGAATACTTGAAACCAGACAACTGGATTCATACCTTACCCATGGGAAATGCTCAGAGTCCCGGCCAGGATTTGAACTCAAATTACCAAGTCCATTCCTAGTGACAGTAAAAACTACACTATATATATATATATATATAGGTCAGTTGAAAAGTTCGTAGGCTGGAAAGTTAATATGGTGAGATCATATCTGCTGTTGATGACTTTTTTGGCCATTTGGGATCTAAGAACTTCATCACCGATGGGAGAAATATACCGTAATAAGGACTATGTTGAAAAATAAACCTCATTCGCTCACATTCCATGAGAGTCTCTTTGTCAACCGATTTCGGCCCATTTCAGAAATTTTCAGTTGTTCAGAAATGTCCTCTACCGTAACTTTTCTTTCAAACAAAATGAGCCCATTAACTGAATCCACAATTTCTGGCGTGCTCGCTATTTCGACCTTTCTAGATCTGTCTTCATTTTGAATAATATTTCGACCTTCTTTAAACGATTTAAACATTTCGTTTATTTAGAAAAATTAAAACCCGATTCTCCGTACACATCATATCATTCTTATGTAATTGTCACGTGGCTTGCACCTTGCAGCCACCAAAAATTTAATTACAGACCTCTGTTCAAGCCTGAAGCACTCTTTTACTCCCATTTTGTATAAGTTCAAAAGATAGAAGTCTGCAAAATCAATTTTTTTTCGATAAACCATTCCGAAATAATGCA
>OY757941.1:52796839-52811839 GCA_963585895.1 Sepioteuthis lessoniana | reverse complement strand
TATTATCAGAGATACAATCTCCTAAAGGACATTTAAATTTATATATAACGTTGGTTTTTTGCAAAACCCCAATCGAGGGAGAGGAATTATTTCTAATGACTAAATGGACAATACATATATCAATTCCCCACGAATACGATAAAAGTAATTCGGGAATTCGAACGGATCCAGAAGAAAATATGTAGACATAAAATGTCTATTATGTTTAATGAAATTTGCATTAACGAAGAAATGCTGCCTATATATATATATATATGTATTAGTAATATCCAGTCAGCGTCCGAAGACAGTGGGTGTGGATTATTCTTGTATAGAATATAAGAGGAATATCATATAAATCTATGTGAGTGCTCGATGTATGGCTATTGTTACATCACTTGATTCTTTACGGGTATATAACAAAATTCACCTTCAGGCAATTAGAAATACATTTATATTGACAACTTAACTAACTTTGAGTTCCTTCTAATTGCACTATATATATATATATATATATATACACTAATCTAATATCTACCAGCATTCTAGGTACCAGAAAAAAAACCCGCCAGGAACAAGAGATAAGAGTATCTCGAATCACTGCCCGGGGTAAAAGAAAAAATATTATAGGTCAAAAAGAAAGAAAAGGCCAACCTCGTCAGATCCCTCGAAAAAAATCAAGGGATATACTGTCAGTTGGTCAAAAGAAAACTAAAACCTTCCGCGAATCCTGCAATGCTACAATTACAATAGTGCTCAACACGAGTGGAGCCAATTATAAAATTAACTTAAATCGCGAGTCGGAAATCTTGTACTAAAGTTTCACCTTATCGGATCATCAGGCAGTCTATCGTCGGCGATAGAGTTCCTGATGATCCGATAAGGTGAAACTTTAGTACAAGATTTCCGACTCGCGATTTAAGTTAATTTTATATATATATATATATATATATATATATTACGATGTCATAGTCAAGCACGTTATCCACTACGTTATGGGAACTCACCCTGTGTGTCCTTTGTTTGAATTGTATCTGGAACTCCGGTGGGTATATACTACATCTTTATTGCCATTACTCCTAGGTTTAATCTGACCTAGAGTGGTAATACTTGTCAGGGTCTCATCCATAGAGCTTTTTAAATTATATATAACTGTGCGCAAAAAAAAATCAAAAATGCTAAACGACTTACAATTGATCATACCGTTCTGAAATGGTGTTACACGTTGCTAGATTAAAGTTTTTACTTATATCTTGTGTATAATACGCAACCCTAACTTTTAGGTATAAAACAAGATTGTGTTTGTCATACATTATGTAGTTTAGATCATAGACATGTAAGATTGTGTTTGTAATACTTTATATAGTTCGTATCATATATATGACTTAGAGGGGATCATACCGTTCTGAAATGGTGTTGCACGTTAATAGATTAAAGTTAATACTTATTTCTTGTGTATAATACGCGCCCCTAATTTTTAGGTATAAAACAGATTGTGTTTGTTATACATTATATAGTTTGGATTATAGACATGACTTACAATTGATCACACCGTTCTGAAATGGTGTTGAACGTTGCTAGATGAAAGTTAATACTTATTTTTTGTGTATAATACGCAACCCTAACTTTTAGGTATAAAACAACACGACGACACGACGATACGAGTTCAAATCCTTGTCGAGACTGATTGCATTTCACGTAGCACTCATACCCTTGGGAGAGGTATGAATCCAATTATTCTCCCTCGAGCTATGGGTAAATAGTAGGGCAGACTTGGTTCTTCAGCCTTGGTGAAGCAACTAGTCTAGGAGAAGGAAAACTCTTAATTCAAACCCGTTAAACTCCGCTTAAAAATTGACCTCGTGTCATATCCTGTCCGAGCGGAGGGGTTGGTAAATATACATAAAACAAGATTGTATTCGTCATACATTATATAGTTTAGATAATAGATATGTAAAATTGTGTCTGTAATACATTATATAGTTTGGATCACTTACAATTGATCATACCGTCCTGTAATGGCGTTGCACGTTGCTATTACTATTATTAACCTATTACTTATTTCTTGTGTATAATACGCACCACTAACGTATAGGTATAAAAAAGATTGGGTTTGTAATACATTATAATGTATTAGAAATATAGAAATGACTTACAATTGATCATACCGTTCTGAAATGGTGTTCCATCTTAATAGATTAAAGTTAATATTTATTTCTTGTGTATAATACGCACCCCGAAGTTTTAGGTATAAAAGGAGATTGTGTTTGTCATACATTATAAAATTTAGATAATAGGCATATAAGATTGTGTTTGCCATACATTATATAGTTTGGATTATAGATATGAATTACAATTGATTATACCGTTTTGAAATGGTGTTGTACGTTGCTAGATTTAAGTTGATACTTGTTTCCTTTGTATAATACGCACCCATAACTTTTACGTTTAAAAATATTGTGTTTGTCATACATTATATAGTTTGGATCATAGAATATGACTTTCAATTGATCATAACGTTCTGAAATGGTGTTGCACGTTGCTAGATTTAAGTTATTAACTGATTTCTTGTGTATAATACGCAACCCTAACTTTTAGGCATAAAAAAGATTGTGTTTGTAATACATTATAATGTTTGGATCATAGAAAGACTTGTTCATACCGTTCTGAAATGGTGTTGCTCGTTGCTTGATTTAAAGTTAATACTTTTTTCGTGTGTATAATACGCATCCCGAACTTTTAGGTATAAAACAAGATTGTGTTTGTCATACATTATATAGTTTAGATCATAGATATGTAAGATTGTGTTTTTAATACATTATATAGTTTGGATCATATATATGACATACAATTGTTCATACCGTTCTGAAATGGTGCTCCACGTTGCTTGATTTTAGTTAATATTATTTCTTGTATATAAGACGCACCCCTAAGTTTTAGATATAAAACAAGATTGTGCGTGTCATACGTGTTATATAGTTTTAATCATAGGCATGTTAGATTGCGTTTGTCATACATTATATAGTTTGGATTATAGAAATGACTAACATTGGATTATACTTTTCTGAAATGGGGTTGCACGTTGCTCGATTAAAGTTGATACTTATTTCTTGTGTATAATACCTATCCCGGACTTTTAGGTTTAAAAAGAGATTGTGCTTGTCATATGTGATATAGTTTGGATTATAGATATGACTTACAATTGATCTCACCGTTCTTAAATTGTGTTGCACGTTGCTAGATTTAAGTTAATACTTATTTCTTGTGTGTAATACGCACCCCTATGTTTAAGGGAGAAAACAAGATTATGCTTGTCATACGTTATATAGTTTAGATAATAGGCATGTAAGATTTTATTTGGAATACATTATATAATTTGGATCATATATACGACTTACAATTGATCATACCGTTCTTAAATGGTGTTGCACGTTGCTAGATTTAAGTTATTACTGATTTCTTCTGTATAATACGCACCCTAATCTTTTTGGTATAAAATAAGATTGTATTTGTCATACCTCTTATAATTTAGATCATAGACATGTAAGATTGCGTTTGTCATATATTACATAGTTTGGATTACAGCTATGACTAACAATTGATCATACCGTTCTTAAAATGTGTTGAACGTTGCTAGATTAAAGTTAATACTTATTTCTTGTGTATAGAACGCACCCCTAACTTTTAGGTATTAAAAAAGATTGCATTATTCATACATTATATAGTTTAAATCATAGATATGTGATATTGTGTTTGTAATAAATTATATAGTTTGGATCATACATATGACTGAGAGTTAATCACACCGTCCTCGAATGGCGTTGCACGTTGATAGAATAAAGTTAATACTAGTTTCTTGTGTATAAAATTCACCCCGAGTTTTTAGGTATAAAAGAAAATTGTGTTTGTCATATATTATGTAGTTTAGATCATAGGTATGTGAGATTGTGTTTTGTACGTTATATAGTTAGGCACATAGATATGACTTACAATGATCATACCGTTCTGAAATGTTGTTGCACGTATTAGATTTTACTTAATACTTATTTCTTGTGTATAAGACGCACCCTTAAGTTTTAGGTATAAAAAAAGTTTGTGTTTGTAATACATTATAATGTTTGGATCATAGAAATGACTTAGAATTGATCATACCGTTCTGAAATGGTGTTGCCTGTTGCTATATTTAAGTTATTACTGATTTCTTGTGTATAATACGCACCCTGAGCTTTTAGATATAAAATAAGATTGTGTTTGTCATACATTATATAGTTTAGATCATAGATATGTAAGATTAGATTTGTCATATATCATATAGTTTGGATTATAGAGATGACTTACAATTAATCATACCCTTCTGAAATGGTGTTGAACCTTGCTAGATTAAAGTTAATTCTTATTTCTTGTATATAATACGCACCCCTAACTTTTAGGTATAAAACAAGATTTTATTAATCATAAATTATATAGTTTAGATCATAGATACGTAATATTGTGTTTGTAATACATTATATGGTTTGGATCATACATATGACATACAATTGATCATACCGTTCTGAAATGGTGTTGCGCGTTGCTAGATTTAAGTTATTAGTGATTCTTGCGTATAATACGCACCCCGTGCTTTTAGGAATAAAACAAGATTGTGTTTGTCACACATTATATAGTTTAGATCATAGATATGTAAGATTGTGTTTGTAATACATTATATAGTTTGGAACATAGATATGACATACAATTGTTCATACCGTTCTGAAATGGTGTCGCACGTCGCTAGATTAAAGTTAATACTTATTTCTTGTGTATAAGACGCATTCCAAACAAAAAAGATTGTGTTTCTCGTACATCATATAGTTTGGTTCATAGATATGACATTCAATTGATCATACTGTTCTGAAATGGTGTGGAACGTTGCTAGATTAAAGTTAATATGATTTCTTGGGTATAATAAGCATCCCAAACTTTTCGGTATAAAAGAAGATTGTGTTTGTCATACATGATATAGTTTAGATCATAGATATGACTTACGATTGATGATTACCGTTCTAAAATGGTGTTGCACGTTGCTAGATTAAAGTTATTACTTTTTTCTTGTGTATAATATACACCGCTAACTTTTATATATATAAAATAGATTGTGTTTGTCATACATTATATAGTTTGAATCATAGATATGACATACAATTGATTATACTGAAATGGTGTCGTACGTTGCTAGATTAAAGTTAATACGTATTTCTTGTGGATCCTATTTACCCAAACCCCTCCGCTCGGGCAGGATATGACACAAGGTCAATTTTAAGCGGATTTTAGCAGGTTTGAATTCAGAGTTTTCCTTTTCTTAGACTAGTTGCCTCACCAAGGCGGAAGAAACTAGTCTGTCCTACTATTTACCCATAGCTGGAGGGAGAATAATTGGATTGCCAAGGGTATTAGTGCTATGTGAAATGCAATTAGTCTCGTCCAGGATTTGAACACGTGTCGCCGTGTCCAATTCCTACGACGATAACCATTACACCACGGGCACCTCTCGTATTTCTTGTGGATAATACGCAACCCTAACTTTTAGGTATAAAACAAGATTATGCTTGTCATACATTATATAGTTTGGATTATAGATAGGACTTACAATTGATCATACCGTTCTCAAATGGTGATTCACGTTGCTAGATTAAAGATATTACTTATTTCTTGTGTATAATACGCACTAGCTAACTTTTAGGTATAAAAAAGATTTTGTTTCTCATACATTATATAGTTTGGTCATAGATATGACATACAATTGATTATACTGTTCTTAAATGGTTTCGCACGTTGCTGGATTAAAGTTATTACTTATTTCTTGTGTATACTCACCACTAACTTTTAGGTATAAAACAAGATTGTATATGTCATACATTATATAGTTTAGAGCGTAGACCTGTAAGATTGTGTTTGTCATAGATTATGTGGGTAGGATCATAGATATGACTTATAATTGATCATACCGTCCTGAAATGGTGTTGTACGTTGTTAGATTTACGTCAATACTTATTTCTTGTGTATAATTCGCATCCTGAATTTATAGGTATGAAACCAGATTGTATTTATCATACATTATATAGTTGAGATCATTGGCATATAAGATTGTGTTTGTAATACTATATACTGTTCGGATCATATATATTACATACAATTGATAATACCGTTCTAAAATGCTGTTGCACATTGCTATATTAAAGGTAATACTTATTTCTTATGTATAATACAGACCACTAACTTTTTGGTATAAAACAAGATTGTGTTTCTCATACATTATATAGTTTGGATCATAGATATGACCTACAATTGATCATACCGTTCTTAAATGGTGATGCACGTTGCTCGATTGAAGTAAATACTTTTTTCTTGTGTATAATACGCATCCCTAAATTCTAGGTATAAAAGAAGATTGCGTTTATCATACATTATATAGTTTGCATCATACATACGCATAATCATTTGTAAGTCATGATCATTTGTAAGTCATAAGTATAATACGCATCCCTAACTTTTAGGTATAAAAGAAGATTGCGTTTATCATACATTATATAGTCTGCATCATAGATATGACTTACAAATGATCATACCGTTCTGAAATGGTATTGCATTTGCACGATTGAAATAAATACTTTTTTCTAGTGTATAATACGCATCCCTAACTTTTAGGTATAAACATGATTGCGTTTGTAATACTTTTTATTGTTTGGATCATAGATATGACTTATAATTGTTCATACCGTTCTTTAATGGTGTTGCACGTTGCTCGATTGAAGTAAATACTTTTTTCTTGTGTATAATGCGCATCCCTAACTTTTAGGTATAAATCATGATTGCGTTTGTCATACTTTTTATTGTTTGGATCATAGATATGACTTACAATTTTTCATACCGTTCTTAAATGGTGTGTCACGTTGCTCAATTTAAGTAAATACTTTTTTCTAGTGTATAATACGCATCCCTAACTTTTAGGTATAAAAGAAGATTGCGTTTATCATACAATATATAGTCTGCATCATAGATATGACTTACAATTCATCATACTGTTCTTAAATGGAGTTGCACGTTGCTCGATTGAAGTAAATACTTTTTTCAAGTGTATAATACGCATCCCTAACTTTTAGGTATAAAACAAGATTGCTTTTGTCATACTTTTTATTGCTTGGATCAGAGATATGACTTACAATTGTTCATACCGTTCTTAAATGGTGTTACACGTTGCTCGATTAAAGTAAGTACTTTTTTCTTGTGTATAATACGCATCCCTAACTAACTTTTAGCTATAAAACAAGATTGCGTTTGTCATACTTTTTATTGTTTTGATCATAGATATGACTTAAAATTGATCACACCGTTCTTAAATGGTGTTGCACGTTGCTCGATTGAAGTAAATACTCTTTTTCTTGTGTATAATACGCATCCTAACTTTTAGGTATAAAAGAAGATTGCGTTTATCATACATTATATAGTCTGCATTATAGATATGACTTACAATTGATCATACCGTTCTTAAATGGTGTTGCACGTTGCTCGATTGAAGTAAATACATTTTTCTAGTGTATAATACATATCCCTAACATTTAGGTATAGAACAAGATTGCGTTTGTCATACTTTCAATTTTCGGACCATAGATATGACTTACAATTGTTCATACCGTTCTTTAATGGTGTTGCATGTTGCTCGATTGAAGTCAATACTTTTTTCTTGTGTATAATACGCATCCCTAACTTTTAGGTATAAAACAAGATTGCGTTTGTCATACATTTTATTGTTTAGATCATAGATATGACTTACAATTGTTCATACTGTTCTTAAATGGTGTTGCACGTTGCTCGATTGAAGTAAATATTTTTTTCTTGTGTATAATACGCATCCCTAACTTTTAGGTGTAAAACAAGATTGCGTTTGTCATACTGTTTATTGTTTGGATTATAGATCTGACCTATAATTGTTCATACCGTTCTTTAATGGTGTTGCACGTTGCTCGATTGAAGCAAATACTTTTTTCTTGTGTATAATCCGCATCCCTAACTTTTAGCTATAAAACAAGATTGTTTTACTTATACATTGAAGATTGTGTTTTTTATAGATTATATAGTTTGGATCATCGATATAAGTTACAACCGAAATGGTGTTGCACGTATCTAGAATAAAGTTAATAAATATTTTTGTGTATAATAGGCACAAGTATCGTTTAGGTATAGAACAAAATTTTGTTAGTTTTTGCTTGTAATCATCGATATGAGTTACAGTTGATCATACCGTTCTGAAATCGCAATGCACGTGTCTTGATTAAATTTAATACCTATTTCTTGTGTATAATACCCCCAAACCACCACAAAAAAATTATGTTGAAAATAAGATCGTCTGTGTCACACATTATATAGTTTGGATCCTAGACCTGACTTACAATTGATCATACCGTTCTGAATTGGTGTTGCACGTTGCTCGATTGAAGTAAATACTTTTTTCTTGTGTATAATACGCATCCCTAACTTTTAGGTATAAAACAAGATTGCGTTTGTCATACTTTTTATTGTTTGGATCATAGATATGACTTACAATTGATCATACCGTTCTTAAATCGTGTTGCACGTTGCTTGATTGAAGTAAATACTTTTTTCTTGTGTATAATACGCATCCCTAACTTTTAGGTATAAAACAAGATTGCGTTTGTCATACATTTTATTGTTTGGATCATAGATATGACTTACAATTGTTCATACCGTTCTTACATGGTGTTGCACGTTGCTCGATTGAAGTAAATACTTTTTCCTTGTGTATAATACGCACCCTAACTTTTAGCTATAAAAGAAGATTGCGTTTTTCATACTTTTTATTGTTTGGATCATAGATATGACTTACAATTTTTCATACCGTTCTTTAATGGTGGGTCACGTTGCTCAACTTAAGTAAATACTTTTTTCTTGTGTATAATACGCACCCCTAACTTTTAGGTATTAAACAAGATTGTGTTTTTCATACATTATATAGTTGGCATCATGCATATGACTTACAATTGATCATATCGTTCTTAAATGGTGTTGCACGTTGCTTAATTGAAGTAAATACTTTTTTCTTGTGTATAATACGCACCGGCAACTTTTAGGTATAAAAGAAGATTGCGTTTGTCATACGTTTTATTGTTTGGATCAGAGATATGACTTACAATTGTTCATACCGTTCTTAGATGGTATTGCACGTTGCTCGATTGAAGTAAATATTTTATTCTTGTGTATAATACGCATCCCTAATTTTAGGTATAAAACAAGATTGCATTTGTCATACTTTTAATTTTCGGACCATAGATATGACTTACAATTGTTCATACCGTTCTTTAATGGTGTTGCATGTTGCTCGATTGAAGTCAATACTTTTTTCTTGTGTATAATACGCATCCCTAACTTTTAGGTATAAAAGAAGATTGCGTTTATCATACATTATATAGTCTGCATCATAGATATGACTTACAAATGATCATACCGTTCTGAAATGGTATTGCATTTGCACGATTGAAATAAATACTTTTTTCTAGTGTATAATACGCATCCCTAACTTTTAGGTATAAACATGATTGCGTTTGTAATACTTTTTATTGTTTGGATCATAGATATGACTTATAATTGTTCATACCGTTCTTTAATGGTTTTGCATGTTGATCGATTGAAGTAAATACTTTTTTCTTGTGTATAATACGCATCCCTAACTTTTAGGTATGAAAGAAGATAGCGTTTATCATACATTATATAGTCTGCATCATAGATATGACTTACAATTGATCATACCGTCCTTAAATGGTGCTGCCCGTTGCTTGATTGAAGTAAATACTTTTTTCTTGTGTATAATACGCATCCCTAACTTTTAGGTATAAAACACGATTGCGTTTTTCATACTTTTTTTATTTTGGATCATAGATATGACTTACAAGTGTTTATACCGTTCTTAAATGGTGTTGCACGTTGCTCGATTGAAGAAAATACTTTTTTCTTGTGTATAATACGCACCCCTAGCTTTTAGCTATAAAACAAGATTGCGTTTGTCATACTTTTTATTGTTTGGATCATAGATATGACTTACAATTTTTCATACCGTTCTTAAATGGTGTGTCACGTTGCTCAATTTAAGTAAACACTTTTTTCTTGTGTATAATACGCATTGCTCACTTTTAGGTATAAAACAAGATTGCGTTTGTCATACTTTTTTTGTTTTGCATCATATATATGACTTACAATTGATCATACCGTTCTGAAATGGTATTGCATTTGCACGATTGAAGTAAATACTTTTTTCTTGTGTATAATTCGCATCCCTAAGTTTTAGGTATAAAAGAAGATTGCGTTTGTCATACTTCTTATTGTTTGGATCATAGATATGACTTACAATTGTTCATACCGTTCTTAAATTGTATTGCCCGTTGCTCGATTGAAGTAAATATCTTATTCTTGTGCATAATACGCATCCCTAACTTTTAGGTATAAAACTAGATTGCTATTGTCATACTTTTTATTGTTTGGATCATAGCTATGACGTACAATTGTTCATATCGTTCTTTAATGGTGTTGCACGTTGCCCGATTGAAGTAAATACTTTTTTCTTGTGTATAATACGCTTCCCTGACTTTAGAGGTATAAAACAAGATTGATTTTGTCATACTTTTTATTGTTTGGATCATAGATATGACTTATAATTGTTCATACCGTTCTTTAATGGTGTTGCACGTTGCTCGATTGAAGTAAATACTTTTTCTTGTGTATAATGCGCATCCCTAACTTTTAGCTATAAAACAAGATTGCGTTTGTCATACTTCTTATTTTTTGGATCATAGATGTGACTTACAATTGTTCATACCGTTCTTAAATGGTGTTGCACGTTGCTCGATTGAAGTAAATACCTTTTTCTTGTGTATAATACGCATCCCTAACTTTTTGGTATAAAACAAGATTGCGTTTGTCATACTTTTTATTGTTTGGATCATAGATATGACTTACAATTGTTCATACCGTTCTTTAATGGTGTTGCACGTTGCTCGATTGAAGTAAATACATTTTTCTTGTGTATAATGCGCATCCCTAACTTTTAGCTATAAAACAAGATTGCGTTTGTCATACTTTTTATTGTTTGGATCATAGATATGACTTACAATTGTTCATACCGTTCTTAAATGGTGTTGCACGTTGCTCGATTGAAGTAAATACTTTTTTCTAGTGTATAATACGCATCCCTAACTTTTATGTATAAAAGAAGATTGCGTTTATCATGCATTATATAGTCTGCATCATATATATGACTTACAATTGATCATACAGTTCTTAAATGGTGTTGCACGTTGCTAGAATAAATAAAACAAGATTTTTTGACTTTTACATTATATAATTTAGATCATAGGCATTGAAGATTGTTTTTTATAGATTATATAGTTTGGATCATCGATATTAGTTACAACCGAAATGGTGTTGCACGTATCTAGATTAAAGTTAATAAATATTTTTGTGTATAATACGCACAAGTATCCTTTAGGTATAAAACAAAATTGTGTTTGTTTTTGGTTGTAATCATCGATATGAGTTACAGTTGATCATACCGTTCTGAAATGGCAATGCACGTGTCTTGATTAAATTTAATACCTATTTCTTGTGTATAATTCCCCCCACACCACCTAAAAAAAATTAGGTTGAAAATAAGATCGTGTGTGTCATACATTATATAGTTTGGATCATAGACCTGACTTACAACTGATCATACCGTTCTGAAATTGTGTAGCACGTTGCTAGGTTAAAGTTAATACTTATTTCTTGTTAATACTTATTTCTTGTGTATAATACGCACACCTAACTTGTAGGTATAAAACAAGATTGTGTATATCATATATTACTTTTTTTTAATCTTAGACATGTCTTACAATTGATCATACCGTTCTTAAATGGTGTTACACGTTGGCATATTAAAGGTAATACTTTTTTCTTGTGTATAATACGCACCCCTAACGTTTAAGTAAAAAACTGATTGTGCTTCTTCAACATTATATAGTTTGGATCATAGATATCACTCACCATTGATCATACCGTTCTGAAATGGTGTTGTACATTAGTAGATTAAAGTTAATACTCATTTCCTGTGCATAATGCGCACCCCTGACGTTTAATTAAAAAACAGATTGTGTTTGTCCTAAACAATATAGTTTGCATCATAGACATGATTTACAATTGATCATACCGTCCTGAAATGGTGTTGCATTTTGCTATATCAAAGTTAATATTTTTTTCTTTTGTATATTACGCACCCCAAACTTTTTATGTATAAAATTAAATTGTGTTTGTTATTTATTATATAGTTCGGATCATAGACATATCTTAGAATTGATCATACCGTTCTGAAATGGTGTTGCACGTTGCTAGATTAAAGTTAATACTTATTTCTTGTGTATAATACGCACACCTAACTTGTAGGTATAAAACAAGATTGTGTATATCATACATTACATTTTTTTTATCATAGACATGTCTTACAATTGATCATACCGTTCTTAAATGGTGTTGCATGTTGGCATATTAAAGGTAATACTTTTTACCTGTGTATAAAACGCACCCCTAACGTTTAAGTAAAAAACTGATTGTGCTTCTTCAACATTATATAGTTTGGATCATAGATATCACTCACAATTGATCATACCGTTCTGAAATTGTGTTGTACGTTAGTAGATTAAAGTTAATACTTATTTCTTGTGTATAATACGCACCCGTAACTTTTAGTTAAAAAACAAGATTGTCTTTGTCATTCCTTATATAGTTTGGATCATAGGAATGACTTACAATCGATCATACGGTTCTGAAATGGTCTTGCACGTTGCTAGATTAAAGTTAATACTTTTCTTCTGTATAACACGCACCTCTATCTCTTAGGTAAAAACTGATTGTGTTTGTTATACATTAGTTTTTTTTTTGCATCATAGATATTACTTATATTCACCCAAAATATAATGATGCCTGTACCCAGATATAAAAGTAGTATCTATCTCGAAAAATTGGTTGTTAGGTTTTTATGGTATATCAAACCTGTTAGGTTATTTAATGCCAAATTGTGTATATATATATATATATATATAATGTGTATATTATTTGTAAATGTATAGTTGATAGATGACATTTTTAAACGAGCCAGACGTCATTTGTTTGCGCATAGTTAAATGGTTTCAAGTATCCCTATCTAGCACGAACAATTCTAATAAGTATTAATCTTTTTTTAATGGTGTCATGTGTTACTATGCAACAGTCACAATTTAATTTAAAATCAGTCATTATTTTGTCCACAGTTAAAATAGCTATAGATTACTAATATATACTTCTTGTGTTTAAAACGCACCCTAAATGTGGAAGGAAAAATACAAAAAAACTACTGTGATGAACTTATTGTATTCTAAAATCCTTAGATGTACAAACCTTGCCAAAATATATAGACTAACCCCTCTTAGAAAATGTTTCTTTTATTATTTGTATCTCATGAAAGATAAACTAAGCAGAAATCCAGCATTAATCAGATCTAATGATCCTTTGTTTAATGGCATATCAACCTTTGTAGGTTATTTAATGCCGGAGCCATTCTCCTAGAAGAACAGTAGTGGTACTATTTAACCCATAGCTGGGAGGATAAGGGGGTTCATACCTTTCGTAAAGGTGTTTGCCCGAAAGTGAACGTTATAGCGCGACTGGAATACAAACTCGCTTACTACGATTCCGCAGTCCATCGCATTAACCACTACACGACGAGCACACCTTCCTAATTCTAATGAATAATCGAGATTATTTTAAGATAATGTATAGGCACAAATTATGTAGTCTCTAGATTTGGAAGAAATTTATTAAAGAAAAAGCAGTAAGAATACTCCCTTATCAAGGGACTCTACTCGCTACAAGTTGAAGACATATCATGACTTTTTTTTGATTGGTTGGGTTTGATTTTATGGCATATCAACCATTGTTGGTTATTTAATGCCAAATCCTGTTTTTACATATATATCAAATATATGATTTGTAAACACATTTTGAAGATACACGCAGTGAAATGATCAAACAGTTCTATTTCTAACAGTTCAATTTAGCGTAAGTCAACAAAGTTAAATAGTTTTAAGTATTGCTATCTATCACTAACTATTCAATTCAACATCAGTCATTTGTTTACACAGAGTTAAATAATCAAACTGTTCTATTTCTAACAATTCAATTTAGCATAAGTCATTTGTTTGCACACAGTTTAAATATTAAACAGTTCTATTTAACCCATAGATAGGACACTATCAGGTGCTACCACTCTGGGCCAGAGTGGACCGGGGAGCGATGTCAGTGAAGGGGTGGTCCGCATTCCCAAAAGTTCCAGCATTACTGGAGCCTCGCTATCAGGTAGTTTAATGTCATATTCAAGATTCTCGTCGGGGAGGGGCGTCTCACCCCTTTGCAGGGATACAGCCAGTGTATTCTACAGCCGCAGGCGAATGTGCTAGACGTGTTTAATGTAAATTCTCCCGGCGGTAATCTAAATGAATTAATAAATAAACAAACGACAAAATTTCTCAATTTATGATCGAATTTATAATCAGTGGTTGTGTCCACGGTGACCATAAAAACAACATGGACAGAAAAACGGACGATGTTTTATATGTGGACTTGGAAGGGGAGGTAAGAAAATAGTAAAAAAAAGAAAATTATTAAAAAAAATGATGCGTAAAAGAAAAAAAAATACGATTAATTTCTGATTTGATTCGATGTTGTCCTACAAATACGTAGATGAGCCTTTCGTCAACGTTAGGGTCAAGTCTTGGATATGTTAATGACGTTATGTGGTCAGAGGATGTTTTTGTGGCACGATGTTGGGCATTTGTTTCCGTGGGTGTGGGTGTGAGCCAGTCAGAGGATCCCTTTGTTTGTTTTGGCGCGAAACCCACACAACGGGCGTGCGCGCGAGATTACCTGCGAGACCGGAAGAGGAGGAAGGAAGGAAGATCCTTGAGCAGA
>OY757941.1:52704339-52791839 GCA_963585895.1 Sepioteuthis lessoniana | reverse complement strand
CAGAAGTTGTTGGAACAGTAGAACAAGTGCATTGCAGCCGGAGGAGATTACTTCGAAGGGGGCTAGAGTTTCATGTGTGTACTATCAATAAAAGCGCCCATACGAAAAAAGTCTGGAAACCTATCGTGGGCTCCTTGTATATGTTTTGTGAACAGTGGAACTTCTGCTTTAGAGCGACTCTCAAGTCGAACAATTCAGAATTCGATCAAAATATTTAAGTAAAAAATGCCTCAGAGATCGAACAAATTTTCAGAGTTCGAACACACACATCGAGCCGATGAAAATGGTATGCGCGCGAATGACTGCCCAGATAAGCCGAACACGGCCGAACGGCTGGCCGAGTCTACCCGAGCAGCATCAGTGAGCACCAGTCCCAATTCATCCTCCATTGATCTAGTGTGATTTCATGTCTGAGCAAATTCTTCGTTTCGTCTGTGTTGATTCCGTATGTTACGGCTACTTTAATCCTTCGTCATTGATCCTAAGAAAGAAAACGAAATCCACTTTAAACTATTTCTTAAGGGAAATATTGTTTCAATTTTCGAACAAATCGGTTGACAAACAGTTTTGGAAAGAATTATGTTCCGCAACCAAGGTTCCACTGTTGTTGTTTTTAAGGTGTTTTTTGTAGACAGCCATATGACATTAAATATTTCCCATCTAATGAAATAATTTGCATATAGATAGTTTCAAGTATTCCTATCAGATAATTATATAGTTTCAAATAATTATTACTATTTAATAACAGTCATTTGTTTGTATATATATGATACCAACTTTTTCCTATCAAATGAAATATTGCCCAATCGGCTGTGACTGTAGAATACTGTCCCTCTGTAGAGGGGTAAGAACCCCTCCCCTCCAATGAGTGTCCTGGGTATGAGACCAAACAATCTAATGGTTAGGTTCTGGTGATGCTGGAGCTTTGGGGGATGCAGAGTATCCATTCATTGCCATTGCTTCCAGGTTCACTCTAGCCCGGACTGGGAGCACCTGATAGGGCCCTATCTATGGGTTAAATAGAATTAACAGCATACTTATGCTAAACTGAATTGTTTGAATTAGAAGTGTGTGACTAAACTGAATAGCTTGAAAGAGAAATATTTTTCACAATTAAACTGTACTTACATTCAAACTGCGTGCTTATGCTAAACTGAATTGTTTGAAATGGAACTGTTTTTGACTTTGAAACTGTATTTAAACTAAACTAATTTGTTTAATTTGGAACTGTTTTGATATTTAATTGTGTGTAAACAAAATCTATACTTATACAAAATTAAATTAGCTGAATTAGAACTGTTTGAATAAATTGAATAGCTTGAAATAGAAATGTTTTCGACATTCAAACTGTGTACTTATGCTAAACTGAATTGTTTGAAATAGAGCTGACTATTTGCATAAAAATGGATTTGGCGTTAAATAACCGACAAAGGTTGATATGCCATAAAAACCCGACCAACCAACCAACTATCTAAGGAAATAATTTGCATAAAGATAGTTTCTAGTATTCCTATCTAATACTAATAATTGTATGGTTTCAAGTATTCCTATCTAATACTAATAATTATATGGTTTCAAGTATTCCTATCTAATACTAATAATTATATAGTTTTAAGTATTCCTATCTAATACTAATGATTGTATGGTTTCCAGTAATTATTTCTATTTTATAAAAGCCATTTGTTTTTATTCAGGTATATGGTTTCAAGTAACTAATAATCCTTAGTAAACAATTATTGCTTCAAGCTGGTTGTTTTTTTGTTTTGTTTTACAGCGTATCAACCCTTTTAGGGTTATTCAAAGCCGAATTAAATCATTTTGGTTTGGCTTTATGGCATATCAACCAATGTAGGTTATTAAATTCCAAATCCACTTTTATACGTATAAACAGTTCTAATTCAAACAATTTAGTTTAGCATAAGTACACTGTTTAGTTCTATTTAACCCATAAATAGGACCCTATCAGGTGCTACTACTGCGGGCAAGAGTGGACCTGGGAGTGATGGCAATAAAGGAATACTCTGCACTCCCCAAAGCTCCAGCAATACTGGAACTTCACCGTCAGATTGTTTAGTTTCATATCCAGGACACTCGTTGGAGGAGGCTTACTCCTCTGCAGAGATGTTAGCTTCAAGTAATTATTATTAATACAAATATTTCTAAATAGATCTATTTAACCTAAGATGGTATTCTAAAAAGTACTACTACTCCAGGTCAGGATTGACTTGGGAGTATTGGCAACGAAGGAACACTCCATACTCCTCAGATCTCCGGTGGTAGAGCCCTACGATCAGATGCTGTTTAACGTCGAACCTTGCATACAACTTTTTTAGGGGAGGGAGGGTCTTACTCCGGCAGGAGATACATTCTAAGCCCTAACCGAAGAAATATCCCATACTCTCCGGAACTCCTGAACTGGAAACTCAACCTCGCGTGCAGTTTAATATCATCTTCATGATACTCCCTTTGGCGGAGGGGAGAGAACGTCTTGTAGGCCCTCCGTTGTAGAATTGAACCTTCGTTTTCATCTTAGTCGGGCCGAGAAATTTTCAGTATACACGCTCATGGTATGAGTTTGTGTTTTTTAGACATCAAAGAATTCATATCTTTTTTCGGTTTTGTTACTTCTCTTTCGGAGAGAGAGAGAGAGAGAGAGAGAGAGAGAGAGAGAGAGAAAGACGCTAAGTGGTAAAGAGTTTTTAGAATCGATTTCGTAGAAATGTATTCAGAAGGAAAATGGCGCTCATCATTTTCATCTTAGTCGGGCCGAGAACTTTTCAGTATACTCGCCCATTGTAATGGAAGTAGTAAACAAAAAGATGAAGTAATCACCTGTCCAACACTCTAACCACAGAATTTCACACCAACGGCACAAACTCCCCACGCTCTTTTTTTCACAAATAACTGACAATGAAAGAAATGAAGCATTTGATTTAAGGTAAACACCAAAACTTTATTGTATTAGTGGCGGGAAAAAAATACTATGACGTATTTTTTCTTTTTTTTTTTGTATATGAATATTATGATATTACGATACTGAAGCCGACAAAAAAAAAAGCGTTTGTATTTTTTTGACATCAAAGAATTCATGTCTTTTTTCGGTTTTGTTTCTTCTCTTTCGGAGAGAGAGAGAGAGAGAGAGAGAGAGAGAGACAGAGACAGAGACAGAGAGAGAGAGAGAGAGACGCTAAGTGGTAAAGAGAGTGTTAAGAATCGATTTCGTAGAAATGTATTCAGAAGGAAAATGGCGCTTATGCAGTTAGATGCTTAACACAAGATTGGTCAGATACTCTTTTAGGTTTGAAGCATGGAAGGATCTATCTATCTATCTATCTATCTATCTATCTAGCTTGACAGTCAATATATATATATATATATATATAGCTCGACAGTCAATGAGCTCGGTTACTCTGCCACTATCTATCTATCTATCTATCTATCTCTCTTGACAGTCAATATATATATATATATAGCTCGACAGTCTATGAGCTCGGTAATTCTCCCAAAATCTATCTATCTATCTATCTATCTATCTATCTATCTACCTTATCTTGACAGTTAATATATATATATACATTTATAGCTCGACAGTCAATGATCTCGGTCACTCTGCCACTATCTATCTATCTATCTATCTATCTATCTATCAAAGCACTTTTGCACCAAGTGTATCCCAGTGCAGAGTTACTCCCCTCCCAGTGAGTGTCCTGGATATAGCACCGAACAGTATTTGATGGTGGGGCTCCAATCCAGGAGCTTTAGGGAATGTGGCGTACTCCTTCATTGCAATTACCCCCAGATCCACTCTGACTCTATTAGGGTCCCATCTATGAGTCAAATAGAACTGTTCAATCCTTTGTTAAAGATTATCATTATTAGTTATTTGGAACAACACAGCTGTGTGTAAATTGTTTGCATTAGACAAGAATACTTGATAAAGAATTTCTAATGTTAGATAGGAATACTTGAAACCATTTAACTGTGTGCAAACAAACGAGCTCTTTCTTGTTTGAAAAGGAAGACACCAATCAATTATCCAGTCACAAATCATATATGTCTAAAAACAGGATTTGTCCTTAAATAACCCATAAGGATTGATATACCATAAAACCAACCAACCAACCAACCAACCAGTGTTCATCTCGATTGCTATCTTTATATATATATATATATATATATATAATCAAGTGTTTATCTCTCTTTCTTTCTATATATATATATATATATATATATGATCAAGTTAGCTCGCTCAGTCTATTTCTCCGTCTATTTATACACATCAAAGCTATTGCCATGTCTATTCAATTATCCAAAACAAAATCAGATTTTTTTCTTTTCTGTATGAACAAACAATTTAAATTCCTCCTTTCTTTGGTGTCTGGATTCTTTCAATTGTTGATACCCTCATCATTGATGTAATATCCTCACAGACGAACGATTTGACTTCTGCTGTCAGATGTTCTAAGTGTATTTAAATAAGATAGAAAAAAATAGTTCTAAAAACTAAGCTATTGAACAGTTCGATAACTTGGAAAAGTTGTTTGCGTATTGATGAGAGGACATTTGTTTTGATTGGAGGCTCTGATTTCGGACAATTTTTTTCCCTTTGGTCACAATAATTTTTTTATCGTTATAACGGCAAAATCCATTAAATAAACGTTTTATTTTATTTTATTTAAAAAAAAAAAAAATCAATATTCGATCTGGTATTCGAGTTGTGAATTGGTTATCTGTTCTGATCTGAAAGTCCCAAGGAATCTTACTGGTCTTATTTCTTGGATATACTATTTGTTTGCATGGTCAAAGGTTAATCTCTTGCACAATTCCCAGTGGATCACCTCTCCCACCCAGTCGTTCCCAGTCTTGCATTCCTTTGGTGCCACTTTGTTGCATTCACTTATTATGTGACAAACCGTTTCCTTTATGTTTTTTTTAGCCCAGTCGGCTGGGACTGTAGAATACATCTACTGCAACTGAAAACCGCTAGTGGGGTAGTACCGCAAGTGCTCTTCTACACGGATGGCTTTGGTATTAAATAACCCAGCAAGGTTGATATGCTATTAAACAAAGAAATCAATCTACCCGACTCGGATTAGATAGAAGTAACCTTTCATCAGTAATATCGCATTCACTTTATATCTCAAGATCAATAACATCTTTATTATCATTGAAAAAAAAATCCTTTTAAAAACCAGTTGTTTAAAGAATTTGGTTGATTGGTTAGTTGGTTTTCATGGCATATCAAACCTTGTAGGTTATGTTATGCCAAATTCTGTTTATGAATATACATATCAAATATACATGATTTTTAAACAAATAGTTTGGAGGCAATTTATAAAACGAACAAGAGCTAATTTGTTTGCACATAGTTTAATGGTTTTAAGTATGGCTTGCTAACACGAATAATTCTATTTAGTATTAATCATTTGTTTGCAGACAGTTAAATGGTTTCAAGTATTCCTGTCAAACACTAATACTTCTATATAATATCAATCAATTGTTTGCACACAGTTAAATGGTTTCAAGTATTCCTATCAAACACTAATACTTCTATATAATATCAATCAATTGTTTGTACACAGTTAAATGGTTTCAAGTGTTGCTATCCAACACGAATACTTCTATATAATATCAATCAATTGTTTGCACACAGTTAAATGGTTTCAAGTATTCCTGTCAAACACTAATACTTCTATATAATATCAATCAATTGTTTGCACACAGTTAAATGGTTTCAAGTATTCCTATCAAACACTAATACTTCTATATAATATCAATCAATTGTTTGCACACAGTTAAATGGTTTCAAGTATTGCTATTTAACATTTACAATTCAATTTAACATCAGTTATTTGTTTTCACACTGATAAAAGCTTAAACATTTATATTTGAGGCACAGATGGTACCCTAACAGGTACTACCACTCCGGGTCTGAGTGGGTCTAAGAGTAATGGCATACTTCTCATTCTCCAGCGCTCCAGAACTGAAGTCCCACCATCAGATTGTTTCGTGTCATATCAAGGGCACTCGTTAGTGGGGGGTGGTCTTACACCTCTGTAGCGGTGCAGTTGGTGAATTTAACTCAGATATCTGAGTTTCTCGATAAAAAAAAATCTTATCATATTTCCACCCTGTACGGTCTTGGTGAGCAGTCACTGGGACATTATGGATTTCGTTTTAGAGCAGTTATCTATTGTTGTTGGTGATTCACCAATGACCAGAATAATGGACTTACCCAATGAAAATATTATCCAAGAACTAAGCTGGTAGAGCGGAGAGCAGTAGCAGCAGCTGTAGTAAGCACCTTGCCAGTCTTCGTGTATGTTGAACCAAGGAAACCCTCCTCAGAGACTTGGATACATTTGTGTAGCACTCATATTATCGTGTTGAGAAATTTATTTATAGACTTTTAATAATCGGTCGTAACATTTATTAAATTTATAAAGATCAGGGAGGAGTTCTATTGCGTAGAGGCTGACGGGCTGGACTGCAACATCGTAGTAATCGAGTTCGAACCCCAGTCACGCAATTACGTTCTCTTTAGGACTAATGCCCATTGGGAAAGATATGAACCTCTTTATTCTCCCAGCAGTGAATTAAATAATACAATTACAAGAAAATTAGATATCTATGAATTAACAGAATTAGATGCATCAATAAAAGCAATAATATTATGATATATAGGTAGATAGATATCAATAAATTGGAAGAGACTAAACTAGAATAGATAGATATCCGGAAGCGATGGACGATAAAGAGGAATGTCCAAAGGGAGTCAGGGAAATCCGTGCTAGCGACACAGCATAATGATGATGATGATCATCATCATCGCCTTTAAGATTGCTGAGAGAATGAGACACAATGAACTAATGGAGGCCATATTGATGATTAAATTTCAGAGGTGCAGTTAATAAGTTGCCAGATTTTTTTCGTACAGGCATTTAAAATTGCTGTAGACTCTTGAAAATTCACTATGTTATTGCAATACAACTTATGAGATGACTGACCAATTTTTATGCTTTCAGGTTCAAATGAACAGCTACAGCAAGAATTCGAATACACCCTACTAAAGTCTGTTTGTCACCGCTGGTGATTTTCAAAAATGCCATAGAAATGTATGGAACGCTTCAGACTGCTTTTCGACCATCTTGCATGAATCGAGCATCAGTTTTTGCGTGGCATAAGAGATTCAAGGAAGGCAGGGAGTCTGTGAGGGATAATGAGAGGTGTCGGAGGAGTAAGGAAGTTAATATAACACAGTTTATTGGCCAATGGGTTAGTGTTAGGGATACTATGTTGAGGTTTTAAGGGAGTTCAGGACGAGATTCCGTCGGAAGAGGCCGGCACTCTTGAAATCGGGTCAGTGGCATTTCTAGCAAGACAATGCACCAGTCCACAACTCCATCCATGTCACAGAATATTTGACCAAGATGGGCATCAAGACAGTTCCTCATCCTCCCTATACTCCAGACCTTGCTCTCTGTGACTTTTTCTTATTTCTTAAGCTCAGAGGCTGTCGTTATAAGACAACTGAGGAGATGAAAGAGGCTGTGACGAAGGTCATTGACACGCTCACACAAGAGGACTTCCATGGGGTCTTCCAGAAGTTGTTGGAACGGTAGAACAAGTGCATTGCAGCCGGAGGAGATTACTTCGAAGGGGACTAGAGTTTCATGTGTGTACTATCAATAAAAGCGCCCATACGAAAAAAGTCTGGAAGCTTATTTAATGATCCTCGTATATATATATATATATATATATATAGATGGATAGAGTTTGAAAAAAGAGCATGGCGGAAACTGTACAAGAATGCTACGAGCTATATTGAACAAATCCTGGAAGCAATATCCCACAAAACAGCAACTGTAGGCCACCTATTTCCCATCTCGAAAGCCATCCAAATTAGACGAACAAGACATATGGGACACTGCAGGAGAAGTAAGGACGAACTCATAAGCGACGTTCCCCTATGAACCCCTTCACATGGACGGACAAGTGTTGGACGACCAGCTAGAACTCATCTGTCCGAACTCAACTGTAAAAACACAGGATATAGTCTAGAAGACCTGCCGGAAGCGATGGACGACAGAGACGAATGGCGGGAGAGAGATAGGGAAACCCATGCTAGCGACACAAGATAATGATTATGATGATAGAGTAGTCAACATTAGAGAGAGCGCATATAAACGTTAGGATAGCATATATACAGTCAAAGGTGCTTGGCGTTAATCTCTCGCAGATGATGCCATCTGACCAATGATCGCATAGGCTACCGGATGGAGACACAGAATACTTCGACATTGTAACAGGAGCACTACAAGGGGACACGCTAGCCCCATACCTCTTTATCATTTGTCTAGACTACGTGCTTAGAACATCGATTGATAAAATCAAAGAAAACGGCTTCGAGCTGACAAAGAAGAGAAGCAGAAGGTACCCCGCAAAAACAATTACCGACGCCGACTATGCCGATGACATAAAGATTCTGGCAAATACACCCAACTAAGCCGAAACACTACTGCATAGTTTGGAACAAGCCGCCGCAGGTATTGGCCTTCATGTCAATGCACACAAAACTGAATACATGTGCTTGAATCAAACAGGCGACATTTCCACACTAGACAGAACCTCTCTGAAACTGGTAGACAAATTCACCTACCTAGGAAGCAGTGTCTCATCAACCGAAAAAGACATCGACACGCGGCTAACGAAGGCATGGACAGCTTTCGATAATCTATCGATCATATGGAAGTCAGACTTGACCGATAAAATAAAACGCAGTTTCTTCCAGGCAGTGGTCGTGTCGATACTGCTATATGGATACACTACTTGGACGCTAACTAAACGGCCGGAGAAAAAGCTTGACGGCAATTACACAAGAATGCTGCGAACAATATTGAACAAGTCCTGGAGGCAACACCACACAAAGCACTAACTATACGGCCACCTACCTCCCATCATGAAAACTATCCAAGTTAGACGAACCAGACATGCAGGACACTGCTGGAGAAGTAGGGACGAGCTCATAAGTGATGTACTCCTATGGACCCCCACATATGGCCGAACAAAAGCAGGACGACCAGCTCGAACATACATACAGCAGCTATGTGAGGATACGGGATGTAGACCTGAAGACCTGCCAGAGGCGATGAGCGACAGGGAGAAGTGGCGAGAGAGGGTCAGGGATATCCGTGCTGGCGACACGACATGATGATGATATATATATATTTATCTTTTTTGCCTATATATATATATATATATATATATACGAAATATTCCGCATCTTCAGTTCCTCGCGAATAATTGTGTGTAAAGTTCCCACACTGACATCAAACTGCGCACTTATTGTCTCTATAGGCACACGACGGTCCTTATCCATGAAATTCTTTATTTGGTCAATCAACTCTGGTGTTCTGACTTCCTTACTCCTCTTACACCTCTCATCATCCTTCACAGACGCCCTGCCTTCCTTGAATTTCTTATGTTACTCAAAAATTGATGCTCGACTCGTGCAAGATGGTCCAAAAGCAGTCTGAAGTATTCCATACGTTTCTGTGGCATTTTTTTCAAATTTAAAACAGAATTTTATTGCATATCGTTCTTCTAAGGTGTCCTCACTTCCAGATTACATTTTTGAAAATCACCAGCAGTGACAATCAGGCTTTAGTAGGGTGTATTCGAATTCCTGCTGTAGCTGTTCATTTGAACCTGACATCATTAAAATTAGTCAGTCATCTCATAAGATGTATAGCAATAACATAGTGAATTGTCAAGAATCTACGACAATTTTGTATGTATGAGATTTAAAAGTCAAAATGGAAGGAAGAGACACTTTTAAAGTTCATTAGCTAATAACGTACCTTTTGTAAAATCTTTTTTATAGATTGATTTTTAAACAGATCTATTTGACTCATAGATGGGTCCCTAACTGGAACTAACACTCTAAATCAGAGTGGACCTGGGAGTAATAGCAATTAAGGAATACTCCACACTTCTCCGAGATGCAGAAATGGAGTCTTACCATCAGATGTAGTTTAGAGTCGTAATACTTTAAAAAGAACGCTAAATTTTGACAGCAGATAAAAATTCAGGAGTAGTTTTTGTAAGAAAGTTCATTGAAAATTGAACCCCTTTTTTGAATAAAAATAAAATATTTTTTGTAAATTTTTTTGTTGCATGATTTGGGGGTCTATAGTTCATTATTTAATAACCTGAAGAAATATTTAAAAAAAAAAATCAGATAAAAATTTTTTTCTGGGTGAGTGCTTATTCCGAAACTGTGCCTATTACGGAATATGAGACACGGTATATATATATATATATATATATATATATATATATATATATATATATATAAAGAAAAAAGAAGAATCAAATCAAAAATCTACTATTTACAAGGAACGTTGATAAAAAATTATCATTGCGGTTCAGTTCAATCACTTTGACGACTTGTGGGTCTTTCAGTTCATCTGCAATATATTCTCCACCCACACAGGCCTTCCCCTCACCCGGTGCACTTCCCGAGGCAGGGGAAGGATGGGTTTGGGGTGGAGGGATCGAATGGGATGGTTGGAGCTTGGAAGTGGGTGGTGGTGGTGGTGAGGATGTCAGTATCTGGCGGGATAATAGCTATTCGTTAAAGATCCGACTTTCAGTCGCCAGGGGAGCCCGGCACGTGGGCCATGAGCAACAAGGAATTTCTTTCTTTTTTTTTTATAGTGAGCATTTCAAAACAGATCATAACATATTTTACATCATCATTATATATATCTAATATATATATATATATATATATAAAGAGAAAAGATATATAAAGTGAAAGAGAGAGAGAGAGAGAGAGAGTAAGTGAAAGAGAGAGAGAGAGAGAGAGAGGTAGAATAATCTAATACATGCAGTATGATGTTGAATGTGACACGTACATGCCTGAATCAAGTCTCTGTCTGTCTGTCTGTCTGTCTCTCTCTCTATATATATACATATATATATATGGAGAAAAATTGAAAAACGATGTAATCCAAAGTGAAGAATTTAATATGAAAGAAAGTCGACGTTATAACGTTTCGGTTCCAATAAACCATCGATCGGTGATCTAACGACACTTGATATCAACTTATATTAGTCTTGATGATAGTTTATTAAAACCGAAACGTTATAACCGTCGACTTTCTTTTATATTAAATTCTTCACCTTGGATTTCAATATTTCTCACTTCATTGTCGGATTCTTTTCCTTTATTTACTTCCATATATATATGCATGTATATATATATAAATATATATATATATATATATTGTCATTCACAGACAGACTGTTTCCTCGTATCACAACTCATCAGTGTGGCCAGACATGCGAGATGCTTCAAACTGAAATTGAAACCCGGCTAACTTTACGTCAGCCTGATAACATAACCCCACGGCCATCAACAGCCCAACACAAGCTAGGGAATTTAACGTATACGTATTAACTTCATTTTGTTTACATTTTACGCTATCCGAGACTGAAGTTATATTCGTTAGAAGAGCTTTGCATTATATATATATATATATATATATACAGGGTCAGGCAAAATGATCTGACCCACCTGATTTAAATCCGTGCGATTTTTTCCTCTGGGGGTACCTCAAGTCAAAGGTATACAGTAATCGCCCTCAATCTATTGAACAACTTAAAGATGCAATTCGTCAAGAAATTACTGCCATTCCATATGAAAGGACCCGCCGAGTTATAGACAACTTTCGTGAACGCCTTCGACAGTGTGTAGACAATAAGGGATCCCATTTGACTGATTTAATTTTCAAAACCTAATGGAACAGAATGGCATTATATGTACTTTTAGAAAATAAAAACACTTTTTCGTTTCTTTACTTTTATTTGTCTTTTATTAAACCTACAAACGTGTCAGATAATTTTGCCTGACCCTGTATATATATATATATATACACACACTCACATGTAAACTGTGACTCTGAACAGTCAGTCACAGTTTGCATATGCATATATACATATATATATATATGCTTATAATTTTTAAGGTTTCATAAAGATGGCCTTCCTAATTACGTTGCCATGAATACCTCATAAACAGTTTGTAACATTCGCTTATATTTTTTCCAGAATTAAATTTCCTTTCTAAATCATAAAGTAGTGCTCTTTAAGTCAAGTGTTATCACTCCACCATATTGGTTTTTACATTTCATTCCTTTCCATTCTCAGCTCATACAGCTGGGGCTGTTGAAACAGAATGGCATTATATGTACTTTTCGGAAATAAAAACACTTTTTTGTTTCTTTACTTTATTTGTCTTTTCGACTGACCCTGTATATATATATATATATACCAAGAACGAGCAGGATGTGACACAAATCAATTTTTCAAGCGAATTTTAACAGGTTTGAATTGAAAGTTTTCCTTGTCCTAGATCGGTTGCAAAACCAACGTTAAAGAGCCTAGTCAACCCTACTATTTGTCATCGGCGGCAGGGAGAATAGTTGTATATATACCTTTTCTCAGGGAATTGAACATTAACAAAAAAGCTAAAAAGTCGTGACTCTGAGTTTCTTGTAGCCGATCTTCAATCAAATTACTTTGTTTTATTACATTCTATGATCTAAAGTATCGTGATAACACTACACTTTGTATCAAGAGTATTTTTATGATTTAAGAAGGTTTTAGCGGTAAATGATAACTGTTTGGTTTGGTTTGTTTGGTTTTATGGCATATCAACCTTTGTAGGTTATTTAACGCCAAATCCATTTTTATGTAAATAATCTGTTCTATTGAAAATAGTTCAGTTTAGCGTAAGTACACAGTTTAATTGTCAAAAACATTTATTTCAAACTATTCAAGCAGTTATATGTAATAATTCAGTTAAGTGTAAATACAGTTTTAATGTCGAAAAACAGTTCTATTTGAAATAATTCAGTTAAGCATAAGCACGCAGTTTAAGTGTAAGTACGGTTTAATTGTCAAAAACATTTCTATTTCAAGCACTTCAGTTTACTCAATTCAGTTTAGCATAAGTATGCTGTTATTTCTATTTAACCCATAGATAGGGCCCTATCAGGTGCTACCACTCCGGGCCAGAGTGGACCTGGGAGCGATGGCAATGAAGAGGTACTCCGCATTTCCCAAAGCTCCAGCATTGCTGGAACTTCACCATCAGATTGTTTAGTGTCATATCCAGGACAGTCATTAGGGGGGTGTCTTACCCCTCTGCAGAGAAGCAGTCGGTGTATTCTACAGCCCCAGCCGCCTGGGAAAATGATAACTGTGAATGTATATATATATATATATATATATACTTCCCCGGCCTTGGCTGGGCCGTCTGGCATTCGTAACGGATGGGGTATCAAAATCAATCGCAGATTCGAGGCCGAAAGGCTCCCAGTTTCGGCTGGGCCACCTCCGGGTGGGTGAGCTGCAACCTTTGTCCCTTTGGTATAGCGATAGTTCAAGCTATAACCCGGCATTCGTGTCCGGACCCAGATTTGGATTCGTGAAACTGCTGGGCTCATTAGACCCACATTGCACTTAGTGGGTCAATGAGCAGCATAGACCAGCAGGGTTTGAGCCTCGACTCATGCCCGACCTTCCCCTCCCCTAAATCCCCACTATAATCATTGACCATGGGTCAGGTCTTGTCTGGTGGAAGGCAGCGACAAATAACTATATATATATACAGCGGAGAGAGAAAGAGAAACAATATATATATATATATATATATATATAGAGAGAGAGAGAGAGAGGCACACACACACACACACATATATACATATATGTGCATGTGAGAGAAGATTGATATTGATATTTTGATTGATATATATATATGTTTAATATTCCCACCTTTATCCAAATGCACAAAACGCACACATATATGCATCCGCGCACAAACACACACACACACACAGACATATATATATATTTGTGTGCGCGTGTATGTAAAGATAGATATAGATTGCTTGATAGATAGATGATTAATATTTAATCCCATATCCAAACACACAACACACACACATACACACACATACACAAACATGTATATTTGTGCACGAGTGTGTTTAAATTTAGATATACAGAGATTGATCGATAGCTAATTTTTATGTAAATCTATATGCAAATGACAGCACACACACACACACACACACGCACACACATACAAACAGTGTTCGCCAATTGTCCGGGAGATCTGGGTTCAATCCCACGTCGCGTCATACCAAAAACTTTAAAAATGGTATTTGTTGCCTCCTTGCTTAACATTCAGCAATATAAGGTACGTATCAAGAGTAAAGAGGAGCAATCCAGGGAAAGGAGTAGCGCCTCTACCTATACCTCGGTGTAGTAGCTGTTAAGAAGGGAGCCTCCTAGTCGCCCTCGACTACGGTCACCAAATTTGTTTATATATAATCAGGCTTTAGTAGGGTGTATTCCTATTCCTGCTGTAGCTGTTGATTTGAACCTGAAATCATAAAAGTTGGTCAGTCATCTCATAAAATGTATAGCAATAACATAATGAATTTTCAAGAGTCTACGACAATTTTAAATGCCCATACAAAAAAGTCTGGCTACTTATTGAATACACCCCGTAATTCGTTTTACCATGTGTAAAAGTAAAAGTTGGCGATCGTAGTTGAGGGGGACTCGAAGGCTCCCTTTTCAATAGCCACAACACCAAGGTGTAGGGGAGGGCACTCCTCCTTTCCCTGGATTACATCACTTTACCCTTGATACGTACCTTATATTACTGAGTGTTAAGCAAGGAGGTATCGAGTACTATTTTTAAAGTCTTTGGTATGACTCGACCCGGGATTGAACCCAGGTCTCTCGGATAATTGGTGAACACTCTACCCACTAGGCCAATGAGTCGGTAAAAAACTGCTTAAGTTATATTCAAATACACAATAGAATTCCTTTTTCCATCTAAAAAGGGTCACCATAGACACGAAATAAATTTATAATAAAAACACAAAATTGAATTTTTTTCTTTCAATTTTATATATATATATATATATATATATATATATATATATATATATATATATATTCGTTTGGTTGCTTATTACTTAAAGAATCCTTAGCTAATACGCTAATCTGGTAAAAATCTAACATGCAATCTCGGCCGCAAGGAGTGTTAGAAATGTTTTTGCAGCTCCTCATATCCCGCAACCTTCAGTGGGGTGCCGGTAGTTTGGGGAGAATGGATTCATTTACATACAAAGCTAATAAAAATAGTACCCGTGGGCTCGATAGTCAAAATTAACTGTGTCTGTACTAAATTTAGTTTGTACTAAATTTTACTGATACTAAAAGCACACAATGCAAGAGAAACGGAATTGGTTATGAAAATGATGGGACCATGAAAGAAAGAAGGCGACAAAGTAGAAAAAAATGAATATAAAACAGGTAATTTTTTATTTAGATCTAACATTTGATTTAGACAAAGGAGAGCCTAAACCAAACAGTAAAAAAAAAAATGATAATAATATACCTATTTACATTAATATATTGGAACGATTGTTATGTCCTATTTATTCAATATTTTCGATAATATATATTAAAGAATTGCGTCTTGTTGTCTCTTAGGAATGATTCAATAAATAAGTTTAATCTTTCTATCAGGTTATAAGAATTTTGTTTGTAATTTTCTTCGCTATTCACCTCTATATTCGCCCCAACAAAAGAACATTCTAAACATGTTTTATTTTATGGGTAAAACACGTCCTTAGAGAACCTGCAACAACGTGTCTCTTGTGAAGTCATTGCGTATAAGACACCGTCTGGAACCCTGTTTTTTCTTTTCTAGACAGACTTGTTACTGGTAATGTGAAATGGATCCTTTATAATAACGTTAAATGCTGCCGTCGGTGGATCAGTCGAAGTAAATAGACCTGCTCAGCAAGTGAGCGGTGGACTTCCTCCAAAAAGGATCGTGTTGCGTGAATAGTGGATATTCAAGGAATCGTCCATTATGAACTGTTTGACCCTAATCAAACAACCATCTTTTATCTCTATGGCAACCAACTTGGTCGTTTGAAAACAGCATTCGATAAAAATATCTTTCCTTCGTCAACAGAAAAAGATTGGTTTGGTTGGGTTTTATGGCATACCAACCATTGTGGGTTATTTAATGCCAAACTCTCTCCATACATATATATTAAATATTTATGATTTGGTCTTGTTGGGTCTTATGGCATATCAGCCATTGTAGGTTATTTGATGCCAAACCCTCTCTCTATATATGTATTAAATATATTTATTTGGTTTTGTTGGGTCTTATGGCGTATCAACCATTGTAGGTTATTTAATGCCAATTCCTCTTTATACATTTATATTAAATATATATGATTTGGTTTTGTTGGGTTTTATGGCATATCAACCCTTGTTGGTCATTTAAAGCCAAATCCACTTTATATATATATATATATTAAATATATATGATTTGGTTTTGTTGGGTCTTATGGCGTATCAATCGTTGTAGGTTATCTAATGCCAAATCATCTTTATATAGTAAGTAAAGTAGGGGACCTTGGTATGACTCGATATGAGATTGAACCCTAGTCTCCTGCACCATTGGCTAATACTCTACTCATCAGACCAATGGCCCAGTTTATACATATATATTAAATGTATATGATTTGGTTTGGATTGGGTTTTATGGCATATCAACCATTGTAGGTTATTTAATGCCAAATCCTCTTTATACATATATATTACATATATATGATTTGGTTTGGTTCCGTTTTATGGCATATCGACCACTGTAGGTTATTTAATGCCAAATCCACTTTATACATATATATTAAATATATATGATTTTGTTTGGTTGGGTTTTAATGGCATATCAACCGTTGTAGGTCATTTAATGCCAAATCCACTTTATATATATATATATATATATATATATATATATATATATTGAATACATCAGATTTGGTTGGGTTGGGTTTTATGCTATATCAACCATTGTAGGTTATTTAATACCAAATCCACTTTATACATATATATTAAATATATAGGATTTGGTTTGGTTGGGCTTTAATGGCATATCAACCATTATATATATATATATATATATATATATATATATATATATATATATATAGTATGGTAGAGTTTTATGGCATATCAACCATTGTAGGTTTATACATATATATTAATTATATATATGATTAGTAAACACATTTTCCCGATAACATTCTTGAGCTCTTTTTTGCACCCAGTTAAATGGTTTCATGTATTGTCATATAACAGTCAGAATTTAACACCAGTCACTTGTCTGCACGCATAGTTTGTTCTATTTGACGCATAGGTAGGACTCTATCAAGTGCTACCACTCCTGGCCAGAGTGGACCTCGGAGTGATGGCAAGGTAGAGGTGCTCCACATTCACGGAATCCTCGAGTCTGGAGCCTCGATATCAGATGATTTAATGTTATACCAAGGATAATCCTTGGGGGATGATCTTAATCCTCTGCAGAGATGCAGTTGGTTTATTCTACAACCCCAGCCGACCTGGTTGGACAAAAAGGGAGCCATTCTCTATCACTATAATTCCCGTCCTCACACGGCTTAATCGAGTAAAAATCTCTTAAAGAAGATCAGTTGGGAATACTTGCTTCATCCTACAAATTTTATTGGCCTTTTTCTTCCAGATTATCCCTTATTTAGCAAACTACATTTCGATGGTGTTAGGTTGACCTCAAAAGAAGATGTTGAACACGAGATAATCGCATATCTTACATGAAGAAAATGTCTTTACCCTGGCAAAGGCAAGAAGCAGACGATACCTGCACAAACATTTACTGACGTGGACAACGCTGATGACATAGCTTCTAGCAAATACACCCACCAAGACCGAATCCCTGCTGCATATTCTGGGGCAGGCAGCAAGTGGTATAGGCCTCCATATCATATTTAACAAACCCTCCGCTCGGGCAGGATTTGAGACAAGGTCAATTTTTAAGCAGAGTTTAACAGGTTTCAATTCAGAGTTGTCCTTCTCCTAGATTAGTTGCCTCACCAAGGCTGAAGAACCAAGTCTGCCCTACTATTTACCCATAGATGGAGGGAAAATAATTAGATTCATACCTTTCCCAAGGGTATTAGTGCTATGTGAAACGCAATCAGTCTCGTCCAAGGTTTGAACTCGTGTCGCCGTGTCCATTTCCTACGAAGATAACCATTACACCACGGGCACGTCCTTGGTATAGGCCTCTATATGAAAGCAGACACAACGGACTTCATGCGCTTTAATCAAAGAGGTGACATTCCAGACTAAATGATGGCTCTCTGAAACTAGTGAACAAGTTCAACTACCTCGGGAGCCACGTCTCATCTACTGAAAATGAAATCAATAAACGACTTGCGAAGGCATGGACAGTCATATCGATAAGTTATCAGTCATATAGAAATCAGACCCATTCGATAAAATAAAATGCAATTTTTTCTAAGCAGCGGTCGTATCACTACTACTATATGGATGCACCACATAGACGCTGACTAAACCTATAAAGAAAAAGCTTGACGGCAATTGCCCAAAATGCTACGAGCTATACTGAAAAAATCCTGGAAGCAACATCCCACAAAACAGCAACTGTACAGCCACCAACCTCCCATCTCAAAGACAATCCAAATTAGACGAACAAGAAATTCGGGACGCTGCAGGAGAAGTAAGGACGAACTCATAAGAGACGTTCACCTATGAGCCCCTTCACACGGACGAGCAAGTATTGGGCGACCAGCTAGAATTTGTTTTCAACAGCTCTGGACGGACACAGGTTATTAGTCTAGAAGACCTGCCGGAAGCGATGGACGATAAAGAGGAATGTCCAGAGGGAGTGCTTGCGACACGGCATAATGATGATGATGATGATGATCATCGCCTTTAAGGTTGCTGAGAGAATGAGACACAATGAACTAATGGAGGCCATATTGATGATTAAATTTCCGAGGTGAATTCAATAAGTTTCCAGACTTTTTCGTATGGGCATTTAAAATTGCCGTAGACTCTTGAAAATCTTCTATATTATTGCTATACCTCTTAGGAAATGACTGACCAACTGTTATGATTTCAGGTTCAAATGAAAAGCTACAGCAGCAACTGGAATACACCCTACTAAAGCCTGATTGTCACCGCTGCTGAATTTCAAAATTGCAATCTGACACTTTACAAGAACGATATGCAATAAAATTCTGTTTTAAACTTCGAAAAAGTGACACAGAAACGTATGGAAAACTTCAGACTGCTTTTCGAGCATCTTGCATTAAAAGAGCATCAGTTTTTGAGTGGTATAAGAGATTCAAGGAAGACAGGGAATCTGTGAGGGATGATGAGAGGTGTGGGGGGAGTAAGGAAGTCAATATACCAAAGTTGATTAGCCAAAGGGTTAGGGTTAGGGTTACTATGTTGAGGTTTTAAGGGAGTTCAGGAAGAGACTCCGTCGGAAGAGGCCAGCACTCTTGAAATCGGATCAGTGGCATTTCCAGCAGGACAATGCACCAGTCCACAACTCCACCCTTGTCACAACTATTTGACTAAGATGGGTATCAAGACAGTTCCTCATCCTCCCTATACTCCAGACCTTGCTCCCTGTGACTTTTGGTTATTCCCTAAGCTCAGAGGTTGTCGTTATGAGACAAATGAGGAAATGAAAGAGGCTGTTCACGAAGGTCATTGACACGCTCACACAAGAGGACTTCCATGGGGCCTTCCAGAAGTTATGGAACGGTAGAACAAGTGCATTGCAGCCAGAGGAGATTACTTCGAAGAGGACTAGAGTTTCATGTGTGTACTATCAATGAAAGCGCCCATACGAAAAAAGTCTGGAAACTTATCGTATGCCCCTCGTATCTGTAGATAAGTTTTTTCATTTAAAATCTATACTACAGGGTGGAACGATAAAATTGTCGTCCTAAAGAAAACAACACAACAGCTTTATTTGAAAACTTTATTTGAAAAAATCAATACAGGTAACTCAATTATATAGTAGAGCTGACATCTATTCAATGTAGCCGCCTTCAGCTTCAATCACCGCCTCGATACGGATCTGGAACTGGGAGGATGCCTTTTCCACAAGCGCCGGTGGGAGCTCGGCGAATACTCGGCGGATGGCGGCGATCAGGCATGCTTTGGTGTTGTGGGAGGTCATGTTGGTAATATTCTCGGCGTATGACCAAACGAAGTAGTCCAGCGGGTTCAGGTTGGGGAAGGAGGGAGCCAGTGAGAGAAGGGTACAAAGTCGTAGCACTCGCTCTGAAGCCAAGTCTGGGTCTCTTTGGACTTGTGGGCCGGCGTTGAGTCCAGCTGCCACACCCAGGGTCAGCCACCGGCCACCTGATTGCACTAGGGGATTACCACACTCTTCAGCACATCCAGGTACACTTTGGTGTTGACTTTCAAGCCGACTTCGTAGATGTGAGGTGGCATGATGTAGCCCTCACTTGAAACCACACCAAAGACCATAACCGTAGCTGGAAACTTTGTTTTCATCACCCTGGACACATCCCTGTTATTCGTGGCAATCCAGATTTGCATTTTGAGGGTGCTGGCAATGGTCCCGTTGTCATAACTTGGATCGGTAGAGAGCATGGGTTGTACAGCGGCGCGTTTCCAATCTCGCTCGTCGAACATTGTGTCACTTTCAGACATGATAGAAGGCTGCTATCGCTCTTGGGATTTGTACACAACTGGCCAACTAGTTGATGGTCTGCAACAAAAAAAAAAAAAAAAAAGAAAACCGGTTTTCATTAAACGGAAATGGAATCATGTCGTCTTTTCTAAGGCGACAATTTTATCGTTCCCCCCTGTATAAACTCGCAGATTACCCGACACAACATCTAGTCACTCGAAAACATGATTTTAACAAATCCATCAGTCAATGAACCATAGTTTGTTTGTTAACTCAAGTAAAAGAACTTTTAATCAAACGAAGAAAGTATACATTTGATCAACAAAGTGACTGTAGCAGGAACGATACAATAATCACAAAATATTCTTCAGGAATGAATAATATGTAAATAGCACAAGGCTATTTTAATATATCTGGGAATATAAAGAAAAGCTTAGAAAGGAAGCAGATGTTTAATGGTCTTTTCTTAAAAAGGGCATATTCTTGTAAAGAGGGTTCGGGAAATTGTAAATTGTGCCAGGAAGAAAAATATTATTCCATATGTTTTCTGGATTTGAATAACTCGCTAAATTAAAGATCGGAATGAGTAGCTAAACGTCGTGATGAACGTAGATATTCACGTCGGGTCGAGAGATACGCGACTTATGCCCACAAGCTAATAGTCATGTGACTCAAAAAAATGTATAAAAGAATAAAAGTAAAATTGGCGACCGTCGTCGAGGACGACCCGAAGGCTCACTTTTCAGTTGCTACTATACTGAGGTAGAGGGGAGCGCGCAACTCCTTTCCCGGGATTAATCCACTTTACCCTTGTATACGTACCTTATATTGCTGAGTGTTAAGCAAGGCGGTATCAAGTACCATTTTTAAAGTCTTTGGTATGACGCGACGTGGGATTGAACCCAGGTGTCCCGGACCGTTAGCGAACACTCTACCCACTAGAGGCTTCGGATCGCCTTCGACAATGGTCACCAACTTTACTTATAAAAGAATACATTTGTTCAATTAAAAAGGTTTGATTGGTTGAATTTTAGTTCATATGACGATCAAGAACATGAGATTCAGATACGTTTGATATCATGTTTCTTACACTTGATATGTAATAATAATAATAATAATACACTACGGTGGCCGGGGTTCGATTACCCGCTTTGGAAAGTCACTTTTTCGAGTCCTGGAGACTTGAGGAGACTTGCTGTCACTCAGCTCCAGTGAAAAACCATCAGCTAACGCTGATGTGAAAACTCTAATGAGTAAGTAATAATAATAATATGAGATATAAACGGATCAACTAATCTCAACCAGACGACCAGACCTAGAGATAGAGAACTTGCCGAAGAGTGGACTTTGTCATTCTGGCTGACCACAGAATAAAACTGAAAGAAATCGAAAAGGGAGATAAATACCAAGACCTTGCTAGAGAACTAAAAAAAAACAATGGGAAATGAAAGTGACGGTGATACCTATTTTAATTGGGGCACTCGGTACAGTCAGCAAAGGATTGGTACAGGGATTGGAGGACTTGGAAATAAGAGAACGAGTGGAGACTATTCAAACTACAGTATTATTGAGATCGGCCAGAATACTGAGAAGAGTCCTGGAGACCCGAGGAGACTTGCAGTCACTCACACTCCAGGAGAAACCATCAGCTAGCGCTGGTGTGAAAAATTCTCAAATGAGTAGAATAATAATAATAATAATAATAATAATAACAGATAAAACGCAACAAAATAGCATGTGTAGGTCGTGGATTGGTGGTTGGTTGGTTGGTTGGTTGGTTGGTTTTTATGGCATATCAACCTTTGTCGGTTATTTAACGCCAAATCTATATTTCGAACAATTCAGTTTAGCATAAGCTCGCAGTTTAAATGTAAGTACAGTTTAATTGTTAAAAACATTTCTATTTCAAGCTATTCAGTTTAGTCAAGCAGTTCTAATTCAGCTAATTCAGTTTAGTATAAGTACAGATTTTGTTTACACAGTTAAATGTCAAAACAGTTTTATGTTAAACAATTCAGTTAAGTGTAAATACAGTTTCAATGTCAAAAACAGTTCTACTTCAAATAATTCTGTTTATCATAAGCACACAGTTTAAATGTAAGTACGGTTTCAGTTTAGCATAAGCACGCAGTTTAAATGTAAGAACAGTTTATTTGTCAAAAACACTACTATTTCAAGCTACTCAGTTTAGTGAAACTATCCAGTTTAGCATAAGTATGCAGTTAGTTCTATTTAACCCAAAAATAGGACCCTATCAGGTGCTACCACTCCAGGCCAGAGTGGACCTGGGAGCAATGGCAATGATGGGGTACTCCGTATTCCCCAAAGCCCCAGCATTACTGGAACCTCACCATCGGATTGTTTAGTGTCATATCCAGGACATTCGTTGCGGGTGGGGTCTTACCCCTCTGCAGAGGTGTAGTCGGTGTATTCTACAGCCCCAGCCGACTGGGCAATGTGGTGATTGTGACGAAATGACAAATGATATACTAAGCAAATTCTGCAAAGTAGTGCAAAAAGTATATAAGACTGGGTGAGAAAGGGGATCCACTGGGAACTGTGCAAGAAATTTAAATTTGACCATACAAGCAAGTGATATATGCACAATTCGGAATCCATCCTTAAGAGACGCTAAAAATTCTCAAGGATTTTGAGATACAGGTCACCTAACCTCGGCTAGACGGCAAGACCTAGTAATAGCAAAAAAAAGTATATAATAAAAAGATAACCTGTTAAATAGACCACAGAGTAAAATTAGAAGATAGCAAAAAGAGAAATAAATATCTCGACCTTGCTAGAGAACTAAAAACCTATGGAACTTGAAAATGACTGTAATACCAATTGTAATTGGTGCACTTGGAATAATTCCAAAAGGGTTGATAAAGAGATTTGAAGACTTAGAAATCATTGATCAAGTAAAGACCATCTAGTCTACAGTATCATTACGATCGGCTGGAATACTGAGAAAAGTCCTGGAGACTTGAGGAGACTGAAACTCCTGGGAGAAACCCTCCGCTATTATAAATAAAAACTTTCAAAGAGTAAAATAACATCAGAAACAACAACAATAATAGACTCTCCCGTCGATCGCGGCGTATGATTAGTTTGATCTGGTTTTATGGCATATAAACCATCGTAGATTATTTAATGGCAATTTTATTTTTATGCATATAAACAGTTCTATAAGCACGCTGTTTAAATGTGAAAACAGTTATATTTCTAACAATTCAGCTTAGCATAAGTACACAGTTTAGTTCTATTTGACCCATAGAATGGACCCTATCAGGTGCTACCACTCCAGGCCATAGTGGACCTGGGAGCGATGGCAATGAAGAGGTACTCCACATTTCCCAAAGCTCCAGCATTATTGGAACCTCTCCATCTTTGTTTAGTGTCATATACAGGACACTCGTTGCGGGAATCTTACCCCTCTGCAGAGCTGCAATCGTTGTATTCTACATCCCCCGCCCCATCGATATATGAGAGCCCCACAATCAGCAGAAGATGTAAGCTGCTGGACTACCGACACAGATGATTAATTTATTGTGGCTGTTCAGGGTTCTGTAGAACCAGCCATGCTTTTTTGGATGTGCTGATAATAGAAGAATGGTGCACCTGTGTGCCACATATTTTTCTGAACAACACTCCTAGGTTTTTGAATTTAGTGTTTTTTTCTTCTCCTCGATAGTTTTGCTTTGGCGCGAACAGAAATGCAAACTGCCCCGTCTAGAATTTGAACTCGGGTCGACAATTCTATTCACGACGACAGTAACCGTTTTGCCACACACACATACATCTCTCTCTCTCTATCTCTCAATACATATTCATATATACATATATATATTGCTGAGGTTTATGGATCTCACTAGATCCCTTGGTGAGTTAATGTTGGGCCAAATTTTGCGGTATAATTAAATAGTGCTTAATATCAATGAGAGCTTTTACACACGCATGATATATATATATATATATATATATATATATATATATATATATATATATATATATATTACATGGTTATTTAGGTGACCCTGCGATTCATGCTTTATGCATTCGTCAGACACAACCATGTAATATATATATATATATATATATATATATATATATATATATATTATATATATATATATAACAAACAAGAAATTCTATATTCAATAAAAACGTTATAAAAAAGAATGTTCAAATGCCGGTAAGTAAAGCAGTATAAAAACTCAAATATTGTTACCTCATTACAGTTTATATATATATATATATATATATATATATAAGTAGAGAGGGAGAGAGAGAGAGAGAGAGAGAGAGAGGTGGAGAAATACTTGAGTCGGTCTATCTACTTCTGTGTACTTGTGTACATATATATATATATATATATATATATATATATATATATATATATGCATGTGTGGCAGCGCTTATTATCTACATACTGTGCAATTTTCTCAGCTACACGTTGCAATCTGGCTTATTATGTATGCAAAAAGTGCTCCCAGCGCCCTCTGGCGTCAAACAGGGGAACGGATTCCAAGTCCAGAGCGTAAGCATATTTGTCGTTAACTTTTATTTTTATTAAACTTAATTTCGTCCCTGTTCGACAGACGGGCTGACTGGACGTGGAACCTAAGCCGAAGGTGCAAAGGTCGTATCTTATTAAATGGACTCCACCCTGGCTCCATTCCCTCGACCCCATTTTTAACGATGACGTGGCGGTTTTTATTCGTCATCTAAAACCTGCGCTGCATGTCGAATATCATTGACCAGGTCCTGATGTATCTACAAGTAAAATTAATGACGAACTAATTGTCTGTTGGCTGATCGTCCATGGCAGCTCTTCTTTTATTTTGGTCCGGGGAGAGTAAGGAGGGAGAGCATTGACTCGACCAAAAACTTAGAGCGATGGAGAACAATTTATCTTAAATATATGTACCACACACACACACACACACGGAGGCGTGGTATGTTCAACGGTTATCGTCTAGGGGAATAGATTAAACGAGTCGAGTTGAAATCCTGGACGAGGTTGTTTGCGTTTAACTTTGCTCAAAAGCCATTGGTAAAGGTATGAATCAATCTTTTCCCCTCAGTTATCGAGAAACAGCATGGGTTCTTTTGCCTTGGTACGGCAACTGGTCTTGGAGAAGGAAAATACTTAAATGAAAACAGATTTACTCTGCTTAAAAATTGATCTTATCTCACAACCTGCTAGTGGCAGAGAGATTTGTTATATATATATATATATATATATATATATAATTAGCTGACTGTAGTCGAAGGTTGTCTGAAAGCTCCCTTTTCAATAGCTACTACACTGAAATGAACCAGTTTTCTGAACTGGCTTATTTGAGCATTGTCAATTTTTGCTTTGGGTGATTGCCATGGGAATATTTCGTGATGGTATTAATAGCAATTCAATTTCTCCCTTAAGTTTTTTTTCTTAGCCATTTTCCTGTAATTTCGTGTGCAATTTCGTTAGTTTTTATCCCTAGATTTTGAGTTCCTATTATTATTATTATTATTATTATTTATTACTCATTAGAGTTTTTCACATCATCGTGCGCTGATGGTCTTTCACTTGAGTTTGAGTGACAGCAAGTCTCCTCAAGTCTCCAGGACTCTTCTCAGTATTCTGGCCGTTTTCAATAATGCTGTTGTTTGGATGGTCTCCACTCGGTCGCCAACTTCTAAATCTTCCAGGCCTTTTAATAATCCTTTAGTTACCGTGCGAAAGGCACCAATCACAATTGGTATAATTGTCACCTTCATGCTCCACAGTTTTTTCAATTCTCTAGCAAGGTCGAGGTACTTATCTCTCTTTTCACATTCTTTCAGTTTTATTCTGTGGTCTGTCGGGACAGCAAAGTCGACAATTATCCAGATTTTCTTTTTTTTTCTTTTGTTGATTATTATAAGATCTGGTCTTCGGGTCGAGATTAGGTCATCCGTTTGTATATCAAAGTCCCACAGGAGTTTGTGAGTGTCATTTTGTAGGACAGGTGCTGGGTTGTGCATATACCATTTGTTGGCATGGTCAAATCTAAATTTCTTGCACATTTCCCAGTGGACCACCTTGCCCACCCAGTTGTGTCTAGCCTTGTACTCCTTCTGTGCCAATTTGCTGCATTCGCTTATTATATGATTGATGGTTTCATCTCTGTCACCGCATAGTCTGCACTTGCTATTTTGTTGTGTCTTATCTGTCCTCGCTTTGATATGATTGGTTCTTCTTCTTCTTCTTCTTCTTCTTCTTATTATTATTATTATTATTATTTAACTACGTGTCACAGTAAGTTTTCTCAGGTCTCCAGGACCCTTCTCAGTATTTTAGCCGAATTTTACAATGCAGTGGTTGAATGGTCTTGATTCGTCCAGTCTTTTTCTCAAGTCTTTGGAGACCGTCCCGAGTGTATCAACTACAATTGGTACCATCTCATTTTCTACAGTTATTTTTGTCCTCTAGCAAGGTTCAGGTATTTTGTTTATCTTTTCGTTTTCTTTTATTTTTGCGCTGCGGTCCAACGTGATGGCAAAATCCAACAGATGACAAGCTCTTTCTTCTTATTAATTAACACTAGGAATGATCTCTGTCCATGATTAGGTGATACGTTTGTATTATTTGATTAAGGTAATTATTAATTATATAAATCATTTTTCGTTTATTGTATTTTATAATTTAGTTTGGTTAGGCTTTGAACTACTCGTTATCTCTTGGTTCAGGTATCGTAGTCAGACGGGGGAGTTGCAAACCTGCGAGAAAAGGATATGACAATCATCATCTGTTATAATAAACTCCCAGACAGGAAATGAGACTGGACGCACAGTTGGAGAGAATTGAGTGGGTGGATGATGTCATGCACGGAAGAAATGGTCGGAGAATTTTAAGATTTTGAAAGGACAGGTAGTTGAAGTTCGACCGTTGAAGGTAGCGGTTGTGTTTTTCGGATCTGATCAGATCAGATCATTTTGGGTCTCGACCGGCAGAGATGAGTTGAGTTCTTTGACACTACAAAATGTGCAGCGCGTATTCAATATTCGTTTTGTGCGTCTATTAACAGAGATTCAGTTTGTCGCTTGATATATCCATACAGTTTTTCTGTTTTCTAGTTTTTGTTGCTTTTCGATATGACTTCGTTTGTCAGTGCTCTTACTGGCTGCTGCAATTAATCTTGCTTTGCTCTTTTCATTATATTTCTCTAGTCCTTGTATTGAGGCATTTGTTACATGGCCATGATATGGCTATGTGAAACGTACATAGAATGTTCATAACATATATACATAGAACATAGGAATCCCGAAACACGAAAACCACTTACGACTTCTTACTTCAGGTACGAAACTTTTTATTACCTTTGAGTTTAAAGGTTCTTCGACATTAGGAGAGAGATACACATTCTTTCTATTCTGGCTTTTTCATGTCCCCCCATCAAGTGCGGCACCCGTAGCGCGCAAATTCGTTTGGTCTCTGCGAGCCCCGAAAGTTGACCCTTCTCGTTCGGTGTCTAGTTCTTAACTCAACTAACAGACTTTTTCAAATCTCCCCAAATCCTCCGCGCGCTTCCGGTGCATGACGTCATTCACATCCCCCTATCTGGGATTTTATTTTGACATCTCTGAATGTCACGTCCGCACCCCCCGCACCCGCGCGCGCGAACACCTGCGTTAATGTTGCACCTAAGTAACCCATGCACTGAGCCGAAAGGTTCTCAGCCTAACTAAACCGAAAGGCATAAAACGAAATCCCTCGGCCATTATATTACACATTAACACCATCTTCAACGCAGGGGAGTCTCCTTCCTCCTTCTTTTCTTGATTATTTGGGTGTTAGGTCCTTTACATCATCAATTTCCTTGTCCTTGGGTTCATTTATCTGGGTTCCTTTAATTTAAGAATGGTACAAAGGATCTTCCTTTGATGAGATTTCTACTCCACTGTATGGTTTCAGGAATTTTTCTTGTCTTTGTTTACCCAGTCGGCTGCGGGGAGGCTGTAGAATACACTGACTGCACCTCTGCTGAGGGGTAAGACCCCCCCCAGTGAGTGTCCTGGATATGACTCTAAACAATCTGATGGTGAGGTTCTAGCAGTGCTGGAGCTTTGGGGAATGCGGAGTACCCCTTCATAGCCATCGCCCCCAGGTCAACTCTGGCCCGGAATAGTAGCACCTGATTGGGGTGTCCTCGTGGTGTAATGGTTAAAGCGATGCACTGCGGAATCGTAGTACGCGAGTTCGTACTCCAGTCGCGCTATTACATTCACTTTCGGGCAAATACCCTTGGGAAAGGTATGAACCCCCTTATTCTCCCTCCAGCTATGGGTAAATAGTAGGACAGACTAGGTTCTTCAGCCTTGGTGAGGCAACTAGTCTAGGAGAAGGAAAACTCTGAATTCAAACCTGTTAAACTCCGCTTAAAAATTGACCTTGTGTCATATCCTGCCCGAGCGGAGGGGTTGGTAAATAGTACCTGATAGGGTCCTATCTATGGGTTAAATAGAACTAACAGCATACTTATGCTAAACTGAATTGTTTGTGTAAACTGAATAGCTTGAGATAAAAATGTTTTTGACAATTAAACCGTACTTACATTTAAACTGCGTGCTTATGCTGAACTGAATTGTCTGAAATAAAACTGTTTGACATTTAACTCTGTGTATTGCATTGTCGGCTGGGGCTGTAGAATACACTGACTGCATGCTTATGCTAAACTGAATTATTTCAAATAGAACCGTTTTTCGACATTAAAACTGTATTTACACTTAATTGAATTGTTACATATAACTGCTTAAATAGTTTGAAATAGAAATGTTTTTGACAATTAAACTGTACTTATGCTAAACTGAATTGTTTTAAATAGAACAGATTATATACATAAAAATGGATGTGGCGTTAAATAACCTACAGAGGTTGATATGCCATAAAACCCAACCAACCAACCAACCAACTTGTTTTTGTGATTTACTCTTTTCTTATCTTTTCTTTCATCTTTGTTTGTTTGATGGCGTATTATTATCATTATTCACTCCTTTAGAGTTTTTCATATCAGAGTTAGTCTCCAGGACATTTCTCAGAATTCTGGCTGTTCTCCGCAATGCTGTCATTTGGATAGTCTCTACCTGTCCGCCAACTTCCAAGTCCTCCAGGCCTTTTTATAATCCTTTTGTTATTGTGCCAAAAGCACCAATCACAATTGGCTCAATCGTCAGTTTCATGTTCCACAGCTTTTTCAATTCTCTAGCAATGTCGAGGTACTTATCCTTCTTTTCACATTCTTTCAGTTTTATTCTGTGGTCAGCTGGGACAATAAAATCGACAGTTTTGCAAATTCTCGTTTTTTTGTTAATTATTATAAGGTCAGGTCTTCTGGCCGAGATTCGGTGATCCCGGTGTATGTTAAAGTCCCATAGGAGTTTATGTGTATCATTTTCTAGGACAGGTGCTGGATTGTGCATATACCATTTGTTGGCATGGTCAGATTTAAATTTCTTGCACATTTCCCAGTTAATCCCCTTGCCGACCCAGTCGTGTCTCGTCTTATACTCCTTCTGTGCTAATTTGCTGCATTCGTTTATTATGTGATTGATCGTTTCGTCTCTGTCACCGCATAGCCTACATTTGCTATTTTGTTGCGTCATATCTATTTTCGCTTTGATATGATTGGTTCTTATGGCGTTGTTCTGTGCTGCTATTAGGAGAGATTCCGTTTCTCTCTTAAGGTTTCCTTTCCTTAGCCAGGTCCAGGTTTTCTGGTGTGAAATGTTGTTTATTAGTCGTTTAAAGCGGCCATATAGTTGTTTTTTCCCATTTTTGTTTCCTAGTTGTTATCATTCTATCGTCTATTGTGCTGTCAGTATCGTTCGCGTTTTTCTATGTAGCCTTCGAGGCGTTGTATCGATGCGTCAACGCTGTCTTCGATACTAGCAAGTCCTCTTCCTCCCTCTTTTCTAGATACATATAGTCTGTCAACGTCGTCTCTGGGATGTAATGCCTTATGAGAGTTTTCCATACCAGGGTTAGCCGATGCTTTCTCACTGGAATTTTCTCAAGTCTCCCTGTCTCTTCTCAATATTCTATCCTATCTCAAAAATGCTGTAGTTTGGAATGTCTCCACTCGTCCTGTTATTTCCAAGCACTGGAGTCTGAGTAACAGCAAGTCTCCTCAAGTCTCCAGGACGCTTCCCAGTATTTTATTCGATCTCAAAAATGCTGTAGTTTGGAATGTCTCCACTCGTCCTCTTATTTCCAAGTCTTCCAATCCCTGTACCAATCTTTTGATGTACCGAGGGTACCAGTTACCCCTGGTATTACCGTCACTCTCATGTTCCATAGTTTTTTCAGTTCTCTAGCAAGGTCTACGTACTTATCTCTCTTTTCGTTTTCTTTCAATTTGACCCTGTGGCCAGCCGGAATGGCCATGTCCACAATTCGGCAGGTTTTCTTTTCCTTGTTGTCTATCATAAGATCTGGTCGTATGGCCGAGATTAGATGATCCGTTTATTATTATTATCATTATTATTATTGTTATTGATTTTTGTTGTTATTTACTTTGATTAGTTGTTAGAAAAGTAGTTAGAAGTCATCTCTGCTCTAAATGGCAGGTCTCTTGAATTAGAAGACAAATTCGCATTTGGTAGCCATATCTCATCTATTGATAGTGATGTTAACAAAAGCGAGGACTGTTATAGACAGGTTCTCGATCATAAGGAAATCTGATCTCTCCAATAAAATGAAACAGGATTTTTTCTAAGTCAGTACTACTGTGTCAGTACTACTATATAGATGCACTACCTGGACGCAAACAAAACGAATAGCGATAAGGCTTGATTGGAACTACACAAGAATGCTACGTGCTGTTTTGAAAAAATACCTAAAGCAACAGCCGGTGGATGTATGGCTACTTACTTCCCATTTCACAAACCCTCCAAGTATGACGATCAAAGTATATGGGACACTGCTGGAGAAGGTAGGACAAACCCATGTGACGTTCTCTTATGGAATCCTAACCACGCATGCACCAGTATTAGCCGACTAGCAGAAATACATCAGTTCTGTTCAGGTACTGGGTACAGTCTAGAGGACCTATGAGGTGTGATGGATGAAAGAATTGTTAGTAATACATAGGGATACTTGGAAACATCTAACTTTATTGATTGATGCTAAACTGAACTGTTCGAAATAGAACTGCTTGATCATTTATCTATGTGTAAACAAATGTCATTGCAAATTTATGATAACAATGATGAGCCTTTAGAATCTGGTTGTTGGTTGGGGTTTGTGGCATATCAAACATTGTGGGTTATTTAACGACAAATCATCTTTATACATTTATTTTAAATATATATGATTTGTTTGGGTTGGGTTTATGGTATATCAATTATTGTTGGTTATTTAATGCCGAATCCTCTTTATATATATATATATATATATATATATATATATATATATATATCGGATTTGGTTTGGTTGGATTTTATGGCATATCAACCATTGTTGGTTATTTAATGCGAAATCCTCTTTATACATATATATCAAATATATAGGATTTGGTTTGGCTGGGTTTTAAGGCATATCAACCATTGGAAGTTATTTAATTCCGAATCCTCTTTATACATATTTCTCAAATATATATTATTTGGTTCGATTGGGTTTTATGGCATACCAACCATTGTAGGTTATTCAATGCCAAATCCTCTTAATACATATATATTAAATATATAGGATTTGTTATTTTTAAAAGAGCTACATCTCGTTTATTTACACACAATTAAATAGTTTTAAGTATTGCTTTCTAACACAGTTAGCTTTACTTGCACACTGTTAAATGGTTTCATATATAAACCGTTCTATTGACTCATTGATGGGACCCTAACAGGTACTTCTACTTCGGTCAGAGTATATAAATACAAGAGTCGTTCAAAATGTTCTATGCTTCATCCAGAAAAAGTCAGAGAGCCAGAAATGTCCTGGAAATGTAAACCTTTTACAATTTGTGCATTTGGGCCTTTCTTGCAGACAGCTTGCTCGTCCTCGAGGTCTTTGTTAAAAAAATTTCAACGATAGCTCTTCCTTCTGGCTGAGGCTTAGAACTTTTTGAACCCCTCTCGTAACGATCCACTCCATGGAGTGCCTCATTTTCTTCTTCTGGAGAATATATTGATCAATATACAGTAAGTCTGTATTTCCTCTTGTTCCCCTGTGAGATCATTTCTGCAATTCCGGGAATCAATCTGCGGATTACTTGCGAGTAATCGATTTCCTTCCTAATCCGCGCGAATAGGATCATCCACATCACAGGTAGATACGTTTTCGATCTATAGTTACTGGTGATTGCTCCTTTTCGGAGCTCTTTCAGGTTCAGAGTAGTAATTCATTCATTTAGTATAAATAGGCTGTTTAAATGTCAAAACGGTTCTATTTCAAGCTATTCAGTTTAGTTCTATTTGACCTATAGATAGGACACTATCAAATGCTACCACTCCGGACCAGAGTGAACTTCGGAGGGATGGCAATAATGAGGTACTCCGCATTCCCCAAAGCTCCAGTATTAATGGAATCTTACCATCAGATTGTTTATTGTCATATCCATGACACTTTTACTTTCTTTTAGGTATCTTTTCAATTTCAGGTTACCCAGTCAGCTTGGGCTGTAGAAAACACCAACTGTACCTCTGCAGAGGGGTAAGACTCCTTCATTACCATTACTCCCAGGCCCACTCTGGCCCGGAATGATAGCACCAGACAGGGTCCTATCTATAGGTTAAATAGAAAGAACTGCATACTTATAATTATTTGAATTAGAACTGTTTGACTAAACTGAATAGCTTGAAATAGAAATGTTTTTTGACAATTAAACTGTACTTACATTAAACTGCCTGCTTATGCTGAACTGAATTGTTTGAAATGGAACTGTTTTTGACATTGGAAATGTACTTACACAAAACTGACTAGTTTAATATAGAACTGTTTTGGCATTTAAATGTGTGTAAACATAATCTGTACTTATACTAAACTGAATTAGAACTTTTTTGATAATTCAACTCATACTAAACTGAATTAGCTCTGTTTGTCTAAACCTAATTGCTTAAAATAGAAATACTTTTGACAATTAAACTGTATACTCAGGCTAAATCAGATTGTTTGAAATAGAGCTGACTATTTGCATAGAAATGGATTTGGTATTAAATAACCTACAAAGGTTGATATGCCATAAGACCCAACAAACCAACTATACTTATACTAAATTGAATTTTTAAAATTAAAACTGTTTGACTAAAATGAATAGCTTGAAATATAAATGTTTTTATCATTTAAATTATGTACTTTGCTAAACTGAATTGTTTGAAATAGAACTGATTTGTGTAAAAATGGATTTGGCGTTAAATAACCTACAAAGGTTGATATGCCCTAAAACCCAAACAACCAACTAAGGAACCATTAATTCCAGAGCTAGTCTGAGATAGACGGACATAAATTTCTTTTCCTTGGTTAGGCAACTAGTCTAGGAGAAGGAAAACTCTGAATTAAAACCTGTTAAACTCCGCTTAAAAATTGACCTTGTGTCATATCCTGCCTGAGGTACGTACTCGATGATGACCTGGCGTTTTCTAATTCAGTTCTTATTTGATTGTTGCTCTGAGCGATTTCAGATGTATGTCCGCCTCAGGACCTTGTCCGAGTCTTTGCAATTTTTTTCTCTTGTTATTTATGCATTTAGCCATTTTGTTCTGTTCACATATATTGTTTAAAATTGTTCCCTTTGCATCTGGTTGTTGGTTTGTTCTCGTGTTTTCTCCCCCTTCTAGCTGTTAGAATTTTCTTTCGTTATTTTAGAATGCACCATTTAACCTTGGTTTTGCCTTGCCTAGTTGATTCATAAATGATAGCTGTGGAATAGGTAATTACTTTCTGAACGTTCATACATACATACATATATATATATATATATATATAATCATCATCATGTCGTACCGCTAGCACAGATATCCCCGACCCTCTCTCGCCACTTCTCCCTATCGTTCATCGCTTCTGTCAGGTCCTCAGGGCTACATCCCGTATACTCACAGAACTGCTGTATGTATGTTCGAGCTGGTCGTCCTGCTTTTGCTCGGCTATATGAGGGGGTCCATAGGAGTACATCACTTATGAGCTCGTCCCTGCTTCTCCAGCAGTGTCCTGCATGTCTGGTTCGTCTAACTTGGATTGGAGGCAGGTGGCCGTATAGTTAGGGATGGGAGGTAGGTGGCCGTATAGTTGGTGCTTTGTGAGGTGTTCCCGTCAGGAATTGTTCAATATTGCTCGCAGCATTCTTGTGTAATTGCCATCTAGCTTCTTCTCCAGCCGTTTTGTTAGCGTCCATGTAGTGCATCCATACAGCAGTATCGATACGACCGCTGCCTGGAAGAAACTGCGTTTTATTTTATCGGTCAGGTCTGATTTCCATATGATCGATAGCTTATTGTTAGCTGTCCATGCCTTCGTTAGCCGCGTGTCGATGTCTTTTTCGGTTGATGAGACATTGCTTCGTTGGTAGGTGAATTTGTCAACTAGTTTCAGAGAGGTTCCGTCTAGTGTGGAAATGTCGCCTGTTTGATTAAAGCACATATATTCAGTTTTGTGTGCATTGACATAGAGGCCAATACCTGCAACAGCTCGTTCCAAACTATGCAGTAGTGTTTCGGCTTGGTTTGGTGTATTTGCCAGAATCGCTATGTCATCGGCATAGTCGGCGTCGGTAATTGTTTTTGCGGGGTACCTTTGCTTCTTTTCTTTGTCTGCTCGAAGCCGTTTTCTTTGATTTTATCAATCGATGTTATATATATATATATATATATATCAGTGGCGACTCTAGCCTATTTTTGCTACTCGTGCCCCCCGCCCTCTGTCAACTTCAGTTCCCAACCCGTGGTCCGTGGACCCAAAGTAAGTCATCATAGTTGCTATTGCGTGATTCTCCATTGTATAGCACAGATTGACAAACGTACCTTGCATGGTGTTTTTTTTTGTAAACAATCAAGATACTATATAATTTGTAGTCTTGTTAATACAGTAGATAAGATAATTTTTTTTCTTTCAAAAGTATAGAAGAAAAGAGATGTTCATTACTATGACGAGAAAAATATGTTTATTAGAATAAAGAAACTGATGACAATATACACAGACACAGCTAGTAGTTTCAATTTCGCTTAAAATAAAGATTATTTGTACCTCACCATCAGATTGTTTAGTGTCATATCAGGACATTCGTTAGGGGGGTCTTACCCCTCTGCAGAGTTGCAGTCAGTGTATTCTACAGCCCCAGCAGACTGGGCAAGACCCCATTGTAACGTCAAACTTATCAGTTGTTTTCTTCACCCAAGTAGTATTATTGTAAAACTGCAGAGATCTTCTTCATGTTAATTGTTGGGGTGTCTTCCCTACAGATGGACTCGCCCTCATGTGACATATACCGGTTAACCTCTCTTCCGCGCAGTCTCGGCGAGCCGTCACCAAGAACGGACGTTAACTTTCACGATTGTGTTAAGCTGAGGAGGGTTTCTCCCAGCTATTGTTTATGTACTATTTTCCTTCAATATATTTCTTATCACTCATTTCCGAGTCGTGTTATCATTTGAACCTCCCCTTGACCATAACATTAATATAATACCCAATTTCACCTTAGTTATATCAGTATAATTCCTAGCTAAATTGATGCTTTGTAATAATAATTATTTTATTTTGGAGGAATGAAAAATCTACAATGTCAAATTGTATAAAGGTATTTTTATTCTTATGTTTGATATTCTTAAACCATTCAGTAGTATTTGATGAGTACTTCCATAGAATAAATCTCGAATTATTAAAGATTTTAGTGAAGATTCTTTGTATTATATTTTTTTGTCTTAAACTTGGCTTTTTTTTGCTGGGTTCATCAATCTTGCCTGTTTATTATTTTCAAACTTCTGTTTATGACCCTTAAAAATGATATGTGCATTTTTTCTATATAAGTAAAAAAAAAAAAAAAAGTTGGCGACTGTAGCCGAGGGCAACCAGAAGGCTCCCTTTTCAATAGCTACTACACAGAGGTGTAGCGGAGGGCGATACTCCTTTCCATGAATTGCTCCACTTTACCCTTGATACGTACCTCATATTGCTAAGTCTTAATCAAGGAGGTATCAAGTATCATTTTAAAAGTCTTTGGTATGACGCGGCCTGGGATAGAACCCAGGTCTCCCGGACTCTTAGCAAACACTCAACCCACTAGACCAATGATCCAGTTTCTATTTAGTTTACCTAATTTATTTTTGATATTGAGTTTGATCAACCAACACCCCACGAGACACCAACTATACGGACACTCGCCCCCCACCACGAAAACTATACAAGTTAGACGAACCAGACACGCAGGACACTGCTGGAGAAGCAAGGACGAGCTCATAAGCGATGTACTCCTGTGGACCCCCACATATGGATGTGCAAAAGCTGGACGACCAGCACGAACCTACATACAGTAACTATGTGAGGACACAGGATGTAAGCCTGAAGACCTGCCGGAGGCGATGAATGATAGGGAGAAGTGGCGAGAGAGGGTCAGGGATATCTGTGCTGGCGGCGCGACATGATGATGGTGAGGATACATATATCGTATAAAGTAAAATAAATTTGTAAGGAGTGTCCTAATTTTTTAGATAAGTATAAAAAATATTTTATATCAAATGGTATTATAATTCATTCCCAGACAATTATTTGTTTTATTTTGTTTATTTTTGTTGCAAGATTTTTGTTTTTGATTTTATATGCTTTGTAAAGCAAAAGGAACGAGAGACTGGTGTAAAATTGATGAAATGCTGTGTCTGTGTGTTCGGTTTGAAAATTCCAATCTCCACTGTTTCAAATAAAATAAAAACAGTAGCGCTTCAAATTTTAAAAAAATAGTTGCGCTTCAAATTATGGTCTGCTTAATGAATTGGAGGGAAATTTGAATTCGAAAGAATATTTTGACAAGCAGAAAAAAAAATCAGAAAGAACATTTAACTCGTACTGTGAAAACGTATTGATCTTTCTCCGGTTTTTCAAGAGTCGAAAAATCGAAATTCAAATATTCATAAAGTTATGATCATAACTTTTATCATAACTTTTATACATAATTATTTATTTATTGAGAAAAATATTTTATGGTAATTTGAACATTATTGTAATTTGAAAAATCAAGTTCATTTAAAAAACGGGTGACACTCTAGAATTGAATAACTCCTTTCTAATACGTAAGTAACAGGCATGTTTTTTATATTGTTTATTTTTCTTGTATTTCTGATATTTGTAGAAACTAAGTTTCATTTTAAAATGAAAATCGTTAACGAATTTCGTTAAAAATTAACGTTTGAGATGAATTCTCTTTTTACTGTCGTAATCAACACGACAGTTGTTTAATTCCCGTTATATTTGTAGTATCGGTTGATAAAAATTATTTAAAACTATATTTTCAAAGTTTTCTTTTTCAAATTGATTGCATATTAGTAAGTATAAACAAAAGTAGAAAAATTTATAAAATTTTCTTTATTTAAAAAAAAAACAGTATTGACGTTACAATTTTGTCTTTTTTCGATACTGTAAAACTATTAATCTTTAAGATATCGCGGGAGAACTTTTAAGCAAAGAGCTTTTTATATTTTTTTATGTCAAATAAAATTTCTTGGTTTGGATTTCTGGATTTTAAAATTTATTTACCAATTTTTTTTCCATCTTGAAAATCTTCAACTGTATCGTCCAAATTTGTAGACGATCTTCATTTTATCAATATCAGAATTCATCTTTTATCTGCTTGATAACTTTTAATTGTTAAATCACATATTTTTCTGCACAGAAAATATTTGCCATCTTTGTAAAAAAATTATTTGATTTGGCTGGTTGTTTGGTTTTTAATGGTATATCAAGCTTTGTAGGTTATTTAACGCCAAATCCATTTTTATGAAAATATTTCTATTTCAAACAATTCAGTTTAGCGTTAGCTCACAGTTTAATTGTCAAAAACATTTCTATTTCAAGGTATTCAGTTTAGTCAAACAGTTCTAATTCAGCAAATTCAGTCTACCGTAAGTACAGATTTTGTTTACATTCAGTTAAATGTCAAAACAGATCTATATTTAACAAATCAGTTTTGTGTAAGTACACTTTCAATGTCAAAAGACAGTTCCATTTCAAATAATTCAGTTTAGGGCCCTATCAGGTGCTACCACGCCGGGCCAGAGTGGACCTGGGAGCAATGGCAATGAAGGGGTGCTCCGTATTCTCCAAAGCCCCAGCATCACTGGAATCTCACCAACAGATTGTTTAGTGTCATATCCTGGATACTCATAGGGCGGGGTCTTACCCCTCTGCAGAGGTGCAGTCGGTGTATTCTACAGCCCCAGCCGACTTAGCAAAGAAAAATTAAAATAGATTTTTTTAAATTTTGATTTTAAAAAAGAATTATTATATTTTGTTTAAATATTCAAAAAATTAACCCATATTCCTGAAAAAGGTAAGTAAATTATAATATATGTTTACACTATTTAAATCTACTCTGAAATGCTTTTTAAAAACTGAAACAAAAATCTAGAAATGGTAAAAATTTTCATTGGATCTGCCAAAACACCGGAGTGTTTCGGAACTTCTCACATGCTCTGTATTCTAATTTTCAAACACACATATTCACTTTTCAAGTTGAGTTGAACATGTTGGAATTGTGAGTTTTCCTTCTCTGTTGCCATTCAACGTTAAAGACTCAGTCTGCCCTACTATTCATCAATAGCGCTCGTAGTGTAATGGTTATTGTCGTAGAAAATTGACTCGGCGACTTAAGTCCAAAACCTGGACGAGACCGTTTGCGTTTCAGATGACGTTAACACCCCTTAGAAAAGTATGAATCCAATTAGTCTCCTTCTAGCTATGGGTAAATAGCCGGACAGACTCTGCTCTTTAACTTTATATAAAAACTGGTCCCGGAGAAACTCTGCATTAAACACCGTTTTAAAATTGACCTTGTGTCATGCCCACTCTACCACTAGAGATCGAACCGGCATCCCCAGAATGCAGAAAGCGAACTTCTACCAATGGGCCACCAGTTCATGCCACACATAAGCGATGCTTGGCTTGGTTTCTTTATTTAACGGCATATTAACCTTCGTAAAATAGTAGATATACTATTCAACCCATATCTGCGGGCTAAGGGGGTTCATACTTTTCAACAGGGTGTAAATCCTCGTGGTGTAATGGTTAAAGCGATGGACTGCGAAATCGTAGTTAGTGAGTTCGAACTCCAGTCGCGCAATTACGTTCACTTTCGGACAAATACCCTTGGGAAAGGTATGATCCCCCTTATCCTCCCAGCTATGGTTAAATAGTACCACTACTGTTCTTCTAAGAGAATGGCTTCGGCATTAAATAACCTACAAAGGTTGATATGTCATTAAACAAAGAAACCAGACCAAACCTCAACAAAGTTAAATAGTACCCCTACTGTTCTTTAAGGAGAATGGCTTCGGCATTAAATAACCTACAAAGATTGATATGCCATTAAACGAAGAAACCAAACCAAACAAGTAAACCTGCACGAGTGAGTTCAAGTCTCATTGGTACCCCGTTTATTCGGCCTTGTGCCTCACCGAAGAAAAGAGCTTCGTAAATTACTGCTTTTCCCAAGAATATGAAACACTATGTGAAATGCTAACAGATTTGAATTCAAGGCGCCGGATATAACTTCTAGAGCGATAACCGTTATGCCAAATTTTATTTTAAAAGGCAGAAACCCCGTGAACCATTTCAAAGACTATTATCACCTCCGAAAGTCTTGATAATCATTTATTAATAAAAGAGGTTTACATTTTTGAAAACATACTGTAAAATAATTTTACATTTTTGGTAAATTTAATATTTAATATTAGTATTTATCTATTTATTGAGCTTTTTAGTAAGATATATGATAGCATTTATTTGAAGTCGGAGTAAGTGCAAGTCTTTACGAATTAACTTATATATCAGTTAGAGTAAAGTGTAATAAAACAAGGTAGATAATCACAAATTTAATAATTTATCGTGAATGAAAATTGAGACGGAAAACGGAAAAAAAAAAACAGGATGTCGAAAGGTGTTGGTCGGGAGGGTAGAGTGGAAAGGAAGGTGAAGAAAGAAGAAAGGTAAAAAGGAAGTGGAATATAATTAAATCTGTGACAAGGTAGGGTGGGTACGTGTGTTGGTATACCGGGTACACATCAGCTCTTAATTAGTAAAAACTAATGAAGCAAGAAATATAATCAAAAGTTTGAAAATTTACTCTGGACGAAAAACGGTAAAGAACAGAATAGAAGGTCTAAAGAAGGAAAATAAATTACAAAAAAAAAAAACGTGAAGGAAAGAAGGAAGGAAGGAAGGAAGATGAAGTTGGTAGGAGTGAATAAAAGTGAAAAAGAAAGGAAGATGAAGCATCAGTGAAAAATGAAGGTGAAGAAGGAAAGAAAGAAAAGTGAAGAAAGAATGGATGTGAATGAGGAAGGAATAAAGGAAAGTGAAAAAGAAAGGAAAATGAAGAATGAATGAATGAAGATGAAGGAGAAAAAAGAGGAAATAGAAGGGAGGTGAATAAAAAAGAAACGAATGAAAGTAAAGAGAAAAAGGAAAATGAAGCGAAAACAAGAAAGGAAAGTGAAGAAAAGAAAGAAGGAAAGTGAAGAAGAAATGTTTGGAAGGAAAGAAAGAAGGAAAGATAAAAAAGAATAAAGGTGTAGTAAATAAAGTATGAATGAAAGTGAAAAGAGGAGGAAGTAGAAGAACGAGCGAGGAAGGAAGTTAAAGTAAGAAAGAAGAAGAAAGAAGGAATTTCAGCGGAAAAAAATCGAAGAAAAATATGGAGAAAAGAAAAGAAAGGAAGTGAGAAAGACAGCGAAGAAGGAAAGAAGTAGAAGGGAGAAAACTGAGTGAAAAAGTGAAGAAGAAAAATATGAATGAAAGCGATGAAAGAAAGAAAGAACTTGTGAATAACATCGAAGAAAGAAAGAAATAAAAGGAAGGAAAGTAAGTGAAAAAGTGAAGAAGAAAAATATAAAGGAAAGAGAAGAAAGAATAAAAGGAAGAAAGTGAGAAGGACATTGAAGAAGGAAAGAAGAAGAAGAAAGGAAAATCGGTGAAAAAGTGAAGAAGAAAAAATATGAAGAACAGAGAAGAAAGAAAGTAAGTGAAAGGGATGTCGAAGAAAGAGAAGGAAGAAATCATCATCATCATCATCATGTCGCGCCGTCTGCGCGGATATCCCTGACCGTCTCTCGCCATTTCTCCCTATCACTCATCGCCTCCGGCAGGTCTTCAGGATTACAACCCGTGTCCTCACATAACTGCTGTATGTAAGTTCGTGCTGGTCGTCCCACACTTGCACATCCATGAGTGGGGGTCCACAGGAGTACATCGCTTATGAGCTCGTCCTTGCTTCTCCAGCAGTGTCCCGCGTGTCTGGTTCGTCGAACTTGTATAGTTTTTGTGATGGGGGGCAAGTGTCCGTATAGTTGGAGTCTCGTGGGGTGTTGTCGCCAGGACTTGTTTAATACTGCTCTCAACATTCTTGTGTAATTTCCGTCCAGCCTCCTCTCCAACCGCTTCGTAAGCGTCCATGTGGTGCATCCATATAGCAGTATCGACACAACCGCTGCCTGGAAGAAACTGCGTTTCATTTTATCTGTTAGGTCCGACTTCCATATGATCGAGAGCCTATCGATAGCTGCCTTCGTCAGTCGTGTGTCGATGTCCTTCTCGGTTGATGAGACGCTGCTTCCTAGGTAGGTGAATTTGTCGACTAGTTTCAGAGAGGCTCCGTCTAGTGTGGCAATGTTGCCTGTTTGGTTGTAACACATATATTCGGTTTTGTTTGCATTGACATGTAGGCCAATGCCAGCTGCAGCTCGTTCCAGACTATGTAGTAGTGTCTCTGCTTGATTAGGCGTATTCGCTAGTAACGCCAAGTCATCAGCGTAGTCGGCGTCCGTGATTGTTTTTGCGGGGTACCTTTTGCTTCTTCTCTTAGTCAGCTCAAAGCCATTTTCTCTGATTTTGTCGATCGAAGTCCTAAGCACATAGTCTAGACAGATGATAAAGAGGTACGGGGCTAGTGTGTCTCCTTGTAGTACTCCTGCAACAATGTCGAAGTATTCCGTGTCTCCATCTGGTGAACGTACTTTTACTTTGGTGTTTCTGTAGAGAATCATTATCGCTGCTACGGTTTCTTTTGGTAGGCCGTAAGCTAGTAGGATTTGCTCCATCTTCCCTCTGTGTATGGAATCGAAGGCCTTGGTAAAGTCGACAAATAGTAATGTCGCCTGTAAGTTTTTTGCCCGAACGCCTTCCAGGATTCTACGGGTGGTCAGTATTTGTGAGGTTGTGGATCTATTTCTCCGGAAGCCATTTTGGTTTTTCCTAAGGATGTTTTCCATTTTGGGTTCTATGCGGTTTCGTAGTAGGGCATTGTAGATTTTGGCTGCTATGGATGTAAGTGTTATCCCTCGGTAGTTCTTGGCTAGTCCGAGGTCGCCTTTTTTAGGGAATGGAAGGATGCATCCCTTCGTCCATCGTTCTATCCTATTTTGACTATAGACTGCGTTGCATTGCCGGAGCAGTATATCGTCGAATTGTCTCGTCTTCCACACTTCTGGGGGGATCTCGTCTAGCCCCGCCGCTTTCCTATTTTTAATTCTTCTGAGAACCGTGTCGAGTTCTTCTTTGGTGAAAGGACCTAGTTTTACGTCTAATTGCTTACTAGTGGAAAAAAGTGAAGAAGAAAAATAGGGAAAAGGACGTCGAAGAAAGGAAAAATTAGAAGGAAAGAAAGCCACAAAAACAAGAGAAGAAGAAAAAATGTGAAGGAAAAAGATTAAAGAAAGAAATAAAGAAAGTGAAAAGAACAGCGAAGAATTGAAGAAGTAGAAGAAAGGAAAGTCGGTGAAAAGTGAAAAAAGAAAAAAATATGAAAGTATGAATGAAAGAGAAAATGAAAGAAGGTGAAAAGAACATTGAAGAAGGAAAGATTAGAAGGAAGGAAAATCAGTGAAAAAATGACGAAGAAGAAAAGAAAATACGAAAGAAGGCAAACAAAGAAAGTAAAAGTAAAAAAGAAGGTGAAGAAAGAAGGAAGTTGAAAAAGGAAAGAAAATGAAGAAAGAATAAAAGAAATTCTTCTTTGATATTTAAGTTATTTTGTCTTTGAAAAATTTATCAAATTTGTTGACCTATTTTGGGACATGCGCAGTGAGTCTGAAATGTAATGGGGCTGGATTTATAAACAATTTATTTCCATTCCAAACAACAAACTGCTCTTTCAAAGTATTCCTTTGAGTCTAATGAACTTTCCTATCATTCTTTGCCATTTATCTAAGCACTGCTGGAAGGATTCTTCTGGGATGCCCACTCCCGTTCTGTTGTTACGGTCCTCTTGCTGGCTTCCACACCGTCAAAGGGGGTCTTCTAAATTAATTCCCTGAGCTTAGAGAAAAGAAAAAAGTCACTGAGTTCAAGATATGGTGAATAGGGAGGTTAGTCCATTCCGGTGATGCTCCTCCCGACCAGGAACTACGGGATGCTCTGTATACCTAGTCCCACTACTTTTCAGATTTGCCCAAATCTTCTGTGATAATCTTCCAAACATTGTCTTGCCCAATCGGCTGGGGCTGTAGAATACATTGACTGCTTCTCTGCAAAGGGGTAAGACCACCACCAACGAGTGTCCTGGATATGGCACTAAACAATCTGATGCTGAGGTTCCAGTAATGCTGGAGCTTTGGGGAATGTGGAGTACCCTTTCATTGCCATCACTCCTAGGTCTACTCTGGCCCGGTGCGGTAGCACCTGATAGGTTCTTATCTATGGGTCAAATAGCACTAATCTGAGTACTTATGCTAAACTGAACTACTTGAAATAGAACTGTCTTGACATTTAAACTATGGACTTATGCTAATCTGAATTGTTCGAAATAGAACTGTGTTTGATATTGAAACTGTACTTACGCTAAAGTGAATTGTTTTAAATAGAACAGTTTTGATATTTAACTGTGTGTAAACAAAAAGCTATACTTATACTAAACTGTATTGTTTGAAATAAAATTGTTTGACTAAACTGAATGGCTAGAAATAGAAATGTTTTTGATAATTAAACTGTGTACATGAAATAGAACTGTTTATTTGTATAAATGTATTTTGCACTAAATAACCCACAAAGGTTGATATGCCATAAACCCAAACAAACAAACAAACTAACATTGTTCTTTGTCATGTCCAACTGACTTGTGACCATTTGAACAGTCAACAGACACTACCCACACCACCATTTGCCTTACCTACTCGCTGTTGACCTTAATCCTACTTACTGAAAGCCTCCCGCTCCTATAGTCATATTTCACGTCCTCGTGCCATTATTTGAATCACTTTTGACACTTAAAAACAAGTGTACATGACATGGTGTCATCGACATACACTTGTTGAAGCATTTCAAGCGCTTGTGACGGAATTTTCCTCGACCGGACCAAAAATTTCAGGTTTATTCGTTTATCAGTGGTCTTAGCTAAACGACTTGAAAAACAGGTGTAAAAAATGCATGAAAAAATGTGACGGTTACAAAAAGTTAAGACTACAAGATATCATATTAGATGATAAGACAATCGACTTATCCCTCTTTCGCCCATAGCTCACCTAGTCCCATTACTTTTCAGATAGAATTCGTAACATTGACGAAAAAATGTTTTCAGCTTTTTATTCAGTCTCTCATAATAATAATGTGAAATATAATAAAAACTTCTTCGGCCCTACAGCTAAATTCTTCAGACATACAAATATTGTTGTATACTCATAATACATATATATGCGGACCATAATCAAACATAAAAGAAGGTGCCCGTGGTGTAACGGTTATCGCCGTAAGAAATGGACACGGCGATACGAGTTCAAATCCTGGACGAGACTGATTGCATTTCACATAGCACTAATACCCTTGGGAAAGGTATGAATCCAATCATTCTCCCTCCAGTTATGGGTAAATAGTAGGACAGACTGGGTTGTTCTTCAGTCTTGGTGAATTCAGAGATGCAGAGATGCAGCCGGTGTATTCTACTGCCCCAAATTTAGTACAGCTTATACAAGGCTATAAGGAACCCCTCTTAAACTAGTAGACAAATTCACTTACCTAGGAAGCAGCGTCGAATCAACCGAAAAGGACATCGAAACGAGGTTAGCGAAAGCATGGACAGCTATCAATAGGCTATCGACTATTTGGAAATCAGACCTAACCGATAAAATGAAACGTAGTTTCTTCCAGGCAGCGGTCACATCGATACTGCTATATGGCTGCACTACATGGACGCTAACAAAACGGCTGGAGAAGAAGCTAGACGCCAATTACACAAGAATGCTACGTGCAATCTTAAACAAGTCCTGGCGGCAACACCCCACAAGACACCAACTGTACGGCCACCTGCCCCCTATCACGAAAACTATTCAAGTTAGACGAGCCAGACATGCAGGACACTGCTGGAGAAGCAGGGACGAACTCATAAGAGATGTACTCTTATGGACCCCCACACATGGCCGTGCAAAAGCAGGACGACCAGCACGAACATACATTCAGCAGCTATGTGAGGATACGGGATGTTGTCCTGAAGACCTGCCTAGGGCAATGAACGATAGGGAGGAGTGGCGAGAGAGGGTCAGGGATATCCGTGCTACTAGCACGATATGATGATGATGATGATGATTTTAAATGCACGAGGAGAATTCGAAGAAAAAAAAAAGAGATTTTTCAGATTTTTTTTTGTTTCATAGCTGTAAAATCTGAATTCAAACCTGTTAAACTCCGCTTAAAAATTGACCTTGTGTCATATCCTGTCCGAGCGGAGGGGTTGGTAAATATGATAATCAAACATAATGATGAACTTCAATGAACGAACGAACACACTTCTTTATAAAAATATATCTCTCACACTTTATTCTCGAAATGGTGATGTTTCTTGTGTGTGAGAGGTGAGTTGGAGACGGGGGAAAGACTGCTACATACTGACCCAAAGTTCTTCTGACCATAGCAGCACTTCTTTCTCATCTTGGCTGGGTTGCTCATCCGTGGGTCACTGAGGGCCGCAAGCCCTCAGTCTGCAAGCTGATTCTTACGCTGGCATCTTGTCCTCAACTGACTCCAACTCCAACTGGAACTGACTGACCCAAGCCCTCTGTGGCACCTGGTTATATAATCGTCCACCTGCTTCTGCTTATTTAACAGGTGCATCTCTTGATTGACGGCTCGATCGAGGGTCAATATGTAAAAATATAAATCAAGTTCGAAAAGATATACGACAAAAACCTGCTTAGTAGTTTGGTTTAGTTTCGTGGCATATCAAACGTTGTTGGTTATTTAATTCCAAATCCTGTTTTTACATATATATCAAATATATGAATTGTAAACACATTTTGTAGATACACAAAGTTAATTGATTAAACAGTTCTACTTCTAACAATTTAATTAAGCATAAGTCAACAAAATTAAATGGTTTCAAGTATTGCTATGTATCACTAACAATTTAATTAGATATCAATCATTTGGTTCCACAAAGTTAAATGATCAAACAGTTCTCGTTCAAACAATACAGTTTAGCATAAGTCATTTATTTGCACTCAGTTTAAATGTCAAACAGTTCTATTTGACCCACAGATAGGACTCTATCAGGTGCTACCACCTCTGGCCAGGGTGGACCTGGGAGTGATGGCAATGAAGGGGTACTCCACATTCCCCTTTGTAACATCATTACTTGAGCCAGACCCTCATTGTGGTGGTGGTGGTGGTGGAAGTCCTAGCCCTCTGCAGAGATGCAGCCGGTGTATTCTACAGCCCCAGCTGACGGGGCTACAAATTTAGTACAGCTTATACAAGGCTATTTTAAATGCATGAGGAGAATTCGAAGAAAAAAAAAGAAAGATTTTCCAGATTTTTTTTGTTTCATAGCTGTAAAATCTGAATTGTTTGGAATTGGTTTATTGCAAAAATGTTCTTAGTCACGCAAAAGTATTTGTTTCGATGCTGTTCAAAATGGCAACAAATCAAACAGTGCTCCAGACATGAACAGAGGTCTGTCATCAAATTTTTGATGGCTGAGAAGTGCAAACAATGTGAAATTTATAGAAGAATGTGTGATGTATATGCAGAAACAGATTTTATGTTTTAAAAAATATTTACAAACGAACTAAACAAAATTTGCCCCGACGAGTCAATGGAGTGGAAGCATAATGACTTTCTGGTAAAAAAAACGTTTTGGGCATAGCAGTCAGTAAAGAAGGTCATGCTGACAGTGTTCTTGGACATGAAAAGACCCATCACTATTGATTTCCTTGAAAAAGGTCCAACTGTATACAGTGCCTCCTATTGCCATCTTCTTAATCAAAATTCACGAAAACCGGTTGGACAAATTTTAAAAATTAAAAAATTAAAAAAAAGATTCAAATTATAAAATATGAAGAAAATTATTGATGAAATTATGAGAAAATCCGGCAAGCACTGCGCTGAACTCAGAGTAGAACTGTTTTGAGCTTATAAAGGTCTTATCAGCTGTGCATACCGTGATCTCCCCAAGTAGAAATCGAACCAGAGACCTCAGAATGCAGAAGTAAAATTCCTCCACTGAACTACTGGTCCACATCGCATACGACCGATCCCAAATTAATTCGTCATGGTAAATGCGCGGCCAGTTAACCTAATGTGTCTTGTAGTTACATCCGTACCCTTACAGAAGACTAGATCACCTTCAGGGCCACGTATTTACCAAGACGAGTTGATTTGGTATCGCCTTTGTGCGATGTGTACTTGTATCTCAGTGGTAGTGTTTTGGCTCTGCATTCTGTGGTCGTTGGTTCGATCTGCAGTGGGGGAAATCACGGTATACACAGCTAATAAGACCTTCATAAGTTCAAAACAGTGGTTCTGTAGTCATGGGTTCGATTTCCAGTGGTGGAGATCACGATATGCACTGCTGATGAGACAAAATAAGGTCGAAACAGCTGTCCAGTTGTTCCGTATGTCGCACGCACTGTATCCCGGATTTTCTGGTCATGGTAATTAAAATTTTTGATATATAATTCCTCTATTTAAAAAAAGAATGTATGAAAAAGAAAATGTTTCAAATCCTGATTTCATGAAGTTCGTAAACGAGAGAAACGTAATAACTGATTTATAAACAATTTTTCAGATTGCCCAGTCGGCTGGGGCTGTAGAATACACCGACTGCACATCTGCAGAGGGGTAAGACCCCCTCCCATCCAATGAGTGTCCTGATATATGACACTAAACGATCAGATGGTGAGGCTCCAGTGATGCTGGAGCTTTGGGGAATGCGGAGCACCCCTTTATTACCATTGCACCCCGGTCCCACTCTGGCCCGGAGTGGTAGCACCTGATAGGGCCCTATCTATGGGTTATATAGAACTAACGGCATACTTATGCTAAACTGAATTGTTTGACTAAACTGAATAGCTTGAAATAGAAATGTTTTTGACAATTAAACGGTACTTACATTTAAATTGTGTGCTTATGCTAAATTGAATTATTTGAGATGGAACTGTTTTTGATATTGAAACTGTACTTACGCTAAACTGAATTGATTAATATAGAACTGTTTTGCCATTTAACTGTGAGTAAACAAAATCTGTACTTATACTTAATTGAATTAGCTGAATTAGAACTGCTTGACTAAACTGAATAGCAAGAAATAGAAATGTTTTTCACAATTAAACCGTACTTACATTTAAACTGCGTTCTTATCCTTGATTGAATTGTTTGAAATAAAACTATTTTCATAAAAATGGATTTGGTGTTAAATAATCCACAAAGGTTGATATGCCATAAAACCCAGGCAACCAACCAACCAGCCAACAACTTCATCAGAATGTTTTTTCCGTCTTATTTCATTTCCATCCTTTCGAATGTTTTGAATTGAAGATGAAGACATTCTCATCTGATTTTGCTAAGGACGAAAATAGTAGATATCTTCTAAATAAAGAAAAATGTTTTTAGATCTGTTCTAATTTAACCCCCCCCACAAAACAAAAACAAAACAAAAACAAAGCAAACAAACAAACGGAATTCTTCCGAACCTCAACTACTGAATAGTTGCACCACTTCGTCGCAAACGAAACGCATGGAGGAAAAAAAAGGAGATGAGAACTAAGTGAGGATGCTGTGTAGTGCTTTAAACAAATCCTGAGTGCAACACCCTAGAAAACAGCAGTTGTACGGCCACTTGCCTCTCATCTCACCAGCCATCCAATTAAGGACGAATGCAAGAGTGAGGTTGTCATATGAACGCCAATACGTAGTCGTGCCTGTGTTTTGTCTGTCTATTGACACATCAATCATCGTTTATGCCAAACGCATCTTGTACAATTTAACCTGTAGCTGTTGGGGATAAAAGGGTTCACACCATTCTCAAGGGCATTAGTCTGAAAGTGAACTTAATAGCGCGACTGGAATTCGAACTCGCTTACTCTAATCTTACAGTCCAGTATTTTAACCACTGCGACGCCACAGCCATCAGTGTTTGCCCATGAGTAAAATCTTACATTTATCAGACCTGTATGCACAATGGATACCGTCTCGAGTGACGGCCGATAGAGAAGAAGAGTGAGAGTATTTAAAATAATGATAACCCAAATCTTCGTTAATTTATTTCGAGCATTGTTCTTTGATAGATAGATAGATAGATAGATACTGAGAGAGATAGATAGATATACAGATAGATAAAGAGAGACAGACATACTGGAGTAGATAGTCAGTTTCTATCTCAGATAGATAGATTCGGGGGTAGAGAGAGAGAGAGAATGAGAGAGAGAGAGAGATATGTGTAGGTTCATATATATATATATATATATATATACATTTTGAGAGAGAGTTAAAGAAATCCATGGTGTCGGCATGCTTTGATGATGATGAGATTCGCTGTGCATGTCTGAGGGGGTAGGGCGCACCGGATGTATCTTTGGCATTACATTGTCTTTTACGGTCATTCTGAATTCTTAAACACACCAATCTTTTTTTTTTTTTTTTTATAAAACTTTTATTTTTCTTTCAGCCTGAAAAGAAACGGTGTTAGTATAAAGTAGTTTAATGAATAAAACTCCCATGAATAAAATGCCACACAAGGTAGAGTTTTGGGCGCAGTACAGCCGATTTGAATTTATTGAGTTTTCCTCTTGACAAGTTGTCTACCAAGTCAAAAGTGCCCAATCTGCCCTTTTACTTATCCATAACTGGTGGTTGGGAAGGGGAGCACAGAACGATTTATACTTTTGATACATATATATAAATACATATATAGATACATAAACATATATATATATATATACAGATATATATATACAGACATATATATATATATATACATATATATGTACACATATATATATACATGCATATATACATATATATATACATATATATTCATATATATGTATACATATATATATATAGTATTATTCGGTCCAGTTAAACCAGAGTTGGGAGTAATTCCTTCAGGACAAGAAAATCATTCAAGAGCTGAACATTTAAATTTTCCTGGTGGAGAGCTCAATGTAATTAATATTACAGAGCAATATTTCTTTAAGAAAAAAAGCAAAGACCGGTTAATTTAGGATTATAAATTTATTTCCATCCTGTTTTTCAGTTTCTGGTGTAAACCAAAAACACAAAGAAAAATATAACAGGACTTCTTCAGATCCAATGGATAAATAAAACAGAATAGACACGTGAGGGGGAGGGGGAAGAGATTAAGGAGTTACCTCCTCGTTTTATTGAATGGAACCACATGGATAAAAAGTGGACCTATGAATTTTGATGTACCTATGGGGGGATACGACTCTTCCCAAATAGCAGACCTTGTGGGTCCATATATATTGCATGTATTAAATAGAATTTTCAATTCAGATCAAGCAGGTCTTTACCGAGATGATGGTATAATATATATCCCGAATAGCAATGGCCCAAATAGCTCTAGTATACAAAAGATTATAAGAGCCTTTAAACTCTTAGGTTTTAAAATAGAAATATCATCAAACAATTTCCTGGATGTGACCCTAGACCTTTCTAACAACACCTATAAACCTTTTATAAAAATGGACCAGTCCCCTTCATATATTAACATCAATTCAAACCACCCTAAAGTTATAATTCAACAAGTTCCAAAAGCTGTAAATCTAAGAATAAGAAATCTATCAGCAAATGAAGAAATATTCCGAAAAGGTAGTAAAATGTATATTGATGCACTAAAAAGTAGCGGCTATAAAGAAAACTTTACCTATAAAGAAGAGAAGATGCCTAATGATAATAATAAAGAAATTAATAAGGAAAATAGACGTAAAAATAGAAAAAGGAAAATAATATGGTTCAACTCCCCGTTCTGTAGGCTAACTAATATAAATATAGGAAAATATTTTTTGAAACTAGTAGATAAACATTTTAAACACGGAAATAAACTACATAAAATATTTAACAGAAAAACGTTAAAAATAAGTTACTCTTGCACGAAAAATATTTTTCAAATAATTAATAGCCATAATAAATATATAACTAAAGATTTTCAGGATCAAATAAATAATAATAATAATAATAATAATAATAATAATAATAATAATAGTAATAATAATAACGGTATAAAAAAAGAATGTAATTGTAAATCCCGAGACAATTGTCCTATGAATGGACCATGTAATTTAAACAATGTAATATACCAAGCTATAATTTACCCTAAAGAGAATATTACAGATAAGAAAACTTATATCGGGTTAGCATCCACTAAATGGAAGGAGAGATATTCCAACCATAAATTTACCTTCTCCCACGAGCACCTAAAACACCATACGGCACTATTGAAACAATTCTGATGTTTAAAAAACAAAGGGTTAACCCCTGAGATAGAATGGTCTATTTTGAAAAAATCAAATACTCCAAATAGTTTTCACGGTAGATGCAATTTATGCTTGGAAGAGAAAATACATATTCTAATACATAAATGGCCTGATAATTTATTAAGTAAGAGAAGTGAATTAATAGCTAGATGTAGACATAAGACTAAATTTAAACTATAGACAAGAAATTTAAAAACATAGAAATAAATAGTGAAACCGAAAAAAAAAACGTATCCAACATACACACTAGGAAAAATAGGTAGCTAAATAAATGGTATCGAAATTACTATAAGCATTAATATTTCTCTTAAAAGTTAATTATCGAACTTAACATGAAAAGAAAAGAAATTAAACAAATAAATAAAAAAGTTAAATTACCGTAATTATAACTGACGAAATTTGAAAATAAAATGAATAGGTAAATAAAAAAACGGAAATTCAATAAAACGAGGAGGTAACTCCTTAATCTCTTCCCCCTTCCCCTCCCCCCACCTGCCTATTCTGTTTTATTTATCCATTGGATCTGAAGAAGTCCTGTTATATTTTTCTTCGTGTTTTTGGTTTACACCAGAAACTGAAAAACAGGATGGAAATAAATTTATAATCCTAAATTAACCGGTCTTGGTTTTTTCTTAAAGAAAAAAAAAGATATATATATACATGTATATATACATACATATATATATACACGCATATATACATATATATACATATACATACGCATATATCTATATACATACATATACATATATACATATACCTATATACATATACATATGTACATATATATATATACAAATATATGTATATATATATATATTCATACATATATGTTCATACGTATATACATATATATATACATATATTTTTATATACATATATATATATATATATACCTATATATACATATATATATACATACATATTTATACATATATATTTATATACATGTATATATACATATATATGTATATATAAATATACATATATATATATGTATATACATATGTATATACATATATATGCATATATATATATATATATATAGATACGTGTGGCAACAAAATCAACAATAATGGGTGCTGGTTCTCTCTACAGCATCTTATCTCCAACTCTGAACCTGTCTGAGGCACCGGGTTATATCATTGTTTGAGATCCACCTGCTTCTCGTGGGCGTAACATCTGCACACAATTCAACTCGTCCACAGTCAAGGTAATAACCTGATATCTTCGACCAGATGCACCTGTTATTTACACAGGTGCATTTCTTTTTTCTTATTTGACAGCTCGCCCAAGGGTCAATATGTTACATATATATATATATATATATATATATATATATATAGCGTTTAAGTCAACTGGGTTTCGATCCGAGCTACAGGAAGCTACTGTCTAGCCACACTGATGAGTTCTGATAGAACGAAACAGATCTGTCTGTGGATGACTATATATATATATATATGTATATGCATATATATACATACACATTTTGGTATAAAGCGAATGCAAACTGCTGTGTCCCAAATTTGAACTCGGGTCGCCGATTCCAATATACATACTGCGAATTTGGCAATGAATAATGCATAATAATATCCGTTCTGGAAACATCAACATCAAAATCTCGTTATCTTTGATTTAGAAGAAAATCAACATTTTATATTAAAAAAAAAATATCTTGGGGGTGTACTTATTTATGAGCGATAGGGCATCTGAAAAAAAAATTGTCAATTTCTAAACAAGGTGTTATCGATGGTGGTGTCACGTGACTTTTAAGAATGCGCTGTCTCGTGACTTAAGTGAATTTTGTAATTAATTCAGTAATGAGCTATGTTGTAGTGTTGTTGATTTTACCCAGCGAGCAATATGCAAGACGCAATTTTGATGCACGTGAGAATTCTGAATAAAATTTCGAGAAAATGGAATAATTGACGAGGTTGGTTGATAGATCAGTTTTTGTGCATTTAGTTCTCACAAGGTGTCCCAAATGTCTTTCCTTCTGCCAAAAACTATATAAGATAACATAGAGTCATCCACAGACGGGCTGTTTCTTTGTGTCACAACACTTCAGTGGGGTTAGACAAGCTGGACGCTTCAAGCTGGGATCGAAACGCGCTAGATTATATGTTACCCCGACAATATACCGCCCAGCAATTTGGCAAACTAACGTCAGGTGAGGAATTCAACGAATATATTTATCATATTTACCCAACCCGGGCAGGATATGACACAATGTCAATTTTTAAGCGGAGTTTAACAGGTTTGAATTCAGAGTTTTCCTTCTCCTAGACTAGTTGCCTCACCAAGGCTGAAGAACCTAGTCTGCCCTACTATTTACGCATAGCTGGAGGGAGTATAATTGGATTCATACCTTTCCCAAGGGTATTAGTGCTATGTGAAACGCTATCAGTCTCGTCCAGGATTTGAACTCGTGTCGCCGTGTCCATTTCCTACGACGATAACCATTACACCACGGGCACCTCCACAAACGAATATATTTATTATGTTTTCGTTTCTTTATATTTTCGCGATCTCTGATATCGGAGTGCTCAATTTGTTTGAAGAGCATTTGCGGTATGCGAGTGGCAGGCGTTAATTCCTTCGCCGGTGTGCTTACCCCACCACCCGGTGGAGGGGAGCGTATATATTGTCATTCACCGACAGACTATATATAATTATGGGGGTTTCCTAAGTTTCCTTTAAAGGACTTATTGTGCCCATGACATCAGAATTTTTAGGTTTACCCCTTCTCTGCTCTTATAGCATCGAGCACTTTTCTTATTAACTGTCTTATATATATATATATATATATATATAAACCTGTATAGTAAGAAAAGTAGCACAAGCTGTTATATGAGATTTTATTCTCTTTACCCGGCCAGCGTTGGGTAGCTCTTCTAGTAAGATTTTTTTTTATTTCGTAGTTTAAATTCTCTTTACCCGGCCAGCGTTGGGTAGCTCTTCTAGTAAGATTTTTTTTTATTTCGTAGTTTAAATTCGAAGATACAATGAAAATATGCGAAAAATAAGCTTATAATTTATAGTAGACAATATGCAAGATAATGCTCAGATTGATTTTATTGGCATATCAACGCGTATGAGGTTATTTTGTGCTTAGAGGATAGGGAATCGCATTTATAGTACATTCTTATTTAATTTTTTGTTTATTTCTTTTTAAAAAAAGATTTTTCTGTACAATTATTTGATATCAAGTTTTACTATATACTAAAAATAATTTGCATATAGTTGTTTGGTTTCAAGTATCTCTATCTAATACTAACATTATTTTTTTGGTTTCAAGTGATTATTTCTATTCAATAGTCATTAGTTTGCCCACAGGTATATGGTATTTAGTTACTAATAATAATCCTTCGTAAAAAATTATAGCTTCAACTGACTATTCTTAAAATTAATTATTTAAAGTTATATGGTGTAAAGTATTTCTATGTAATACGAATAATTTTAAACATATTTTGGATCCATAGATGGGAGCCGAAGAAGTACTACCACTCCAGGCCAGAGTGAATCTGGGAGTAATTACAGTCAATGAGTACTCCACGTTAACTGGAGTTCCAGGATTGGAGCCTCATCATCAGATACAGCTTAGTGTCGTGTCTAGGACAATTTTTTTGGGAGAGGGTTAGTCTTTGCTTGGAAGATAGTGAGTATTGAAAATCAACGGATGTCCCTTACGAAATGTTAATATTTTGTGCAAAAGTAAACCCGAGAAGCCGTAAATTTTGTATTTGTATCTTTGCATTTGTGGACCAATTGGCCTTTTGGCACTCTTTAAAGAAATGTTTTTTATGATATAGCCGACGACAATATTTGACGTGCCGCGTAAAAATTGAAGAATCAAGACTCAAAATAATTAAAGTAATCTTATCCCTTCTAGATTGCTTTAAATACGTTTTTTTAGCCAATTAGAATCATGGGAAAATCTTTTTAAAAATCTTATTTCGAGCCTACCTTAATCTTGTAAATAAGCCATGAAATACATAACTAAAGGGTGGAACAATAAAATTGTCGCCCTAGAAAAAACGACATGATTCCATTTCCGTTAAATTAAAACCGGTTTTCTTTTTTTGTTGCAGACCTTCTACTAGTTGGCCAATTGTGTACAAATCCCAAGGGCGATAGGAGCCTTCTATCATGTCTGAAAGTGACACAATGTTCAACGAGCGAGATGGAAGATGGGCCGCTGTATAATTCATGCTCTATACCGATCCAACTTATGACAACAGGACCATTGCCAGCACCCTCAAAATGCAAATCTGGATTGCTACGAACAAGAGGGACGTGCCCAAGGTGATGAAAACAAAGTTTCCGGCTACGGTTATGGTCTTTGGTGTGGTTTCAAGTGAGGGCCACATCATGTCACCTCACATTTCGAAGTCGGCTTGAAAGTCAACACCAAAGTGTACTTGAATGTGCTGAAGAGTGTGGTGATCCCCTGATGCAATCAGGTGGCCGTTGGCAGACTCTGGGTGTGGCAGCAGGACTCGGCGCCGGCCCACAAGTCCAAAGAGACCCAGGCTTGGCTTCAGAAGGAGTGCTACGACTTTGTACCCTTCTTTCACTGGCCCCCTCCTCCCCGACCTGAGCCCGCTGGACTACTTCGTTTGGTCATAGGTCGAGAACATCACCAACATGACCTCCCACAACACCAAAGCCAGCCTGATTGCCGCCATCCGCCGTGTATTCGCTGAACTGTCGCCGGCGCTTGTGGAAAAGGCATGCTCCCAGTTCCGGATCCGTATGGAGGCGATGATTGAGGCTGAAGGCGGCTACATTGAATAGATGTCAGCTCTACTACATAATCAAGTTAGCTGAATTGATTATTTCAATAAAAGTTTTAAGATAAAGCTGTTACGTTGTTTTCTTCAGGATGACAATTTTAGCGTTCCCCCCTGTAGATGTCAGCTCTACTACATAATCAAGTTACCTGAATTGATTTTCTCAATAAAAGTTTTAAAATAAAGGTGTAGTGTTGTTTTCTTTAGAACGAAAATTTTATCGTTCCATTCTGTAGATTTATAGATTCATTCAGTAAATCTACTCAAAACTTTAGAGTTTATTTTATTTGAGTGAAAATCCAACATTCTTCTCCTTCAAGTGGGCGTTTAATTTCAACATCGCTTAATTATCTTAAATTGAACGAAAATAGTTAGTTTACCTAAACATGCTGATACAGTTATTACAATCTTTCCAGTGCTGATAATTAGGCTACACCCATTCACATATTAGCGTATAAAAATAATTTTTTCTTTTACATAGTGACATATTAACACAAATATCTTTCACGCACACAATTTTTAGATAATGCAAACTGCTACATTGAATGTGCATTATTTTGTGTGTCATTTTTCGGACTGCTGTCCTCATCTTGATAGTTATAAGCTGAAGCACAACGTTTTGGCCGCTGTATCCTCCGGCTTTTCTCTGGTGTCCTTTGTTTCTCTGGGCATAGAAAGGATTCCACCTCGGAAATCATTTTTAAAGTTTGACTGTTGATCAAACAAGGTGTTCAAGAAATATGAAGATTTTATTCAAATAATGACGTCAAAGGATTTTACGCTTTGAATTCATCTCAAGATGTTTCTCGTGAAACTTCTTGTGATGCTTCTCGGATCGATAGACGTGAAAATAAATCATTCTATTCATTCAGGTTTTAAGTAGGTTCTCATCGAACGAATGTGGTATTTTGGTGAATGTCACATGCTTGGTAATGAATAGTTGCCAATATTGTATCGTGTGCATGGGTCGATGAATTTGGCTGACTAGAGCCCCCTTAGGGATCATAAGTTCAAGAAGAACCACACCCCTTCCTCTCTCCCCCCACAACACCAACCATCGGGGCTTCATGTTCCCTCCGAAATTGTATGTTGTATATATATAATTCTTAGGAAGTAAGGCCTTGTTTTATCAACAGTCAAACTTTTAAAATGATTTCACAGGTTGAATCATTTCTATACGCAGATAAACAAGGGACATCTGAGGAAGACCGGAGGATATAGCGGCCGAAACGTTGTGTTTCAACTAACAACGATAAAGATGAGGAAAACACATAAAATAATGCTTCACTGACTGAACGACCTTTTCTTTTTTGTAAAGATTCGAGAATATTTTTACTCAAATATTTTTTTAACAAAAAAAAACTGTGTAACGTCTATTAAAGAAATAAAATAGTGCCCGTGGTGTAATGGTTATCGTCGTAGGAAATGGACACGGCGACACGAGTTCAAATCCTGGACGAGACTGATTGCGTTTCACATAGCACTAATACCCTTGGGAAAGGTATGAATCCAATTATACTCCCTCCAGCTATGGGTAAATAGTAGGACAGACTAGGTTCTTCAGCCTTGGTGAGGCAACTAGTCTAGGAGAAGGAAAACTCTGAATTCAAACCTGTTAAACTCCGCTTAAAAATTGACATTGTGTCATATCCTGCCCGAGCGGAGGGGTTGGTAAATATGGTTAAAGAAATAAAATATACTTAATTTGTAGATCGGAGTTTTATTTATTCATTTACAAATTTATCCACAACAATCAGCGGTTGCTATGCCCCGCCGACAAAGTGTTAATGCCCTGAATATCATAATATCCTGTCAGTACTTTGAATATTAAACATTAAAAGATACAAGGGAAGCGTTAGCCGGGATATAGAAATGAATGAAAATTTTATTATTATAATGAATTACAAAACATTTTCTGTCATTTGTGACGGGATTATTTGCACGTGGAAGATCACGTGACTAAACGAATACTATCGGAAGACAATGGACTGGACGAGGTGAGTTCGATTCCAGAATGAGGTTGTGTGCATTTCCCTTCACGTGGATACCGCCGGAAAGAGTACGAATTCTTCTCTTCTTCTTCAAGTGAATACAAGACTGAATAGCGTCAAATCTTTGAGTTTAGAGGAACATGACACAAGGCGTGGTTTATAGAGCGTTATCCAAGGACGCAAAAAGCAGATGCAAGACAATTGTCTTGAAGGTTGCATAAAGGAGATGTACACGCACGTTGGACGTCGATCCGGTTATTGTGTTATGTGTGTCCATATTGTGTGTCCATATTGGCGATTGACTGGTCTGTGTGAAGTCACAGATTCGATATTTGTAGTGGGGTAGGGAGCATTTCACAACGAGTCAATAAAACCTTCAGTGGGATTCATTAAGTTTTCTTTCTTTTCTTCTTTTATTCTATTGCTAATTCTTTCTTTCTTTCTTTCTTTCTTTCTTTCTTTTAATGTATCAATCAACTCTGTTCCTCTTTTTTTTTTTCGTTCATTTTTTCCCCTTTTATTTTGTTATTTTTTCAATTATTTTCTTTTCTTTCTTTTCTTATTTCCTTCTTTTTTTCTTTTTCTTCTTTGATTGTATATGTTTTCTTTTTTCCTCATTTTTTCATAAAAAATATTTTTGTCTTTTTTGTTTTGTTTTTTGTTTCTAGAAGATTTTACGATTCTATTTCATTACTAACTTGCAAAAGTTTTTCTATTTAGGCAATATTTTTTCTTTCGATTTGTCATTCATATAAAATCGGAAAAATGAACATATTTCAAAAAAGAAAAAAAATCTGGGAGAGAGACAGAGAGACAGAGGAAGAAAATCTAAAGAAAAGCAATAAAAAAAGGCTAAAAATCTATGAAAAAAGCAAACAAAAGAAAGAAAGAAAGAAAGAAAGAAAGGAAAGAAAAAGGAAACAAAAAAGAAAAGCAGCTAAAGAAGGAGAATTCAAAGAAAGAAAGAAAGAAATGAGCATCTGAAGACAGAAAGAAAAAGAGTAAGAAAAGATTAGTACCAAAGGAAAGAAAGAAAGAAAGAAAGAAAGAAAGAAAGAAAGAAAGAAAGGAAGAAAGAAAAGCACAAAAAGAAAGAAAGAAATGAAAAAAGAAAACGAAAGAAAAAATGAAAAAAGAAAGAAAGAAAAACACAAAAAGAAAGAAAAGCACGAAAAGAAAGAAAGAAATAAAAAAAGAAAACGAAAGAAAGAAAGAAAGAAAATAAAACGAAATCACAGAAAGAAAGAAAGAAAGAAAGAAAGAAAGAAAAAGAAATCACCAAAAGAAAGAAAGAAAAAAAGAAAGAAAAAGAAGAAAAGAAAGAAAGAAAGGAAGAAAGAAAGAAATGATGAAAAATAAAGATACAAAGACCCACCTCCCCAGTAAAAAAAAAGGGGAAAGAAAGGTAAGAGGATATAATTTTCGGGCAGACTGTTAGACAGATCGAATCCCAGTACGCTTCGAATACGATGAATCACGTGATGAATCACGTGACGTCGCCCACCCTCCGTCGGAGCGGCGACTTTAAGCTCCCCCAACACCACCCCACGTGTCCGGCCCGCCATCCACAAACCAAAGCTGCTACCGTCACCCTCCAAGTATTTTCCCACGTGAACCCCTCTCCCCTCACACCCGCCAATCTCCCCACCTCTGCACCTTTGCCACTGTCTCCCCTTCCTCCTACTACTCCTCACAGAAGCGCCCGAAAAATCAATGCGTCGAACGGATTCTTCCTAGGCAAAAGCAAGCAACCAAACGCCCGCGTCTGAGGCAGACCCAACGGAGCCCATGCGTCGCGACTAGGAATTGTTGGGGGGCGTAGTGGGGGGGGCAAGGGTTTGGGTTAGGGTTGGGGGTGTCGGTAGAAATAATGGGGGCAAGTAAAGAAGAAAAAAAAAGAGGGCAGGTTCTGTAGCAGAAAATATCGGATCGTCAACGATTGGGTTGTTGGCTTCGATTTCGCGCGCACGCGCGTACGAGAGAAAAAAAGAGAAATAGAGATGGACGCCATCTTGTTTTTGCTGGCTTCTTTAAGCTTACTCCAATCTCTCTCCCCGACACACACCCGCTTTCTTTGTTTCTCTACGACAAACGTCTGCTTTTTGCCGCCTTTTGTTTTATTTTGCGCACGGCGGCCGATGTCTCCTGGCTTTTCTGATTCTCCCTTTCGGCCGTTGCTAGTCAATAAGATCTGGCTCGGAATTCCTGTTTCTCCACAAAGTCGAGGCGAACGACCCCCCACACAAAGGGCCCCTAGAAAAAAAAACCTAACAAGAACAATGCTATGGACAACAGAAGAGAGACACACGCACACACCCACACAAAGAACATACATACACAAAGATTTGTACATACATACACAGACTATACAAAAACACTCATGTACAACTGAGAGAGTGTAAAAAAACACACAGAAAAAGAACTAGAAAAAGTGTATACACAAAAACACATATATGCACACACATAGGAACACACATACACACACATACACACACAGCATACAAGCTAATAAAAACACATACATATACTCAGGCAAGTATACACGGAGAAAAAGAAGAAGAAAAAAGGACAAAAAAGTATATGCCCACACACGCACACACACACACACACACACACATATATGAACACACATACGAACACACACATATACGTATACAATCAAATAAATACACACACACATCTACACAAGCAAATACATACAGAGAAAAAGAGGACTAAAAAAGATAATGTTCACACACACACACACACACACACATATATATATATATATGCACACACATATGAACAAACACGCACACATACACACACACACACATATACATATATATATATATATATATATATACTCACACATGTGAACATACACACACATATACATACATACATACACACACACACACACACACATATATATATATATATATATATATGCACACACATATGAACATACACACACACACACACTCACACACACACACACACACACACATATATATATATATATATATGCACACACATATGAACAAATACGCACACATACACACACACACATATACAGATATATATATATATATACTCACACATGTGAACATACACACCCATATACACACACACACACACACACACATATATATATATATATATGCACACACATATGAACATACACACACACACACTCACACACACACACACACACACATATATATATATATATATATATATATATATATATATATATATATGCACACACATATGAACAAATACGCACACATACACACACACACAAATACAGATATATATATATATATATACTCACACATGTGAACATACACACACATACATACATACATAAACACACCCACACACATATATATATGCACACACATATGAACATACACACACACTCACACACACACACACACACACACATATATATATATATATGCACACACATATGAGCATACACGCACATACACACACACATATATTTATATATATATATGCACGCACATAGGAACCTATACACACGCACACACACATAAACACACATAGAAACCCGTCAACACACACGCACATGAACACATAACCCCAGACATACACATGTGTATACATGCATACATATACATATATGCGCACACAGACCCATAAATAGACACACACGCACACATACAAGTACTTAGAGGCACATACCCACATACACACACATCGACACACGCTCATGAACACACGAAGACATACATACGTACGCCTACACACACTTATGCAGTATACGGGAACAGCTATTCATAAACACACATATTTACATACACGCACATACACACACATATACGTAGTGCATTCAATAAGTTTACAGATTCTGAAGGGCTCCCCTAATATTATTAGGGAAAATTAGCGACTGCCATCAAGTTCATTCTTCACTGATTCAACCTTATTATGACCTTGTGTCACACACGGCTAAGGTGAATGAATTGGTGTCATAGGAAACGCATGCGCAGTAAGATGGCGTCGTAGAAAATGGACCCAATTAACTAAGTATCAATTCTAGACGTCGCAATGGTTCCCTGGGAAAAGGCGTGAACACATCTTCCCTCTCTTCATAGGTGTAAATAGTAAACTCAAATCCCTATTCTTGGTAAGGGGGACCAGTTTCAGGCAAAGTAGACACTGAATTCGAACTCCCTACAAGCGGAGCAGAGTAAATTGCTCTTGTAGTGGCAAACTCAGGGTCTGGAAACCTTGAGAATGTTCAATGTTGAGATCAATCTTGTTCAGTGGGTTCCTTTAGTGACACTAATATCAAATTTATTGCATTTTTTTTTAATACAACCAATATTTATATAGGATACGTGGTGCCTTCAATAGGTTTCCAGACTTTTTTTGTACAGGCATTTAAAATTGTCGTAGACTCTTGAAAATTCAGTTTGTTATCGCTATACATCTTATGGGATGACTGACCAATTTTTATGATTTCAGGTTCAAATCAACAGCTACAGAAGCAATTGGAATACACCCTACTAAAGCCTGATTGTCACTGCTGGTAAAGTTCAAAAATGCAATCTGGACGTGAGGACACTTTAGAAAAACGATATGCAATAAAATTCTGTTTTAAACTTGGAAAAAGTGCCACAGAAACGTATGGAATGCTTTAGACTGCTTTTCGACCATTATGCATGAACCGAGCATCAGTTTTTGAGTGGCATTAGAGATTCAAGGAAGGCAGGGAGTCTGTGAGGGATGATGAGAGGTGTGGGAGGAGTAAAGAAGTCACTGCACCACAGTTGATTGGCCAAAGGTTTAGGATTAGGGTTACTATGTTGAGGTTTTAAGGGAGTTCAGGAAGAGATTCCGTCGGAAGAGGCCAGCACGTGTCTGTTTTCCTTCGACGATAACCATTACACTACAAGCGTGCACACACACACACACAAAATGCATCACGAACACTTATTAAAGAGCGCGGGTCCTCACATATCCGCACATGATACATACACACACTGTATACTGGTACCCTTCATACACACACAAACACACACATGCAACTCAAACAAAACATGAATTCAATAAAACATCACGAGGTGGTGTAGGTGCCCGTGGTGTAATTGTTATCGTCGTAGGAAATGAACACGGCGACACGAGTTCAAATCCTGGACGAGACTGATTGCATTTCACATAGTACTAATACCCTTGGGAAAGGTATGAATCCAATTATTCTCCCTCCAACTATGGGTAAATAGTAGGACAGACTAGGTTCTTCAGCCTTGGTCAGGCAACTAGTCTAGGAGAAGGAAAACTCTGAATTAAAACCTCCTCTTAAAAATTGACTTTGTGTCATATCCTGCTCAAGCGGAGGGGTTGGGTAAATAGGATAAAACATCACGAATGGTTGGTATACACACATACTTGTACTTGTATCGGCTTTCACCCTAGTCGGGTTGAACCGGCTTCCTCCCAAGCAAAAAATATGTTGCTCATAGAAGAACATACTTTGGGTTTTGATAGAGGGAAGGGTCCCAACTCCTAACCAGAAAAACGTCCTGTTTGCCGCAGATTTTCCACGTACACATTGACAGAGCGACCTGAGGCCACCGGTTGCCGTACAGACGCCTCCTGGATTTAACAGGTTTGAATTCAGAGTTTTTCGTCCTAGACTAAATTCCTCACCAAGGCTGACGAAACCAGTCTGCCCAACTAATTACCCATAGCTGGAGGGAGAATAATTGGATTCATACCTTTCCCAAGGGTATTAGTTAGACGAACCAGACATGCAGGACACTGCTGGTGAAGCAGGGACAAACTCATAAGAGATGTACTCTTATGGACCCCCACATATGGCCGTGCAAAAGCAGGACGACCAGCACGAACATACATTCAGCAGCTATGTGAGGATACGGGATGTTGTCCTGAAGACCTGCCTAGGGCGATGAACGATAGAGAGGAGTGGCGAGAGAGGGTCAGGGATATCCGTGCTCCTAGCGTGACATGATGATGATGATGATTAGTGCTATGTGAAATGCTATTAGCTTCGTCCAGGATTTGTACTCGTGTCGCCGTGTCCATTTCCTACAACGATAACCATTACACCACGGGCACCTCCATGCACATATACGCACACGTACATATATATACATGTACACACATACACATGGACAGAACAAAAAAGAAAATCAACTAGAAAAATATTCTACCCACATGTTTACCAACATACTGACGCATACACACATACGCACACACCCATACACGCATACGTAAGCATACACGTGTACATGCATATCACTGGCCCAGTCGGCTGGGTAGGGGGGTGCTTGAGAATTCACCGATTGCATCTCTGCAGAGAGGTAAGACCCCTCGCTCCCCAACGAGTGTTCTGAGGCCCAGTCGACTGGGACTGTAGAATACACTGACTGCATCTCTGCAGAGTCGACTGGGACTGTAGAATACACTGACTGCATCTCTGCAGAGAGATAAGACCCCTCGCTCCCCAACGAGTGTTCTGAGGCCCAGTCGACTGGGACTGTAGAATACACTGACACTGAGGTAAGACCCCCTGCTCTCCAACGAGGCCTACTCGGCTGGGACTGTCAAATACACTGATTGCATCTCTGTAAGACTCCCCCAACATAACACTTAACAATCTGATGGTGATGATCCAGAAATACTGGAGCTTTGGGAAATCCGGAGTACACCTTCATTGCCATCGCTCCCAGGTCCACTCTGGCCAGGAGTGATAGCACCTTATCTATGAGTCACGTTTGGTTTGGTTTCTTTTGTTTAAGGGCATATCAACCTTTGTAGGTTATCTAATGCCAAAGCCATTCTCCTAGAAGAACAGTCGTAGTACTATTCAACCCATAGCTGTGAGGATAAGGGGGTTCATACCTTTCCCAAGGGTATTTTCCCGAAAGTGAACGTAATAGCGCGACTGGAGTTCGAACTCGCTTACTACGATTCCGCAGTCCATCGCTTTAACCATTACACCACGAGGACACCCCGCTCTATGAGTGAAATAGAACTAAACTGTGTACTTATGCTAAACTGAATTGTTTGAAATGGAACTGTGTTGAAATGGAACTGTGTTTTGACATTTGTTAAACTGAAATGTTTGAAATAGAACTGTTTATATGTATAAAAATGGATTTGGCATTAAATAACCTACAATGGTTGATATGCCATAAAACCAAACCAAACCACACATAAAAATTCACAACACACTCATAAAAAATACACATAGGCGTACACTTGATTTGTTTTGTTTTCTCTGTTTAATGATCCTTCAACCTTCGAGGGTTATTTAATGCCAAAGCCATTCTTATAGAAGAACAGTGGCTAACGTGTTGGACTGCATCATTTTAGTGAGCGGGTTCGAATTCTAGTCATGCTATTTTGTTTACTTTCGTACAACACTTGGGAAAGTTATAAACCCCTTACCCCCCCAACTACAGGTTAAATAGTACCATTACGATTCTTTAATATTTCTATCTTATAATCATTCCCATTTCTATAGTAAAATTATTTCCAGTACAGGTGCGGAAGCAAAATTAGTAATATTTTAGTATAATGATAAACAACTCTATCTTAAAACAAGATTGATTCTAATTTGAAAAAATAAACAACAAAATAAGTAAATTCATTCAATATCACCACCTTGCCCAGTCGGCTGGGGCTGTAGAATACACCGACTGCACCTCTGGAGAGGGGAAAAAACCCCTCTAACGAGTGTCCTGGATATGACACAACAATCTGATGTTGAGGTTCCAGTAATGTTGGGGCTTTCGGGAATACGGAGCACCCCTTCATTGCCATTGTTCCCATGTCCACTCTGGCCCGAAATGGTCGCACCTGATAGGGCCCTATCTATGGGTTGAATAGAACTAACGGCATACTTATGTTAAACTGAATTGTTTGACTAAACTGAATAGCTTGAAATAGAAATGTTTTTCACAATTAAACCGTACTTACATTTAAACTGTGTGCTTATGCTAAACTGAATTATTTGAAATAGAACTGTTTTTTGACATTGAAACTGTATTCACACTAAACTGAATTGTTTAACATAAAACTGTTTTGACATTTAACTGTGTGTAAACAAAATATGTACTTATACTAAATTGAATAGGCTAAATTAGAACTACTTGACTAAACTGAATAGCTAGAAATAGAAATGTTTTTGACAAACTGTACTTACATCTAAACTGCGTGCTTATGCTAAACTGAATTGTTTGAAATTGAAACGTTTTTGACATTGAAACTGTACCTACACTAAACTGAATTGTTATATATTGAACTGTTTTGACATTTTACTGTGTAAACAAAATCTGTACTTACGCTAAACTGAATAAGCTGAATTATAACTGTTTAAATAAATTGAATAGCTTGAAATAGAAACGTTTTTGACAATTAAACTGCACACTTTTCCTAAACTGAATTGTTTGAAATAGAACTGATTATTTACATAAAAATGGATTTGGCGTAAAATAACCTACAAAGGTTGATATGCCTTAAAACCCAACCAACCAACCAACCAACCAATCAATATCACCGCAATTATTTTTTTTCGCCACTTATATGAACATGCTTTTGAAAAGATTTGCAAGCCTTCAAAATAAATTCTTCGGACATTTTATTCCATTCCTCCTCAAAAGCAGTCTTAATCTCAAACGAACGAATATTTGGATGGGAAGTTGCATTTGTTTTGTTTTCTAAGACGCCCTATACAGCATAATCAAGGGGGTTAAGGTCTGGGCTTAAATCTTGTTTAATTGCTGTCCTCACAATTTTCTCGTGGACTTTCAATTCATTAGGGCGCTTTCTTATTGACGTGGTGGGGTCCTTCTTAATCACCGTAGCGGGAGCAGTTAAAAAGCCTTCTTTTCGTTTTTTTTTAATTCAATTCTCCACTCCCCCTTTTCTTTAAAAAGCTCTTTTTCTGTTAAAAATTTTCTTTGCTTTGTATACGGTAGACTAAGAAACTTGTACTTGGTTTACGGCGTTAAGCAAATCATAGATTTTTTGCTCTTTTTTTTTTTTTTGCTCATTCATATTCGGCAGAATTTTAATAAAAAAAAATTACTTGAATAATAGAGGTATTTATGAAAATTTAAATTTATCGGCATAAAAAGAGCCCTTTTTTTTTAACTAAAATATCTTTAAAATTTCCTCGCGTCTTATATACTATAAAGTAAAGTTGTAAAGTTGTCTCCCTTAGTCGAGTGTTCCCAGAAGGCTCCCTTTTCAATAGCTACTACATCGAGGTGTATGGTTGGGCACTCCTCATCCTTTCCCTGGACTGCTCCACTTTATCCTTGATACGTACCTTATATTGCTGAGTGTTAAGCAAGGAGGTGCCCGTGATGTAATGGTTATCGTCGTAGGAAATGAAAACGGCGACACGAGTTCAAATCCTGGACGAGACTCATTGCATTTCACATAGCGCTAATACCCTTGGGAAAGGTATGAATCCAATTATACTCCCTCCAGCTATGGGTAAATAGTAGGGCAGACTAGGTTCTTCAGCCTTGGTTAGGCAACTAGTCTAGGAGAAGGAAAACTCTGAATTCAAACCTCCGCTTAAAAATTGACCTTGTGTCATATCCTGCCCGAGCGGGGGGTTGGTAAATAGGATTAAGCAAGGAGGTATCAAATACCATTTTTAAAGTCTTTGGTATGACGCGACGTGGGATTGAACCTAGGTCTTCCGGACCATTAGGCGAACACTCTATCTACTAGACCAATGAGAGAAGAAATACAGAAAAGAAGCAAACATTGCCGAAGGGATAAGAAAAGGGATAACAAACCACAGAATAGTTGAAACTGGCCAGAATATGGAGAAGAGTCTTGGAGATGTGAGGAGACTTGCTGTCACTTAGCGGAAGACCTCCAACTGACATGGGTGTGAAAATTTCGCAAGAAAAAGAAGAAACCTGAGAAAAAATCCACACCATCCCGACCATAGTACATTTGAGATTGGTTGAGAAGAGTTCTAGTGAGCTGGGGAGACTTGCTGTTACTTAAAAGTCTGTGAAAGCCATTCATGTTCATTGAAATCGCAAAAAAGCATGAGTAATATAAGAGCAAGCATGACTGGGGTAAAGAGAGATCCTCAAGGAATTGTGCAAAAGACGAAAGTTTGACCCTACTGACAATAGTATATACGTAAATATCTCCAAGAAAATGAGACTTGGAAAATACACTAGACGGTATCCAGTGTCCGCACAGAGCTGATAAATGTAATTCCTTGCAGGTGAGCTAAAACTGGTGTTTCTATATGCTAGAGGAAGACACTCGTGATTTAATCCTTACTTTACCTGAAGTACATAGCATGTCTTGTTCGTCTTACTAGGATGGTTTGTGAGATGGGAGGTAAGTGGCCGTACAATTGCTGTTTTATGGGTTGCTGCTATCAGGATTTGTTCAAAACTGCTGGCATCACCTTTGAGTTGTTCCCATCTAGTTTTTTCTCCGTGCGTTACGTTGGAGTCCAAGTGGTGCAGCCATGCAGTAGTACTACGACTACAATTAGGAAGAAATTGCATTACTTGATCTATTCTCATTCAAATGGTCTCAAATTTAAAATTTCATGTGTAAAAACATCTCAAAATTCTATATTTAATGTTTAAACACCATTTCTTTTTCAGCGAATGGTATTTCTGCGCCTAGAAAAGAAAAATAAATAAATATAGTGTTTTGAGTTGTTTTTACACCTGCTGTTAAAATTTGAGATCCTTTGAGTCGTAATATAATGGCCGAGGGATTTCGTTTTATATATCTTGCCTTTGGGTTTAGTTAGGCTGAGAACCTTTCGGCTCAGCTCATGGGTTAGTTAGGTGCAAACTTGAGCACAGGTGTTGACGCGCGTGCGGAGAGGATGTGTCGTTCACAGATGTCAAAATAAAAATCCCACATAGGACATGGGGATGTGAATGACGTCATGCACCGGAAGCGTGTGCAAAGGATTTGGGGGGATTTGAAAAAAGTCAGTTAGTTGAGTTGAGTCTTGCGGTCCGAAGAAGAAGGGTGACTTTCGCTTTCTCGCTAGGCCTTGTGGTGGGTGCCATACGTGTTGGGTGGTTGGGGGTTGGGGACAGATGGAAAAGCCAGCATAGAACGAATGTGCATCTCTCTCCTTATGTCGAAAAACCTTTTAACTCAAAGGTAATAAAAAAAAGTTTCGTACCTGAACTAAGAAGTCGTAAGTGTTTTTCGTATTTCGGGATTCCTATGTTCTATGTATACATATATGAACATTCTATGTACGTTTTCCCATATATGGCTATGGTATCGAATGAGAAATTTGTCAAGTTATTAGGATGCGAAATGACATAATTGTTTCTGAAACGGCTTGTACATCTCATAGGACATCGAATATTCTGAAACACAACTTTAAGATAAATAATAATTATATATAAATAATATATATATATACTCCCCTACCCCTGTAGGGTCGAGTTCTCTAGCGAAGAAGTAATCGTGTTGCCATTAGCGCCTTTGCAAGATGGCTTGGCGTTTGAGTCAACCGGGTTTCGATCCCAGCTTCGAGGAGATACTGTCTAGCCACACTGATGAGTTCTGATAGAACGAAACAGATCTGTCTGTGGATGACTATATATAAATAATATCGTAATTAATATTTATAACAATGAAGTAATTTGCAATTAATTTCCGTAAGACAATTTCTAATTAATTTGTACTTTTAATATTAGTCGCGCCATTCTATGTGGACTAATTAGAGAGAAGAAAAGTTTGATAGATATCTAATGAATGCTACCTGTAATATCATGAGTAATGAAAGCCCTCCTTCCTCTCATCGTTAGATTTCCGCTTCGTCTTTCTAAGAATATTATCCGCATTTTGTTTGAAACAATATGGCCGTAATTTTCAGCTTACGGCTCACTAATTCCGGTCAAACCTCCTTCCGGCGACACACCCTTCCGGTTGCTATCCGGATCCAGCTTTAAGATTTGAAATTTCTCAATTGGAAGTGATTTGTTCTGTGGGAGCCATAACAGCCATTAAATAACCGATTTTCGACCCGTCCGGTTTTTGGAATTTGTCTTGTCTTAGTGTTAATCACTGTGTATCATAGACAGCTGCGAGAGATGCTTCCAAAGAGACCAGAGCCAACCGCATCAAAGAAAGAGAGACTCGTTTTAGAATTATAACAACGTATAACTTCGTTGATTTATTTCGCACATTGTTCTTAGATAGATAGATAGATAGATAGACTGAGGTAGATATTGTATTTCTTTCAATTTATCTATTTGAGGTGGATAGATAGATTGGGAGGTACTGAGAGAGAGAGAGAGAGAGAGAGAGAGAGAGAGAGAGAGAGAGAGAGAGAGAGAGAGATGTGCGGGTTCAGAGATAGATAGATAGATAGATAAAGAGAGAGCGACAGACTGTGGTAGATAGTCTGTTTCTTTCTATCTCAGATAGATAGGTAAATTGTGTGTGTAAGAGAGAGAGAGAGAGAGAGAGAGAGAGAGATATGCGGATTCACAGATAGATTGACAGAGACTAATATATATATATATATATATATATATATATATATATATTAGAGAGAGAGAAACAGATTGTGCCAAGGTGTTTCTTACTTATATATATAGATAGATTGATGGTCTATTTCTTTCTGTCTGAGATCGATAGGTAGGAAAAGCGATAAAGAAAATGAAAGAGAGAGAGAGAGAGAGAGAGAGAGAGAGAGAGAGAGAGAGAGAGAGAGAGAGAGAGAGAGAGAGAGAGACTGAGAGAGGAAGAGAGAAAAGGGTTCAGAAATAGATAAATAGAAAAAAACAAAAAACAAAGATAGATAGTGTTGTGGTCTTCAGATAAGACCGGTGGAAGAACAACTCAAAAAACGGGTGATAGGTGAACGTTATTGTATTAGCAGAAAAAAGAAGTCATACAAAAGAAGTACTAGCCGTTCTCGGCTTGCAGTCTGTCAAATGTCTCGTAAGAAACGACAAGTTGTCTTTCCCGAGCGAGCTAGCTCGGAGAATATGCTTAGGTTGGACGAGTCTATCTTTAGGGCATGGTAGGATATGTCCCCATGACAGATAGATAGATAGATTTTGAGTTACAAACGGATCACCTACTCCCAGCCCGAAGAGTAGACCAAGTGTTAATTAACTAGGAAAAAAAACAAAAACTTGTCATTTTGTGGATTTTGCTGTTCCGACAGCCCACAGATTGAAAATAAAGTTGAAGGTGACGGTGATATCTATAGTAGTTGGTGAACCTGGAATAATCTCCAAGTAAAGGAGACTAGAAGAAGTGAAGATCAAAGGAAAAATGGGGACCATCCAGACCACAGCATTGTCTAGATCAGCTAGAATACTCAGGAGAGTCCTGGAGATTTGGTATTGAGAATTGTGTAAAAAATTCAAATTTTACTGTTGTTATATGCTTAAACCAGAATTTACGCAAAAGAGCGTTATCAATAAAAAAAATAAAAAAAAGAATCAAGAAGGTGTGAAATCACGAAAGGCACGAATTTATCTTTTAACGGGTTCTAAAGTCATGTGACCTAGACGGTTATCCTCTTGGGAAACATATATTCGAGTGATTCACAAGTTTTGCTGTATTTTTTGTACGTTCTAGTTTGCGACCCGTATATCATGTGACCGAAGGAGTCCAAGCCGTGGTAGGTACCTGCTGTGGTTGTTACTATTGTGGTCGTCGGTGCTCTGACATGTTGTGTATTGCTTCACCCGAAGGCAACACAAATGATTGTGCAACGTAATCTAATTTGAGGACTTAAGCTTTACGAAGTCGAATCGGACCATAACATCGCAGAAGCAACCAAAAAGATTTATTTTACGAAAAAGTAAAGGGGCAGTTGATCGCAATACGAGAAACCAGTTGTTCAAGAAATTTCGCTCGGTTTACAGGGAACTCAACGATCAGGCCAGGTCTGTTAGACCTAAAACTTAGATTGCCATAAAGACAAATCCAGTGAGTGTCAGACGAGTATGTCATCTCACTGTCCAGTGTGATTCGTCTTTGTTACATCCTCTATAAAACTATCCGGAGTTGCCTAATTGGGCGTTACGTTACAAAAATAATACAATATATATATATATATATATATATATACCGATTATTAAGAATGTTCAGAAGTTGGTATGTTTTATTTTTCCTTCTATCTCTCTCTGTTTCTGTCTTTGAGACTGTTATGACCGATAAATAGGGATCAATAAATAAATAATTCAACACGGAGATATGAGGTGCTACATAAATGTATCCACGTCTCTGAGGAGGGTTTCCTTGGTTCAGCGGACACAAAAACAGGCAAGGTGCTTACTACTGCTGCAGCTGCTACTCTCCGTTTATTTGTCGCTACCTCTCACCAGACACGACTTGACACAAGGTCAAAAGCCGGAAGGCCGAACTGCTACTCTTCTCTCTACCAGCATAGTTCTTGATTAATATACCCTTTGGGTAAGTCCATTATTCTGGTCATAGGTGAGTCACCTACAACAGAGTCACTTTCTGTCATCCTCTCTCTGTCTCTGTCTCTCTTGCTTTCTGTCAGTTTGTTTATGTCTCTCTCTATATATGTTTCTCTGTCTCTCTCTTTCTCAGTCCCTGAGTCGTTTTCTGTCCGTTTTTCTCTTTTCTCTCTCTCTCTCTTTCTTTCTCTCTCTCTCTCTCTTTCTCTCTCTCTCTCTCAGTGGGAATATGTAAAACCTTATTTTGTTTTAGTAAATTACACAATGAGACTATGGCTTTCTTTCCCCCTCTCTCTCCTTCTCTCTCTCTCTCTCTCTCTTTCTCTCTCTCTCTCTCAGTGGGAATATGTAAAACCTTATTTTGTTTTAGTAAATTACACAATGAGACTATGGCTTTCTTTCCCCCCTCTCTCTCCTTCTCTCTCTCTCTCTCTCTCTCTCTCTCTTTCTCTCTCTCTCTCTCAGTGGGAATATGTAAAACCTTATTTTGTTTTAGTAAATTACACAATGAGACTATGGCTTTCTTTCCCCCCCCACTCTCTCTCCTTCTCTCTTTCTCTCTCTCTCTCTTTCTCTCTCTCTCTCTCAGTGGGAATATGTAAAACCTTATTTTGTTTTAATAAATTACACAATGAGACTATGGCTTTCTTTCCCCCCCCGCTCTCCCTCCTTCTCTCTTTCTCTCTCTCTCTCTTTCTCTCTCTCTCTCTCTGTGGGAATATGTAAAACCTTATTTTGTTTTAGTAAATTACACAATGAGACTATGGCTTTCTTCCCCCCCCCCGCTTTCTCTCCTTCTCTCTTTCTCTCTCTCTCTCTTTCTCTCTCTCTCTCTCAGTGGGAATATGTAAAACCTTATTTTGTTTTAGTAAATTACACAATGAGACTATGGCTTTCTTTCCCCCCCCCGCTCTCTCTCCTTCTCTCTTTCTCTCTCTCTCTCTTTCTCTCTCTCTCTCTCTGTGGGAATATGTAAAACCTTATTTTGTTTTAGTAAATTACACAATGAGACTATGGCTTTCTTCCCCCCCCCCGCTCTCTCTCCTTCTCTCTTTCTCTCTCTCTCTCTTTCTCTCTCTCTCTCTCAGTGGGAATATGTAAAACCTTATTTTGTTTTAGTAAATTACACAATGAGACTATGGCTTTCTTCCCCCCCCGCTCTCTCTCCTTCTCTCTCTCTCTCTCTCTCTCTCTCTTTCTTTCTTTCTTTCTCTCTCTCTCTCTCTCTCTCAGTGGGAATATGTAAAACCTTATTTTGTTTTAATAAATTACACAATGAGACTATGGCTTTCTTTCCCCTCCCCGCTCTCTCTCCTTCTCTCTTTCTCTCTCTCTCTCTCTTTCATACTTGTAGACACAAGAAGAACACGAATATGTTCATAGCAATCTATTAAATAAAATTAATATACACACGCATGCGCACACGTACACGTATACGTAAATTCTTTCGTACACAGTTGTGTACTCATCTCGTATTAACAAAAATTCATAAGTACACGTCATTAATTGTCAAACACATATACCGATTTTTTAAAAATAAAAATTTGTTATTTTGGCAAAAGGTCAAGAGCATCGAGCACCCGAGGACAAACTCACTATTCAGAAATAGACATTTACTAAGCATTATCTAGTTTAGCACAAGGTTAGATATAATGAGCACCCAGTAAAGATGAAGATCATAAGTCATTTGTGAATTGATCCGACAGTTTGCTTTTTAACTATTACCTTACAACGAAGTGCCCAATACACTTGGACTGACGATGATCATTAAATAGGTTTCCAGACATTTTTCGTATGGGCGCTTTTATTGATAGTACACACATGAAACTCTAGTCCCCTTCGAAGTAATCTCCTCCGGCTGCAATGCACTTGTTGTACAGTTCCAACAACTTCTGGAAGGCCCCATGGAAGTCCTCTCGTGTGAGCGTGTCAATGACCTTCGTCACAACCTCTTTCATCTCCTCAGTTGTCTCATAACGACAGCCTCCAAGCTTTAGGAATAAGTAAATGTCACAGGGAGCAAAGGTCTGGACCATAGGGAGGCTGAGTAACTGTTTTGATGCCCATCTTGGTCAAATAGTCTGTGACAAGGATGGAGTTGTGGGCTGGTGCATTGTCCTGGTGGAAATGCCACTGGCCCAATTTGAAGAGTGCTGGCCTCTTTCCTAGGAATCTCTTGCTGAAATCCCATAAAACCTCAACATAGTATCCCTAACCCTAACCCTTTGGCCAATCAACTCTGGTGTATTGACTTCCTTACTCCTCCCACACCTCTCATCATCCCTCACTGACTCCTTGCCTTTCTTGAATCTCTTATGCCACTCAAGAACTGATGCTCGATTCATGCAAGATGGTCAAAAAGCAGTCAGAAGCATTCTATACGTTTCTGTGGCGTCTTTTCCAAGGAAGAACGATATGCAATAAAATTCTATTTTAAAACAGAATTTTATTGCATATCGTTCTTCCTCATATCCAGATTGCATTTTTGAAAATCACCAGCTGTGACCATCAGGCTTTAGTAGGGTGTATTCCAATTCCTCCTGTAGCTGTTCATTTGAAGGTAAAATAAAATAAATTAGTCAGTCATCTCATAAGATGTATAGCAATAACATAGTGAATTTTCAAGAGTTTACGACAATTTTAAATGTCTGTACAAAGCAGTCTGGAACCAATTGAATGCACCACGTACGTTAGTCGAAACCTATATAGATGCATGTAGATATATGAATGCATCGAACAGAAAGCATGTTCACACGGGTATAAGCACACGTGTATTCACACACACACACACACACACACACACACACACACACACACACACACACACACACACACGTGTATGTAACCCCCCCCCCACAGAGAAACGCACACATATTCATACGTACAGACATTAAGAGCCCACGTACGCGTGGACACATACTATTACACGCAAATTATACTTGCACTTAGAGACATGCATACACACATATGCCTATATGAATACACATTCACTCACACACACATACGTAAACATACACAGAAGCACGAACACGCACTCTCGTAGGTACTTAAGCACTTACTCGCTTACACACGCACACACGAACCCACACAGATACATACACAAACATACTGTTGGAAAAGCATGAATCCATCTATCCCTCCCTTCAGTTATAACTAAACAATAAGACATACTGGGCTCTTTAGCTGTGGGTTGGCAACCAGTCAGGGAGAAGGATAACTTCGAATTAAAACCAGCTTAACTCCACCAAAAACTGACTTTGTTTCACATCCTGTTTGTATTCGAGAAGCTGAGAAAATACACACACACACACACGCACACATACATACATACATACATACACGTGTATACACCCACAAACACATATGTGTACATATGTGCACACATATACATACACGCGGTTATGAAAGCACACATACACCAATATACACGTGGCATTTTACGTCGAGGAAATAATCCAAACAGAAATACCCACACAATGACACATATATAAGTATATTGACAGTTTCAGCGGTGCTCAGGATAAAGAAATTAATTTCCCGCCAAAAAGCAAATGAATGTTCTCGCCATTTTGTCTGCTGACAGTTATGGCGTCACTATGAGCGAATATTTTTTCTTAGTCTAAACATTTTTTCAGGCTAAAAAGTAGATAGAGAATTTAGGTCGGACGGCAATGAAAGTACAAAGCAAATACGATGATAAGATCTGGATTGGAAAAGTTGGGAAATGAAGAATGGCTGGATTTAATAGTTTGCGGTACACAGGAACCATTATTTCGAATTGGCGTAGGTTGGCGTGAGGTGGGTCGGATTTTATAGAATTTAGAACACTGGGCAAAAGACTTTGTTGAAGATTCTTGTTTGTGTAAATGTTTTTTATTTTTGGATTTTAGGGATGAGTAAAAAGGGGTTAAGTTTTAATTGGGGAGGGATAAGGATAAAAAGAGGAAAATGATAAAAGAAAAACGGGAATATAAGACAGGAAGGAAAGAAAAATAAAAATAAAGAAAATAAGCTAAGAAAAAACAAAGAAAGCAGTGAAAAAATAAGAAGTTGAAAGAAATAAAATATTCTATTTTTTATTTTTCTCAACTTCCTATTTTTAAAAAAAAAACAAAGAAAGAAGAAGAAAGATGAGAAATTTCATATTGAAAAAATAGAAGAAATAAATAAATAAATAAATAAAGAAAGAAAGAAAGGAGGAAAATAAAATGTAAAAAAGAAAGATGATTGGAGTGAAAGAAAGGTAGAAAAAGAAGGTATGTAAAAAGAAGAAAAGAAGCAAGAAATTTGAAAGAAATAAAGGAAGAAAGAAAGAAAATGCAAAAGAAGAAAGAACAAAAAAAAAAAAAGAAAGTAGACGAGGGAAAGAAGGAAGGAAAAAAGAAACAATACGTAAGAATAAAACATAAAATTAAAGAAAAATTAAGAAAGAAAGAAAGAAAGAAAGAAAGATAAGAAATTTTCAATCAAAAACAAAATAGAAGAAAGATAAAAAGAAAAAAGAAAGAAAGAAAGAAAGAAAGAAAGAAAGAAAACGCAAAAGAAGAACAAAAAAAAGGAGACGAAGGAAAGAAGGAAGGAAAAAAGAAACAATACATAAAAACAAAACATAAAATTAAAGAAAAATTAAGGAAGAAAGAAAGAAAGAAAGATAGAAAGAAAGAAAGAAAGAGAAAAGAAAGAAAGAAAGAAAGATCAGAAAGAAGGATAAGAAATTTTATATCAAAAACAACATAGAAGAAAGATAGAAAGAAAAAAGAGAGAAAGAGGAAAGAAAGAAAGAAAGAAAGAAAATAAAATGTAAAAAAGAAAGATGATTGGAGTGAAAGAAAGATAGAAAAAAACATGTAAAAAGAAGAAAAGAAGCAAGAAATTTGAAAGAAATAAAGGAAGAAAGAAAGAAAACGCAAAGAAAGAAAGAAAAGAAAAGAAGGAGACGAAGGAAAAAAAAGAAACAATACGTAAAAAAAAGCATAAAATTAAAGAAAGAAAAAAAGAAAAAAAGAAAGAAAGAAAAGGTAAGCAATGAAGAAAAATAACAAAGAAAGAAAGAAAGCAAAGAAAGAAAGAAAAAGAGGTCGGAATGAAAGAAAATGAAAAAAGAAAAGAAGCAAGGAACAATAAAAACGAAAAATAAAAGAGGAAAAAGAAAGAGAAAAAGAAAGAACAGAGGTGGCATAAATGAAAAAAAAAAAAAAAAAGAAAAGAAGAGGAAAAAGAATTAATGAAAATATGGAGGAAAGAAAATAAGCACAAAGAAAATAAAACTCGTAATGAACGAAAGAAACTGGTGAAGAAAGAATTCTGTAAAAAAAAAAAAAAATAGAAGAGAAATAAATAAAGAAAAGAAAAATAAAGAGATATAAAGAAAAAAAAAACGAAAGAAAGAAACGAGAAAAAAAAAACAAACAAACAAAAGAAAAAAACGAACGAAAGAAACTAAAAAAAAGCAAAAAAACAACGACAAAAAATCCATACAACAGAAAAAAGCAGAAAAGTCAGAGAAATATTCAATCTATTTTTACAAGTCGAACCAAATTTAGAATTCAGACTTTCTCTGCGTAATTTTTTTCAAAAAATCTTCTCCAAGACAAAAGGAAATCGTTAACAATTCTCATAGGAGTTTGTCTTTCGAATCATTCTTCACAAATATACCTGTAATGTTATCTAGGCATTAGGTAGTGTAAAAGTCAATCTATTGTTGACAAGAGTGAAGATATGAAAAGCTTTTCCCTTGATGCTAACAGCTTAATCGGCTCAGTGGCAGTAGAATACACCGGCTGCATCTCTGCAGTGGGGTATGACCCCCTAACGAAAGCCCAATCGACTAAGGCTGCAGAATACACCGACTGCACCTCTGCAAAGGAGTAGGACCCCCTAACGAGAGCCCAATCGGCTTATGCTGCAGAATACACCGACTGCACCTCTGCAAAGGAGTATGACCCCCTAACGAAAGCCCAATCGACTGAGGCTGCAGAATACACCGACTGCACCTCTGCAAAGGAGTAGGACCCCCTAACGAGAGCCCAATCGGCTTATGCTGCAGAATACACCGACTGCACCTCTGCAAAGGAGTATGACCCCCTAACGAAAGCCCAATCGACTGAGGCAGCAGAATACACCGACTGCACCTCTGCAAAGGAGTAGGACCCCCTAACGAGAGCCCAATCGGCTTATGCTGCAGAATACACCGACTGCACCTCTGCAAAGGAGTAGGACCCCCTAACGAGAGCCCAATCGGCTTATGCTGCAGAATACACCGACTGCACCTCTGCAAAGGAGTAGGACCCCCTAACGAGAGCCCAATCGGCTTATGCTGCAGAATACACCGACTGCACCTCTGCAAAGGAGTAGGACCCCCTAACGAGAGCCCAATCGGCTTATGATGCAGAATACACCGACTGCACCTCTGCAAAGAAGTAGGACCCCCTAACGAGAGCCCAATCGGCTTAGGCTGCAGAATACACCGACTGCACCTCTGCAAAGGAGTAGGACCCCCTAACGAGAGCCCAATCGGCTTATGATGCAGAATACACCGACTGCACCTCTGCAAAGGAGTAGGACCCCCTAACGAAGGCCCAATCGGCTTATGTTGCAGAATACACCGACTGCACCTCTGCAAAGGAGTAGGACCCCCTAACGAGAGCCCAATCGACTGAGGCTGCAGAATACACCGACTGCACCTCAGCAAAGGAGTAGGACCCCCTAACGAGAGTCCAATCGGCTGAGGCTGCAGAATACACCGACCCCCTCCCAACGAATGTTCTATTTATTTATAATATCAAACAATGATGGTGAGGCTCAAGTAATGCTGGAGCTTTAGGGAATGCAGTGTACCTCTTCATTGATTCTGCTCTCTCTCTCTCTCTCTCTCTCTCTCACACACACACACACACACAACTTTTCACTTAATCGCTGAACTTTCCAGCTGAACCCACTTCTCAAGTTGGCGGAGGCAACCATACACGGTTCATGGCTATATCTGGCACTGATCCAAAAGAAATAAGAGTTTGGTATGGTCTTATAGCTTAAAAATAGTTGTTGATTATTTAATGCCAAATCGATTTTTTTATAAATATATTAAATATAAGATTTGTAAGCACATTTTATAGATACACAAAGTTAAATAACCAAACAGTTCTATTTCTAACAATTCAATTAAGCATTAGTCATTTTTTTGCTCTCAGTTTAAATGTCAAATAGTTCTATTTGAGCCATATATAGGACGCTATCATGTGCTACCACTCTAGGCCAGAGTGGACCTGGAAGCAATAGCAATGAAGGGAGACTCTGCATTCCACATTAGATTATTTAATGTCATATCTAGGACATTCATTGGAATGGGGGTCTAACCCTTCTGAGATGCTGTCGGTATATTCTATAGCCTCAGTCAACTGGGCTAAGAAATACGGGGTTTATTGCGGCTTGAAATTTCCTTTCCTTTAAGTTTTTGCTCTTACTAAGTGGTCACCTATCTAAGTATTGAACAGGTTCATCGTTGCTTAACTTCAATTTCGTTTATAATAATTGTTATTTACAAAGCTTTGCTTACGGTTCTTGCTTTTACTAAGTGATCACCCATCTAAGTACTAAACAAGCTCATTATTGCTTAACTTCAGTTGGGTCTATAATAGTTACTATTTACAAAGCTTTGTTTTGTCTGGCACATAGACCGTAGGTTGCTATTACAAAGTGGTTACCCATCTAAGTACAGAGCATCTTCTTTGTTGCTTAACTTCAATACAGGAAGAGGTGCTTTCAGTATGACATTACCATAAGTGATTTTCTTTGTTATTGTTTCGATCACCATGTTTCAGCCGGTCGGCTTTCCGATCTTCTTTGTTGTGACCGAACCAAATATAAATTGTTGGTTATTCAATGCCAAATTCTCTTCATACATATATATTATGTGTATGATTTGGTTGGATTTGGTTTTATGGCATATCCATATTTACCAACACCCGCGGAGTTTAACAGGTTTGAATTCAGAGTTTTCCTTCTCCTAGACTAGTTGCCTCACCAAGGCTGAAGAACAGTCTTCCATACTATTTACTCATAGCTGGAGGGAGAATAATTGGATTCATACCTTTCCCAAGGGTATTAGTGCTATGTGAAATACAATCAGCCTCGTACCGGATTTGAACTCGTGTCGCCGTGTCCATTTCCTACGACAATAACCATTACACCATGGCATATCAACCACTGTAGGTTATTTAATGCCAAATCCTCTTTACAAACACATTTTGTTGATAATGTTTTTAAATGAGTCTAAGCCCACTCTTTTGCAAACAAATGCTACCAATTATTGCTATGTATCACAAACAATTCAATTAAACATCCGCCATTTATTTACACACAGTTGAATGATAAAACAGTTCTATTTCTAACACTTCAATTTAGCATAAGTCAACAAAGTTAAATGGTTCCAAGTATTGCCATGTATCACAAACAATTCAATTAAACATTAGTCATTTATCTACACTCAGTTCAAGGATCAAACAGTTCTATTTCAAACACTTCAATTTAGTATAAGTCTTTTGTTGGCATTCATTTCAAGTGTCAAACAGTTCTATTTGACCTACTGATGGGATCCTATCAAGAGCTACCATTTCGAGTCAGAGGTGTAATCGGTATATTCTACAACATCATCCGAATGGGCTGAGAAATACGGGGTTTGAGGTCACCCAGAGTGGACCTGGGAGTAATGGAAATTAAGGAGTACACTGCATTCCCAAAAGCTCCAACGTTACTTGGGTCTCACCATCATAGTTTAATTTTATAAATTGGACACTCGTTGGGAGGGGGTCTTACTCCACTGCAGAGATGCAGTTGGTGTATTTTGCAGCCCCTGAGCCGATTGGGCGGTTAGCATCAAGGGAAAAGCAAACAGGATTCGAGCTCTAGTCTTCGATTTCATTTCTTATGACGATAACCGAGAAGCACAGGCGAATAAGAGTAGGTCACTTATAATAAGTAAAGTTGTCTCCCTTTAGTCGAGGGTGACCCGAAGGCTCCCTTTTCGATAGTTGCTACACCGAGATGTAGAGGAGGGCACTACTCCTTTCCCTGAACTGCTCCACTTTACCCTTGATCCTTACCTTATAATGCTGAGTGTTAAGCAAAGAAGTACCAAGTACCATTTTTTAAGTCTTTAGTATGACTCGATCTGGGAGTGAACCCTGGTCTCCCGGGCCATTAGCGAACACTCTACCCACTAGGCCTATGAGCTGGACTTTAATACTCCTTCATAAACTAATATAACTTCTTGTAACTATTCTTTATACAAAAAGGGAGTCTTCGTGGTGTAGTGGTTAACGTACTGGACAGCGACATCTTAATGAGTTCGAATCCCAATTGGGAAAGGCATGAACCCCTTATCCCCTTTAACTATGAGATGAATAATACTTCTGTTCTTGAAGAATCGCTTTGGCATTAAATAACACACGAAGATTGATATCCCATTGAACAAAGCAACCAAACTAATCTTAATGCAAATAATTTACAGTTATAAGGAATCAAGTATTCTTATCTAATACAAATAATTCGTATCCATTTGGCCAATAGATATAACCATAGCTCTGTGTTAGAGTGGACCTAGGAGTAATGGAAAGAAAGGTATACTCTATACTCGACAGCTCTCCAGAAGTGGAACCTCACTATCAGATGCAGTTTAGTGTCCTATCCAGCACAAACCATTTTTTGGTGGGAGGAGATCAGACCGCTTTGCACGTGATGCAGTCAACGCCCTAACGACAGATGCGAGGATACCAGTCCGGATAAGGACAATGCTTTCCTCTCAGAGCATTGGTTGGTAAGGTCGGAGAGTCGGCCGATCGAAACCTACGGTTCGAAACAGTACAGGTGACTTGAGAAGTCCGGCTGACTTCCTTTGAAAAAAAGAAAATGTGTTGCGTAATCTTTTTCTCGTGATGATTAAGGGAAATATCTGCAAATTCTTTAAGACCTTTATTTGTATATTTTTCTTAGAAACGACATTCACCCCGTATGGATTTCAGACTGTTGTTAGATGGAATTAGAGCAACTTATCTTACCTCTAAACCATTAAACCTTTAGGGACGGGCCTGTTGTCTCAAGTAAATAAACTTGACTGAAAAAATATGTTTTGGGGTCGAGAACAAGAACTTACGAACAAGTCAGTGATAAGAACCGGCTTGGTTGACACAGACAGACAAATAGATAGATAAGTAGATATGTATATATATATATATATATACAGAGAGAGAGAGAGAGAGAGAGAGAGAGAGAGAGAGAGAGAGAGAGAGAGAGAGAGTGTGTGTGTGACGACACTGGCCATTAAAGTGTCATGGTCTTAAGTGATCGTAAATATTGTCGTGTATTGTGACGTGTGACAGGGAAATGAGGAGGCCAAGAAGGGTAAAACGATTCACATTGATTAACTACGTGAAACTTTGCGCTGGGTGTGCGAAGAATTTGGGTTGCATGACGCCCTGCAGAATAATCACAGAAAGAAAAAAAGACAAAAAAAAAAAAGAATTACAAAAGGAAAGGTATGACAGAGAAAGAAAAGAAAACACACACACACACACACACACACACACACACACACACACACACACACACACACATATATATATATATAAATAGATAGATAGATATAAACAGGCGTAAATAGATATAAACAGAATTCAATTGAAAGAAAGAAAGAAAGAAAGAAAGAGATAGATAGATAGATAGATAGATATAAACAGGCGTAAATAAATATGAACAGAATTCAATTGAAAGAAAGAAAGAAATAGATAGATAGATAGATAGAAGGAAAGATAGATAGATAGTGCATTCAATAAGTTTCCAGACTTTTTTGTCCAGGCATTTAAAATTGTTGTAGACTCTTGAAAATTCAGTATCTTATTGCTATACATCTTATGAAATGACCAATTTTTATGATTTCAGGTTCAAATCAACAGCTGCAGGAATTGGAATACACCCTACTAAAGCCTGATTATCACAGCTGGTGAATTTCAAAAATGCATTCTGGATTTTAGAAGAACGATATGCAATAAAATTCTGTTTTAAACTTGGAAAAATGCCATGCGATGAAAGCTGGATCTACTGCTATGACCCAGAGACCAAGAGACAGAGTTTCCAGTGGAAGCATGCTGGCTCTCCCAGATCCAAAAAGGCCAGACAGAGCAAATCCACCCTCAAACATTTGATGATCCCTTTTTTGACAGCACTGGCATGATCTACATGCACCTGGTTCCCACTGGACAAGGAATACTGTGTTGAGGTTTTAAGGGGGTTCAGGAAGTGATTCCATCAGAAGAGGCCAGCACTCTTCAAATCAGGTCTGTGGCATTTCCACCAGGACAATGAACCAGTCCACAACTCCATCCTTGTCACTGACTATTTGACCAAGATGGGCATCAAGACAGTTGCCCAGCCTCCCTATAGTTCAGACCTTGCTCCCTGTGACTTTTGGTTATTTCCTAAGCTCAAAGGCTGTCGTCATGAGACAATTGAGGATTTGAAAGAGGCTGCGAGGAAGGTCATTGACATGCTCACACAAGAGGACTTCCATGGGGCCTTCCAGAAGTTGTTGGAACGGTACAACAAGTGCATTGCAGCCGGAGGAGAATATTTCGAAGGGGACTAGAGTTTCATGTGTGTACTATCAATAATAGTGCCCATACGTAAAAAGTCTGGAAACTTATCGTATGCACCTCGTATATATAAAGATATATCTCTTATTTTATTCTCGAAAGGGGTCCACTGTTTGTTGTTAGTTTGAGAGATAGATCGAGAGACATATTCTCAGAAAGGGGACTTCTTGTCCCATATCTTCTTCCGGGAACCAGGGGGTGCCAACGTTTGCACCCCCTCGCAAGCCGTATCGGCTGCGCGTTCCTTGCTCGACTCTCGATTCTCTGCCTCTGTCTAAATCTTACTGCATGGTTATCACGTGGTCTCCTTCCGGTTACACACCGATTGGATCTGACTACCCCGACCACTGCCATCGCCCTGTTTACTAATCACAATGTGACAACTTGTCAAAGTACACAGGGTCACTAGAGAGGAACCAAAAATTCATGTCATATGTTATATAACAGCGTGTTTCAAATTTTTTTAAACAAAATGATCGGGCACAATGCAAGGACTGCAAATGATAATATATGAAAAATTACATTTACTGAAAGATGAAAAGGTTAATATTTTAGGATCTGCGATCATTTAGACTCAACCATGAAAGAAAATGTAAAGAGGATCCTTAGAGTATATTCTCCAAATGTTCGCCGTTCAGTTGAAGGCAGTGAACAAAGTTGTTGATAACTCCTCTTGGAGTATCAGTTGAATCTTCTCTGTGATGGCTGTCTTCAATGCAGCAATTGCGTGATTGTTGCTCAAGCAGATATTGTCCTTTATGAAAGAAAACTAGTTGGGTTCAAGTCAGGCAAATGAAGTGTCCATTCCACTTCAGCTTTGCGGTTGATGAGACGCTCCTTAAACTTTTCATGGAGCTACGCCATGGTAATATTAGCAATTTGAAGAGAACTCTATCCTGCTGAAACCCCTGGTCTTTCTCGTCCCCAAAACTGCTCAAGTATTGGAATATAACGCTGTTTTCTCATTGGAGGCCCAGATGGTGAGGAACCCGATACTCTACAATCTTCACTAGTGCCATGAGCTTTAAAGTTCTTTACCAATTCGAAATTCTGACTCTTTTTTTTTTTTTTGGAAATGTGTTGAAGTTAAACTTCCTTGTGTATCTTGCTTGAACAATCTTGAAATACTCACTTTCGTAATATGTCTTCAAAGATTAGATCTTCTGTTCCATCGTCCAAGGCAGGATTTTGCTTTGCCCAGTCGGCTGGGGCTGTAGAATACACTGACTGCCCCCACCACAACAAATCTCCTGAATATAACACTAAACACTCTCATGGTAAGGTTCCAGTGATACTGGAGCTTTGGGGAATGCGGAGCACCCTTCCATTGGCATTGCTTCCAGGTCCTCTATGACCCGGAGTGGTAACACTTGATAGGGCCCTATCTATAGGTCAAATAAAACTAAACTGCATTCTTATGCTAAACTGAACCGTTTGAAGTAGAACTGTTTTTGATAGTGAAACAGTATGACGTGAAACTGAATTGTTCGAAATAGAACTGTTTTGACATTTAACTATGTGTAAACAAAAAACTATACTTATACTAAACTAAATTGTTTGAATTAGAACTGTTTGACGGAACTGAATATCTTGAAATAGAAATGTTTTTGATAATTAACCTATGTACTTATGATTAACTGAATTGCTTGAAATAGAACTGTTTATTTATATACAAATAGATTTGGCATTGTATAACCTACAAAGAATGATATTTTGGCACCAAAATTCTGACCAATACAAATGCAGAACCAGCTGCATTCTTATATGGTTGGGATAAAATAATTTTTTTTGGGTGATACACAGAAGATAGAATATAAAATTCTGAATGGTATTAAGTTGTAACTTTATGTGCAGGCTTTCAGTTATGTGTCAAGATTGCATATAAAACTGGCATATGTAGTTCTTCACTGGATTTTGAGTGACATCAAGTGTCTTCAAATTACCAGGACTCTTCTCAGTATTCTGGTTGATTTTAAAAATGCTATATAGTTTGAAAGGTCTCGATTCGTCCGTCGATTTCCAACTCTTCCGGCTCCCTTTCCAAGTATTTTTAATCCATTCCATGTGCTCCAATTACAACTGGTAGCACTATTACTCTC
>OY757941.1:52621839-52699339 GCA_963585895.1 Sepioteuthis lessoniana | reverse complement strand
TAACGAAACGATAAGAGAAAAAGCTTGATGGAAACAACACGATAAGGCTATGTGCTGTTTTCAATAAATCCTGGAAGCAGTACCTCACAAAGCAGTTGCTGCACAGCCACCTGTCAACCATGACACAAATCCTCAAAGTCAGACGAACGAGAAAGACTGTACTCTGCTGATAAAGTAATGGCGAACTCTTAAAGGACGTTCTCCGATGGAGTTTTCCGATGGAGTTCTCCGCATCGACACACCAATGCAGGCCGAGCAGCAGAGATTTACATATATTAGCTTTGTACGGACACCAGATGGTGTCTAGAGGACCTGCTAAGATTGATGAAAGATAGGGACAGATAGGGAGAGAAACTCCGACCTATCTGCAGGCCTTGATGACATATATATATATATATATATATATATATGCATAAATAAGAAAGTAATCTTTTCACTTGATTGCTGCGCTTACCCTTGATCCGTATCTTATAATACTGAGTGTTGAGCAAGAAGCTATCAAGTACTAGTCTTTGGTCATGACTCAACCTGGGATTGAACCCCGGTCTATCAGACCATTAGCGAAAACTCTACATATTAAATTTTACTGTTAAATGCGTTTTAAATGACTAAAATTATTTTCTTTGCACAAAAATAGAGTCATGAAATATAATAAGAGTCGAAAAGCTGAGTTTTACGTGAACGATCTGCAGGTGAATCAATATTGACACATCACTATACTAAATAAATCATAAATATATATATATATATATATATATATATATATGTGTGTGTGTGTGTGTGTTTGTGTGTCTGAGTACGTGGGTGTGCGTGTATCTATCAAGCTCTCTCTCTCTCTCTCTCTCTCTCCACACACACACACACACACACACACACACATATATATATATATATATATATATGTATATCCTTTATTAAGCATCGTGCAAGCGAAGTGTTTACTAAACATGGCTCAACTGACAGACCCTTTTTATTGCCCCTGTCTATCTTACTCTCTTTTCTCTCTCTCTTTCTCTCTCTTTATATATATATATATATATATATATATATATATATATATGTAGATTCATATCTGCTAATATTTATCTATCAACATATAACAGTCTCCACTCTCACAGTCTGCCACACATCTGTCCCCCCCCTCCAAGATCTCTTCAACCCCTGTCGCTTCTTTCCTTTCCCCGTCTCCAAATGAAAATTACCGAAGTGCACTTGTTGAACTTTCTGACAGCAACACTTGAAACAACACGCATAAAAAGCAACCCCCATCACCCCTCAGCCAATGCCACCCCACCCTAACCGAGTCGCAATTTAACAGACTGTTCAGCATAGCACCACTTCAAGAATGGCCAATGTCAAAATCTATAGCCTTTCTTGTCAACACATTTTCCTCTCTTTCTCTTCTCTTTCCCTCAAAATTTATTTGATTTGTCCAAATATTCTATCTATCTATCTATCTATCTATCAAGTCTAGTCAAATCTATCTATCTAGTCTAGTCTAGTCTATCTATCTCGTCTATCTCAGTCTCTTCATATCTATCTATCTCAGTCTCTTCATATCTCAGTCTCTTCAGTATCTATCTCAGTCTCTTCATATCTATCTATCTATCTATCTATCTATCTATCTATCTATCTCAGTCTCTTCATATCTATCTATCTATCTATCTATCTATCTATCTATCTATCCAAATCTATCTATCTATCTATCCTAGTCTAGTCTAGTCTAGTGAAGTCGTTTTTAATCTATCTATCTATCTATCTATCTAGTCTAGTCTAGTCTAGTGAAGTCGTTTTTAAATCTATCTATCTATCTATCTTAGTTCATTGTTATAAGCTGTGTTGCATTAAGAGTGGGATCTCCTTGTTTTTGCTCTCCCACCGCCTGTCAAATCCGGAGGATTCTCTGGGTCGGGTTGACGACATTGGGGGAGAGGACACGAGTTGTATGTCGATGTAAAAATCGTCAATCTACAAATGCCACCCATACATTGGCAAACACTGATGGGCACCCAGAATGGTGAGTTGGTTTGATGAATGTACATCAACATAAACAGTTAAAGCCATGTATTCGATTTGCGCTTGGAGCTCAGATACTGTTGACCTTGTGTCAAGATAAAAGTAAAACTAGTAAAATGGAATAAAAAATTTCGCAAGGGTAGTAAGGTCGATCCTCGCTGGATGCTTCATTTTTATTGACCTCCCGCCAGGATTTGAGTAAGATTGATAGATAACGACAATTAAATGGCTAGGCCCGATAATTTGTTATGAAGCTTTCGTAAACATGTTAGCGAGTGCAGTGAGTTTGATTCTCACTGGGTGTCCAGTTATTATGGATGGCCGAGTGATACTCAAGCGAGAGCTGTCGTCCGTGCAACTTAGGCTCGCCAATTTATTCGTGAGTGTAGTGATATCTATCCTAACTGGGTTCACTATTACTAAGAGATATGAACGGATCGAGATAGATAGACCTATTCATATCTATCTATCTATCTATCTATCTATCTATCGATAGATAGATAGATAGATAGATAGATAGATAGATTAGAACTTATCAAATTACATACGTACGAGGGGCATACGATAAGTTTCCAGACTTTTATCGTGAGGGCATTTAAAATTGTCGTAGACTCTTGAAAATTCAGTATATTATTGCTATACATCTTATGAGATGACTGACCAATTTTTATGATTTCAGGTTAAAATGAACAGCTACAACAGCAATTGGAATACACCCTACTAAAGCCTGATTGTCACAGCTGGTGGTTTTCAAAAATGCAATCTGACACTTTAGAAGAACGATATGCAATAAAATTGTGTTTTAAACTTAAAAAAACGCAACAGAAGCGTATGGAATGCTTCAGACTGCTTTTTGACCATCTTACATGAATCGAGCATCAGTTTTTGAGTGGCATAAGAGATTCAAGAAAGGCAGGGAGTCTGTTAGGGATGATGAGAGGTGTGGGAGGAGTATGGAAGTCAATACACCAGATTTGATTGGCTAAAGGGTTAGGGTTATGGTTACTATGTTGAGGTTTTAAGGGAGTTCAGGAAGAGATTCCTAGGGATGAGGCCAGCACTCTTCAAATTGGGTCAGTGACATTTCCACCAGGACAATGCACCAGACCACAACTCCATCCTTGTCACAGACTATTTGACCAAGATGGGCATCAAGACAGTCCCTCACCCTTCCTATAGTCCAGACCTTGCTCCTTGTAACTTTTGGTTATTCTCTAAGCTCAGAGGCTGTTGTTATGAGACAATTGAGGAGATAAAAGAGGCTGTGACGAAGATCATTGACACGCTCACACAAGAGGACTTCCATGGGGCTTTTCAGAATTTGTTGGAACGGTACAACAAGTGTATTGCAGCCGGAGGAGATTACTTCGAAGGGGACTAGAGTTTCACGTTTGTAGTATCAATAAAGGCGCCCATACGAAAAAAGTCTGGAAACTTATCGTTTGCACCTCATACATACATACATACCTTTACTTTGATAGAGCACTTTCATTGAATAGATCAAAACACCGATACTACACACTAATCCTAAGGAGAAAAAGCTAACAGCCGTACATATACCCTCTCTAAAATTATTAAGCAAATCATATAAACTATACTAATCAAATTTGTTTTGAAAAATATTGTCAAATTTTAAACAATCGATTTAAATGATAAAACAAAACCAGAGTTAAAATTTTAGGTTGTATCAATTTGTTTTATTAAAGTTATTGAAGTTATTTCATGTATTTTGAAAATCTGTGTGAAGTTATTAGCACAAACCTAATAATCACATTTGAATCCATAAAAAGATTATAAAATCATCACAAATTGATCATCTCCTCTAATAGAACAAATATTAAACAAATAAATCGTTGAAATCTTTACATTTTAATATAGTGAGCCTTCTTCTAATTAATAAACAATAATTTATAATCCATTGATTTGGTTGATTTCAGTTGGTTCAATTTCCGATATAGTAGTTTTAATTGCTTTACATAGGTCTGCTTTGCTGTTATATTGTTTGCCACCTTTATCTTCACAACTGACCATAGATTTTTTGATCGGATTCAGATCAGGACTTAATGGTGACCATTCCCTTATCTTCTCTCCTGTAAATCGTTTATGTTCAAAGAATTCACAGTTAAGCTTAAATACATGAGAAAGGGCATTGTCGTGCATAAATACACACTTCACTTGGAAACTGCGAGACTGGGTACCATACAAAGAAAGTCTTGTCCATAATATCTAAATAGTTAGCCATGTTCATTGAATTTGAGTAATCCAGTAATGGTTTGGTTGATAATTTCAGCCCATCTTCCCACACTATGTCCTCCTTGTTGCTTTTTTTAACCACAGACTTGTCTGAATGGGATAAAATCCATCCTTGGTCCATCAAATGTCACTCAAGATTCATTCATGAAAATTACTTCAGGAAAGTTAATTTTCCTGTATTCCTTTTCCTAATTTTGATGTTTTAGAATATTTGCTTTCGTGAGAGGAGATTTTTTTTTACATATCTCAATTCACAAAGTATTCTTCACCTTTTGTCTTTCTAGACTGACTTAATTCCAGCCTTTTCAAAAACCCCAGCACTGGTCAAAATGATTGTTTTGATATAACATGTTTAAGTTCTTAAAAATTTTTCCGTTGCTAAAAAGTCCTCAACTTGGTTATATTTTCAATAGCCTCAAAGATCGCAGCAAAGTTTCTTTGATATTTCAAAAAAAAAAAAAAAAAAAAGAAAAAAGAAAAAAAAAGAAAAGAAAAAGGAAAAGGAGGTAGAAAAAGTAAAAGTGAAAAAGAAAAATTAAAAAACCGAGGTAATGAAAAAAAAAAAAAAAAAAAGGAAAGGGTAAAAAAAAGTAAAAGAAAAAACATTGTAATGAAAAGGAAAAAGAAAAAATCGAATAAAGAAAAGAAAAAAGTAAAAGAAAAAAGAAAAAGAAAACAGAAAACAGAAAAAAATAGAAAGAAAAAGAAAAATGAAAAAGAAAACAGAAAAAATGTGGTAGTGAAAAGGAAAAAAGAAAAAGAAAAAAGAAAAAGGTATAAAAGAAAAGGCATAAGAAAACAGAAAGAAAAAGAAAGATAAAGAAAAAGGGGAAAGAAAAAAGATAACGAAAAAGAAAAGAAGAAACAAAAAAGAAAACGAAAAAGAAAAAGAGGAAAGAAAAACGTGGTAGTGAAAAGGAAAAAAGAAAGAGAGAAAAAAGAACAAAAAAAAAGAAAAAGAAGAAAGTAAAAGAAAAAAGAAAAAGAAAAAAAGAAAAAGAAAAAGAAAAAACGTTGTGGTGAAAAGAGAAAAGGAAAAGAAAGAAAACGAAAAAGAAAAAGGAAAGTAAAAGGAAAAAGAAAAAGAAAAAATGAAAAAGAAAAAGAAACAAAAAGAAGAAAAGGAAAAAGAAAGAAAACGTGGCAGTGAAAAAGAAAAAAAATAGAAAAAAAAGAGAGACAGAGAAAAGAAAAAGGAAAAAGAAAAAAGAAAAAAGAAGAATGAAAAAGAAAAAAAAAAGAGAAAAAAGAAAAAAAAAGAAAAAAGAAAGAGAAAAAAGAACAAGAAAAAACGTAGTAGTGAAAAGGAAAAAAGAAAAAAAAAGCAAAAAGCAAAAGAAAAAAGACAAAAAGCAAAAGAAAATAAAAAAGAAAAGAAAGGAAAAGAAAACCGGACCCACAACCTAGTGTAAATCGGATACACAGCGTATTTGTTTCTTTCTATTTCGTTATCTTCTTTTTGAAACTTTGCACCCCCCCAATCCTGATGTCAAAGCTGGAAAAACATTTCATTGTTTTCTGTTTCACTTATTATCATTATTGTTATAAGAAGTAGTAATTATCGTATTTCTTTGCAAGTTTTTCACACCAGCGTTAGCTGTTGGTCTTTCACTGGAGTCTGAGTGAAAGCAAGTATCCTCAGGTCCCAAGGACTCTTCTCAGTATTCTGGCCGATGCTATATTTTGGATGATCTCTGCTCGTCCTCCAATTTCCAACTCTTCCAACCCTTTTTCCAATTCTCTTGAAGCATTCCAAGCGCATCAATTGGTATCACAGCCCTCTCATGTTTCATAGCTTGTTCAGTTTTCTGGCAAGGTCAAAGTACTTCCCTTTGATTTTCACTCGATTATCCACCTGGACTGCAAAGACCATAATTCGGCAGGTTCTCTTTTTTTTTTCTTAATTATTACAAGGTCTGATTTTCTGGTCGGGATTAGGTGATCTGTTTTTATCTCAAAATCACAGAGAATTTTAGGGGTTTCTATTCTCCTGGACGGATTCTGGTTTGTGCATATACCAGTTCATAGTATGGTCAAATTTAAACTTCTTGCATAATACCCAGAAGGTTATCTCTCCCACCAAGTCGTGTCTAGTCTTATACTCCCTTTGCGTTAATTTACTTCACTCACTTATTATGAGATTAATGGTTTCGTCTATACCACCACATAATCTACACACACACTTCTAATACGTATGACTGATTCTCGTTCTAATATCATAGATTTTCATGGCGTTGTAACTCAGTCGTTTTTCTTTCCAGTTTTGCTTTCTCTGTTTGTTTTATTATTTCTGGCTGCTGCTCCCGCTCTCTTTTTGTAAATTCCTCGTGTCCCTGATTTGTTACATCAACGCAATCCTCTAACTTGGCGGGTCCATTTCCTCCTTCTTTTCTTGATACATAGAAGCTGTTTATTAGGAGGGCTCTCCTTGACTAAAGTTTTTTTTCTATATCCTGACGAGACCAATATTAGTAGTTACGAGAAATGACAAAGTAATAAGAATGGATAATCTTCTGATCATTACATACGAGAGAAACTGTCACTCCTACACTTAAACCTAGACATGCTCTATCACTGATATTCAGTACTTTTATTCATAAATATAGCAAACTACATTGCATATATATAGAGAGAGAGTCACAAAAATTATTTCGTGAGTCAGGAACTAACCTACTACAGTTTCGCCTAAGCGGTTCATCAGGATACCTAATCCCGACATAATAAGTCGGGATTAGGTATCCTGATGAACCGCTTAGGCAAAACTGTAGTAGGTTAGTTCCTGACTCACGAAATAATTTTTGTAAATATTTTGCTCTACTTAGTATTGAGCCCTTTTTGTACTTGTCGCTTAGCTGCAATTTACGGTGGTTTTTTCTTTTGACCAATCGATTCCGTATCTGTTAATTTTTTTTCAATTGGTATGACAAGTTTGGCCTTTTCTTTTTTTTTTCCAATATATATATATATATATTCCCATAGACAGTGATTCGTTGTATATTTTTATCTTTGAATTACTTGTGGTTTATTTTCCCTTACCGTAAGTGATATAATTCAGTCGGCTGCTGCTGCTGCTACATAATACCTTAAAAATTCCCTTAACCAAACGTGGTACGCTTGTTGGCCGAGCGGTCTGAGTCTTAGTCTAATGTAAAGTTGGATGGGTTTCGATCCCGGCTTCGAGCGTTGTACGTGTTTAGCCACACTGAAGAGTTCTGATTGAACGAAACAGTCTGTCTGTGGATGACAATATATATATATATATATATATATATATATATATATATTATTAGTTAAGTAACTGTAGTTGAAGATGATCCGACGACTCCCTTTTGCAATAACTACTACACGGAGGTGCAGAGGAGGGTACTATTCCTTTCCTTAGGTTATCCCACTTACCCTTGATCCATACCTTATAATGCTGAGTGTTAAGCAAGGAGGAATCAAGTACTATTTTTTTAGTCTTCGGTATGGTTCGACCTGGGATTGAACCCTGGTCTTCCAGATCATTGGCAATTACTCTATTACTGTGTTGCTTTATATAGAAGACTAATTCTAATCAAGAACTTACATTTTCTGTACATGCACACACACATATATATATATATGTTAGTTGGTTTCTTTATAAGATTACCACACACATACACACACAGAGCACACACACACGTATATAAATATATATATATATATATATATACTTTCTTTAAGAAAAACAAAAACCGGTCACATTAGGATTATAAATTTATTTCCATCCTTTTATGGGTATTGATATGAATCAATAACACCAAAAATAACTGGACTTCTTCAGATTTAATGGATAGAATAATTCAGAATAGACACAGGAAGGAAGGGTTGGAGGGGTAGAAGAGGGGTGAAGAGTTTCCTCCCCATTTCGCCCACTTCCGGTTTTTTGGTTTTATTACCGGTTGGAATTACAGTAAATTGATTTTTAAAAATTTTTGAATTCTAAATACATTTCAACTTAAAACTCTAGATTTAATAATAATTTAGGGAAGTACAACATTCCTTAATAACCTTACGTAAGGATAGAGTAATACTTATCTTAAATTAAATTCAAAATTTATATTCGTGCCTATTAATTCAGTTACCTTTCCATTGAAAAGTACGTACAAATCACATGGCATCTTCTCATCTTTTTATTTTATTTTTTTCATTTCACCTCAAATCTCAAATTAATCCTATGTTTTGGTTAATTAGACATTATCTATGATAATTAGTCGATAATTTAAATTTATTCCTATGTCTACATCTACGACAACAAAAACAATAATAATAACAATCAATCACCAAATAAGTTAAATGTGCGTGTGTGTGTGTGTGTGTGTGTGTGTATATTTCGAAATGATATCTTTGGAAAAAGTGAATATACACTCTTTTATTCGTAACACTTTCGTTTGATATCTTGTCAGTTTGATCGCTATGTAATATATACATATGCAGGCCAATACGAAACACTGACGATTCTCAGTTGTTCTGGTACGAAACTTTTATAAACTTCTTGACTTTGGTTTTTTGACACGAGGAGAGAGAGACACACAATTTTTACTATGCTGACTGTACTATCTGACCCAACAAACGCGCTGCACATCCCGTAGCCCCCAAGATCTCTGTCGGTAGGGATCTGCAGAACTCCATGGTCTCAACCCCCAGCTGGACTGGCCCGGCCCAGAGTCAAATCTCAACTCACTGCTTTTTTCAAAATTCACAAAATTCTCAGCCCATCGCTTCCGGGCGTGACGTCATTCACACCCCAGTCCTATTTCTATCTGGGGTTTTTATTATGACATTTGTGATTGTCATATCCTCTGCGTGCGAGCGTGAACACCTGCACTAAAAGCCGAATAGTTCAAAGCCCAACCAAACCGAATGATAAAATATAATTAACGAAAAATGATTAATTAAAAAAAAAAAATCATTCCGTAATTATATAACAGCTACTAGCCTGTAATATTTGGGAATTATTAGAGTTGGCCATTTCTAATACTTCCAGTATTGGTTTTACTGTGGACAACTTCGATATAGGGTCTCAACGACAACAAAAACAATAATAACAATGAATCACCAAATAAACGAATTCCTATTATCATTCAAGTTCTAATTGAATTATACGATATTTTATTACCAATATATTTACTTTCTCTCACTCACACACACAGACACACACAGACACACACAGAAACAAGCGTGCACACAAACACGCACACAGAGATATAGATAAAAATAGATATTTAGGTTTGGTTTGGTTAGGTTTTATGGCATATCAAATCTTATAGGTTATTTAATACCAAATCCTCTTTATACATATATACTAATTATATATGTTTTGGTTGGGTTTGATTTTATGGCATATCAAATCTTGTAGGTTATTTAATACCAAATCCTCTTTATACATATAGATTAAATATATATGATTTACTTTGGTTGGGTTTTTATGACATATCAACCATTGTAGGTTATTTAATACCAAAACTTCTTTATACATATATGTTAAATATATATGATCTGGTTTGGTTGGGTTTTATGGCATATCAACCATTGTAGGTTATTTAATGCTAAATCCTCTCTATACATGTATTTATATGAAATATATTATTTGTAAACACATTTTGTTGATAACATTTTTAAATGAACATTGTTTTTTTTTGCGCTCACAGTTATATAGTTTAAAGTATTTCTGTTTAACACGAATAATTCTATTCACCATCAATCATCTATTTGCACTCATTTAAATAGATATACACATATAATTTGTTAGTGAATTGTTTGTAAGTAATTTAATTCTTGAATAAGTTAGAACTGATTTGTTGGCACTGTAATATTGCTATTGTTTCTACAGTTAAATGGTTTCAGTTCCTGCTATCTAACATGAATAATTCTATTTAATATAAAACATTTGTCTACAGACAGTTAAATGGTTCCAAGTATGGCTATGTATCACTAACAATTCAATTAAACATCAGTCATTTGTTTACACTCAGTTAAAAGATCAAACAGTTCTATTTCAAACAATTCAATTTAGCGCAATTAATTTGTTTGCATACAGTTTAAATTGTCAAACAGTTTTCTTTGACCCATAGATAAGACCCTATCAGGTGCTTCCACTGAACGCCAGAGTGGACATGGTATCGATCGCAATGAAGGGCAACTCCACATTCCCCGAATCTCCAAGGCTGGAGTCTCAGCATCATATTGTTTGATATCATATCCAGGACACTCGTTGGTGGGGAAGGGTCTTACCCCTCTGCAGAGATGCAGTAAGTATATTCTACAGCCCCGGCCAAGTGGGCTTAAATAGATATCTGAAAATGCATTTCGGGCCACTGTCTTTCATATGTACCTCAACTCTAAGTCTACATTTTATGTTAGAAGCGTAATATAAGTAGTCATACTTTGTTTAATGGCATATCAACCGCCTTGGGTTATTCAATGCCCAACATAACCTTGTAGAAGAGCAGCAGTGATACTATTTAACCCAGAGAGATAAGGCGGTTCATGCCTTTCCTAAATCAGATTATTTAGAAAGTGAACGTGAGAGATCAACAAGGATCGAACTCGGTTACTGTCTATCACGTTAACCACAACGTCACCGGACTCCATGAGTAATGAGTGATATGATATAAAGTTATATTCACCAAGATAAAAGTTCACAAATGCTGTTTGCAAAAACTGAGCGAACGCGCTGTCAGCAAAACAATTGCTTGACATGAGGGCACTCCGTTCACCACGTTTCACCAGAACGCGTTTAGGATATGAAGCGTTTAGTTTAGTGATGCGTTCAGTTTAATGAGAACTACATCAGAAGGTGCGAACCCTCACAAGAATTCTCCAGGGTAACACTATCAGAATCCAGTTATCACAAGACTCTCATCAATTCAAAGAAAGAAATATGTTTTAAGTTAAAAACGGTAAACATAACTACAACCATAAATATGTGATGGTCCCATCAATGGAGCAAACAGATCTGTTTACAAATCATTAGTATTAAGGGTACTTGAAATTATATAACCATTATTAGGAATAATTACTTGAAGCCCTATAATTACCGACGCCCGTGGTGTAATTGTTATCGTCGTAGGAAATGAACATGGCGACACGAGTTCAAATCCTGGACGAGACTGATTGCATTTCACATAGCACTAATACCCTTGGGAAAGGTATGAATCCAATTATTCTCCCTCCAGCTATGGGTAAATAGTAGGACAGACTAGGTTCTTCAGCCTTGGTTAGGCAACTAGTCTAGGAGAAGGAAAACTCTGAATTAAAACCTGTTAAACTCCGCTTAAAAAAATTGACCTTGTGTCATATCCTGCCCGAGGGGAGGGGTTGGTAAATAGGATAATTACCGATGCCGACTACGCCGATGACATAGCAATACTGGCAAATACACCCAACCAAGCCGAAACACTACTGCATAGTTTGGAACCAGCCACCGCAGGCATAGGCCTCTATGTCAATGCACACAAAACGGAATATATGTGCTATAACCAAACGGGTGACATCTCCACTCTAGACGGAACCCCTCTTAAACTAGTAGACAAATTCACTTACCTAGGAAGCAGCGTCGCATCAACCGAAAAGGACATCGACACGAGGTTAACGAAGACATGGACAGCTATCAATAGGCTATCGATTATATGGAAATCAGACCTAACCGATAAAATCAAACGCAGCTTCTTCCAGGCAGCGGTCGTATCGATACTGCTATATGGATGCACTACATGGACTCTAACAAAACGGCTGGGGAAGAAGCTAGACGGCAATTACACAAGAATGCTGCGAGCAATCTTGAACAAGTCCTGGTGGCAACACCCCACAAGACACTTATTCTACGGCCACCTGCCTCCTCTCACGAAAACTATTCAAGTTAAACGAACCAGACATGCAGGACACTGCTGGAGAAGCAGGGACGAACTCAAAAGTGATGTACTCTTGTGGACCCCCACACATGGCCGTGCAAAAGCAGGGCGACCAGCACGAACATACATTCAACAACTATGTGAGGATACGGGGTGTTGTCCAGAAGACCAGCCTGAGGCGATGAACGATAGGGAAAAGTGGCGAGAGAGGGCCAGGGATATCCGTTCTACCAGCAAGACATGATGATGATGATGATGTTTTGATCGGAATACTTGAAACGATATAACAATGTGTAAACCAATTATATTAAGAAATGTTGATTAAAGTTAGAAGTCCTGTCGGCTGGGGTTGTAGAATACACCGACTGCATCTCTGCAGATGTGTAAGACCCCCCCCACCCCACAACAAATGTCCCGGTAATGACATTAAACCATCTAATGTCAAGGCTCTAGCTTTGGAGATTTTGGCAATGTAGAGTACCTCTTCATTACCATTGCTCTCAAGTCGACTCTGACCCGGAGTGGTAGCACCTGACAGGGTCCTCAAATCAAAGAAACTGTGTGAAAACAAAAAATGTTAAATTGTGACTGTTATATAGCAAAAATTTAAACCATTTAACTGCGTGCAAAAAAAAAGAGGTCAGGCTTGTTTTAGAATATTTTCTAAAAAATGTGTTTACAAATCATACATATATTTAAAATATATATGATGAGAATTATATATATATGTATAAAGAGGATTTGGCATTAAATAACCTACAATGGTTGATATGCCATAAAACCCAACCGAACCAAATCATATATATTCAATATATATGTATAAAGAGGATTTGGCGTTAAATAACCTACAATGGTTGCGTTGTACCAAAAAATATGACAAATTGAAACTGGTTAACTATGTGCCAACAAATGAAATCCAGCTGATCAAAAATTTTACCTACTAAGTATTCGTTAAGAAATCTTAAGTTGAATGTATATGCATATAACAGAATTTGGCTTTAAATTACCAACAAAGGTTGATATGCCATAAAAGTCAACCAACGAACCAGCAAACCAATCAACCTACAATGGTTTATTTGCTATAAAACCAACCAACCAACTAACCTTAAAGTTAGAATTGTTTACAAAGATTATTATCATTTGTTTCTTTGAAAAAAAAATTAAAATGTGCAGACTTTAGCATAAAATAAGGGCTTTAGCCTGAATTGACACGCAAATAGTCTCACCCACTGTTTTAATTTGGCACAGCAAGTCTATTAGCAATGATAACTGTGATGAAACACAAGCCTCCTCTCTCAGCATTTGAATAACATTACTTTTAACCACTGTGAGTGAAAACAATTTAAATTGATACATATTATATTTAGAAGGTCCAAACGTTAATTATTAAGAAAAAAAATTGACTTTTTCACTTGAACAATTTACGAATTGCAGATCCTGCAAGTTAGATAGACAATATTTCTCCGCCGTCTTTTGGCAATGTAGAACGAAAAAATAAATAACAATAATGGTTTCTTTATCATTTAGATTATTCGGACTATTGTCTTCATCTTTATTGCTATATTTACAACGTTTCGACCGATGCGTCCTTTTGTCTTCCACGGGTATTTCTTGTCGAACTCGGGAGCAAACATAGAACTTCGAACCAAACCTTTTATTTCATTCATTGGGGTAGATTGATCTTCTGGGAAGCATTACTGGGTACAAGTGTTAAGGGTATGTATTCTTTGTGATTTCTACTTGTAGTCAGGATTGAACCTGCAACCCTGTGAGTTATTGAATGATGAATCCATCCTTATAAAAGAAAAAAAAAAGAAGAAAAAGGAAAAGTATTAAGAAGGAAAGGAAGTAAGAGAGGGAGAGAATCGATGAAGAAAGAAAAGGAAAGACGGGAGAAAAGAAGAGAGGAAAGAAAAAAGAGAAAATTGGAAAGGAAAGAAAAAAGAAAGGGAAGAAAAGAAGAAAACGAAGGAAAGAAGAAAAGGAAGAAAAGAAAGAAAGGAAGAAAGAAAAGGAAAGATGAGAGAAAAGAAGGGAGGAAAGAAAGAAGAGAAAATTGGAAAGGGAAGAAAAAAGAAAAGAAAGAAAAGGAAAAAGGAAGAAAAGAAGAAAAAGAAGGAAAGGGAGAAAAGGAGAAAGGAAAGGAAAGACGGGAGAAAAGAAGAGAGGAAAGAAAGAAGAGAAAATTGGAAAAGAGAGAAAGAAGAATTGAAAGAAAAGGAAAAAGGAAGGAAAGAAGAAAAGGAAGGAAACAAAGAAAGGAAGAAAGAAAAACAAAGACGGAAGAAAAGAAGAGAGGTTTAAAAGAAGAGAATATTCGAAAGGAAAGAAAGAAGAAAATAAAGAAAAGGAAAAAGGAAGGAAAGAAGAAAAGGAAGGAAAGAAAGAAAAGGAGAAAGAAAAGGAAAGAAAGAAGAGAAAATTGGAAAGGAAAGAAAGAAAAAAAGAAAGAAAAGGAAAAAGGAAGGAAAGAAGAAAGGGAAGGAAAGAAAGAAAGAAAGAAAGAAAGAAAGAAAAAAAGGAAAGACAGGAGAAAAGAAGAGAGGAAAGAAGAAAAGGAAGGAGAGAAGAAAAGGAAGAAACTAAAGAAAGGAAGAAAGAAAGGAAGAAAGAAAAGGAAAGATGGGAGAAAAGGAGAGAGGAAAGAAAGACGGAAAAACTGGAAAGGAAAGAAAAAATGAAAGAAAGAAAAGGAAAAAGGAAGGAAAGAAGAAAGGGAAGAAAAGAAAGAAAAGAAGAAAGAAGAGGAAAGACAGGAGAAAAGAAGAGAGGAAAGAAAGAAGAGAAAATTGGAAAAGAAAGAAGAAAAGGAGTTATATAATAGTTCAACGACCACTTTCTTCTTGTGGGCGTCACAATTTCGCACTCATTCAACCTGTCCATGGTCAAGGTTATAATATCCTAATATTCCTCGACCGGATGCACTTGTTATTTACACAGGTGCATTTCCTATTTTGACAGCCCGGCCGGGTCAATATACAACAAAAGTTATTAGCAGTCACATGGGTCCCATGTATGTTGCGACATCCTATATATGATTTGTAGACTCATTTTGCTCATACATTTTTAAACGAGACTGTGCTGATTTTTTTGTTTGCACACAGTTAAATGGTCTCAAGAATTTTTAATTTTTCATTTGTTTGCACACAGTTAAATGGTTTTACGTATATACATCATTTATACGTGAATAGTTAGTAGGTAATCCTAATTTTAGGTGAACTAGAGCAAATTTGTTTACAGACAAGTATTGTTATTGTTTGCACACAGTTAAATGGTTTCAAGTATTCCTATTAAACACCAATAATTCTATTTAATATTAATCATTTGTTTGCAGATAATGAAGTGATTTCAAGTATTGCAACATCAGTCATTTGTTTGCACACAGTTAAATAGTCATAGTTTTATTTGACCCTTAGCTAGTACCCTAAAAGGTTTTACTACTCCGGGTCAAAGTGGATCCGGGAGTAATGGCAATAAAGGGGTACTTTACATTCCTCAAAACTCTAGGAGTGGAGCCTCACCATCAGATGCTTTAATACCATATCGAGGACACTCGTTGGGGGTCTTACCCTTCAGTAGAGATGCGCATCAGGTGATTGGGTTGTCTGAGAAGTTTGGGGTGGACTTTCATTGTCATTACTCCCAGTCCCACTCTGTATGCTTTAGGTGCCAAATACATTTGTTTAAAAATTATTCCTATTTGATAGGACCGTATGCAAAAAAAGGAAAAATAGCCAAACCCCTTTATGAAACAACTACGCAAAAAATGTAAATATGAAATGTACACTGAATGCGATGCTCTAACCACTAGGCATGAAATAGCTTGATATGGGTTGATATGACTTTAAAATCAATCAGTCAATCAAGGATTATAATTATTAGTTACTTGAAATCCTATAAATGTGTGCAAACCAACAACTATTATGGATTAGAAGTAATTACTTGAAATCATATAGTAAAGTAAAGTTGTCTCACTTAGTCGAGGGGGACCCGAAGGCTCCCTTTTCAATAGCTACTACACCGAGGTGTAAGGAAGGGCGCTACTCCTTTCCCTGGATTGCTCCACTTTACCTTTGATAAGTACCTTATATTGCTGAGTGTTAAGCAAGGAAGTATCAAGTACCATTTCAAAGTCTTTGGTATGACGCGATCTGGGATTGAACCCAAGTCTCCCGGATCATTGGCGAACACTCTATCCACTAGACCAATGAGCCGGTATTGAAATCATATAGTTATTAATGTTATATAGGAATACTTGAAACAGTACAATATGTGCAAATTATTTATATAGGATAGGAATACTTGAAACCATACAACTGGGTGCAAATTATTTATATTAGAGAGGAATACTTGAAACTATACAACAGTGTGCAAATTATTTATATTAGATAGGAATACTTGAAACTATACAACTGGGTGCAAATTATTTGTATTAAATAGAAATACTTGAAACCATTCAACTGTGTGCAAATTATTTGTATTAGATAGGAATACTTGAAACCATATAACTGTGTGCAAATTATTTGTATTAGATAGGAATACTTGAAACCATATAACTGTGTGCAAATTATTTGTATTAGATAGGAATACTTGAAACCATACAGCTGTGTGTAAATTATTTTTATAAGATAGGAATACTTAAAATCGCACAAATATGTGAAAATTATTTGTATTAGATAGGAATACTTACAACTCTACGGCTGTGTTCAAAAATCCCTTAAGAAACAGCTTTACAAAAATGTAAAAATAAAAGTTCAATGAACCCTATTCTCTAACTTCAATGCATTAAATGACCCTAAATAAGCTGACATGTCCTTAAAATCAATCCATTTATCAATCCGAATATACTCCTCACAGAAGATAGATGAACGTATATTTTTTGCACATACAGCCTGCTTGAAGCTAATATGCAAATCAGATAAATCTCAGTAATTGAAAAATTTCAACCAATATCTATCAAATTTAAACTAGTCCTTTTTCACTTTTAGTAGAATATCTCATTAAATTTTCAGCCATTTTGAACGGTTAGATTTTAAGATATTTTGAATGTGTGTAAATGGACGATTGGAAGTTTGTATCCTGATTAAACTAATATTAGCTTAAGTCCCCTGAAATCTAATAAAAACTATTTTTTCTTCTTTTTGTCTATAATATATGTTGAAACATGGGTAAAGGGAAGGATCTAGCAACTGCTGAAAAACAGCAAATAACAAAGTAAGTGAGGGAATGTCTGCTTTGAAGATATCAAAGAAACTTTGCTGAGATCCTTTGAACAATGAAGAAAGATGTTGAAAATATAACGAAGTTGAGAAATTTTACGCAAAAAGAAGGTTTTGAGAACTTGCTTCTTTGAGCTGAATAGGACGAAAGCGAGTTATACAGAAACAATCACTTTTGACCAGTGCTTAGATCTTTGAAAAGGTTGGAATTGAGTCAGTCATGAAAGGCAAAAGGTGTAGAAAACTTTGTGAATTGGGGTCTGTAAAAAAATCTTCTTGGCAACCCCCTCTTCTCACTAAGGCAAATATTTTAAAACACCAAAATTCGGAAAAGAAATACAGGAAAATTAACTTTCCTAAATTTTCATGGATGAATATTGAGTGACATTTGATGGATCTAATGGATCTCACAAAGGATGGATTTTATTTAGACGAATCTGGGGTTCAATCCAAGGTCGAATCATGCCAAAGACTCAAAAATGGAGGTTAAAAGAAGGCAATAAGGAGGAAATAGGGTAATGAGATGGGCTGGAATTGTCAACCAAACCATTATTGGACTACTCAAAGTCGGTGAGGGAGTTAAACTGAACATTACTAACGATTTAGATATTATGGACAAGACATTCTTTGTATGGCACCCAGTCTTGCAGTTTCCAAGTGAAGTGTGTATTTATGCACGACAATGTCCTTTCTCATGTATTTAAGCTTAACTGTGAATTCTTTGAACATAAACGATTTACAGGAGAGAACATAAGGGAATGGTCACCATTAAGTCCTGATCTGAACCCGATCCAAAATCTATGGTTAGTTGTGAAGATAACGGTGGCAAACAATATAACAGCAAAGCAGACCTATGTAAAGCAATTAAAACTACTATATCGGAAATTGAACCTACTGAAATCAACCAAATCAATGGATTATAGATTATTGGTTATTAATTAGAAGAAGGCTCACTATATTAAAATGTAAAGATTTCAACGATTTATTTGTTTAATATTTGTTCTATCAGAGGAGATGATCAATTTGTGATGATTTTATAATCTTTTTATGGAGTCAAATGTGATTATTAGGTATGTACTAATAACTTCACACAGATTTTCAAAATACATGAAATAACTTCAATAACTTTAATAAAATATATTGATACAACCTAAAATTTTAACTCTGGTTTTGTTTTATCATTTAAATCGATGGTTTGAAATTTGACAATATCTTTTTAAAAACAAATTTGATTAGGAAAGTTTATGTGATTTGCTTAATAATTTTACAGAGGGTATATGTACGACTGTTAGGTTTTTCTACTTAGGATTAGTGTGTAGTATCGGTGTTTTGATCTATTTAATGAAAGTGCTCTGTCAGTAATGAATGTATGTATGTATGTTATTCGATAAGTTCTAATCTATCTATCTATTGTGGTGTAATGGTTATCGGCGCAGGAAATGGACACGACAACACGAGTTCAAATCCTGGACGAGGCTGATTACATTTCACATAGCACTAATACCCTTGGGAAAGGTATGAATCCAGTTATTCTCCCTCCAGCTATGGGTAAATAGTAGGGAAGTATGGGTTCTTCAGCCTTGGTGAGGCAATTAGTCTAGGAGAAGGAAAACTCTGAATTCAAACCTGCTAAACTCCGCTTAGAAATTGACCTTGTGTCATATTCTGCCCGAGTGGAGGGGTTGATAAATATGGATAGAGAGATATAAATTGATAGATATAAAGATATCTATCTATCTATCTCGATCTGTTTATATCTCTTAGTAATAGTGAACCCAGTTAGGATGGATATCACTACACTCACGAATAAATTGGCGAGCCTAAGTTGCACGGACGACAGCTCTTGCTTGATTATCACTCGCCTAAAATTTTAGCACTTTTTTTGACGTCTAAGAAGGTTGTTTAAAATTTGACAGTTTTTATTCCTATCAAATTTAAAACATGGAATTTTGTGTTCTAATAAATAACATACATACATACATACATACATACATACATATATAACACATGCATGCCTATCTACATACATACATTATCATCATCATCATGTCATGCCGCCAGCATGGATATCCCTGACCCTCGCTCGCCTCTTTTCCCTATCGTTCATCGCCTCTGGCATGTCTTCTGGGCTAGATCCCGTATCCTCACATAGCTGCTGTATGTATGTTCTCGCTGGTCGTCCTGCTTTAGCTCGTCCATATGTGGGGGTCCATAGGAGTACATCACTTATGAGCTCGTCCCAGCTTCTCCAGCAGTGTCCTGCGTGCCTGGCTCGTCTAACTTGGATAGTTTTCGTGATGGGAGGCTGGTGGCCGTATAGTTGGTGCTTTATGGAGGACTTGTTTAATATTGCTCGCAGCATTCTTGTGTAATTGCCGTCTACCTTCTTCTCCAGCCGTTTGGTTAGCGTCCAAGTAGTGCATCCATACAGCAATATCGACACTACCTCTGCTTGGAAAAAACTGCGTTTCATTTTATCGTTCAGGTCTGATTTCCATATGATCGATAGCTTATCGATAGCTGTCCATGTCTTCGTTAGCCGCGTGTCGATGTCCTTTTCGGTTGATAAGACACATACATACATACATACGTACATCATTATATACATACTAGCATACATACATACATATCTACATAGATGTACACATAATACATACATACATGCATACATACATATATACATACATACTCTGCGGGCCTCGGCTGGTGTAGTAAACATGAAGGAGTGAGTTCGATTCTCATTGCGCGCCTCATTCAGACAGCCATGTGTGTTGTATAACCGTAATACATCACAAACGTTATACATATGCAAATATAAGCAGAAACATAGTCAACAATAATGACGAAATTCAATGAACGAACGGACACACTTCTTTATAAATATATACCTCTCACACTTAATTCTCGAAAGGGTTGCGAATGGGTTGATGTTGGTTATGTGTGAGAGGTGAGTTGGAGACGGAGACAGACTGCTACATATTGACCCAAAGTTCCTCTGAGCATAGCAGCACTTCTTTCGCATTCTGGCTGGGCTGCTCAACCGTGGGTCACTGAGGGCCGCAAGCCCTCAGTCTGCAAGCTGATTCTCACGCTGGCATCTTGTCCCCAACTGACTGCAACTGCGATTGGAACTGAACTCGAACTGACTCCAGTCGTCTATGGCACCTGGTTATATAATTGTCTGACGACCACCTGCTTCTTGTGGGCGTACGCATCTGCACCGAATTCAACCACGTTCACAGGTCAAGGTGATATCCCGATATCTTCAACCGGATGCACCTATTTTGCTGTTCTCCTGCTTATTTACACAGATGCATCTCTTGATTGACGGCTCAGTCGAGGGTCAATATGTTACATGTGTCAGATCTAAAGAAGATGCTCAGTAAATTACTATATACATACTATACTGTCATTGTTTATAGAATAAGCTTACGAAGAAGATATTTGCTTAAGTTTGTTATTTAGCAGTAAATAAACAAATGACAGATAAGACGTATAATATTTTTTAATTCAGAGGCAGAACATTCTGGCTTTGGCAATTATAATTTTGACAAATTCAATGAACGAGTATCCTAATCTGATGGTAAGGCTCCAGTAATGCTGGAGCTCAGAGGAATGCGGAGTACTCCTTTTATTGCCATCACTCTCAGGTCCACTCTGGCCCGGATTAGTAGCACCTGATAGGGTCCTATCTATGGATCAAATAGAACTAAACAGTGTAATAATGCTAAACTGAATTGTTTGAAATAGAACTGTTCACGTGTATAAAAATGGATTTGGCATTAAATAACCTACAATGGTTGATGCGCCATAAAACCCAACCAAACCTAACTTTATCAAAGTGGTTCCAATTTTCCTGAAAAGCAGTTAATAAATCTTCTTAGATGGATGGCAACTTCTGATGGATCATTTTAAAATATTTTTCATTGGATTTAGATCCAGATTGTTTTCCCGACATGTCAATGTTTTTACATCCTTTTTCCAAAGGAATGGCTTTAATCTCTTTTACTCTGTGACAAGATAAATTATTGTCCTGAAAAAAGACTTCATCTCCAAACTAACATTTCAAATAACAATATATATATATATATATATGTATATATATAGGCTGCTTAGAAATTAGATTGAGCCAGGAAGGAATTGTTTTGATGACACGAAATTATCCAGAATTTCTATGTATACAAGTCCATTGATTGTTGATGTAATGATTATCATCTCCCCATGTCCTTTAAATGACATGCATCACGTGGTATAATTATACAGGTGAATAAAACGTAAATTTTTCATCTTTAATATGTAGCTTAGTGACACGTATTAGCCAATTTCTCCGGCATGGATAGAGTACAACAGAAAATCAAATTTGAAGAGGAATTTTATACATTTAAACTGTGTATGTATGCTGAAATGAATTGTTTAAAATAGAACTGTTTTGACATTAAAACTGCGTACTAATGCTAAACTGAATTGTTTAACATAGAACTGTTTTGATATCTAAACTGTGTACTTATGCTAAACTGAATTATCTGAAATAAAACTGTTTGACATTTAACTCTGTGTATTGCCCAGTCAACTGGGGTTGTAGAATACACTGACTGCACCTCTGTAGAGGGGTAAGACCCTCCCAATGAGTGTCCTGATATGACACTAAACAGTCTGAGCGCGAGGTCCCAGTATTGCTGGGGCCTTAGGGAATACACAGGACCCCTTTATTGCCATTGCTCCCAGGTCCACTCTGGCCGGTGTGGTAGCACCTGATAGGGCCCTATCTATGGGTTAAATAGAACTAATGGCATATTTGTGCTAAACTGAATTGTTTGACTAAACTGAATAGCTTGAAATAGAATTTTTTTGACTGCGTGCTTATGCTAAACTGAATTATTTCAAATGGAACTTTTTTTGACATTGAAGCTGTATTTACACTAAACTGAATTGTTTAACATAGTCAATCAGTTCTAATTCGGCTAATTCAGTTTAGTATAGCTCGAAATCGAAATCTTTTTCACAATTAAACTGTACTTACATTTAAACTGTGTGCTTATGCTAAACTGAATTATTTGAAATTGAACTGTTTTTGACATTGAAACTGTACTTACACTAAACTGAATTGTTATATATAACTGCTTGAATAGTTTGAAATGGAAATGTTTTTGACAATTAAACTGTGTGCTCATGCTAAACTGAATTGTTTTAAATGGAACTGACTATTTACATAAAAATGGATTTGGCGTTAAAGGACCAACAAAGGTTGTTGATATGCCATAAAACCCAACAAACCAAACCAAACCAAACCAAACCTATTTAATAATAATAATTTGTATAAACACAGTTATATGGTTTAAAACCAATAATGATTATAGTCTTTAGTAAACAATTATAGCTTCAAATGACTATTTTTAATACAAATAATTTACAGTAATATATCAAGTATTCTTATCAAATATTAATAATTTTCAAACAAATCTATTTGATTAATAGATAAGCACCAAGCAGGTACTACTACCCTAGTTCAAAGAAAATCTGGGAGAAATGACAATGAAGGAGTACTCTACTTTTCCAAGATCTCCTGAATTAAATGATTTGGTTATTCAATATCAAATTCTGTTTTTACATATACATTAAATATATGATTTTAGATACACACAGTGAAATTATCAAACAGTTCAATTTCTAACAATTCAATTTAGCATAAGTCATTCATTTGCACTTAGTTTTAATGTCAAACAGTTCTATTTGATTCATACTTGGGACCCTAACAAGTACTACCTCTCCAAACCAAAGTGAACCTGGGAGTAATGGCAATGAAAGGGTACTCCACATCCACCAAAGATCCTAAATTACCGGAGCCTCACCATTTGATGAATCTAACGTCATAATCCGGAAACTCGCTGGTGTGGGGTCTAACCTCTCTGCAGAGATGCAGTCAGTGTATTCTTCAGCCCCAGCCGACTGGGCCGCAAATTATTCGTATTAGATAAGAATACTTCAAACTATGTAACTATACGTAAATTATTTGTATTAGACAGGAATACTTGAAACTATATAGCTGAATGCAAATTATTTGTATTTGAGAGGAATACTTGAAACCATGCAACTGTGTGCAAATTATTAGTATTAGATAAGAATACTTGAAACCATGTAAGTGTTTGCATAAGTCAGAGGTATTTCCACCAGGACAATGCACCAGTCCACAACTCCATCCTTGTCACTGACTATTTGACCAAGATGGGCACCAAGACAGTTCCTCAGCCTCCTTATAGTCCAGACCTTTCTTCCAGTGACTTTGCTTATTCCCTAAACTCAGAGGCTGTCGTTATGAGACAATTGAGGAAATAAAAGAGGGGCCTTCCAGAAGTTGTTGGAACGGTACAACAAGTGCATTGCAGCCGGAGGAGATTACTTCGAAGGGGACTTAGGTTTCGGCTGGAGCTGTAGAATACACTGACTGCATTTCTGCAGAGGAGGAACACTTCCCCAACGAGTGGCCCATTCGGCTGCAGCTGCAGAAAATATCGACTGCATCTCTGCACCTTCTCTTCCCGTGTATGATTGGCCCATTCGGCTGGAGCTGTAGAATACACTGACTGTATTTCTGCAGAAGAGTAACAATGTTATATAATAGCCGAGAGATTTCGGTTCATGCCTTTGAGTTTAGTTAGGCTGAGAAACTTTCGGCTCAGCACATGGGTTAGTTGGGTGCAATATTGAGGCAGGTGTTGACGCGGGCGCGCACGGGCGGATGGAGGTGTCACTCAGATGTCACAATACTCCGAGACAAAACGGGTGACGGAGTGCGAGTGACGTCACGCACCGGAAGCGCGCAGAGGTTTGTGGAGATTTGAAGAAAGTTAGAGAGTTGAGAATTAGACGCCAAACGAGAAGGATCGACTTTTGGAGCTCACATACGCGAGGCGAACTTGCGCCCTATGGGAGGCCGCTCGAGATGGGGGCCAAATGAATAGGGCAGCACAGAAGATTGTGTCTCTCCTCCTTACGTCGAAACCTTTAACTCAAAGTTAATAAAAAGGTTTCGTACCTGAACAAGAAGTCGTAACGTGTTTCCGAATTCCGAGATTCCTATGTTCTTTATATGTTCTATTGTTATGAACATTATATGTCCATTTCACCCATTTCGCACATAGCGTTAATTCTGAATATGGTACAACACTTCCCCAGCGAGTGGCCCATTTGGCTGGAGCTGCAGAAAATATCGACTGCATCTCTGTACCTTCTCTTCCCATGTGTGATTGGCCCATTCGGCTGGAACTGTAAAATACACTGACTGCATTTCTGCAGAGGGGTAACACATCCCCAACGAGTGGCCCATTCGGCTGGAGCGGCAGAAAATATCGACTGCATCTCTGCAGACGGGTAAGACCTCCCCTCAACGAGTGTCCTGTGGCCCTGTAGGCTGAAGCTGCAGAATATACCAACTGCATTTCTGCAGAGGGTAAGACTCCCCCAAGGAGTGAACTAGTCGGCTGGGACTCCAGAATACACCGACTGCATCTCTGCAGACAGGTAAGACCTCCTCTAATAAGTGTCCTGCGGTCCAGTCGGCTGGGGCGGCAGAATACACCGACTGCATCTCAGTAGAGGGGTACGATCTCTCCCCACCAACGAGTGTCCTGTGGCTGACACGGCTGGGGCGGCAGAATACACCGACTGCATCTCTGCAGAGGAGTAAAACTCCCGCAACGAGTGTCCTAGATATTACATTATATGACTTGATAGTGAGGCTTCAGATAATGCTGGAGCTTTGTGAAATACGGAGTACCCTTTCATTGCCATCGCTCCCAGGTCTACTCTGACCTGGAGTGGTTGCACCATATAGGGTCCTATCTATGGTTAAAATAGAAGTTTCACATTTAAACTGTGTACATATGCCTTATGGGACCGTTACCTACCCATTGATGGACTCTTCCAAATCCTATATAAATCGAGATGGTCAGCTGGTCGTAGAGATTGGATATTCGACTGACAAGTAAGCCTAGCTTGCGCCACCACTTTTCTCTGTATCTTGTTTCTTCAAAATAACCTGAAACTTATACCGTGTTCCGAGTTATCTTTTCGTGGTCCCAAATTGGGTCCACATCAATATGCTAATCTGAATTGTTTGAAATAGAACTGTTTTTACATTTAATTGTGTGTAAAAAAATCAATGTACTTATGCTACGCTGAATTGTTTGAAATAGAACTGTTTGATCATTCAAATGTGAGCAAAGAAATGACAGGTGTTTAACGGAATTGTTAGTGATACATAGCAATACTTGAAAACATTAAACTGTGTGCAAACAAATGGTTTGGGGGTTAATATAATGATTTGTATTAGAAAGAAATGTGGAATCATTTAACTGTGTGAAAAAATTAGCTCTGGGTCATTTAAAAATGTTTTCAACGAAATGTGTTTGGTAATTATATATTTAAAATATACATGTATAAAAAGGATTTGGCATTAAATAACTTAGAATGATTGATATGCCATAAAACCCAACCAAACCAGATCATATATATTTAATATATATGTATAAAGAGGATTTGGCATTAAATAACCTAAAATGGTTGATATGCCATAAACCCAACCAAACCAAATCCTATATATTTAATATATATGTATAAAGAGGATTTGGCATTAAATAACCTACAATAGTTGATATGCCATAAAACCCAACCCAACCAAATCCTATATATTTAATATATATGTATTAAGAGGATTTGGTATTAAATAACCTACAATGGTTGATATGCCATAAATCCCAACCAAACCAAATCCTATATTTTTAATATATATGTATAAAGAGGATTTGGCATTAAATAACCTACAATGGTTGATATGCCATAAAACCCAACCAAACCAAATCATATATATTTAATATATATGTATAAAGAGGATTTGACATTAAATAACCCACAAGATTTGATATGCCAATAAAACCCAACCAAACCATTTGTGATATTCTTTATACTAATATAGTTGAGAAAACATTATCAATTGTAATATTTGATTCTGGTAACTGTGTCATACACAATATATATATATGTATATATATGAGTGTGTGTGTGTGTGTGTGGAGAGAGAGAGAGAGAGAGAGAGAGAGAGAGAGAGAGAGAGATTATTTTCATTACACAACTTTCGACAAATGGAACTTGTCTCCTGGGAAATCATACAACTGTTTTAGGTAACATTTATATTCTTCGATTTTAAAAGAATGGCGTAAAAAATTCGATTTACGAATTAAATAAAATGAATTTGCAAAAAATTAAAAACTAAAAAATGAAGAAAGCATAGAAAAAATTAATCTTATCTTCTTCTTCCGAATTTCATGATGGCTTGTTTTTTTTTTTTGTTTTTTTTTTTGTTTTTTTTTGTTAAAATAATTTCTTGACGCTTTCCTCCATTTTTCATTCTTTGCTTCTTCATTTTGTTTTATGAATGATATTATTTTTCATTTTTCTTTTCTTTTTTTCTAAACTTTTTTTCGATTTTTTTCAGATACTCATTTTCTCTCTTTCTTTTTCTTCTGTTGCTTCTTCCTTCTTTCATCTTTATTTTCTGCTTTTTCATTCACTTCTGATAGTGTTTCATTTTGATCTTTCTTTCTTTCTTTCTTTCTTTCTTTCTTTCTTTCTTGGCCGTTTCCTTTTTTTTGTCGTTTTTTTACATTTGATAATTCTTCATCTTCATAATTCATTTTAAAATTTTTATTTCTTTTTATTCTTTTATTCAGTATTTCTTTCTTTTTACTTCTTCCTTTTTTGCTTTCTTTTCTTTCATTTTAACCTTAGCCCGTTCTTTCTTTCTTTCTTCTTTCTTTCTTTCTTTCTTTCTTTCTTTTCAGTCACTTTCTTTCTTTCTTTCTTTCTTTCTTTTTAGTTAATTTTTTCTTCTTTCTTTCTTTCTTTCTTTCTTTCTTTCTTTTCAGTTACTTTCTTTCTTTCTTTCTTTCTTTCTTTCTTTTCAGTCACTTTCTTTCTTACTTTTGTCAGCCACTTTTTCAGTTAAATTTCAGTCACTTTATTTATTTATTTATTTATTTTCAGTCACTTTCTTTCTTTCTTTCTTTCTTTCTTTCTTTCTTTCTTTCTTTCTTTCTTTTCAGTCACTTTCTTTCTTTCTTTCTTTCTTTCTTTTCTGTCACTTTCTTTCTTTCTTTCTTTCTTTCTTTTCAGTCACTTTCTTTCTTTCTTTCTTTCTTTCTTTCTTTTCAGTCACTTTCTTTCTTTCTTTCTTTCTTTCTTTCTTTCTTTCTTTTCAGTTACTTTCTTTCTTTCTTTCTTTCTTTCTTTTCAGTTACTTTCTTTCTTTCTTTCTTTCTTTCTTTTCAGTCACTTTCTTTCTTACTTTTGTCAGCCACTTTTTCAGTTAAATTTCAGTCACTTTATTTATTTATTTATTTCTTTTCAGTCACTTTCTTTCTTTCTTTCTTTCTTTCTTTCTTTCTTTCTTTCTTTTCAGTCACTTTCTTTCTTTCTTTCTTTCTTTCTTTTCTGTCACTTTCTTTCTTTCTTTCTTTCTTTCTTTCTTTCTTTCTTTCTTTCTTTCTTTCTTTCTTTCTTTCTTTTCAGTCACTTTCTTTCTTTCTTTCTTTCTTTCTTTCTTTCTTTTCAGTCACTTTCTTTCTTTCTTTCTTTCTTTCTTTTCAGTCACTTTCTTTCTTTCTTTCTTTCTTTCTTTCTTTCTTTCTTTCTTTCACTTCCCCCTCGTCCCTCCTCCTTAGCCTTCCTGCTCTTTAGATCCCATTTCGATTAATATTTCTTCGCCAATATTCAGCCCTTTTTTCTTCTTTCCTTCGCTTGTCTGTCCGTAAACAACAAAATTGCTGATTACTTTATCTTCATTTTTCAACTTTTACAGACGCCAAATGAGAATTAATCTGATCGAGGAATTTCAATTTCGCTAAATTGTCTTCGAGGTCAACCTGAAATAAACATTAAAGTTGATGACTAATTTTTTTCTCCATTGGTTTGGTTTTTATTTACTTTTTTCATTAAACAAATGGCGTCCATACGCATGCACACGCTGTGATTCGCATATATATATATATATATATATATATATATATATATATATATATATATATATATACAATACCTTTAAAGTGTAAAATAGAATGTTGATAAAACAGGAAAAAAGTCATGATTTAATGGATTACGTTGCCGATGTAGAGGTAGCTAGTATTCAATACTTCTGTCTTCTTTTAAATGGATTGTAGTATTCCAATCAATCACTGATAATTCTATTTGATATTAATCATTTGTTTGCACACAGTTAAATGGTTTCAAGTATTCCTATCAAAGACGAACAATTCTATTTAATATTAATAATTTGTTTGCCCACAGTTAAATGGTTTCAAGTATTCCTATCAAACACTAATAATTCTATTTAATATTAATCATTTGTTTGCACACAGTTAAATGGTTTCAAGTATTCCTATCAAAGACGAATAATTCTATTTAATAATGATCATTTGTTTGCACACACGTAAACAGCTATAAGTACAGTGATCTGAAACCAACAGTTTTATTTGCATACAGTTAAATGGTTTCAAGTATTGCTATGTAACACTAATAATTTCATTTAATACTATTCTTTTTCTTTTCACCGTAAAATGTTCAAACAATTTTATACGATGAGACCCTTTCAGGTAATACCACTCCGGATTTAGAGTGGACCTGAGAGTAATAGCAATGAAGAATGTTTACAGTCCCCAAAGCCCCCGGACCACCGTCAGATGGTTTCGTGTCATATCGAGCACTCGTTGCAGGTAAGGTTTAACTCCTCGGCAGACGTGTAGTTTGTGTCTTCTAGAGCCCCACCCAGGTGATTAGGTTGCATATATAAGAGGCTAAACATATATAATTGATATATAAAATATATAAGAGATTTAGAATATACACTTGATATATAACATATTTTGGGTGTCTCAATATAGATGGGACCCTTGTGACTGCTAATAACTCAACTAGTAATAATATTGTGTTCTTTTTTGTTTCAAATTTGAAAATAGTATACTATAACAACTATTAATTCACAATCACAATTCCTTGGACAAAAGAGGAAAAATATTTTGTGTCACTCCTTATTTGGAGAGAAAATCATTTAAAACTGTCTCAAAATAGATGCAACCAGTTTATACGATAATGATTTATTACTGAGATTAGAAATTCAAAATAAGATTGCATGTCCTGGAAGCGGATGTAATAGCAATTGAAAAAACAATGATTTGATGTCTCAAGCTCAAAGGATGCATTTTTTTACCGGTCGTGTTCCAAATGACCACCATTGTCCTTGTCTCAGTAATAAATCCTTATGATATTAACGGGTTGCATCAATTTTGGACCACCCAGTATACTTAATATATATATATATATATATATATATATATATATATATATATATATATATATATTAAGTATACTGGGTGTTCCAAAATTGATGTGGATGACTATAGAGATATATACTCCCCTGCCCCCGTAGGGTTGAGTTCTTCGGCGAATGAAGTAATCGTGTTGCCATTAGCGTTTATTGCAAGCCTCTTTATATATGAATTGACGTCTCGGTAGCCGTTGAACGGATTTATGTAAACAATAGTAATTGGGATTCATAACCGTTTAAAATTTACTTCGCTGCTACTGGCTCCTCGTGCTGAAGGGTTGGAGGCTTGGCTTGGTGTTTGAGTCAACCAGATTTCGATCCCAGCTACGGGAAGCTAATATGTCTAGCCACACTGATGAGTTCTGATCGAACGAAACAGATCTGTCTCTGGATGACTATATATATATATATATATATATATATATTTACAAACTTACTATCAACCAGAATTCACGGTTACCAGGAAAAAGAAAAAAAAAACAACGCCAGAATTTAGAAATAACCATATCTCGAATAATTAAGTTAGTAAAGTTAGCGACCATAGTCGAGGGTGACCCGAAGGCTCCCTTTTCGATAGCTACTACACCAAGGTGTAGGGGAGGGCGCTACTCCATTCCCAGGATTGCTCCACTTTACCCTTGAACCGTACCTTATAATACTGAGTGTTAAACAAGGTGGTATCAGGTTCCATTTTTAAAGTCTTTGGTATGACTCGACCTAGGATTGAACCCAGGTCTCCCGGGCCACTGGCGAACACTCTAACCGCTGGGCCAAAACGGCTGGAGAAGAAACTGGATGGCAATTACACAAGAATGCTGCGTGCAATCTTGAACAAGTCCTGGCAGCAGCACCCCACAAGACACCAACTGTACGGCCACCTGCCCCCTATCACGAAAACTGTTCAAGTTAGACGAACCAGACATACAGGACACTGCTGGAGAAGCAGAGATGAACTGATAAGAGATGTACTCTTATGGATCCCCACACATGGCTGCGCAAAAGCAGGACGACCAGCTCGAACGTACATTCAGCAGCTATGTGAGGATACAGGATGTTGTCCTGAAGACCTACCTAGGGCGATGAACGATAGGGAGGAGTGGCGAGAGAGGGTCAGGGATATCCGTGCTACCAGCGCGATATGATGATGATGATATCTCGAATCACTGCCTGGGGGAAAAAGAAAAAAAATAAAGAAAAGGACAACTTCGTCACACCAGTTGAAAAAAAAAATCAAGAGATATGCAGTCCGTTGGTCAAAAGAACAAAAACCCACCGTAAAATGCTGCAATGCTACTATAGAGCTCAACACAAAAGTAGAGCTAATTACAGAAATTTATATATATATATATATATATATAAGATTCGGCATTAACTAACCAACAGAGGTTGATATACCATAAAACCCAACTCAATCAAACCAAACCGTTCAACCGTGTGCAAACAAATGAGTATTGGCTATATAAAGTTGGCGACCTTAGTCGAGGGTGACCTGAAGGCTCCCTTTTCAATAGCTACTACACCGAGGTGTAGGGGGAGCGCTACTCCATTCCAAGGATTGCTCCACTTTACTCTTGATACCCACCTTATAATGCTGAGTGTTAAGCAAGGTGGCATCAAGTACCATTTTTTGAGTCTTTCGTATGACTCGACCTTGGATTGAACCCCAGTCTCCCGGACCATTGGCGAACACTCTACTCATAAGGCAACTATAAAAAATTAAGTATTCCAAAGTGAAGAATTTAGTAAAAAAGAAATGTATGTATAAACAGGATTTGGGATTGAATAACCTACAAGGGTTGGAATGCCATTAAAACCAACCAATCAACACCCTTCAGATTATAAAATCACACAGTGTTGTATTTTGACCTTCGACCCGGCCAAAAATGCCATTCCAAGGTGATGCACCGGAAGGAGGTGACACATTCTGATGGCAGTTATGAGAGGAAATCGCGTGGGCGGAAATTGGCTGATGAAATGGGACGAGGTAAAAAAATTCCCATGGTACACTCATAGACTGATGCACCGGAAGAGAGTGACAGTTATTTCCGCTTGATGACGATCCAACATGCGATTCCAAAAATCGAGTTGGCGACTGAGTGGGCGTTGAACTATTATATAACTCAGTCAAGATAGAAGTCAGACAGTTGCAGTTAGAGATCGGACGGAGTTATAGACGAGATGTGGTAGGGAAAGCCACACCAGCGGAAGGGGCTCGAGGCCCCCGATTGAGTTGGGGTCCAGAGAAGATGCTGATAAGATGCAGTAAAGAAAGCCATCACCCAGCAGAGTGGGCCTCTGGGCCTCCGGTTGAGCATCAGGAGAATGAGAAAGACACAACGCTGACGGCTATAAGAGTGGGGGTCAAAATGTTGCAGTTATGTTCGGTCTCCAGCTCCCTCTCACATGAAAACCTCGAGTAACCCTTTTCGAACCCTTACAATAAAGTGAGAGGTACATATATTTATAAAGAAGTCTTCCTGCGTCTTTATTATTGTGTCGTTATGATACTGCATATGACCATATAACAACAGGACTCATATTAATGGGTTATATTTATTTTGAGACACCCAGTATAAGAAATTTAATTCATATTATAAATATAAAAATCTAAATAAGATCATGGTTTTATTGTTAAGAATTTAAACGAATTATTATCATATTTACCCAACCCCTCCGCTCCGGCAGGATATGACACAAGGTCAATTTTTTAAGCGGAGTTTAACAGGTTTGAATTCAGAGTTTTCCTTCTCCTAGACTAGTTGCCTCACCAAGGCTGAAGAACCTAGTCTACCCTACTATTTACCCATAGCTGGAGGGAGAATAATTGGATTCATACCTTTCCCAAGGGTATTAGTGCTATGTGAAATGCAATCAGTCTCGTCCAGGATTTGAACTCGTGTCGCCGTGTCCAGTTCCTACGACGATAACCATTACACCACGAATTATTAGAGAGGGATATAGAAATTATATTCTAAAATAAGTCTTCTTTAATCAGTTTTTATTATACATGTTTTTCTTAATTCAAGGAAGTGTGATAATATTTCAGAAGCAGTGAGAAAATAACGTTCCCTCACTTAAATAATTTTGACAAAGATAAAAAAAAACATCAAAGAATTAACATGGCTACTGATATATCTAAAGTGGATTTTTATTTAATTAAATTATGTTATATTACTTTTATTAAAGGTTTTGGGTAACAAGATATTTAGTGGGTTAGACTGTTGATTTTGTTTTCATCTTACAAGTAAGCAAGGCTTCAAAAACGTTTGTAGATCCATTTCAATTGATCCAAACTTTATAAATAATGAATTTCTTACTATATAGATGTTTGCGATACCCTGGGGGGTGCCGTGTTGAGTATTTCTTTCATTGCATCTCTCAGGGCAATGCTGGTTACTTGAGGGCATCCATCTCCTCTCCCATAATCTATTTTATCGCTGGGGGTACCATATCGAGTATTTTTCTTCATTTCATTTCTCAAGGCACTAGTGGTTTCTTGGGGTAGCCCACCATCTCTTTTCCCATCGTCATGTTGGGATGCTAAATTTTCCCTTTTATGACAGCTCAATACAGGATATTTGGTGGTGCCAATCGCTCACACACACACACACACACACACACACACACACACACACATATATATATATATATATATATAAGTCCAACGCTGGATGAATGACCCAGTCAGCTGGGGCTGTCGAATACACCAACTGTATCTTTGAATTGGGGTACGACTCCCTCAACGAGTGTCCTGGATATGACACTAAACAATCTGATGTTGAGGCTTCAGTAAATCAGGAGCCTTGGGGAATGCAGAGTACTCCTTCATTGCCATCGCTCCCAGGTCCACTCTGGCCCGGAGCGGTAGCACCTGATAGTGTCCTATCTATGGATCAAATAGAACTAAACTGTAATTACGCGAAACTGAACTGTTTGAAATTAACTGTTTTTCCATTTAACTGTGTGTAAACAAGAAACTGTACACTTATACGAAACTGAATTGCTTGAAATAGAAGTTTTGACCTTTAACTAGGTGTCAATAAAATTGTACTAATACTAAACTGAATTGTTTTAAATTTTTATCAAAATGACGTAATTCGGCATTAAATAACCCGAAAAGGGTTGGTACGCCGTAAAACAAAATAACCAACTATTTATTTCACAGAACAAATATTTAGTTTTCAACATAATTTTCTTCTTTGTCAACATACTTAATAGTTAATTTCAATCCCTTATTTTGTATATTTCTTATCAAATAATAACATCACATATATATATTATGAAATCAATAAAAATGGTCTTCTTAAGTTAAGTTGGAGCCGGTTGGTGGGTTGGTTGGTTGGGTTTTATGGCATATCAACCTTTGTAGGTTATTTAACGCCAAATATTCTGTTCTATTTCAGAAAATTCAGTTTAGCATGACTATACAGTTTAATTGTCAAAAACATTTCTATTTCAAGCTATTCAGTTTATTCAGACAGTTCTAATTCAGCCAATTCAGTTTAGTATAAGCATAGATTTCATTTGCACACAGTAAAATGTCAAAACAGTTCTATTTTAAACAATTCAGTTTATCGTAAGTAGAGTTTCAATGTCAAAAACAGTTCCATTTTAGACAATTGAGTTTAGCATAAGTAAGCAGTTTAAATTTAAGTACACAGTTTAATTGTAAAAAATATTTCCCTTAAAGCTATTCATTTTATTCAAACAGTTCTAATTCAAACAATTCAGTTTAGCATAAGTATGCAGTTTAGTTCTATTTAACCCATAGATAGGACCATATCAGGTGCAACCATTCTGGGCCAGAGTGGACCTGGGAGCGATGGCAATGATGGAGTGCTCCAACCGAGCATAAGTGAAGCCGGATTAAATAAAAAGAAATTAATGTTTTTTTATATTTTTATAAGAGTCCAATAATTATTAGTTTCCTAGGGCCGAAGAAAACGCTGACTGCTCTTCTGCAGAGGGATAAGATACCACACTCTACCAAAGAGTGTGCTGAATATGCCTTGCCTAGTCGGCTGGGGCTGTAGAGTACACCGACTGCTTCTGTGTGGAGGGGTAAGACCACCTCAACGAGTGTCCTGATTATGACACTAAAAAATCTGATGATGAGGTTCCAGTAATGCTGGAGCTTTGGGGAATGCGGAGTACCCCTTCATTGCCATTGCTCCCTGGTCCACTGTGGTCCGGAGTGGTAGCATCAGATAGAGTCCAATCAATGGGTCAAATAGAACTAAACTGTCTACGTATACAAAGCTGAATTGTTTGAAATAGGACTATTTGACATTCAAACATATGCTACACTGAATTGTTTGAATAAGAACTGTTTTTGACATTGAAACTGTACTTACGCTAAACTGAATTGTTTGAATTAAAACTGACTAAACTGAATAGCTTGAAATCGAAATATTTTTAGCAATTAAACTGTGTACTTATGCTAAACTGAATTGTTTGAAATAGAACTGTTTATTTGTATAAAAAATGGATTCGGCATTAAATAACCTTCAAAGATTGATATGCCATAAAACCCAAACAAACAAACTAAGTATGACGCCAAATCATCAGATGGTGAGGCTCCAGTCCCGGAGCTTTGGAGAATGTGAAGTACCCCTTCATTTCCAATGCTCTCACGTCATCTATGACCCGAGGTGGTAGTATGTATAACGGTCCCATATATGGGCCAAATAGAACTTTTCCATCTTTTATCAGGGATTAATGACATTGAGAAAAATTATTTGTGTTAAATAGCAATATTTGAAGCTATTTAACTGTGTGCAAACAAATTATTTTATATTAAATAAAATGATCAGAATTAGATAGCAATATCTGCAACTATTTAACTCTATGCATTCAATTAACTGTGTGCAAACAAATGTTACCTAAAAACAATTCTTTTGCAAAACACACACACACACACACACACACACACACATATATATATATATATATATATATATATATATATATATATATTCTTTTGGCAAGTCTTGTCGGCTGGGGTTGTAGAATACACCGACTGCATCTCTAAGACCCCCCACACATATACACACGAGTATCCTGCTCATGACTCTAAACAATTTGATAGTGAGGTTCCAGTCATGCCGGAGCTTTGGGGGAATTCAGAGTACACTTTCATTGCCATCGCTCCCAGGCCCGAACTGTCCCGAAGTGGTAGCACCTGATAGGGTCGTATCTATGGGTCAAAAATAATTGTTTGAAATTTAAACTGAGGCGTTGAGTCTGTACGGTTCCAGGTGAGCATTGTCAGAAAGTAGCGGTTTCAATTCCTACCCCAGCCGGCCAGAGGTTTACTTGGTCAAAAAACGTGGTGCGATAGACAACAACTATGGAAGGCAGTAATTGCTAGGGATGCGGTTACAAGACTCAGCATTCCTATCTGAGGTCGCGGTTAATCACCTAAAGAAGGCCAGAGGTGAAATTTGGCCGAAACGTAGTGAAAGAAGAAACAACAACAACAAAAAAAAAACCCTACCAAGATGAGGACAAAAAGTCCGCAATAAATAATGATTAATTCTCGTGCTTGATTGAGTCCCCTAAACTTTACGAGATATCAAATATCATAGATTATTTAAGGGGGAAGAAGAGTAATAAAAGAAAAAAAAAACCGAAATAATATACACATACATCGACAAGAGCGTCTTCACAGACTGAGAAACACACAGAATACACTCTTGTAAAAAAAAAAAAACCAACAAAAAAGAAAGAGACAACACCAACAACACCAACAACACGGTAAATTTGTCACAAACAATTAACTTGAACAAAAAATCCGCAGACATTTGAAATTAAAAATAACCACAACCTTACCTAAACAGTCACCACTAAATTAATCAAAGGAAACACTATAACCAACCATTTACTTCCTGAAGATGACGCAAAACGTCTGAAACACGTGTTGAAGGAAAATAGATAACTTAAAATCATGTCAATTTGTGGACCTACCCATTTTAAAGTATATATATAGTCATCGACAAACAGACTGTTTCGTTGTATCACAACTCTTCACTGTGGCTAGACAGGCTAGATTCCCGAAGCTAGGATCGAAACTTGGCCGACTGAAATGCCAATCCAAGATTCTACCCCTCAGCCACGAGGAAACTTTAAACGGTTATCTATCACATTTGTTTTGTTTACATATATCCGCTTAACGGCTACCGAGAGCTCAATTCATTTGAATATATATATATATATATATATATATATATATATATATATATATTGATAGATAGATTGCATTAAGAAAGAAAAGTTAGTATTCTAAAAGGAATAGCTTCGCAAAAAATCTAATTTGATATTTATTTAGGCTTTTATAATTATCATTTCAAATACTTGTGCTCTATACAAAGAAGTTGTAAAGTCCAAAACACGTTGAACTAAATTGTTTGAAATAGAACTGTTTGATCATTGAATTGCATGTTAACAAATGACTGATGTTTAAATGAATTGTTTGTTATACAAAGCAATGCTTGGAACCATTTAACTGTGTGCAAAAGAATTGAGCTTAGGATTGTTTAAAAGTTTTTAACAAAATTTTTATAAATCCTTGCGAGCAATATTGAACAAGTCCTGGCGGCAACACCCCACAAAGCACCAACTATACGGCCACCTACCTCCCATCACGAAAACTATCCAAGTTTGACGAACCAGACATGCAGGACACTGCTGGAGAAGCAGAGACGAGCTCATAAGTGATGTACTCCTATGGACCCCTACATATGGCCGAGCAAAAGCAGGGCGACCAGCTCGAACATACATACAGACAACAGCTCTGTGAGGATACGGGATGTAGCCCTGAAGACCTGCCAGAGGCGATGAACAATAGGGAAAAGTGGCGAGAGAGGGTCAGGGATATCCATGCTAGCGGCACGACATGATGATGATGATAAATATTTAATATATATGTATAAAGCGGATTTGGCATTAATTAACCTAAAATGGTTGAGATGCCATAAAACCCAACCGAACCAAATCGTATATATTTAGTACACAGGCACAGAGAAGATTTAGACTTAAATAACCAACAATGGTTGATGGGCCGTAAAACACAACCAAACCAATCAGCAACTGAAAGAGGCGTCAACATACGCTGAGGTTATCAATCATATCGAAATCTGACCCCCACCCCCGATTATAGAAAACGGCATTTCTTCCAGTCTGTATCTGTGTCCATACTACTATATGGATGCACCTCATGGACGTTAGTAAAACGCAAGGTTTAAAAGTTTGATAATAAGTACACAAGAATACCACGTTCATTTTTTAACAAATACTGTTAGCAGCACCTCATAAAGAAGCAACTGTACAGGTACTTACCTCCCATCTCACAAACGATCCAAAAAATACGAACAAGACATGCTAGGCACAGCTGGTGAAGTTTGGAGGAACTGTTATATTTTGACCTTCGACCCGGCCCAAAAATGCTATTCCAAGGTGATGCACCGGAAGGAAGTGACACATTCCAATGGCCAGTACATATATCATCATTATCATCATCAATTCGTGCTGCTAGCACGGATTTACCTCTCTTTCTTGCCCGGAGTGGTAGAACCTGATAGGGTTCTATCTATGGGTCAAATAGAACTAAACTGTGTACTTACGCTAAACTGAATTGTTTGAAATTGAACAGTTTTGATATTCAACTGTGTGTAAAGAAAGAACTGTACGTATGCTTAAGTGAATTGTTTGAAATAGAACTGTTTATATATATATGAAAATGGATTTGGCATTAAATAACCTATGATGGTTTATGTGCCATAAAACCAAATTATTTTGGGTTTTCATCCATTAAATTTTTCGCAGCAAATAAAATATTGTCGTTTGCGAATCTCAAAGTTTTAAAGCGGTGATGAAAGCATCGAATTGTCAATAAAAGTAAAAATACGGATACAAAAATTACAAATTGTAAAGCGTATTTTTTCCGCGAAAATAAACGCATATTTTTTTTTCATGGAAATTTGCTGATTTTCCATGCCGGCTACTGCTTGAGAATTAAGGACTAACTCAAAAACTATGTGTTCTTTTGAACTCCTACATATAGATACAAGAACTCTGTGAGAACAACTGATGCCGCCAGAAAGACCTGGTTGAAATGATGGACGATAAGGACGAATGGCAAGAGAGCCTAAAAACTCTGTGACATCAGCACGACTTGATATATAGTCATCCACAGACAGATCTGTTTCGTTCGATCAGAACTCATCAGTGTAGCCAGACATTAGCTTCCCGTAGCTGGGATCGAAACCCAGATGACTCAAACGTCAAGCCAAACTTCTAACCATTCAACCACGAGAAGCCATTATCCGCGAAGTAAATTTTAAACAGTTATGAATCACAATTACTATTGTTTACATATATCCGTTCAATGGCTACCGAGACCTCAATTCATATGTATGAAGAGGCTTGCAATAAACGCTAATGGCAACACGATTACTATATATATATATATATATATATATATATATATATATATATATATATATATACATATATACTCCCTTGAGTTCTCCGGCGAATGAAGTAATCGTGTTGCCATTAGCGTTTATTGCAAGTCTCTTCATATATATGAATTGAGATCTCGGTAGCCGTTAAACGGATGTATGTAAACAATAGTAATTGTGATTCATAACCGTTTAAAATTTTCTTCGATGCTACTGGCTCCTCGTGGCTGAAGGGTTAGAAGCTTGGATTGGCGTTTGAGTCAACCGGGTTTCGATCCCGGCTACGGGATGCTAATATGTTTAGCCACACTGATGAGTTCTGATAGAACGAAACAGATCTGTCTGTGGATGACTATATATATATATATATATATATATATATAATACTAATTCTGCGTTTTAGGTCATATGGCTTTTAGTATCCAGATTTATTTACTCGAACTTTTTTTTGTATTTACGTGGAGATGACTCGAGAGATATGGAGTGAAAGAGAAAACTCCATTAATTCTTCTTTGCTTTTTTTTTTTTTTTTTTTTTGTTTCTTTCTTTCTTTGTTTTGAGGGGCCTCATCTAAAAAAGCTTTTAACTCACCCCAGCCAAAAAAGAAGAGTAAATGACTGTTTATACACGTCTCTCCAGCCACCTACCTCATCAAGAACCAGCCAAAGTTTTTTTTCCCTTTCCCTCCACTAAACACTGCAACCCCCCTTTCAAAAACTACCCCCTCCCCACCCCCGAACCAGCTTTCAAGAGGTGAGATGACATTGTTTAGAAAAGGAATCCCGGCTCTTAAAACTGTGTTCCTGACGTTAGCTTTGTTTATTATTCCAGATCTGTTAATGCTTTCACTTTTCTTTCTTTGGATAGTGTTGTATTACCGTTTGAGAAATTCTTCAGAACGAGCATCCTGATTTTTGTTATTTTTCCAACAACAAGCACTTGGCTGGAAACATTCTCTCTGTGACTATGCACCATTTAACACGGTTGCATGTATATATCACAGGGTATTCCTATCTATCTATCTATCTATCTATCTATCTATCTATCTATCTCAGTCTGTTCAAATCTATCTATCTATCTATCTATCTATCTATCTTGTTCTGTTTATATCTATCTATCTATCTATCTATCTATCTCAGTCTGTTCAAATCTATCTATCTATTAATCAGGTTGGTTGGTTGGACTTTATGTTATTTCAACTTTTGTAGGTTATTTAAAGCCAAATCCTTTTCTATTTCAAGCTGTTAAGTTTAGTCAAACAGTTCTAATTCAAACAATTAAGTTTAGCATAAAAAACAATTCCATTTCAAACAATTCAGTTTAGTGTAAGTATGCAGTTTACATGCCAAGATAGTTCTATTTCAAGCAATAAGTACACAGCTTAGTTCTATTTGACCCATAGATAGAACCCTATCAGGTGCTATCAATCTGGGTCACAGCGGACCTGGGAGCGATGGCAATGAAGGCGTACCCCGCATTCCCCAAAACTCTAGCATTACGGGAACATCACCATCAGACTGCTTAGTGTCATATCTAGAACACTTGTTGGGGAGTCGTGCCCCTCTGCAGAGATGCAGTTGGTGTATTCTACAACCCCAGTCGGCAAAAATCAATCAGTGGTTGGGGCTGTCGAATACACCGACTGCATCTCTGCAGAGAGGTACAACCTCCCCAACGAGTGTCCTGAATATGACACTTAAACCATATGATGATGAAGGTCCAATTCTGGAGCTTTGGGGATTGTGGAGTACCCCTTCATTGCCATTACTCCCGGTCCACTCTGTTAATACCTGTTAGTGTCCTAACTATAAGTCAAATAGTTTCTTCATATCTATCTATTTATCTATCTATCACAGTCAATTCATATCTATCGATATCAGTCCATCCATATCCTTGACGATTCTCTCTCAATATTTATGTGAATCTCCCAGAACACTAAAATATGACAAATTTCATCGCTCAGAAATTAAAAGTGGTAAAAAATTGAACCAACAACAATATCTATCTATCTATCTATCTATCTATCTATCCGATGATCTTTAAATAACTTTCCAGACTTTTTTGTATGGGCACTTTTATTGATAGTACACACATGAAACTCAAGTCCCCTTCGAAATAATCTCCTCCGGCTGCAATGCACTTGTTCTACCGTTCCAACAACTTCTGGAAGGCCCCATGGAAGTTCTCTTATGTGAGCGTGTCAATGACCTTCGTCACAGCCTCTTTCAGCTCCTCAATTGTCTCATAATGACAGCCTTTGAGCTTAGGAAATAAGCAAAAGTCACTGGGAGCAAGGTCTGGAGTATAGGGAGGCTGAGGAACTGTCTCGATGCCTATCTTGGTCAAAGAGTATGTGACAAGTATGGAGTTGTGGACTGGTGCATTGTCCTGGTGGAAATGCCACTGTCCCAATTTTAAGAGTGTTGGCCTCTTCCGACGGAATCTCTTCTTGAACTCTCTTAAAACCTCAACATAGTAACCCTAACCCTAACCCTTTGGCCAATCAGACTCCCTGGCTTCCTTGAATCTCTTATGCCACTCAAAAACTGATGCTCTCAAGTTCATTTCTGGTAACTAGCAAGGCATTGAAACTTGATTTTGATTTGGTCATCTCTGTTGAAAGATCCTGGTTTTCAGATTGCAAGTTTTGGAGTTGTAGTCGCAATTCTTCTAGTTCTTGCGTATGGGAAAATTTATGAACATTGTCATTATCAGACCAGCTTGCTGTGTTGTTGTTATCAGCCATATCATTCGTCCTCAGATCAACCAGGCACTCAAAGTCTTGGAAAGAGGAAGACTTTAATAAATTTGGCAAATGATGAGACCAGGCTGAAGAGTAATTTTTGGAAAGGTTTTCTATAAGATCAGTCAGCTGATGCAAAACGTTGTTGAATTCCTCTCTTGTTGAGCCACTGGAGTCATCTGAATGATACAAGGTTACAAACCTCTGGATCAAATGGAACTGATTTTGGAGTTAAAGATCTAAAGCCTGATTTTTGGATTTTTCACAGTTTCATTCTTGGATCAAAGTGGATCATGCGAGATGGTCGAAAAGTAGTCTGAAGCATTCCATACGTTTCTGTGGCATTTTTCCTAGTTTAAAACAGAATTTTACTGCATATCGTTCTTCTAAAGTCTCAGATTACATTTTTGAAAATCTCAGGCTTTAGTAGGGTATATTCCAATCGCTGCTGTAGCTGTTTATTTGAACCTGAAATCATAAAAGTTGGTCAGTCATCTTATAAGATGTATAGCAATAATATACTGAATTTTCAAGAGTCTACGGCAATTTTAAATGCCTGTACAAAAAAGTCTGGGAACTTATTGAAAGCACAACGTATATATATATATATATATATATATATATATATCAAAGTTTGGTATACAACCATTAAAATTTGTTCCATTTCTGGGTACCTCCATCTACAAGACTGAAATAGATGACACAGTCTTTTAGATAAATCTTCCTTAACTTCAGGAGTGTTTCTACACAAGAAAAAAAAAACTAATTCCAAAGACAATAGATATTGCTTAGGGAAGACAGTGAAAACAGACTCCATTCTACCTCCTCATTAAGTGGCAACTGAACTTTGACATCATTATCAAGTCACACAGACAGCACAGATTTCCCTAACTCTCTCTCTCTCTCTCTCTCTCTCCCTCTCTCCATTTTTCGCTATCATCCATAGCTTCCATCAGGTCTTCCAAACTGCACCCAGTGTCCGCACAGAGCTGATGTAAATAAGTTCTTGGTGGTCGGTCAGTACTGGCTCTTCCATGTGTAGGGGTCCACAGAAGAATGTCTCTTGTGAGTTCATCTTTGCTTCTTCAGTAGTGTCCCACTATTCTTGTTCGTTTTACTTGGATGGGTTTTGAGATGGGAAGTAAGTGGCCGTACAGCTAGTGTTTTGTGAAGTGTTGCTTCCACGATTTGTTCAAAATAGCTCGTAACATTCTTGTGTAGTTTCCAACTAGCTTTCTCTCTATGCGTTTTGTAAGTGTCTATGCGGTGCATCCATGCAGTAGTATGAACACAGTCACAACCTGAAAGAAATCCAGTTTTCTGTAATCGGATAGATTAGACTTCCATATCGATAGCAGTTCATGCCTTTGCTAGGCGTATATCAACATTACTTTCAGTAGATGAAGAACTACTGTCAAGGCACGTGAACTTGTCAATTAATTTCAGATGCTTGCCTCTTAGGGTAGAGGTGGCTCCTTCTAGTTTAAAAAAAAGACTAGTGCTATGTTTTATTATCATTACCATGGAGACCAATACCTTCTGCTGCCTGCTCCAGGCTATGCGGCAGATTTCAGCATGGGCAGGTGTAATTTTAAGAAGCGCAAGATCATCTGCATAATCTGTGTTTGTTATAGTTTGTGCTAAATATCGCCTGTTTCTTGCTTTTGTTTTTAGCATAAAGCCGTTTTCTTTTATGAGATCTATTGACGTTAGAAATACATAAACTTGCTAGATTATAAACAAATACGGTGCAAATACATGTCCTTTTAAAACTCCAGCAATAATGTCGAAGAAGTGTGTCTCCATCAAGTGATCGAACCATTACTTTTGTGTTTTTATCAAGGATCATTATAGTTGCAACAGTGTCTTTAGGGAGAACATATGCCAGAAGTTTTTACTAAAATAAAGGGTGAAATACTAAAATTGTCGTCCTAAAGAAAACAACACTACACCTTTATTTTAAAACTTTTATTGAAAAAAATCAATTCAGCTAACTTGATTATGTAGTAGAGCTGACATCTATTCAATGTAGCTGCCTTCAGCCTCAATCACCGCCTCGATACAGATCCGGAACTGGCAGCATGCCTTTTCCACAAGCGCCGGCGAATACCCGGCGGATGGCGGCGATCAGGCTGGCTTTGGTCTTGTGGGTCATGTTGGTGATGTTCTCGACGTATGACCAAACGAAGTAGTCCTGCGGGTTCAGGTCGGGGGAGGAGTGGGCCAGTGAGAGAAGGATACAAAGTCGTAGCACTCCTTCTAAAGCCAAGCCTGGGTCTCTTTGGACTTGTGGGCTGGCGCCGAGTCCTGCTGCCACACCCAGGGTCTGCAACCGGCCACCTGATTGCACCAGGGGATCACCACACTATTCAGCACATCCAGGTATACTTTGGTGTTGACTTTCAAGCCGACTTCGAAGATGTGAGGCGGCATGATGTGGTCCTCACTTGAATGAGTTGTACGGCGGTGCATCTCCAATCTCCCTCGTTGAACATTGTGTCACTTTAAGACATGATAGAAGGCTCCTATCGCTCTTGGGATTTGTACATAACTGGCCAATTAGTAGATGAAAGATGAAAAAGAAAACCGGTTTTCATAAAAACGGAAATGGAATAATGTCGTCTTTTCTAGGGCGACAATTTTATCGTTCCACCTTGTAATGAACCTTGTAAACCATTTCATTAACTTCGGTAGCAATATCTCATCAATTTAGTTTAGTTTGGTCATATGGCATATCAACCATTGTCGGTTATTTAATGCCAAATCCAGTTTTATGCATATAAATAGTTCTATTTCAAACAATTCAGTTTAGGATAAGTACACAATATTTTGTTTACACACAATTAAATGTAAAAACAATGCTATTTCCAGCAATTCAGTATAGCATAAGTATACAGTTTAGTTCTCTTGGACGTATAGATAGGACCCTATCAGATGCAACGACTTCGGCCTTAGTGAACCTGGGAGTGATGGCAATGAAGGGGTACTCGTATTCCCCCAAACTCAGGCATTAGGGAAACTCACCATCATATTGTTTAGTGTTATTTCCAGAACGTTCATTGTGGAACGGGTGGGTCTTACCTTTCTGCAGGAATGCAGTCGGTGTATTCTGCAGTCCCAGCTGACTGGACCAAATATCACATTGACTGAAAACAAAACTGTTATTGACAGATTAACGACCATATGATCCCTCTAATCTGAAATATGATCCCTATAATCGGAAATTCTTCCTATCTGTATCTGTAGCTATATCAGTACTACTAAATGGTTGCACTGCTTTGACTCCAACAAAACACTGGGAGAAAAAGTTAGATGAAAAATACGAAAGTATTTTGAATAAATCCAGGAAGCAACATTAAAAAAAAACAGCTGATGTACGGCTACTTACTTCCCATCAAAGGAAGACGAACAATGTATCATGAGCACTGTCGGTGAAGTGAGAAGGGTGTCACCAGACTTCCATATATGGGTACAACACTTTTGGCTGAGCAGCAACGACTTAAATCCATCAACTTTGTAGATTCTGGGTTTAAAGGACTTAATTAAATGCAACAGCTGATCGGGACGGATGTAGAGAGGGGGGGGGAGAGAGAGAGAGAGAGGAAGAGAGAGAGAGAGTCAAGGGAATGCCACTGTGAGGATGATGACCATAAGTCTACGTGCATAGCTTTCCTCAGGCTCTAATCCTAACGGGGTTTCAGACGGTGCAGCACGATGGCCTCTATTTTAAGTGCGAGGCTGATTTTGTTATAACTTGAAGAATGAGGGAAAAAAGGTACCAAAATATTGCAAAACTTTTGATTCACCCTGGTATTTTTGCAATTATTTGTTGTAGCAGTAGTATTTTTGTTGATGAAGAATTATTGTAATTCATTTTTCATTAGCCTTTCTTCCTTTTTCTGTCACTTATCTATTCCTTATAGTAGACATAGATCTGATAGTCTTAAGTTATCTAAATTTCTTAGATGAAGCATTGCCATTGTCATTAATATTTGGCTAGTTTTTCTTTCATCTTGAATTTGGTTTGGTTTGGTTTGGTTGAGTTTTATGGCATACCAACCACTGTTGGTTATTTAATACCAAATCCTATTTCTTACATAGATATTAAATATATGATTTGTAAACCTATTTTGAATATTCACGCAGTTAAATGATCGAACAGTTCTATTTCTAACAATTCAATTTAGCATCAGTCATCAAAGTTAAATGGTCTCTAATATTGTTATGCATCACTAATAATTCAATTAAACATCAGTCATTTTACACACAGTTACGCGTAAATGATCAAACAGTTCAATTTTAAACAATTTAATTTAACGTAAGTCATTTGTTGCACTCAGTTTAAATATCAAACAGTTCTATTTGACCCATACATAGGACCCTATCAGGTGCTACCAATCCGGGCTAGAGTGGACATAGGAGCGATGACATTGAAAGGGGCACTCGACATTCCGCAAAGCTCCAGCATTACTGGAGCCTCACCATCAGATTGTTCAGGGTCATATCCAGAACACTTTTTGTGGGGAGACTTAGTCGGTTACAGAGACACCGTCGATGCATTCTATAGTCCCAGCCAACTGGGTCACCGTCAAGAGGGAGGAGTCTTACCCTTCTGCAGAGATAGAGTCGGTGTATTCAATAAGCCCCCCCCCAGCCGACTGGGATAATCTTATTTTTGTTGCATGCTTATACATAGTAGTAGTTGGCTGGTTGGTTGTTTGGGTTTTATGGCATATCAACCTTAGTAGGTTATTTAACGCCAACTCCATTTTCATGAAAATAGTTCAATTTCAAACAATTCAGTTTAGCATAAGTACGCAGTTTAAATGTTAGTACAGTTTAATTGTGAAAAACATTTCTATTTCAAGCTATTCAGTTTAGTCAAACAGTTCGACTTCAGCTAATTCGGTTAAGTATAAGTAAAGATTTTGTTTACAAACAGTTAAATGTCAAAACAGTTCTATATTAAACAAATCAGTTTTGTGTAAGTACAGTTTCAATGTCAAAAAACAGTCCAATTTCAAATAATTTAGTTTAGCATAAGCTCGCAGTTTAAATGAAAGTACAGTTTAATAATCAAAAACATTTCTATTTTAAGCTATTCAGTTTAGTAAAACAATTCAGTTTAGCATAAGTATGCCGTTAGTTCTATTTAACTCATAGATAGGGCCCTATCAAGTGCTACCACGCCGGGCCACAGTGGACCTGTGAACAATGGAAATGAAAGGGTGCCCCGCATTCCCCAAAGCCCCAGCATTACTGGAACCTCACCATCAGATTGTTTAGTGTCATATCTAGGACATTCATTGGGGGGGGGTCTTATCCATCAGCAGAGGTGGAGTCGGTGTATTCTACAGCCCCAGCCGACTGGGCAACATAGTAGTAGTCTCGTCGGTGGGGCTAGCCATATGCTGACTGTATCACCGGCAGAGGGGTAAGATCCCCACTAAAGAGTGGGTCTTTAGTCGAATACAAAACTGTATCGGATGGTGAGGTTCCTTGTTTGGAGCTCCAAGGTGTGTGGAGTTGTAGGATAATGAAGTTTGTCGTTGGTTATATATCTGGTTTATAAGGGCTTTTGTCTTGATATCCGACTCCATTTCTTTTTTTCTTACCTTCATCTTAATTCGTTGGGAGTCTTCTTGTCTGTGAAGGCTGCAAAGGAATCACTAAAGGAAGGAAGAAAAGAGACCAAGATACCTTTTAAATTTTGAATTTATTTCTGGGTTCAATAAACATTCTGTCGGTGTGGAAATTCTTCTTAAATCAAAAGTAAATGGTAGCGTCTCTCATACAAGGCGTTAAAATATACTAGTCACTCATACAAGGCGTTAAAATATACTATTCACTTTCGGGGGTTGATAAATCCAAAGTCAGTGTTTCTATGTTATTCGTTTCGGCGGTGTCGGTTCGCTTGCAATAGACAGGGTGTTAGATCACTAGGCTAATCAAACATGCGTTCGCAGGGACGATACATTTTCCGGGCATGCGTAGCCCCCCCCTTCCTGTTAGGGACTTCTAGGAATTTTTGCATTTATTGATCTTATTTTATTTATTTCATTTTTCTTATCACTACATAGTATCCATTCATTGCCATTACTCCCAGATCCACATTGACTTGGTGTGATAGTCCATATTAAGGTTCTCTTTGTCAAATAGATCTGTTTAAAAATTATTCGTATTTGAACCGTAACGACATAGAAAAGTAAATCTATGAACGTACAATAAGCGTGATTACCTAACCTCTGGGCATAAATTACCCTTGACGGGTTGACATACCGATATATGAATCAATCAAAAAACTATTGGTCGTAATATATATGATAATATTTATTTAAAAAAATTTTTAGACTATGTTTCCTGTTTTATTTTTGTCAATTGTTTCTACCAAAGAATAAAAAGAGGCGTAATAGTTTTCTTTCTTTCTTTCTTTCTTTCTTTATTTTGTCAGTGACTTTATTTGTTAAATTTCAGTCCCTTTTTTTTTCTTTCTTTCTTTCTTTCTTTCTTTCTTTCTTTCTTTTGTCAGTGACTTTATTCGTTAAATTTCAGTCACTTTCTTTCTTTCTTTCTTTTTTTCTTTCTTTCTTTTGTCAGTGACTTTATTTATAAAATTTCAGACACTTTCTTTCTTTCTTTCTTTCTTTTGTCAATGACTTTATTTAGTAAATTTCAGTCACTTTCTTTCTTTCTTTCTTTCTTTCTTTATTCAGTGACTTTATTCGTTAAATTTCAGTCACTTTCTTTCTTTCTTTCTTTCTTTTGTCTGTGACTTTATCTATTAAAATTCTGTCACTTTCTTTCTTTCTTTCTTTCTTTCTTTCCTAACCTTTTCATCGTAATCATTATATCGTGCGGATTGCACGGATTCCTCTGACTCTCTCTCGCCACCCGCCCTTATCGCTTGGTAAATCCTCTAGACAACACCCTGTGTCTGCAGTGTGCAGCTGGTCGTTGGTTTTTTGCCGGTCAGTTAACACTGGTATGTCCACGTGTATAAGTCCATAGGAACGCATTGCTTATAAGTTCATCCTTACTTCACCAGGGGTGCTGCTTCCAGGTTTTGTTCAAAACGACTCGGAGCAACCTTGTGTAATTCAATATATTTTTTCTACAAGTATGTCGTTAAAATCCAAGTAATGCAACCATACAATAGTACTGACATGGTTACAACTTTTTTTACGTTTTCAACTGAATATAATAATGGCATTTAACCGAAAACATATAAATTAGTTTAAAAAGTTTTGATTTTGTTTCAGATTTTCTTTATATCTGCGAAATATTTTAGTTTGAGAAACGTTTAAATTGCAACATAAATTTTGAAAGAGTTAAATCTTTTTTTTTTTCATTCTTTCTTCCCTTCTTTTTTTTTCTTTCTTTGTCCGAATTTCACGAGAGTCTAAATAAGAAAATTTCTCGGTTGACGATAACGGATAATAGGGCGTCACTTAAAAATTCGAAGAAATTCAACACCACTTACCATTCAAAAATATCGCATCTCATCTCTTTCATGTACATATAGATAACTCTTCACACGCACTTTTCATAGCGTCTCATCAACCGAGAAAGACATCGACACACGACTGACGAAGGCATGGACAGCTATCGATAGGCTCTCGATCATATGGAAGTCGGACCTAACTGATAAAATGAAACGCAGTTTCTTCCAGGCAGCGGTTGTGTCGATACTGCTATATGGATGCACCACATGGACGCTTACGAAGCGGCTGGAGTGGAGGCTGGACGGAAATTATACAAGAATGTTGAGAGCAGTATTAAACAAGTCCTGGCGACAACACCCCACGAGACTCCAACTATACGGACACTTACCCCCCATCACAAAAACTATACAAGTTCGACGAACCAGACACGCAGGACACTGCTGGAGAAGCAAGGACGAGCTCATAAGCGATGTACTCCTGTGGACCCCCACACATGGATGTGCAAGAGTGGGACGACCAGCACGAACTTACATACAGCAGCTATGTGAGGACACGGGATGTAACCCTGAAGACCTGCCGGAGGCGATGAATGATAGGGAGAAATGGCGAGAGACGGTCAGGGATATCCGCGCAGGCGGCGCGACATGATGATGATGATGATGATATATATATATATATTGTGTATGTTTGCAGCAATCATTGTTCAAAAAGGCTTTCTTATAGATTACAGAATGTTTCTTCCTTCGTGTATAGATGTTCAAGTCTTCTTTTTTTTTCGTATGTCGGGATCAAGATGGGGGAAAAAGTGACCCATATTTACCCAAGCGACGGCCACCTGCCTCCTATCACGAAAACTATTCAAGTTAGACGAACCAGACATGCAGGACACTGCTGGAGAAGCAGGGACGAACTCATAAGAGATGTACTCTTATGGACCCCCACACATGGCCGTGCAAAAGCAGGACGCCCAGCACGAACATACATTCAGCAGCTATGTGAGGATACGGGATGTTGTCCTGAAGACCTGCCAGAGGGCGATGAACGATAGGGAGGAATGGCGAGAGAGGGTCTGGGATATCCGTGCTACCAGCGCGACATGATGATGATGATATATATGGAACTATACATTCTATGAATAAGCTGAATTTTGTCTGAAGAGATGGTAAAAGTAAGCTCTTTATATAGTTGCACCTTTTTGTAGCACATGAATAGAGATGGAATTTTTCTTGTCTTAAAATAATGTCAGCATGACCTTCTTTACAGACTGCGGCATGTGGAACGTTTTCTTTACCGGTGAGTCAGTGTGTTTCCACACCGCAGACTTTTGGACTAAACCAATACTTAGCCGAAGTGTAAAGATTTTTTTTGACTAAAATATGCTTCTCCGTACATACATAAATTTCATTTCTCAGCCTTCAAAAAATGTGATATGTCCCAAAGCATTCTGTTTGATTTGCCGCCATTTTGTATAGCCTCAAAACAAATATTTCTATGAGATCAAAATCATTTTTGATATTAACGAAGTTTACATTCATGGTAAAAATTCTATAAAAAAAATCATTTTTATTTTTATTTTTTTCTTAAATTCCTCTTATTTATTCAATGACCTTCGCATATATGGTGTTGTATATATATATATATATATATATATATATATATATATATATATATATATATATATATATCACATTGTTAATATGTATATATCTATATCATATATAACTTTATTTATAATATATATATATATATATAACCTATTATTAATATATACATTAATAAAGCCATTGCGTAAACATAAAATTCATTGGCGATATATTCTGGACAAGTACCCACAGGAGGTGCCCATGGTGTAATAGTTGTGTTCGTAGGAAATGGACACGACGACACGAGTTCAATTCTTGGACGAGACTGATTGCATTTCACATAGCACTAATACCCTTGGGAAAGGTATGAATCCAATTATTCTCCCTCCAGCTATGGGTAAATAGTAGGGCAGACTAGGTTCTTCAGCCTTGGTGAGGCAAGTAGTCAAGAAGGAAAACTCTGAATTAGAACGTGTTAAACTCGGCTTAAAAATTGACCTTGTGTCATATCCTGCCTGAGCGGAGGGGTTGGTAAATATGATATATATATATATATATATATATGAAAAGCGTCAAAAATTCTTTGTTTAAGACAAAGTTGTCACAGAGTTTCACGTCAATGCAATCTACAGATGAAGTCTGATATATATGTATATATAATATCATTAACTATTTTAATAAATAAACGGCACACACACGCACGCACACACACACACACACACACACACATATATATATATATATATCATCCCCATAAAGTCGCGCTGACCGTACGGATTTCCATGACTCTCTTTCTTCATTCGTCTCTATCTTCCATTGCTCCCGGCAGGTCTTCCAAACGACACTCAGTGTACGCACAGAGCCTATGTGAAGAAGTTCTTGCTGGTCGGCCAATACTGGCACGTCCATATTAATGGGTCTATGAAAGAATATCATTTATGAGTTCCTCCTTGCTTCTTCAGCACTGTCCCGCATGTCTTACTCGTCTTATTTGAATGTTTTTGTGATGGGAGGTAAGTGACCGCACAGCTGTTGTTTCCTGTAGCATTGCTTTCAGGATTTGTTCAAAATAGCTTGTAATGTGTGTTTATATATATATATATATATATATATATATATATATATATATATATATATATATAAATATATATATAAATTACGATTGTTTAAGCCCTGATAGCTAGCTAGCTAGACAGATAGATAGATATGAATTAACTTTCATAGATAGATGAATGAAAGATATGAATAGACTGTGAAGGATGTGACAGATTGCTTGATCTTGATAGAATATATATATATATATATACAGAGAGAGAGAGTGAGAGAGAGAAAGAGAGAGAGAGAGTGCGGATTGTAGTCATGAATTGACTGAGATTAATAGTTTGATAGATTATCAGATCTAAAAAAACTGTGATAGATAGATAGATAGATAGATAGATAGATAGATAGATATGAATAGACTGTATTATATACATACAAAAGTGGTGTATGAATTTTGAAGTCTTTTTTTTAATTCTTGTATTGGTAACTGCTGCTTTCACCTTGATAATCTCGTTTCTCTGTGCTTGTATAAAAATTTTCTCCTTTCTTGGACGTGGAGGTACCTCAATTGCTGAAATGCAACGCATTTTCCTTGTGGATTATCGGAGTTCGATAGATAGATAGCTAAATGTAAAAAGACTATATATATATATATATATATATATATATATATATTAGAGTACATGAAATGCCTAACTTTTTCAAAAATTTCAAAGGATTAATTTGTCCCCAATTTTTCCATTTGTATAAAAAGGCGTTCATGCAAAGAAATTGTGGAATTTTGTTTACTTTTAATTTGGCCACCTTGTCATTTCATGTTTATATAATACCGTATATAATTTTTGGGCATATTTAGGAGGATGTAAGAAAAAACTATATAGAAATTTCTCATTGGTTCGTTTTATAACTTTTTAGATGGATAAATGAATGTAGTTTAAAAGCCCGTATCAAAATTCACGAATAGTTGATTCGCTATAATTTTAAATGGAATAAAAACATGGATTTCTTCTAAAATTATTTATTATTTATATACATTATTATAAACAGGTAAAGCTGTAGTTATTTTTAAGAAGAACATGTGCAAACAATTGGAATTATTTATATTATGATATCAATAAAAATATTAATAAAAAAGATTATATCAATATACAACTAAACAATAAAGATAATATTATACCTATTTTGCCAATAAAAACAGATTATATCAATATATAAGTAAAATAAAGTTGTTGACCTAAGTCGAGGGTGACTCGAAGACTCCTTTTTCATTAGCTACGACACGGAAGTGTAGGAGAGGGCGCTACTCCATTCCCTGGATTAGACCACTTTACCCTATTAGTGCTTAGTGCCTAGCAACGCGATATCAAATACCATTTTTTTGAGCCTTTGGTATCACTCGAACTGGGATTGAACCTCCGTCTCCCAGCCCATTGGCGAACATTCTACTCCTTAGACCAACCTATTTTGCCAAAAATAATGTGAAAAAATGATTTTTGATGCAAATTTCTATGTTGCGTGATATAAATATTGAAGTACAACGTGGTCATATAAGGCAATATCAAAACAACTCAATTTTTACGAAATAAATATTCATTTTATGAAAAATAAAATAAAATTGAGGACATAGCACATTTTCGATGTCAGGGCATTTGATCACCCTTATATATATATATATATATATATATACTAGACGGAATCCCTCTTAAACTAGTAGACAAATTCACTTACCTAGGAAGCAGCGTCTCATCAACCGAAAAGGACATCGACACGTGGTTAACGAAGGCATGGACAGCTATCAATAGGCTATTGATTATATGGAAATCAGACCTAACCGATAAAATGAAACGCAGTTTCTTCCATGCAGCGGTCGCATCGATACTGCTATATGGATGCACCACATGGACTCTAACAAAACGGCTGGAGAAGAAGCTAGACGGCAATTACACAAGAATGCTGCGAGCAATCTTGAACAAGTCCTGGCGGCAACACCCCACAAGACACCAACTGTACGGCCACCTGCCTCCTATCACGAAAACTATCCAAGTTAGACGAACCAGACATGCAGGACACTGCTGGAGAAGCAGGGACGAACTCATAAGTGATGTACTCTTATGGACCCCCACATATGGCCGAGCAAAAGCAAGACCACCAGCACGAACATACATTCAGCAACTATGTGAGGATACGGGATGTAGTCCAGAAGACCTGCCAGAGGGGATGAACGATAGGGAAAAGTGGTGAGAGAAGGTCAGGGATATCCGTGCTACCACCACGACATGATGATATATATATATATATATATATATATATATATATATATATATATATCTGTGTGTGTGTTAATAGACTGTGATCGCTACTTATAAATAGACTGGTTGAATATTGAAATATTACATTTTGAATGTTAAATTTTCAACATTTTTCAATGAAAGTAATTAAAGTTATCGACCATAGTCAAGGGTCGCCCGAAGGCTCCCTTTTCGATAGCTTACTACACCAAGGTGTAGGGGAGGGCGCTACTACTTTCCCTGGATTGCTCCACTTTACCCTTGATCCGTACCTTATAATGCTGAGTGTTAAGCAAGAGGCATCAAGTACCATTTTTTGAGTCTTTGGTATGACTCGACCTGGGATTGAACCCAGGTCTCCCGGACCATTGGCGAACACTCTAACCGCTAGGTATAACCGGTATAATGAAGTAAGTTTTCAATGAAGTAAGTCATATTTTAGTGTTTAGACAAACCTACGCAAAACTTTTCGTCGCGCCCAGGAACTATAAGATTGGTTCCAGTAACCCAGCTTTTCTCGAATGAAAGTAAATCAAAGGTCACGGAGCGTCTGCTTTTGTGAAGGAAATGCGGTTGGTTGAGTAACGAACATCTTAAGCAATGCTTAAAACCATTGAGTTTTATTATGGATGCAAATCGCTCATGACCAGAGCTGACAACTCAAATTTGCAACCTTACCTCAAGTTCACCTCCCTCTTTCTCTACCGTCTTTTTTTTTTCTTCTGCAAAGTCTTCCCGCCAAATGCGGACAGCAAAAGTGGAAAGCCCGGTAAATCGCTTTGTCCATTTGTGACGTCCGATACAGGTTTTCGTGTCTGATCAAAGTGTTTTTGACACCTCTCGGAATGGAAGAGTTCTCGACAAGGGAGGTAATTCGTCTTTACTGAGAGGGTCGTATTGGGAGGTGGTCCGGTCGGATGATAGGGTAGCCAGCGGAATGTATGGCAATGAATAAGGTCCTGGTTGGATTCAGGGGAAGTATCAAGATAAAAGGAGCCGGAGATCTGAAAAATCAAAGGAAACCAGAAAATTGATTATGAATGCAGTAGGAGGGGGAGAGTTACATTAAAAAATGGAGGAGGGTTTTTGTGCTTAAAGAATGGACCTTATTAGTCAACAGAATTCTGTTCAGCATATGTTTAGACCCGCCTTGTGACAGAACGTTGCATATTTTAAAAGCTTTTATGATATCCACACGCCCTGTCGACGAGCCACAGAATACGTTGGCTAAAAGTGGGCTAAGCACCCCCCTCCTATAAAGGGGTGTTCTAGGCATGAGACTAAAGAACATTCAAATGATGAAGCTCCTGTTCTGGAGATCTGAAGAGTATTTAGTACCCCTTCTTTGCCATTATTCTCTGGTGCAATCAGATTTAGACTGGGAGTACCTGTTTGAAAATTATTCGTGTTTGATTGGAATACTTGAAACCATATAACTGTGGGAAAATTATTATTGTTAGATTGGATTTGGTCTTGATGTGTTTAATATAATATCAACTCTGTTGATATGCTAAATCCTGTTTATACATAATTTTTAAGCGAATAGTTTATAGGCAACTACTTTTAAACGAGTCTGATTGGTTTGATTTGATTCCATGGCATATCAACCATTGCAGGTTATTTAATGCCGAATCCTCTTTATACATATATATTAAATATATATGATTAAGTTTGGTTGGGTTTTATGGCATATCAACCATTGTAGGTTATTTAATACCAAATCCTCTTTATACATACATATTAAATATATATGATTAAGTTTGGTTGGGTTTTATGGCATATCAACCATTGTAGGTTATTTAATGCCAAATCCTCTTTATACGTATATATCAAATATATATGATTTAGTTTGGTTGGGTTTTATGGCATATCAATCATGGAAGATTATTTAATGCCAAATCCTCTTTATACATATATACAAAATATATATAATTTGGTTTGGTTGGGTTTTATAGCATATCAACCACTGTAGGTTATTTAATGCCAAATCCTCTTAATACACATATATTAAATATATATGATTTGGTTTGGTTGGGTTTTATGGCATATCAATCATGGAAGATTATTTAATGCCAAATCCTCTTTATACATATATACAAAATATATATGATTTGGTTTGGTTGGGTTTTATGGTATATCAATCATGGAAGATTATTTAATGCCAAATCCTCTTTATACATATATACAAAATATATATAATTTGGTTTGGTTGGGTTTTATGGCATATCAATCATGGAAGATTATTTAATGCCAAATCCTCTTTATACATATATACAAAATATATATGATTTGGTTTGGTTGGGTTTTATGGCATATCAATCATGGAAGATTATTTAATGCCAAATCCTCTTTATACATATATACAAAATATATATAATTTGGTTTGGTTGGGTTTTATAGCATATCAACCACTGTAGGTTATTTAATGCCAAATCCTCTTAATACACATATATTAAATATATATGATTTGGTTTGGTTGGGTTTTATGGCATATCAATCATGGAAGATTATTTAATGCCAAATCCTCTTTATACATATATACAAAATATATATGATTTGGTTTGGTTGGGTTTTATGGTATATCAATCATGGAAGATTATTTAATGCCAAATCCTCTTTATACATATATACAAAATATATATAATTTGGTTTGGTTGGGTTTTATGGCATATCAACCATTGTAGGTTATTTAATGCCAAATCCTCTTAATACACATATATTAAATATATATGATTTGGTTTGGTTGGGTTTTATGGCATATCAACCATTGTAGGTTATTTAATGCCAAATCCTCTTTATACATATATATTAAATATATATGATTTGGTTTGGTTGGGTTTTATGGCATATCAACCATTGTAGGTTATTTAATGCCAAATCCTCTTTATACATATATATTAAATATATATGATTTGGTTGGGTTGGGTTTTATGGCATATCAACCACTGTAGGTTATTTAATGCCAAATCCATTTTTATATATATAAGCAATTCTATTTCAAACAATTCAGTTTAGCGTAAGTGCACAGTTTAGTTCTATTTGACTGTCCGGTACTACCACTCTAGGCTTGAGTGGGTTTTGGAGTGATGGCAATACCGGGGTACCTCGCATTCCCCAAAGCGTCAGTGTTACAGGAACCTCACTATCAAATTGTTTAGTGTCATTTCAGGACACTCGGTGGGGGAGTTTTACCTCTTTGCTGAGATGCAGTTGATGTATTCTGCAGCTCCAACCACTTGGCTAAAACGAGTTAGAGTTTGTTTGTTTGCACACAGTGTCCTGGATATGAAACTAAACTGCACCAGATGGTGAGGCTCCAGTTCTGAAGATTTAGGGAGTGTGGAGGACTCCTTCATTGGCATTACTCCCAGGTCCACTCTGACTCAGATTAGTAGTACCTGTGTATGGTTGAAATAGAACCATTTAATCCTTTACTCTACTTGGAACGATTTAACTTTGTGCAAGCAAATAATCTTTGGATCGTTTCAAAAATTATTACTATCTAACTATTAATTTGTAAATCCTCGGACAGTGTGGCTAGACATCGACATACTAGGATCGAAAACTGGCAGACCTTACGTCAATCGGATATCTTACCCCTGAGCTACCATCATTTTTAACGTAAGTGAAGGAATTTTTTGGTATATATTCACATATACGGTATCAGCTACCGGAGTGCTCAATACATTCAAGAGCTTTGAATTTTCGTGGATGTTGTCGATGCCAATTCGAGTGCTCAACCCACGGAATGGGGGAGTGAATATATTGTCATCCACAGACAGACTTTTTCGTTGTATCACAACTCTTCAGTGTAGTTAGACACGCGAGATGCTTCAAGCTGGGATCGAAACCCTATTCAATTTATGTCCTTGTATTTGTCAACCTTTTTGTTTTCCTTCATTTTCACTCTTTGGTCTGGAAAACTCGCTGGATTGCAAGTTCTTTTTCCCTTGTTAAATAACACTAGGTCTGGTTGTCTGGCCGGGATTAGATGATCCGTTTATAACTCACAATTCCAAAGAATTTTCTGTGTCGAATTTTCTTAGATAGATTCTGGTTTGTGCATATAGCATTTGGTAGTAGGGTCTAATTTTAATCTTTTGCATAATTCCCAGTGGATCACCCAGTTGTTATCACCTAGTAGTAATAGCAATATTATTATTATTATTATTATTATTATTATTATTATTATTATTATTTAGGAACTGTTACTCGACAATAATTTTCTTTTTTTATTCTTTTTTACAGTAAAGAATTTCTTGGTTATCGTCACGAAATTTAGCACCAATGTTTTTAGCTCCGTGGCGGGAGAATCTAAGGTCGGAGTCAGTATTCTTTGACAACGTGACTGCTACTAGATAGGACGGGTTATAGCTGGTATATTCAGACCCACAAGATTTTAGCGGTAAAATAGGGAAAAGTAATTTTTGAAAATTTTGACACACGTGGGTCATTTTCAATTTTAGATTTAATGGAACTCTTAGGTTTGTAAGCTGTTTTAAAGAAAGTCAACGTTTATTTCATTGTTTATTTCATTGTTTATTTCTGTCGTGGTAAATAAAGCTTCAGTTTTGATGGGTTTTTTTTAACTGACCTTATTGCATGACTTTTTTTTGTAATATTTACGAAGGTGGATCAGAGAACAAAATTCGGACTGAGAGGAAAGACTTTCTTTCTTTCTTTCTTTCTTTCTTTAATCTAAACTTTTATTCCTTTTCCTTACCTTTTTTTTTCATCCCCTCGATTCTCTTTCTTTCTTTATTTATTCATATTCATTCCATCAACACCTTTCCTTCTTTCTTTTTTTTCCTTATCTTATTTTCTTTCTTCATTCCCTCTAAACTTTCTTTCTTTCTTTTTCGTATCTTATTTTCTTTCTTCATTCTCTCTACGCTTTCTTTCTTTCTTTCTTTCTTTCTCGACACTATTATCTCTTTTTTATTACCATCCTTTTTCTACATTTCCTCTATACTCTTTCTTTCTTTCTTTTCTTTCTTTCTTCCATCTTCTTTCTCTCTTTCTTTCTTAACTATTTTCACCTTTTTTCCTAACCCTCCTTTTTTCTACATTCACTGTATATTCTTTCTTTCTTTCTTTCTTTCTTTCTTTCTTTCTTTCTCGACACTATTTTCTCTTTTTCTTGCCATCCTTTTTTTCTACATTCCCTCTATAGTCTTTCTTTCTTTTCTTTCTTCCATCTACTCTTTCCTTTCTTTCTTTCTTTCTTTCTTTCTTTCTTTCTTTCTTTCTTTCTTCTGCTCTTTCTTTCTTTCTTATTCTCTTTCTTTCTTCACTATTTTATCCTTTTTTCTTATCCTTCTTTTTTATACATTCCCTATATTCTTTCTTTCTTTCTTTCTTTCTTTCTTTTTTTTTTTTTTCGTCTTCAATTTGGTTGTCTTAAAGTGGACATTTACCTCACTTCTTTTCAACTCATGACATTTATCTTACCCCTTCCTAATTTTTACAGCTTTTTACCTCATCATTTTGTTTGACTGGTACAACTTTGACGCTGTCATTTCCTTCTTCTTCTTCTTCTTCTTCTTCTTCTTCTTCTTTCTTTCTTTCTTTCTTTCTTTCTTTCTTTATTTATTTTTAAACCGAATAAGCCGATGGCTCGGGATGTGACGGTTTCTTGGGCCGGCAGTATATGACCAGAGATGAAAAGAAACGTCCACCCCCACGTCTCAAAGACCTGAAGGGTTTTGCATTTTATTCAATAAGTGAAGATTCCTTTGATTTAGCCCTTTGAGCAAAACATGTTTTAAACTTTAGAGAAAATCGGAAAGAGGCAGGCGGAATCGAGACAAATAGAATTAGCGACCATCTTGAAGTAACAACAGATCTCTACACCCAACCCTTTTCTTTCTTTCTTTCTTTCTTTCTTTCTTTCTTTTTCGTCTCCCGCCTCTCTCTCTCTCTCTCTTTCTTTCTCTCTCTCTCTTTGTTTCCAGGTTTAACTGTCTCTCATTTTTTCTCTTTTCTCACCTGGAATCTCTTTTCCTTGTCTGGATTAACTTTTTTCAATTCTCAATCTCTCTCTCTCTCTCTCTCTCTCTCTCTCTCTCTCATTCTCTACCGCCTCTCTCTCTCTCTCTTTCTCTCCCCCTGATCTCTCTCTCTCTCTCTCTCCCGCTCTGTCTCTCTCCCCCTCTCTCTCTTTGTTTCCAGATTGAACTGTCTCTCATTCTTTATCACTTTGCCCTTTCTCTTTTCCCACCTAGAGTCTCTTTTTCTTGCTCACATTAACTCTCTCAAGTTTTCTCCCTCCTTCCCTCTTTCTCTCTTTCTCTCTCTCTCTCTTTATCTTGCTCCCTCTCTTACTCTGTATCTTCCCTCTCCCTCTTTTTCAATCTTTCTCTCTCATTCTCTGTCTCTCTCTCTTTCTCTGTATCTCTCCCCTTTCTCTCTTTCTATTTTTCTCTCTCCTCTCTCTCTCGCTGTATTTCCCTCTCTCTCTCTTTCTCTCTCTCCTTCTCTCTCTCTCTCCTTCTCTCTCTCTCTCTCTCGCTTTCTCCCCTTCTCTCTCTCTGTTTCCAGGTTTAACTGTCTCTCATTCTTTGTTACTTTCTCTTTCTCACCTGCAGTCTCTTTTTCTTACTCGCCTTAACTCTCTCTCTCTCTCTTTCTTTCTCTCACTGTCTCTCATTCTCTTTCCCTGTCTCTTTTGTTTCCCACATATTTTCATATTTACTCTCCCCCACCCTACGAATGCTCCTCTTTCTTTTTTGCCAAACTATCTCTTTTCCGGACAAGTCTCTCTCTCCACCCCCCCTCTCTCTCTTTAGGCTTCATTCTTTAAAGCTTTTGTTATTTTTCGCCTAATTCTCTCTTTTCCCACCTGAAATCTTTCTTTTTTTCTGCCTTAAGTGTTTCTCTCTTTTCCTTTTCTCTTTCCCTCTCTCTTTCGCACCATAACACTCACTTTTCTCTTGTTCTTTGTCGCCTCAAATTCCCTCTCCCACATCTTTCTGATGGAGCTGGGAATTCGTCGACTCTATCTTCAGCAAAGGGGAAAGATTCCTCATCCCACAAAAAAAAAAAAGGTTTGTTCTTAATTCGACACTAAATTACATCTATTGTTGAGGCTTCAGTTCTTTACTCTCGGGAGTGTTGAGTCCTCCTTCAAGGCCATTACTCCCAGATTCACTCTGACATACTCTGGTAGGACCAGTGAGAGTCCCATCTATGGGTTAAATAGACCAAAATTACGCGTATTAGAGTGGAATACTCGATGCCATACAACAGCAAATTTGTATCATAAAACCAAAATAATTACTTGAAATCATACAACTATATGCAAATTATTTGTATTAAATAGGAATACTTGAAACCATATAACTGTAAATTACGTAAATTAAGTGGAGGTGCCCGTGGTGTAATGGTTATAGTAATAGGAAATGGTCACGGCGACACGAGTTCAAATCATGGACGAGACTGATTGCATTTCACATAGCACTAATACCCTTGGGAAAGGTATGAATCCAATTATTCTCCCTCCAGCTATGGGTAAATAGTAAGGCAGACTAGGTTCTTCAGCCTTGGTGAGGCAACTAGTCTATGAGAAGGAAAACTCTGAATTAAAACCTATTAAACTCTGCTTAAAAATTGACCTTGTGTCATATCCTACCCGAGCGGAGGGGTTGGTAAATATGTATGACTGTAAATTATTTGTATTAAAATAGTTATTTGAAGTAATAATTGTTTACAAAGAATTATAATAATTAGACACTTGAAAACATTTAACTAATGATTGGTTTGGTTTCTTTGTTTAATGGCATATCAACCTTTGTGCGTTATTTAATGCCAAAGCCATTCTCCGAGAAGAACAGTAGTAGTACTATTTAACCCATAGCTAGGAGGATAAGGGGGTTCATACCTTTCCTAAGGGTATTTGCCCGAAAGTGAACGTCATAGCGTGACTGGAGTACGAACTCGCGTACTACGATTCCGCAGTCCATCGCTTTAACCATTACGCCACGAGGACACCCCTTTAACTAATGAAAAATTACTTTTATCAAATAGAAATGTATGGAAAGTATACACATGTATGCAATAAAAATGAATAAAAAGACAACCCTTCCACATAACATTGATATATGTTTGAGGTTCGTGCAGCCCAACATGCGTGAAACAAAGAATCATGGAGAGTATTTAATATTGCGAATATTTAAACAATTTCATTCACATTTTGTGCAACCTTTTACCCTAAAACGTGTACATGTATATTGTTATTCACAGACTGATTGTTTCGTTGTATCACAACTCATCATTGTGGCTAGAAACGCGAAATGTTCGAAGCTGGGATCGAAACCCGGCTGACTTTACGACAATCAGATATTCCACCCCATAGCCATCAGCAAACTCAACGTAAGTGAAGAGGTTTTCACCCATATTTATTCATTAGAAGAGCTTTGCATTACGTGAGTGGCAACCGGTAATTCCTTCGTGGGGGGGGATATATGTTATCATCCACTGACAGACTGTTTCGTTGAATCACAACTCATCAGTGTGGCTCGACATAAGAGATGCTCGAAGCTGGGATCGAAACTTAGCTGAATTTATATGTATATGTGATCATCATAGCGTGTCCTACCCTCTCCGGCCACTCGTTCCTATCGACCATCGCTTTTAGTAGGTCTTCCTTGCTACATCCTGTATCAGTACAGAGCTGTTGTGGATAGGTTCTAGCGGGTTACCCTACTCTTGCTCGTCCGTGTGAGGGAGTCCACTGGAGTACACCGCTTATGAGCTCACCCTTACTTCTCGAGCAGTGTCTCGCATGTCTAGCTTGTCTAGTTTGGATGTTTTTCGAGATGGGTGGTAGGTGTACGAACAGCAGCAGCTTTGCGGGATGCTACCTCCAGGGCTTGTTCAATACAGCTCCCAGCATTTTTGTGTAATTGCCGTCAAGCTTTCTCTCTATACGCTTGGTCAGCGTCCATGTGATGACACGACTGCTGCTTGGAAAAAAACTGCTCTTTATTTTATCTGATAGGTCTGATTTCCATATGACCTATTGTCAATCGATGGCTGTTCATGCCTTTGCTAGTCACTTGTGGTATCATTTTCGGTACATGAGACACTGCTTCCAAAATAGGCGAACTTCTCAAAAGTTTCAGAGATCTTCCATTTTGTGTGTTGATGTGTTGAATATCCCGATAAGAAATTAGGGAATAAATCAGAGGATTCTCATAAATCTCCAGGAGTGCTCAATGTATGATTATAAATATGTAAATCTATAAATACCATAAAGAGTAAATTCAGGTAATTGTTGAAAAACTCAGCTGATCGTCATTTGGCTATTATAAATTTATTTCAGCTGGCCACTTAATAAAAACAAGAGGTTCGTTGCTTTTATGAAGTGGCCGGCTAAAATAAATTTATTAGAGCCAAATGACGGTCAGTTGATTGATCTCGTGGGTATAGTGTTCGCCAATGGTCCGGGAGACCTGGGTTCAATCCCAAGTCGCGTCATACCAAAGACTTTAAGAATGGTATTGGACACCTCCTTGCTTAACACTCAGCATTATAAGGTATATATCGAGGGTAAAGTGGAGCAATCCAGGGAAAGGAGTAGTGCCCTCCCCTACACCTTCTGGTCGCCCTTGACTACGGTCACCAACTTTACTTTACTTTTTATATATATATATCTGGGTCATTCAATAAAAAAGGGGAAAATTTTGAAAAAAAGAAAGAAAAATAGTAATTTTTTTTTCAGAAATTTTTTTCATAAATATAAACACTACATGATTTGGAATTGGAATCTTAATCTTGTAAAAAAAAAAAAGAATTGTTTTGAAGCTATTTAAAACGATGGCAAATCCGACACAGTGTTCCAGGTTAGAATAGAGGTCTATCATCAAATTTTTGGCGGCTAAAAAGTGAAAACAATGTAAAACTTACAGAAAAATATGTGATGTTTATGGAGAAGCATGATTTTGTCAAAATCTTTCCAAATAGGCTAAAAATCGGTTTGACTTTACAAGCCGAAAAAAAGTCGATGGAGTCGAAACATACTGACTCTCCGGAAAAGAAAAAGTTCCGGGCGCAGCAGTCAGAAAAGAAGATCACGCTGAAAGTGTTCTGAGACATGAAACGACCTATCTATTGATTTCCTTGTAAAAGATGCAACTTGAAACACTGCTTCATATTGCCATCTTCTCAGTAAAATTCACCTTATCAATTGAATGACTTTAGTTATATATGAGATGAATGGCAATGAAGAAGTGACTCCATGTTTTCTTTCTGGAGTTCAATGTAGCAGTCCAGCATGTTAGCCACAACGTTATAGGGAGTTCTTCTGAAAGACTTGTTGATAAGTGACTTTATTTCCCAAAAGGTTTACAGAATTCCACAATATCAACCAATCAGGTTATGGGCTTAGAAATTTGCTAAATGCTTGTTCATTTCCTTAAGTCTTGTTAGATTTGATGGATGAGTGGGTGTCCTAGTAGCGTAATGGTTAAAGTGCTGGACTGCAGTCTTGAAGTAGGAGACTTCGAACCCCAGTGGTACGTGATGCATTCAATAAGTTTCCAGACCTTTTTTGTACAGGCATTTAAAATTGTCGTAGACTCTTGAAAATTCAGTAACTTATAGCGATACATCTTATGAGATGACTGACCAACTTTTATGATTTCAGGTTCAAATAAATAGCAACAGCAGCAATTTGACTACACCCTACTAAAGCCTGATTGTCACAGCTGGTGATTTTCAAGAATGCAATCTGGACGTGAGGACACTTTAGAAGAACAATATGAAATAAAATTCTGTTTTAAACTTGGAAAAAATGCCACAGAAACGTATGGAATGCTTCAGACTACTTTTCGACCATCTTGCATGAATCAAGCATCAGTTTTTGAGTGGCATTAGAGATTCAAGGAAGGCAGGGAGTCTGTGAGGAATGATGAGAGGTGTGGGAGGAGTAAGGAAGTCAATACACCAGAGTTGATTGGCCAAACGGTTAGGGTTACTATGTTGAGGTTTTACGGGAGTTCAGGAAGAGATTCGGTCGGAAGAGGTCAGCACTCTTCAAATCGGGTCAGTGTCATTTCCAGCAGGACAATGCACCAGTCCACAACTCCATCCTTGTCATAGACTATTTGATCAAGGTGGGCATCAAGACAGTTCCTCACCCTCCCTATAGCCCAGACCTTGCTCCCTGTGACTTTTGGTTATTCCCTAAGCTCAGAGGCTGTCGTTATGAGACAATTGGAGATGAAAGAGGCTGTGACGAAGGTCATTGACACGCTCACACAAGAGGACTTCCATGGGGCCTTGCAGAAGATGTTGGAACTGTACAAGTGCATTGCAGCTGGAGGAGATTACTTCGAAGGGGACTAGAGTTTCATGTGTGTACTATCAATAAAAGTGCCCACACGAAAAAAGTCTTGAAACTTATTTAATGATCCTCGTATATTTTGGCAGGGCGGCTCTGGAGGAGGAGAAAGTAAAAACCGCTTAACTTACAGAACAACTTGATCAAGAGAAGAGCAAGGTGCATGATTTAGAAGTCGAAGTTGAGAATCTCAATGGCCAGATGGGACAGGAACGAGATCTAGAGTTCCAGGTGAGTAAAAATTCACCCCCTCTCATATTGTACTTATTACCAGAAACAAGGAAGTCATGCTGTTACATTCACTTTCAGACTAATGTCCCTTAAGAAAGATATGAACCCCCTTATCCACTATGTTATGGGTTAAATAGTATCAATGCTGTTCTTCTCCCAGGGTTACTTTGGCATTAAATAACCCACAAAGTTTGATATGGCACTAAACAAGGAAAACAACTCAAACTAGAAACCTGGAGAGATAATTAAAAACCAAGGATTTCTTCTTTACTGAGCTCTTCGTAATTCGATATACAGGCCTCAGGTTACTTAAAGCACTTGCTGTTTTTAAATGGTTACCCATAAATGGGTGTCTTTTTGGCGTACTGGTTAATATGTTGGACTGCGGTATCTAAGTAAGCGAGTTCAAACTCCAGTCATGCTGTTACTTTCAAAGTAATACCATTGGGGAATGCGTGAACCTATTAGTACCTCCATTTATGGGTTAGTTAGTAGATTATTGTTTTTCTTCAAAAATTGCTTTGGCATTAGATACCACACAAAGCTTGATATGCCACTAAACACAACGACAATAGAATTGTAAAATAAAGAGATCATTAATTGTAATTCTAAAATTGCTATGATTTATCCTTTAGAGAGTAAAGTGGAGAACGGTTGACTGGAACAGATGTCGCGGACTGGTTCACATATGAAAAGCTCATGTACAATCAAAACAAGTAAAAGTATGTTTGCTATAAAGTGGGTGGGAACATTTTACCTACTCGAAAAAGACATCTTCTCTTAACGTGATGCAAGGCAAATTCTAAGGATGACATTAGGTAGGTAGGTAGGTAGGTAGGTACAATACTATTCATATATTGACATGGGTGGATATCAATCAATCTTAAACTGGGGGGAAGTCCCCTTGGCGTAGTGGCTAATGTCCAAGACGGCAAAATCGTAGTAAACGAGTTCGAACTCCAGTCACGCTAATACGTTCAATTTCTGAAAGGCATGAGTCCACTTGCCCCGCCAGTTATGTGTTAATAGAAGTAGTACTAAGGATAAATTTGGCATTAAATAACTCCCGAAGGTTACCACGCCCTTTAACAAAGAAACAAATATACCTTGATTTATCTATCAATCTTGAGCTGTTCCATATCTATCTATCTATCTATCTATCTATCTATCTTTATTTTAATCTATCTGTTTTTCACTATCTTTCTGTCAATCAGCCTTTTCCAATCTATCTATCTATCTATCTATCTATCTTAATGTTAATATCTATCTATCTATCTATCTATCTAAGTTTATTCATTAAGAATCAGTTGATCCACTGATCTATCAACATCTGTTCCTATCTATTCATCTATTTCAGTTTTTTTCATTTTCTTTCTTTCTTTCTTTCTTTCTTTCTTTCTTTCTTTCTTTCTTTCTTTCTTTCTTAGTCTTACACACCTTGAGTTTCTTCATACAATAGAGCATGAAACCGCAATCTAGTAAATTCACACACACACACACACACACACACACACACACACACACACACACACATATATATATATATATGTATATATATATATATATATATATATATATATATATATATATATATCAAACATTGGACTTATATGTGTGTGTGTGTGTGTGTGTGTGTGTTCTTGTATATCGACATACTCAACCTTTCTGTTGTTTGTGCTGCGAGTGTATGTGTGTGTGTGTGTGTTCTCGTCCAATTTTGAAAACGCTCTTGTCAAAATAAAACCGAGCCTGCAACATGATCGGGGCCCACACCGAAGTGTTTTGCAACCGGGCCCTCTGTGGGCAAACGAAAAATCCTACAAATCAAAATAGGAAGGCGTCGACGCAGGGCCAAAGAAACAAGTTATTTCTGGCCTTTTCCGCCTCTTTTCCTCTTCGACAGCCCCTTTCCCTCTCTCCGTACCACCCACTACTCTCAACCATAAAAACACATCAGATTACTGAAGGGGCCCTTTTCACTAATTTATGACTTTTAGTTGTTAGCAGATCTAGGCTGGCATAAACCAATCATTTTAGAGCACCTATTTCAATGATTTTACATATTTATTATCTGTTTGTTTGTTTGTTTGGTTTTTATGGCATATCAACCTTCGTGCGTTATTTAATGCCAAATCAATTTTTATACAAATAAACAGTTTTGTTTCAAACAATTCATTTTAGCATGAGAACACTGTTTAATTATCAAAAACTTTTTGTTTCAAGCTATTCAGTTTATTCAAACAGTTCTAATTCAAACAATTCAGTTTAGTATAAGTATAGTTTTTGTTTACACACTGTTAAAAGTGAAAACAGTTCTATTTCAAACAATTCAGTTTAACGTAAGGAGAGTTTCAATATCATAAACAGTTCTATTTCAAATGATTCAGTTTAGTGTAAGTACACAGTTTACTGGGCAAATGTCATCCGTAATCTGTACCATCTAAACAAGAACAATCCTTGCGAAGGAGGCGCTCGTTGTGTAATGGTTACGCTGACCCGATTTCAAACCCTGGACAAGGCTGTTTGAATTTCACAAAGCGCTGATATACGTGAGAAACGTATGAATCCAATTATTCTCTCTCCAGCTAGGATTAAATAGAAGGGAAGATTGGGCTTTTTAACCTTGATACGGCAACCGGACTAGGAGAAGGAAAACTCTGGACTCAAACCTATTAAATACCGCTTACTCGCGAAGAGGGGTTGGGTAAATACATACACCCCTCAATATCTTTTCATGAAAAAAAATTTTTCAGAAATAACATGATTATATTATTTCAGTCAAAACGAATATAATTAAATATTATTCATTATCAAACTCTACACAAACTGCCTCGTGAGTAGAGTGTTCACTGATGGCCAGGGAGACCGGGTTTCAAAGCCACGTCGAGTCATGTTAAAGACTCAGAAATGGTACTTGATATCTCTTCGCTTAACACTCAACATTATAAAGTACAGATCAAGGGTAAAGTGAAACAATCCAGGGAAAGGTGTAGCGTCTTCCCTTACACCTCGGTCTTGTAGCTAATGAAAAGGGAGCATTCGGGTCGCCCTCGAGTACGGTCAACCTTACTATTCCCTGCAAAGAGATAGGACACCCTATTTTAGTGTCATGCCTAAAACACTTCTTTTGGGGCGTTGGGGGTGTCTTATCTCTTATGCATGTGTGATAGCAAGTCACTTCATGTCTTCAGGACTCTTATAATTATTCTGGCTGATTTTAACAGTCCTGAGGTCCAGATGGTATCGTTTCTTTATCTGATCTCTAATAGTCCAATCGGCTGGGGCTGTAGAATACACCAACTGCATCTCTGCAGACGGCTAAGACTCCTCCATTTAAGTGTCCTGGATATGACATAAAGCAATCTAGTGATGAGGCGACTGTGATGCTGCAGTTTTGGGGAATGTGGAATACCTCCTCAGTGCCATCGCTCCCAGATCCACTCTGATTCGGAATGGTAGCACCTGATAAGGTTCTATGCATGGATCAAATAAAACTGTTTGACATTAAAACTGAGTGCAAGCAAATGATTTATGCTAAATTGAATTGCAAGAAAAAGAACTGTTTGATCATTTACTTGTGAATAGACAATTCACTAATATTTAACTAAATTGTTTGTGATACATAGCAATACTTGGAACGATTTAACTTTGTGGACTTATGATAAATTGAATTGTTGGCAATAGAACTCTTTGATCATTTAACTGTATGTATCCATAAGATGTGATTAAAACTCTATATTCAATATATATGTATAAAGAGGATTTGGCATTAAATAATCTACAATGGTTGATATGCCATAAAACCCAACCAAACCAAATCATATATATTTGATATATATGTATAAAGAGGATTTGGCATTAAATAATCTACAATGGTTGATATGCCATAAAACCCAACCCAACTAAATCATATATATTTAATATATATGTATAAAGAGGATTTGGCATTAAATAATCTACAATGGTTGATATTCCATAATAACCCAACCAAACCAAATCATATATATTTGTCTTTAGCAACACTTCTTTCTCGTACTGCTGGGCTGGTCAATCGGGGGTCCTGAGGGTCCATAGCCCTCTGCTGGGTGCTGGTTCTCTCTACAGCATCTTATCACCAACTTGACTAACTCCAACTAACTGCACTTCCTGTCACACCGGGTTATATCATTTTTTGCCCTCCACCTGCTTCCTGTGAGCGTCGCATCTGCACCCAATTCAACCCGTCTACAGTCAAGGGTATCCCCTGATATCATATTTACCCAACCCCTCCGCTCGGGTAGGATATGACACAAGGTCAATTTTTTAAGCTGAGTTTAACAGGTTTCAATTCAGAGTTTTCCTTCTCCTAGACTAGTTGCCTTACCAAGGCTGATGAACCTAGTCTGCCCTACAATTTACCCATAGCTGGAGGGAGAATAATTGGATTCATACCTTTCCCAAGGGTATTAGTGCTATGTGAAATGCAATCAGTTTCCTCCAGGATTTGAACTCGTGTCGCCGTGTCCATTTCCTGCGACGATAACCATTACACCACGGGCACCTCGACCGGATGCACCTATTCCTTGATTGATTGAAGGTCAATATGTTACAATAAAACCCAACACAACCAAATCATACATATTTGATATATATGTATAAAGAGGATTTGGCTTCAAATAACCTTCAGTGGTTGATATGCCATAAAACCCAACCAAACCAAATCTTATATATTTAATATTTATGTATAAAGAGGATTTGGCATCAAATAACCTTTAGTGATTGATATGCCATAAAACCCAACCAAACCAAATCTTATATATTTAATATATATGTATAAAGAGGATTTGCATCAAATAACCTTCAGTGGTTGATATGCCATTAAACCCAACCAAAACTAATCTCCCATTACCCAAGTCTCTTTTAAATTCATATTTACATCTTTGGTTCGGAGAGGTTTCTTTGTTTAATGGCATTTGTCGGTTCATGCCTTTCCCAAGAGTATTTGTCCGAAAAAATGAACGTAATACCACGACTGGTATTCGAACTCGCTTACAACGATTTCACTGTCCAGCATGTTTACCCCAAACCACGAGGACGCTTTTTTTGTTTGCGGTTATATGATATCAAATATTCCTGTCAAATACGAATAATTTGACCCATAGATGGGATCCTTAGAGGAAGGAGTAATGACTTTAGAAATGTACCAGACATATTTGATAGATCTTGAACTGAAACCTTACAACCAGATGCAGTTTAGAGTCGTATACACACACACACACACACACACACACACAAGATTTTTGATTTTTTAAACCCTATCTCAAGCCTGGACGAAGAGAACCAAAGAAAGGCAGACAGAAAGACAGACAGACCAAGTCTTGGATCCAGTTTCTCGCTTTCTCTCATTAAACACCAAACAACCAACCGACAAGATAACTATCACAACCCCCCCATGTTCCACACTCTTATCTGTCCTCTAGCAAGGTCCAAGTATCTATCCAGTTTTTCGCTTTCTTTCATTAAACACCAAGCAACCAATCCACACGATTACTATCACAATCACCCTCATGTTCCACACTCTTTCCTGTCCTCTAGCAAAGTCCAAGTATCAATCCAGTTTTTCGCTTTCTTTCACAAGCACCCTATCGTCTACTGGGACAGCAAAATCCACAAGATGACAAGTTTTTATCTTCTTGTCAATATACACTGGGTGTGGTCGTCTGGCCAAGATTAGGTGATCCGTTTGTACAGTGATACTATGATTGGTAATGGCACTAAATGTAGTACTATGCTTGCCACGGTACTCTATTATGGCCTTGGTTCCGTGACTACAACATGCATTTCCGGGTAGTTTGTTTATCACTTCCCTCTAAACCCACGTTGTGTTTGAAAGAACCAGAGATGGAAAATAACACCACCCGGAACTTCTTCTGACGGTCGGGCAGGTTCATTGGAGCAAGTTGCCTGGGTGCCGGTGACTTAAAGACAAAAATAATCTATCCGTTAACAATAAACCATTATTTAATGAAACGAAGTCCAGGCGACAACACCCCACTATACGGCCACCTGCCTCCCATCACGAAAATTATCCAAGTTAGACGAACCAGGCAAGCAGGATACTGCTGGAGGAGCAGAGACGAGCTTATAAGTGATGTACTCCTATAGACCCCCACTTATGGCCGAGCAAAAGCAGGACGACCAGCTCGAACATACATACAGCAGCTATGTGAAGATACGGGATGTAGTCCAGAAGGTGATGAATGATATGGAAAAGTGGCGAGAGAGGGTCAGGGATATCCGCGCGGACGGCACGACATGATGATGATGATGATTGGTGTAACAATAATATATCCAATATATTTTTAGAGAGAAATTGTTGCTTTTTTATGGCAGTCATCGAAGCACAAGAGAGAGAGGGTGGGGAAGAGAACTTGTAAGGGTATATGAACAGAGACACAATTGCCGTTACATAGAGTCACTCTCCCCTAGTCGTTTTCCCGAAAGGCTTTGTGGATCTCAACTCTCAACTCAACTCAACTGACTTCTCAACTTACTAATTTTCAAAAGTGGCTAATTTTTTTAAATTCTAAAATTCATTACACCATTTGTATTATGTCATCGCACTAAGTTATTTCGTCACATCATCTTGATCATCACTAATGTCCCTAACTTTCATTATGTTTTTATTTAGTTCCCACCAAAGTTTTGAGACAACAAGAATCCATTTTATTTACATTTGGTCTTCCTATCCCGAGATGACAGGTGTCATCACCCTAGTGCACACGTGTGAATTTTCCAATTTGACTTACATTTCTACCCAAAGGTTTTAGCGACCTCAAAAGTTCCCCGAATAATCTTCGACCTGGGCAAACTAAATCATAAAATAATTAATACAATTAAGCATCTGAGTAATTATTTCACAAAACCTCAAATCCTAGAGAATTTTGTGCATCCGATGTTCTTGGACAGATTCTGGTTTTTGCATGAGCCATTTGTCAGTATGGACAAATTTTACTCTCTTGCACAATTCCCAGTAGATCACCTAGTAGATATGCTGTATTCTCTTATTATCTGATTAACCATTTGTTATGGACCTGGAAAGGGTCACAAAGAGAACGGAACACTACGGTTATAGTACTGCGAGCAATATTGAACAAGTCATGGAGGCAACACCCCACAAAGCATCAACTATACGGCCACTTATCTCCCATCACGAAAACTATCCAAGTTAGACGGACCAGACATGCAGGACACTGCTGGAGAAGCAGGGACGAGTTCATAAGTGATGTACTCTTATGGACCCCTTCATATGGCCGAACAAAAGCAGGACGGCCAGCTCGAACATACATACAGCAGGATATAGACCTGAAGACCTGCCAGAAGTGATGAAAGATTGGGAGGAGTGGCGAGATAGGGTCAGGGATATCCGTGCTGGCGGCACAACATGATGCTGATGATATATTTACAAGGACACAGGATGGTTACAAGAACACAGGACGGTAAGTTAGTTCGCATAACCGCGCAAGGGCGAGGTTAGCTTCAGGATCTAGACTGACTTCGTATTGCTGCGTCTTCCGGTATTATGGAGAGTGGTTGAGTGCATTAAATGGTAATTCCGCCACAGCACCATTTTATCTCTATCTCCATATAACGTACATTCACTATATTGTTGCGTATTATCAATTTTCGCTTCGACATTATTGGTTCTCATGGCATTATTTTGTGCTGCTATTGAAAGCCATTTAGTTTCTCTCTTGAGGTTTCCTCTTCTTAGCCATGTCCAGGTCATCTCTTGAGCAAGTTCTTGTCACCAAGAAAGAAAGAAAAAATAACAAAATAAAAGAAATAATAAAATGAGACACAAAAATACGGTTCACATAAATTCGCAATAAGTACTGTTGATCGCCAACATTTAATTGATGATCAAGAAACCGTGAAACTTAAAGCTGTGAGTAGGGAGAAAATTCTCTTTTCGTTTTTGATAAAGGATTATGTCAAAGGTAGAATAGAAAAAACGCAATAAGATACCAAATGTAGATTATGTGGTGATAGGCACGAAACGATCAATCCCATAAGCGAATGCAAAAACTTAACACAAAACGAGTATAAGACTAAACACAACTAGGTGAGTAAGGTGATCCATTGAGAACTGTGCAAATACGAACAAAAGGTATATGCACAATCTGGAATCCGTACTAGAATATGAGACGCACAAACTTCTCTGGAATTTTGAGATACAAACGGATCCTCTAATATCGGCCAGACGACCAGACCTAGAGATACACAAAAAAAAATAAATAAATAAAAAAATAAATAAAAAAATAGAGAACCTGCCGAATAATAGACATTGCCGATTCGGCTGCCCACAGGGTAAAACTGAAAGAAAGTGAAAAGAGAGTTAAGTACCGAGACCTTTTTAGAGAATTGAAAAAACTACGTAACATGAAAGTGACGGTGATACCAATTGTAATTGGCGCACACGGTACAGTCATGAAAGGATTGGTAAAGGGACTGAGGGACTTGGAAATAAGAGGACGAGTGGAAAACATCTAACGCTGGAGTGAAAAACTCTCATGATACAGAACAGGTTTGGTTAGGTTAGGTTGAGTTGGGTTTTATGGCATTTTAACCATTGTAGATTATTTAATGTCAAATCCATTTTTATACATATAGACAGTTCTATTTCAAACAATTCAGTTTAGCATAAGTACATAGTTTAATTCTATTTGACCCATAGAAAGGACCCAATCAGATACTGGCAGGGAGCGACGGTAATAAAGAGATACTCTGCATTCCCCAAAGCTCCAGCATTACTAAAATCTCACCATTAGATAGTTCAGTGTCAAATCTAGGACACTTATTCACGGGGGTATTACCCCACTGCAGAAGTACAGTCGGTGTATTCTACAGTCCCCAGACGACTGGGCAAAATAGAGAATAGGGTTTTAGTCTAAAAATGAACGTAATGGCAGGAATAGAATTCGAACTCGTGTACTTCTCGGCCGTATTTGAGGGTTTCAGCCATCACGCCACGAGGTGATTTTGCTCCCACCCTCGTCAACGAAGGAGACGTGGTGCTGACGGTGATGTCATGGTATGACATCATTGGTGGGGCTACGTTCGGCAAAGTCGCACGTGTGTCAGCCGAGGTTTACTACGTCTCTCATACCAACTTTGGCAGTGTCCTCGTCACGGGGATTTGGATGTCAAATCGAGGGCAGGGGTCTTTCGCTGGGAGGTGGAGGTAGAGATGTAAATAGACAAGCCTATAAAAGGTGCAGAGAGAGATTGGTGGGGTAGAAAGAAGACCTGGGTTGATATAGTTGGTGTGTGGAGTGATCAGAAAAATGACCCCAAAGGTAAAAAAGAAAGACTTGCTGAAAAAGTGTTATATGTAACAAGAATGTCTCGTTAATGTTCGGCAGTTTCCGGTAATTATCGTGTCAAGGGCTGCAATTGCGGAAGAAAGAATTTGAATGGCTTGACATGTTGTTGTCGGTTGTTGGCTTGTGATGTGGAGATGGGGCGAGAGAGAGAGAGAGAGAGAGAGAGAGAGAGAGAGAGAGAGAGAGAGAGAGAAAGAGAAAGTTGAAAAAAGAAAGGAAAGAGGGAGAGAAGGTAGTGGGTAGGTAAATGTTTTGTTTTTGAGTGTCACAGCGATTATTGTGTCACATTTTTAATTTCGTCACTGAACTCCCAAAAGAAAAGCCACACACACACACACACACACACACACACACACACACATATATATATATATACATACACACATAAATATATATATATATATGCAGACAGATTGATAGATTGATACAGAGCCTGATAGTCAGCTGGTCAGTCAGTTAGATAGTCAGTCGGTCAGTCGTTTAGATAGATAGATAGATTGATAGAAAGATAGATAGATAGTCAGTCGGTCAGTCAGTCAGATAGATAGATAGATAGATAGATAGTCAATCGGTCAGTCGTTTAGATAGATAGATAGATAGTCAGTCAGTCAGTCAGATAGATAGATAGATAGATAGATAGCCAGGCAATCAATCAGTCAGTAGCTCGCTAACTAGATAGATAAATAATGACAGGCAATCGGTCAGCCTGTCAGATACATATAAAATGACCGAGATAGTTATGAAACACACACACACACACACACACACACACACACACACACATATATATATATATATATATGTGTGTGTGTGTGTGTGTGTGTGTGTGTGTGTGTGGATGACTATAGAGATATATTCTCCCCTACCCCCGTAAGGTTGAGTTCCCCGGCGAAGAAGTAATCGTGTTGCCATTAGCGTTTATTGCAAGCCTCTTCGTATATGAATTGAGGTTTCGGTAGCCGTTGAAGGGATGTATGAAAACAATAGTAATTGTGATTCATAACCGTTTAAAATTTACTTCGCAGGTAATGGCTCCTCGTGGCTGAATGTATAGAGGCTTGGCTTGGCGTTTGAGTCAACCGGGTTTCGATCCCAGCAACGGTAAGCTAATGTCTAGCCACACTGATGAGTTCTGATAGAACGAAACAGATCTGTCTGTGGATGACTATATAAGTTATCAGTTATACTGACAAAAGGGTCATAATCTTCTTGATTGATGACAGTACATGAGATTAAGTAATGATGTCTCTCTGTCTCTCATATTTTCTCACAAAATAACTTACCACTTATCTGATTAAAATGAAGTCAGAAAGAAACGTATATCAACCAGAGTATTCTTTTTTTGAAAGTTAAACATTTTCCTGCGCATATAAGATATCCAACACTCTTATCTAATATAAAGTTAGCTACAAACGACTTGAGAGGCCTTAATCCTAGAAATCAGAAAATCCAAATTAAACTGTATAATTTGGCAATTTGACAATTAATCGATACATATCGAACCGAATTAAACACATTTGTAAACCTAATTGAAAATTTCAAAATCCCTCGCGTCAGACATTGTCACGTGAAACAGCTGACCAATAGTTTTTTTTTTATTTAATCACGAAATTCAAATCTTAGAGAAACGTCGAAGAGAGTCAAGCATCTCGGTCAGTCTGAAGAGAACACCACCCATGTTTTATTCTTGTTTCTGATAATGGCTAGAGAATAGTCGAAAGCTCTTCGACTTGAAGGAAATGTCTAGAATTCTAGAATTCTAACACTTTCAATGCTAATATACGCATTCCTTCGTAAGAACACAATGAAAATTGAATTAAAAAAAGATCCACCTTCTGATTCAATGAGATATTTTCGCACGTACACACACACACACGCGCGCGCGCGCACGCACGCAAACACACACATACATACACAATTTTACATATATATATATAGGATGAACAAAAATAATGTCTATAGACATACACCAACTCCACCTCTGCAGAGCGGTAAAACTCCCCCATTTGAGTGTCCAGATATGCCACTAAACAATCTGATGGTGAGGTTCCAGTAATGCTGGAGCTTTGGGGAATGCGGAGTACCCTTTTATTGCCATCGCTCCCAGGTTTCCTCTGGTCCGGCGTAATAGCACCTGATAGGGTTCTATCTTTGGGTCAAATAGAACTAAACTGCGTACTTATACTAAACTGAATTGCTTGAAATAGAACAGTTTTTGTATGCTAAACTGAATTGTTTGAGTTTGAACTGTCTGACTAAACTGAATAGCT
>OY757941.1:52609339-52616839 GCA_963585895.1 Sepioteuthis lessoniana | reverse complement strand
TAAATCTGCATCTTCCTATATATATATATATATATATATGTGTGTGTGTGTGTGTGTGTGTGTGTGTGTGCATTTTTTTTCCAGGCAGCGGTCGTATCGATATTGCTATATGGATGCACTATTTGGACGCTAACGAAACGGCTGAAGAAGGAGCTGGACGGCAATTACACAAGAATGTTGCGAGCCATATTGAACAAGTCCTGTCGGCAACACCCAAGAAGACACCAGCTGTACGGCCACTTGCCTCCCATCACGAAAACTATCCAAGTTAGACGAGCTAGACACGCAGGACACTGCTGGAGAAGCAAGGACGAACTCATCAGTGATGTACTCCTATGGACCCCCACATATGGCCAAACAAAATCAGGACGACCATCTCGAACATACATACAGCAGCTATGTGAGGATACGGGATGTAGCCCTGAAGACCTGCCAAAAGTGATGAATGATAGGGAAAAGTGGCGAGAGAGGGTCAGGGATATCCGTGCTAGTAGCACGACATGATGATGATGATGATGATGATGATATATATCTGTACATGTGTCTGTACATATATATATAAAGAGAGAAAGAAAGAGTGTAGGAGAGAGAGAGAGAGAGAGACAGAAAGAGAGAGAGGGGTTTTTTCACATCACCAGAGCCATAGAAAAGGTTATAAAAACGAAAATAATCTATCAATCTATTATCTATCTCATTTGGTCGTACTGATAGCATGGCGTTCTCTGATTCTTTCACTATCTGCCCAAATCATCCATCGGTAGGTCCTCTTATTTGCATTCAGTGTCCGAACAGAGCTGATATATGTAAGTCATTGCTGGTGGGGTAAACACTGCTGAGTCCATGTGTAGTAGTCCATAGTTGAAAGTCGCTTACGAGTTCGTTTTTATTTTACCAGCAGTGCCCGGCATGTCTTGTTCGTCTTATTTGAATGGTTTGTAAGATGGGAGGTAAGTGGCTGTACAACTGCTGTTTTTATGGTTATTGCTTCCAGGATTTGCTGGGAACAGCACATAGACTTCTTGTATACAGATACAATAAAAAGCGATTTCTTCTAAGTTTTGTCTGTTTCAGTAGTACTGTATGGGTGTACCACGTGGTTGCTAACGAAACGTGCATCTATCCGTTGATATATATATATATATATATATATATATATATATATATTCTTTGGAGCACATTAGCGCTAGATTGGCTAGTCAGGACGCTGGTTGATTAAACAAGTTTCCGTTCGAAATCAAATATGACACGGTAATTAACATCACCGTCAAAATAAAATAAAATATTTTTTTTAAAAGTCGTTTGAAAGGTTTAATTAGAATTTCAACTTCTCCATGAAATTCCAGATTGATAGGCAACATAGTCGGATTTCTGTCTTGTTCTTCACGGGAATTCCTCAAATCTTCATGGAAGATTTCTAATATTTCCTCTTGACTTTAAGAAACGCTTCTTTAGGAACATTCCCAATTTGTGAGACTACGCCTGAAATTACCTACTTCACGCACATACAGGAATTTGACACCAATTCCTTCCAAAGTCTGAGATAAGGAACCGTCTTGCATATCCCATGATTCTACCAAGGAGTATTCTTTGCAGCAATTACTTTCCACATCATTACACACACACACACACACACACACACACACACACACACACACACACACACAAATAAACACGAGCACGTATATATCTATTAATAGATAAATGTCTTCGAAACGTTAGTTGCCCAGTTGGCTGGGGCTGTAGAATACACTGACTGCACCTCTGCAGAGATGTAAGACCCCCCCCCAACGAGTGTCCTAGATATGACTCTAAACTATCTGATAGTGAGGTTTCCGTAATGTTAGAGCTTTGGGGAATGCGGAGTACCCCTTTATTGCCATCGCTCCCAGGTCCACTCTGACTCGAAGTGGTATCACCTGATAAGGGCCCTATCTATGGGTTAAATAGAACTAACAGCATACATGCTTAAATGAATTGTTTGACTAAACTGAATAGCTTGAAATAGAAATGTCTTTGACAATTAAACCGTACTTACATTCAAACTGCGTGCTTATGCTAAACTGAATCATTTGAAATAGAACTGGTTTTTGATATTGAAACTATACTTACACTTAACTGATTTGTTTAATATAGAATTGTTTTGACATTTAACTGTGTGTAAACAAAAGCTTATGCTAAACTGAATTATTTGAAATAGAACTATATTTTACATTGAAACTGTACTTACGCCAAACAAATTGTTTAATATAGAACTGTTTTGACATTTAACATTAACATTTCATAAAAATGGATTTGGTGTTAAATAACCAAGAAAGGTTGATATGCCATAAAATCCAACCAACCAACCAACCAACCCACCAACCAACCAAACTTAGAGGCTTGGAGCTTTTCTGTTTTTAATCTATTTCAATACTGCATCAGATTCTTCCTCCGTAAACTGTCCTAGTCTGATATCTAGTCGGCCATTAATAATTTTTTGGATAGGTTTGTCAGTAATTTCTGGAGGGTTCCCGACTCGTTTCATGAAATGTTCCTTCCGTTTTAGATGTGTTTCTTGTTGAGCAGCTTTTAGTTTTGCTCTCGAGGTGCTCCTCTTTTCGTACTCTTCATTTACTGTCGGCCATGCTATTCATGATAGTCTATCTTTCTGATTTTATTAATTTGGTTTTGAATTTATTCCATCGTTTTCCTTTTGGCATGTGTTTGTTCTCACTGGACTTTCTTAAGTTTCTCCGCGTTGGGTTTCTTTTATTAAGTTAGGATGCTATTTTCCCATCGTCTCGTTTTTTCCTAACTACAAGTGACTTCTATTGAACTATACACTTGGCTCTTGGTTTAGTTGGCATGCACCTTGTTGCTGCTTCCATGTGGGCAGTGAGAAAGTTTTCTTATTCTTCATCCGATGTCTCATGAAGAGTATCAAATTTCTTTTTTACAGTCACTATATATTTATGGCTAATATCTCAATTAGTAGGTGGGAAGCAGTCCACAGAGGAATATAAAGTAAATATTCTAAGACCTAAACCCAACCAAATCCTTGATCTTTAATATATATGTATAAAAAGGATTTGACATTAAATAACCTATAATGTTTGATATGCCATAAAACCCCAACCAAACCAAATCATATATATTCAATATATATCTATAAAGAGGATTTGGCATTAAATAACCTATAATGTTTGATATGCCATAAAACCCAAACCAAACCAAATCATATATATTTAATATATATGTATAAAGAGGATTTGGCATTAAATAACCTACAATGGTTGATATGCCTTAAAACCCAACCAAATCAAATCATATATATTTAATATCATGTATAAAGAGGATTTGGCATTAAATAACATATAATGGTTGATATGTCTTAAAACCCAACCCAACCAAATTAAACATATTTAATATATATAAGATTTAGTAAGGAACAAAGGTTATGTGGTCAATCTTAGATTGAGGATACGATTGCAATTAGGTTTCGGGAAATTGTAAATTGCTCCTGGGAGAAAATATCAGAATAATTTCTTGAACAAATTTTATTTGTCTGTCTCCCACTAGACGGGACTCGACCCAAGGTCAAGGGAACAAGGCTGTTTTTTACGTAGGTTCAGCTGCAGGGTCGTAGCCTAGACACACTTGGCAGGCATCACAGGGGTACCTCAGGCACCAGGTGATAAACCTACCCACCAAGGTGGGTTAGAGCCAGGGAGTCGTCCCACCTGAGGCTCGAGGAATGAGTTACTCTTCCCTCGAGACGCGACTGCTGGGAGAGCCCAGCGGTCGCATCAAGCAGTCTCAATGCCTTTAGGAAAGGCATGAACCTTCAAATCCCTTCCCAAGTTATGGGTTGAATATTATCACTCTTATTCTTCTGCAAGGATTTCTTTAACAATAAATACGAGGTGCATACGATGAGTTTCCAGAATTTTTTTGTATGGGCACTTTTATTGATAGTACACACATGAAACACTCGTCCTCTTCGAAGTAATCTCCTCCGGCTGCAAAGCACTTGTTGTACCGTTCCAACAACTTCTGGAAGGCCCCATCGAAGTCTTCTCGTGTGAGCGTGTCAATGACCTTCGTCACAGCCTCTTTCATCTCCTCAATTGTCTCATAACGACAGCCTCTGAGCTTAGAGAATAAGCAAAAGTCACAGGGAGCAAGGTCTGGACTATAAGGAGGGTGAAGAACTGTGTTGATGCCCATCTTGGTCAAATAGTCTGTGACAAGTAGAGTTGTGGACTAGTGTATTGTCCTAGTGGAAATGCCACTGACCGATTTGAAGAGTGCTGGCCTCTTCCTTAGGAATCTCTTCCTGAACTCCCTTAAAACCTCAACATAGTATCCCTAACCCTAACCGTTTGGCCAATCAACTGTGGTGTATTGACTTCTTTACTCCTCCCACACTTCTCTTCATCCCTCAGACTCCCTGCCTTCCTTGAATCTTTTATGCCACTTAAAAACTGATGCTCGATTCATGCAAGATGATCGAAAAGCAGTCTGAAGCGTTTCTGTGGCACTTTTTTCAATTTTAAAACAGAATTTTATTGCATATCATTCTTCTAAAAGGTCTTCACGTCCAGATTGCATTTTTGAAATTCACCAGCTGTGACAATCAGGCTTTAGTAGGGTGTATTCCAATTGCTACTGTAGCTGTTCATTTGAAGCTGAAATCATAAAAATTGGCCAGTCATCTCATAATATGTATAGCAATAACATACGAAAAAAATATTGAAACTTATTGTACGCACCTCGTAACTGACAAAAAAAGAATAAAAGAAAGAATAGCTATTTTTTTTAGTAGAAAAAAATCACGCATGTTGGATAATGCTTACCTGAGGATCAAAAGTGTGAAACACTATGCTATTACTTTTTAGCCTGTTATATATATATATATATATATATATATAACGTATTCCGTCTTGTCTGCGTTGACATGGAGGCCAATGCCAGCAGCTGCTCGTTCCAGGGTTTCGTCTTGGACGGGTGTATTTTTAACGGCAATTACACAAGAATGCTGAGAGCAATATTGAACAAGTCCTGAAGGCAGCACTCTACGAAGCAGCAGCTGTACCGCCACTTACCACCCATCACGAAAACTACTTAAATTAGACGAACCAGACATACGGGACACTGCTGGAGAAGTAGGGACGAACTCATAAGCGACATACTCCGGTGGACTCCTTCCCATGGACGAGCAAAGGCAGGACGATCAGAATCTATACACAACAGCTCTGTGCCGATACAGGATGTAGCCTTGAAGACCTGCTGGGAGCGATGGACGATTGAGACGGGTGGCAGGAGAGGGTCGGGGAGATCCGTGGTGGCGGCACGACATGATGATGATATATATTATCTGAGTATCTTCGGTTGAAGACCGCGAAGTCTTTTCTTTTCTAGATATTTAAATGAAGACGTTCAAATCTTTTTTTAATGTCTGGGTAAAGGTGGTGAAGAAAATACCTCATACTAGACCCACCGCATTCGACCGTTGGTCATCCTCAGGGGTAGAGTTTTGATTGTTGCTATGAGTTGCGGTGAGTTTTTGTATTTATTGGGGGTGCTTTTTTTAATGGTATATATTTGACTTATTCCATTAAGAGAGGCAGTATGGTTATTTATTGAATGTTTAACATGTTAATATCTGTGCTTAATGCAATTTTATTTATATTAGGTTTTTTAAAATATTTTTTTATGATTATTACTTCGAGGATTTGTAAAAAAACTCAAAAATATGAAGACTTGAATGTCTTCATTTAAAGATCTAAAAAAGAAAAAAAGAAAACACACCGCGGTCTTCAACCGAACATGCTGTGATGAAGACTTGCTGCCCAAGTACACAATATATATATATATATATATATATATATATATATATATATATATATATATATTCGCAGCCTTAGCTATTTGTTTTATACATAAATCAAAATCATCTGCTACCCTGTTTATGTGATTTTGGTAGCTAAAAATTTTTCATCAACGACCGGGATATATATATATATATATATATATATAATGAAGATCGAAATCTACACACACACACACACACATATATATATATAGGGTGAAGAAGCGAAAAATGAGATAATTTTTAAAATGTTTTTTTAGTCTAATCTATCCAATTTTTGAAAAAAAAAAAGGCAATAATTTTTTTAAAAAAATTAGAATCCAGCCCAATATGAGTGAGCCAGAAATTAAACGTCAAAGAATCTATGATTTGCTTAACGCCGTAGCCAAGCAAAAAGAATTTCGGAAATAATTGGAGTTTCTTTATCGTTTCCATCAAGCCCAGAGCATAACCTCCTTGATTACATTATATCCTGTGTTTTAGAATACAAAATAAATGCATCTTCCTATCCAAGTATTGGTTAAGTTAAGACTGCTACTGAGGAGGAATAGAATAAGATGTCTGAAGAATTCATTTTAAAGGCTTGCAAATTGTTTCGCAGGCGTGTTGATATAAAAGTTTTTTTTTTAAATGGCGGCGATATTGAGTAAATTTATAACATAGCCAAATATGAATACGGATATGTGAAATGTCCATAGAATGTTCATAACTCATATATAGATAACATAGGAATCCCGAAACCCCCCCCCACACACTTACTACTTCTTAGTTCAGGTACGAAACTTTATTACCTTTTTGAGTTTAAAGGTTTTTCGACATCAGGAGAGAGAGGCACAATCTTTCTATGCTGACTTTTCCATCTGCCCCAAATCATGTGCGGCACCCGCCGTAAGGCCTCGGCGAGCTCCGAAAGTCAACCTTCTTCTTCGGACGGCAAAAACTCAACTCTTCCGTCCGGAGGCAGGAACTCAACTCCCTGACTTTTCTCAAATCTCAGCCCACGCTTCTGGTGCGTGACGTCACCCATTACCTGGTCCCAATTCCTATGTGGGATTTTTATTTTGACATCTCTGAATGACATATCCTCCCCGCACGCGCATAAACACCTGCGCTCATGTTGCACCTAACTAACCCATGTGCTAAGCGAAAGGTTCTCAGCCTAACTAAACCGAAAGGCAATATATATAAAACGAAATCCCTCGGCCATTATATTACAAATTTACTGTTCCGGGACCATCTTTTGGCTTTGTAGTTTATTTTTTAAAACTAGAATTAATCTTGTTTTATGATAGAGTTGTTGTTTATTATTATATTAGAACTAGCCTAGTCCGCTGGGTCTGCAGAATATACCGACTGCATCTCTGCAGAGTGGTAAAACTCCCCTAACGAGTGTCCGAGATATGACACGAAACAATCAGATGGTCAAATAGAACTACACCGTGTCATCATCATCATCATCATGTCGTGCCGCTAGCACGGATATCTCTGACCCTCTCTCGCAACTTTTCCCTATCGTTCATTGCCTCAGGCAGGTCTTCAGGGCTACATCCTGTATCCTCACATAGCTGCTGTATGTATGTTCTAGCTGGTCGTCCTGCTTTTGCTCGGCCATATGTGGGGGTCCATAGGAGTACATCACTTATGACCTC
>OY757941.1:52546839-52604339 GCA_963585895.1 Sepioteuthis lessoniana | reverse complement strand
CACACATGGCCGTGCAAAAGCAGGACGACCAGCACGTACATACATTCAGCAACAATGTGAGGATACGGGATGTTGTCCAGAAGACCTGCCTGAGGCGATGAACGATAGGGAAAAGTGGCGAGAGAGGGTCAGGGATATCCGTGCTACCAGCACGACATGATGATGATGATGATATATATATATATATATATATATATATATATATATATATATATATATATATATATATATACCATTGAAATGCTTTTAGTACTTTTTAAAAATATTCAATTTCTCTTGATAATATTCTTTTTCCGTTGATAGCGTTCTGTTGTCAACTTCTTTCAGTTTTATCAATCTTTGTGTTTACATAATTTTGTAAACCTAAAAAAGACTTTTTAAAAAAACACTCTTTACACATGCAAACAACAAACCCTGATGATGGCCTATGAAAAGTCCTCAAGCGCTCGGAAAAATTTTGGTAAATTCATCCACCAATTCCAACCTGAAACCAAGACACTTATCAGAAAACTTGAAAGGATCTTAATAAAATGATGTAGACAAAATGTGTCTTTATTATTTAATCAAACATGCTTAAATGTAAGACTGCTGCCCAACTATATATATATATATATATATATATATGTAATTGTTATGACTGAAATTCAACGCCAATTGCGTCTTTAATCTGCTAAATATTTTCAGTGCCTGACAATACAGAGCAATATATATCCAGTACAACAAAGAAGCTATAAAACAGGATAAAAACTCACTCCTCAGAGTTTGACGCTTTCGATCCTCATGTGAGCTCATAATTCAGCAGGTCTAACTTTTAAAACTTTTATAGTCTTTTTGCGCAATGTAACTTTTATGTCAACTCCTCGAGGCATAAAATAGCCAAAGACGGGTTGACGTGTCGTTAAAATAAGTCAACCAGTATATCAAAATAATATGTTGACCTTGCTGAGTCGGCTGCGGCTGTAGAATACACCGACTGCATCTCTGCAGAAGAGTAAGACCCCATCCCCCAACAAGTGTCCTGGATATGACACTAAACAATCAGATGGTTAGGCTCCAGTAATGCTGGAGCCTTGGGGGTATGCGGAGTACCCCTGATTGCCACCGCTCCCAAGTTCACACTGGCTCAGAGTGGCAGCATCTGATAGGATCCTATCTATGGGTCAAATAGAACTATACTGTGGTTATGCTATACTGAATAGTTTGAAATAGAACTGTTTTGACATTTAATTGTTTGTAAACTAAAACTATACTTATATGAAAATGAATTGTTTAAAATAGACCTGTTTATATGTATAAAAATGGATTTGGCATTTGATAACCAACAATGGTTGATGTGCCATAAAACCAAACCAAACAAACAAATATGTTGACCATATAATACTATCGCGTTGGGTGTACCCTTGGCGTAGTGGCTAACGTCTTGGACTGCGATATTATAATGAGAGAGTTCGAACTGCAGACGCGCTATACCGTTCACTTTTGGGCTAATACCCTTAGAAAAGGAATGGATCCCCTAATTCACCAAGGTATGTGGTAAATAATACCATTACTGTTTTTCTACAATGATAGCTTTGGCATTAGATAACCCACGAAGGTTGATATGCCATTAAACAAAGAAAACAACCCAAATATGTGACTCAAAATGAATACAAAAGTCGGACTAACTCACCTGTGGATCGAAACGCGAAACTCTTAGTCGTGAGTTTTTAACCTGTTTTATATCTTCTCATTGGCCTAGTGGGTAGAGTGTTCGCCAATAGTCCGGGAGACCTGGGTTAAATCATACCAACGACTTTAAAAATGGTACTTGATACCTCCTTGCTTAACACTCAGCACTATAAGGTACGTATCAAGGGTAAAGTGGAGCAATCCAGGGAAAAGAGTAACGCCCTCTCTTACACCTCGCTGTAGTAGCTATTGAAAAGGGAGTCTTCTGGTTGCCCTTGACTACGGTCGCCAACTTTACTTATTCTATTCAACACTATTCATTCATTTAAACACAGTTAAATGGTTCCAAATATTTGATTAACGGCATATCAACAATTTATGGGTTATTTAATACCAAAATCTGATTCCTTTCAAAGTGTAGTAGCTATTGAAAAAGGAACCTTTTGTTCGCCAACTTTACTTACGTTTACTTGAAATATACATAGGGTACAAATTTTTTAAAAGTCTACGATTTTACAAATTTTTCAGTTTCACTAACGAGGAAAAATAAGTCTTCAACTTAAAAAAAAATTGCAGCGGTCATCGAATATCGATTGTCTGTAAAAAAGAAAAAGAAAGGAAAAAAAGGAAAAAAAAAACAAAAAACAAAAAACAAAAAAAAACAATAATACAATCCTCCTTCGTAAAGTCAGCTGGAGTCCTCATTAGTGGATTCCAGAAACGTTCATTAAGTTTTTTTTTCTCTCCAAAAGCCGAAACAAGTGCTGGGTGTCCGGTCTTCCCTCACCGCCCCCTTCTTCGACGCCGCACCCTCATAATCCCCCCCTCTCACTTAACTCCACTCATAAGTAGAAGCACCTGTCATAAACCGAATTCCTGAAAATTTTCTCGACTTGACGAAAGAGAACTTGCCTGTAGGTGGGGGGTGTTGGGTAGCGGTGATGTGGACCGTACAGTGTAAACGCCGATTGAGAGCGAAACCAGTCACATCTCGTTCGGAAGTCTCGTGGACTTCGCTCGGTGATAAATGGATTGGAATGACATGGGAGAGGTTGAAATTTAATTCCTATCTTTTTCTTCCTGACTCTTTTCCCCGGTTTCAGGAGAAATATGTACATACCCAACCCCTCTGACACGAGTAACACGTGAGTGGGCCCTTTAGCTTTTGATAAGACAACCGACTTGGAGAAAGAAAAAAGCTCTGAATTCACAACTCGTCAGAGTAAGATTCAGTACATATGTTGGGCTACGGTGACCTGTTGAGTAGACCAAGCTTAGAGATGAATATAATATGGGAACCAATAATTAAGAAGGTTAGATAAAAAAAAAAATCTGAATATGAGCACAGGTAAGAAAATCATACATAATAGTAGTAATCCTAGTCAAGTAAGAACATTAAGTTTATAAGTCCGAAGTGTCCTGCATATATGACATTAAACAATCTGATGGTGAGGTTCCAGTTTGCTGGAGTTTTAGGGAATACAGAGCCCCACTTCATTGCCATCACTCCCAAGTGCACTCTGGCCCGGAATTGTAGCAACTGATAGCGCCCTATCTATGGGTTGAATAGAAATGTTTTTCACAATTAAACCTTGTACTTACTTTTAAACTTCGTACTTATGCTAAACTGAATTGTTTGAAATGGAACTGTTTTTGACATTGAAACTGTATTTTACACAAAAATGAATTGTTTAATATAGAACCCTTTTGACATTTAACTGTGTGTAAACAAAATCTCTACTCATACTAAACTGAATTCGCTGAATTAGAACTATTTGACTAAACAGAATAGCTTGAAATAGAAATATTTTTGAGAATTAAACTGGGTACTTATGCTAAACTGAACTGCTTGAAATAGAAGTGTTTTGACATCGAAACTGCGTCCGTAAGCTGAACTGATTTGTTTGAAATAGAACTATTTGCATAAAAACGGATTTGGCGTTAAATATCCTACCAAACAAACTGTTTTGGTTTTATGGCATATCAAACATTGTAGGTTATTTAATGCCAAATCCTCTTTATACATATATATTAAATACATAGGATTTGGTTTGGTTGGGTTTTATGGCATATCAAACATTGTCGGTTATTTAATGCCAAATCCTCTTTATACATATATATGATTTGTAAACGCAGAGTTTGTACGTAACATTTTTAAACGATACTAATCTCATTTGTTTGCCAACAGTTAAATGGTTTTACATATAATTTGTAAATCAATAGTTTGTCGATAATCTTATTTTTAAATGAGGCAGAGCTAATTTGTTTGCGTGCAAGTATTATGATTGTTTGCACACAGTTATAGGATTCCAAATATTCCAGCACGCATAGTTCTAATTTGTTTTAATCATTTGTTTGCACTCACTTAAATGGTTTCAAATATAGCTATCTAACAGATTTATTTGCACACAGTTAAATGGTTTCAAATATCACTATGTAACACTAACAATTCAATTTAGACACACAGTAAAAGAGTTTCAAGTATTGCAAATCAACACTTATAATTCAACTCAATATTACTTATTTTCGAACGCCACCAACGGAAATAGAATGTTTAAAACTTTTTCATTTATCTCGTATCCTTTTACAATATAAAGATTGGTAAAATCTATTTTGACATTAAGTGTAGTTAATCTAAATAAGTCTTAACTACTAGAAAATCATTCCCGTGTGGAAAGGACCATTTGGTTTGTGTGACGAGTGGTGAACCCTACGGCCTCATCATGTGATTCCCGGAAGTTTAGTAAACAGGAATAATATAGAATCAGTTATCGAGGATAGAACACAGAGTAAGGTGAAGTGATGAGCGCTGACCGATATCTAAGATGGCAGATAACATTGAAAGTATAGATGTATTGAAGTTTACAAATATTTATTATTGCTAGTTATTTAAACTATACGATTGCTAAAAAAAACGAAGCAAAATATGACTGACTTCGGCATTAAAAAGAATTTCGAGTCCGTATGTTGTAAGACCAACCAACCAACCAACCAATCAACCAACTACCCAAATAACAAACAAATCAACCAACCAACCCACCAACTAATGAACCTGACAACCAACCACCTTACCAACCAACCGCTTAAACAGCCAATCAACTAACCTTCAAATTAACCAACCAACCAACCAATCAATATTCCAAACAAACAACCAACCAACCTCCATCGCTATTTAAAGAAAACTTTTCATGAATTTAAAGTCCTGAAGAAGGTTGTGAAAACCGAAATGTTTAACGTCGACTTTCATAATAAATTCATCAAATTTGAAATATTTTTCTACTTTCTTCATATATGTATATATGTATATATATGTGTGTGTGTGTGTGTGTGTGTGAGTGTGTGTGTATGTGTGTGTGTAGGGAACAACAGATAAGGGAAAAACGATATGGGAAAAAGAAAAGGAAATAGAAAAAACAAAATTCATCAAATTTAAAATATTTTTCTACTTTCTTCATATATATATATATATACGAGGATCATTAAATAAGTTTTTAGACTTTTTTCGTACGGGCACTTTTATTGAGAATACATACATGAAACTCTTGTCCCCTTCGAAGTAATCTCCCCCGGCTGCAATGCACTTGTACCGTTCCAACAACTTCGGGAAGGCCCCATAGAAGTCCTCTTGTGTGAGCGTGTCAATGACCTTCGTCACAGCCTCTTTCATCTCCTCAATTGTCTCATAACGACAGCCTCTGAGCTTAGGGAATAAGCAAAAGTCACAGAGAGCAAGTTCTCGACTATAGGAAGGCTGAGGAACTGTCTTGATGCCCATCTTGGTCAAATAATCTGTGACAAGGATGGAGTTGTGGACTGGTGTATTGTCCTGGTGGAAATGCCACTGAGCCGATTTGAAGAGTGCTGGCCTCTTCCCTAGGAATCTCTTCCTGAACTCCCTTAAAACCTCAACATAGTATCCCTAACCCTAACCGTTTGGCCAATCATCTGTGGTGTATTGACTTTCTTACTTCTCCCACACCTCTCATCATCCCTCACAGACTCCCTGCCTTCCTTGAATCTCTTATGCCACTCAAAAACTAATGCTCGGTTCATGCAAGATGGTCGAAAAGCAGTCTGAAGCATTCCAGATGTTTCTGTGGCCTTTTTTCCAAGTTCAAAACACAATTTTATTGCATATCATTCTTCGAAAGTGTCCTCACGTCCAGATTGCATTTTTGAAACTCACCAGCCATGACAATCAGGCTTTAGTAGGGTGTATTCCAATTGCTGCTGTAGCTGTTCATTTGAACTTGGAATCATAAAAATTGGTCAGTCATTTCATAAGAAGTATAGCAATAACATAGTGAATTTTCAAGAGTCTACGACAATTTCAAATACCTGTACAAAAAAAGTCTGGAAACGTATTGAATACACCGCATATATATATATATATATATATATATATATGGGTGGGGGAACAGCAGATGAGGGAAAAACGATATGATGGAAAAAAAGGAAATATAAAAACCAAACTGGAATCGGTTAAGATCATTGAATAAAAGAGTTTACTTAAGCTATCTCCAGCAAAACAGAAAGAATTCTTGCCCAGTCGGCTGGGGCTGTAGAATACACCGACTGCTTCTCTGCAGAGGGGTAAGACCCCCCTCCCAACGAGTGTCCTGATATGACACTAAACAATCTGATGGTGAGGTTCCAGCAATGCTGGAGCTTTGGGGGATGCGGAGTACCCCTTCATTGCCATTGCTCCCAGGTCCACTCTGGCCCAGAGTGGTAGCACCTGATAAGGGTCCTATCTATGGGTTAAATAGAATTAACAGCATACTCATGCTAAAATGAATTGTTTGAGTAAAACTGAATAGCTTGAAATAGAAATGACTTTTACAATTAAACCGTACTTACACTTAAACTGCGTGCTTATGCTTAACTGAATTATTTGAAATAGAACTGATTTTCGACATTAAAACTGTTTTTACACTTAACCGAATTGTTACATATAACTGCTTGAATAGTTAGAAATGGAAATGTTTTTGACAATTAAACTGTGTACTTATGCTAAACTGAATTGTTTTCAATAGAACAGATTATTTACATAAAAATGGATTTGGCGTTAAATAACCTACAAAGGTTGATATGCCATAAAACCCAACAAACCAACAAACCAAACCAGAAACAATTCTTAAAGAAGAAAACTATGTTTAAATTTTTTTAATCTATTAAAAGAAAGAAAAAAGAACCTTGCGTCATATCTCGTTCTGTGAAGAGTGTGATCCAAAGGTTATTCTTTTAAGCCGAGTGTTTTTACCGGCTCATTGGTCTAGTGGGTAGAGTGTTAGCTAATGGTCCGGGAGACCTGGGTTCAGTCCCGGGTTGCGTCACACCAAAGACTTTAAAAATGGTACTTGATACCTCCTTGCTTAACACTCAGCAATATAAGGTACATATCAAGGTTAAAGTGTAGTAGCTATTGAAAAAGGAGCTTTCTGGTCGCCCTCGACTACGGTCACCAACTTTACTTACTTTTTGTTTATATAGAGTTAAATGTCAAAACAGTTCTATTTGAAGCAGTTCAGTTTAGCATAAGTACACAGTTTAGTTCTATTTGACCCATACATAGGACCTTATCAGAAGCTACTACACTGGGCCAGAGTGGACCTGGGAGTGATGGCAGTAAATGGGTACTCCAGTATTACTAACGCCTCACCATCAGATTGTTTAGTGTCATATCCAGAACACTCGTCCGTGAAGTCTTACCCCACCCCTGTAGAGATGCAGTCGGTGTATTCTGCAGCCCTAGTCGACTAAGCCATGGGATTTGAGATACAAAGAGATCACCTCATATCGGCCAAACGACCATACCTAGTTATTGTCAACAAAAAGAGAACCAGAAAGTGAAAAGAGAGATATTTAGATCTTGCTTGAGAACTAAAAAAAATAAAAACTAGGGAGCATGAAGTTGACGGTGATACCAACTCTAATTAGTGCACTTGGAACAATCCCCAAAGGATTGGTTAAGGGGATGGATGACTTGGAAATAAGAGAAGTGGAAACTATCTAGACTATAGCATTATTAAGGTCGGCCTAAATACTGAGAAGAATCCTGAGGACTTAAAGAGACTTGCTGTCACTCAACCTACAGGGAGAAACCATCAGCTAATGCTGGTGTGAAAAACTCTCAAAAGAGTAAAATAATAATTGTTATAAGGGCTGGAATAGACGCGGGCTAATTTCAGCAAAAATAGTAAGCAAATACAGGAAAAAATCCCCTGCTAATTATTTCCGACGGAATGACACGAAAATTGCCGAACGTAAACGGAAAAATTATTACGTAAGTGTGAAGTGTCTTTTACAACACGAACGTTTTTGGGTTTTTTTTATTGTTGAACTTTTCTTTCTTTCTTTCTTTCTTTCTTTCTTTCTTTATTTCCTTCTTTTTCAGCGACTTTATTTATTCATTTCAGTCACTTTCTTTCTTTCTTTCTTCTACTTGTTTGTTGACTCTCGTTCATTGTGGCTAGATGATTTCAATGGATTCAAAAATAAATAAAACTATTAAATCTGTGTTATTCAATGTAGTGCAGACCTTTGCAGCTACCCTTTAAGAGCAGTAATACTGTCTGCCAATGATTTACCGCGTTAAGTTTTGCACGTAATTTGAACGTGCCTTGGAAATAAAACAGTCGCAAGTTTTCTTCTCTATCTAAGTTCTATTTATCTACCTATCAATGGAGAAATGGCAGATTTGGTAAATCCGAGAAAATGTGAAAAAAAAAAAAAAAAGAAAGTGAAAAAATGGATAGACTGACACACAGACAACGTTTTTATCTCAAAAAGACTTCATCACATATTCTGAGGATGTCTTTTTGAAAAAAAGAGGAAATATCATTTTTGAATCTGTTGAGGTTTATCCTCTTTTCCAATCTATCTATCTATCTATCTATCTATCTCAGCCTCTTCATATCTATTTATCTATCTGAATGTTAATATCTATCTATCTATCTATCTATCTATCTCAGCCTCTTCATATCTATCTATCTATCTATCTATCTATCTATCTCAGCTTCTTCATATCTATCTATCTATCTATCTTAATGTTAATATCTATCTATCTATCTATCTATCTATCTATCTATCTATCTATCTATCTCAGTCTGTTCATATCTATCTATCTATCTATCTATCTATCTATCTATCTATCTATCTCAGCCTCCTCATATCTATCTATCTATCTATCTATCTCAATGGATTCTTTTATCTATCTATCTTTGCTTATTCTACTCTGTTCATATCTATATCTCTCTGATTTCCATTTCCTTCACTAATTACGCATCATTGATTAATTGATCAATAATTAATAGTACTCAGTAAGTCTGTTTTGTTTTCATTAATTAACTTTTTTAATTGACGAAAGTTAAACAGCGAATTGCATATTGGCACTAGAAGTGGGATTGGTTAATAAAAGCTGCTGTGAAGTCAAATTGATCAAGAAAAACAGAAAAGCAATAAGAAAATTTATAGAAAAACATTCCCTGAAAGTTATATGGCACAATATATATTTACCAACCCCTCCGTTCGGACAGGATATGACACAAGGTCAATTTTTAAGCGGAGTTTAACAGGTTTCAATTCAGAGTTTTCCTTCTCCTAGACTAGTTACCTCACCAAGGGTGAAGAACCCAGTCTGCCCTACTATTTACCCATAACTGGAGGGAGAATAATTGGATTCATACCTTTCCCAAGAGTATTAGTTCTATGTGAAATGCAATCAGTCTCGTCCAGGATTTGAACTCATGTCGCCGTGTCCATTTCCTATGACTATTACCATTACACCCCGGGAACCTCCTATATCGCACAATAGACACTTAAAGAAAGTCTGTAGCAACATTAACCCCTCAAAAATCATTAGAACAAAATTAAAACGGGGATAAAACGAAATACGAAGGTCATTCAATAAATAAATGGAATCTATCTATCTGTGTCATTCGATAAATTAGGGGAATTTTTAAAAAAACTTTTTTTCATATTTTTTTGCCACAAATGTAAACGCTGCATTGTTTAAAATTGGTTTATAACAAAAATTATTTTCATCTCAGGGAAATATTTGTTTTGAAATAATTCAAAATGGCGTCAAATCAAACAGAGTGCTCCAGATTTGAACTGAAAACTGTCATCAGATTTTTGGTGGTTGATTGGCGCAAATCATGTGAAATATATGGAAGATTGCATGATACATACGGAGAAGCATGTTTTAGTCGAAAAATATCTACAAATTGGCAAGACATGGGTTTACCGCTACGAGCCTGAGTCGAAAAGACAGTTTATGGAATAGAAACATTTTTTTCTCCACACCATCACCGTTCACCACCCAATTTTGATTTCTCTCATTAGACGTGAACGAAATTAAGGATCCCAATAAGAATTTGCTATTTTTATTAGTTTTTCAGCTCATTAGCCTAGTGGGTAGAATGTTTGCTAATGGTCCGGGAGACCTGGGTTCAATCTCAGGTTGCGTCATATCAAAAACTTTTAAAATTGTGCTTGATACCTCCTTGCTTAACACTCAGCAATATAAGGTACGTATCAAGGGTAAAGTGGAACAATCCAGGGAAAAGAATAGCACCCTCCCCTACACCTCGGTGTAGTAGCTATTGAAAAGGAATCATTCTGGTCGGCCTCGTCTACAGTCTCCAACTTTTATATATATATATATATATACATACGAGGTGTGCCTGGAGTGTAACGGAAGAAAATAGTCCAACATGAGCTCAATATCCCACCAGACAGGACTTGACCCAAGGTCATTGACCCCAAGGTCAATTATAGTGGGGGTTTAAGGGAGGGGAAAGTCGGCCACGAGCCGACGCTTGAGCCCTGCTTTACTCTGCTGGTCATCGACCCACTTAGTGCAATGTGAGCCTGATGAGCCATGATGGACATGGACCCAAGTCTGGGTCCAGGCACATATGCCTGATTATAGCTTAAACTGGACCAAGGGGTCCAGTGCTATACAAGGGCGACAAATGTGTCCATGATGCATATTTCAACATGAGCTCCCTGCTAAAGTTTATTTTCATATATATATATATATATATATATATATATATATATATATATATATGCCTAATAACCTACTACCATGAATAATTTAGTTAATTATGTGATGTCACTGGCAATGTTCTGAAAAGTATTCTTTCAATGAATTTTGGTTCGTCCACACAATAGTTGCCTCCAGTCAAAGACTGATTGAATAGCTACCATGCTTTTTATTGTTATAGCCTTGTCTGCATATAATACCTGATGTTTTTTTTTTCTCCTCTAAGTTGTCTTCATAATAATGTGGGGGATGTCCTCGTGGTGTAATGGTTAAAGCGATGGACTGCGGAATCATAGCAAGCGAGTTCGAATTCTTGTCACGCTATTATGTTCACTTTCGTGCAAATACCCTTGGGAAAAATATGAACCTCCTTATCCTCCCAGTTATGGTTTAAATAGTACCACTACTGTTCTAGGAGAGTGGAATTGACAATAAATAACCTACAAAGGTTGATATGCCATTAAACAAAGAAACCAAACCAAACCATAATAATAATCATCCAGCTTGGCCAGTACTCGCAGACATTTTATTGTATTATCTTCTAGTACCAAAGTTCTGTAAGCAGCTTCAACTGCTTTGAGGTCCCGTTTAACATAATACTGTATAATAGCCAGAACCTCAATACTAAAGCAAAAATCATAGAACAGAACGGATAATGATATTTAGAATATTTATATTAACTATCCAATCACCCAGTTCATCAGACTTAGAATCAATTAACTACACCCCACCCCTCAAAATGTGTCCTGGTTATGATATTGGAAGGGTTGAATCAGCTCTTCGTTGGCATGACTCTCAGTTCCCTGCTGACCAGGAGAGATAGCACCTTTTAGGCTCCAGTGTGTGAACCAAATACACATTATAAATATTTCTTTGAGATACTGGAAACTATATAACTGTAGAGGAGCTCTTGGTATAACAGTTATCGTCGTAAGAAATGGACACAGCAATCCGATTTCAAAACCTGGACGAGGCTGTTTGCATTACAAACAATCCAAGAATATTCACCTTAAATTGGTTTTTATGTGTGACCACACACCCTCTAAGTTTTATCACCCCCTTGCTATAAAAAGGGTGTCTATCTCAAAGTGCTTACTCTCATGGTATTCGTCACGAAAGGGACGTGACTCTCTTTCAAACTAAATATATTTGGAACCTCTCTATTACAGCCAGGTGTCAGGTCACCTGGAGGGAATCCATTTAATCTCAGAGATCATCCAACCTACAAAAAAAAGAGCAATTAAAAAATATAGATAAATCAAGCTGTTCCAAATTTGAGAAAATAATCAAATCAAAGCTTTATTCGAAATAATATTTTAGGGGATTTTATGGGTATCTGATATCTTAAAAAAAAATTCAAGTAAAACAAATAAAAAGCCTTTGAACTACGAAAAATTATCGTAAATTTTAATAAAAGCGACACTAGACCCTTTATTTTAAATAACTATCTAACCACCTGTAGGTAATATGGTTTCTTGGTTTAATGGCATATCAACCTTTGTAGGTAATTTAATTCCAAAGCCATCCTTCCAGAAGAACATTTTAACCGACAGCTGGGAAGATAAGAGGGTTCAGATCTGTCCCAAAGGTATTTGTTCAAAAGTGAACGTAATAACACGACTGGAGTTCGAACTCATTTACAGTGATTCCGCAGTCCATCGCTTTAACGATTACACCACGAGGTCAACCCCGAATGTAAGAGGAATAAGTACCACTAGTTTGACTTCTTTAAATATGAATAATTATCCTAAACTTAAATAAAAGCAATTCTATATCATTTATTTGTAATAATGACCATCTTATAAACCCATGTGTGATATGGGTACGTACCGCTAGTTTAATTCTTTTAAATAGGAATAATTATCAAAGACTTTAATAAAAGTAAATCTACACCCAAATCAAACCATATATATTTAATATATTTCTATAAAGAGGATTTGGTATTAAATAACCTATAATGGTTGATATGCCATAAAACCCAACCCAAGCAAACCATATATATTTAATATATTTGTATAGAGATGATTTGGTATTAAATAACCTATAATGGTTGATATGCCATAAAACCCAACCCAAGCAAACCCTATATATTTAATATATATGTTTAAAGAGGATTTGGCATTAAATAACCTGCAATGGTTGATATGCCATAAAATCAAACCCAAGCAAAACATATATATTTGATATATATGTATTAAGAGGATTTGGCATTAAATAGCCTACAATGTTTGATATGCCATAAAGCCTAACCAAACAAAATCCTATATATTTAATATATATGTATAAAGAGGATTTGGCATTAAATAACCAACAATGGTTGATATGCCCTAATATCCAACCAAACTAAATCATATATATTTAATATATATGTATAAAGTAGATTTGGTATTAAATAACCTATAATGGTTGATATGCCATAAAAACCAACCCAACCAAATCCTATATATTTAATACATATGTATAAAGAGGATTTGGTATTAAATAACCTATAATGGTTGATATGCCATAAAACCCAACCCAAGCAAACCATATATATTTAATATATATGTATAAAGAGGATTTGACATTAAATAACCTACAATGGTTGATATGCCATAAAACCCAACCCAACCAAACCATAGATTGAGAAGCTGACTGTGATGGATGTCTGTAGAAGTGAATCAGCTTCCATGCCAAGAAGACCCAATTAAATATTATTTAATGAACACCATCTGCCAAGAGTAGGGTTCGCAGAGAGAAGACGCTACGTTGAAAAGCTGACCCGGAACAGATAACTGGATTGGAAAGGGCCAGTGGTGAAACTGCGAAATATCTGTGATCAATAAAAAAAAAAGAAAAAAAAAGTAAAAAAAAGAAGAAAGAATACTGATAAAAATAAATTCCTTGACAGAAGCAAAATGAAATTAAGTTGTTCATTTCAATTTGCTGAACTGACGTAAAATGTTTCCATATTCCGCAATTAATAGCAGACAAATTAATATCGATATTGGATGATATTTCTTGTTTTTGTTGTTGTTGTTGTTGTTGTTTTGTGTGTGTGTGTGTGTGTGTGTGTGTGTGTGTGTGTGTGTGAATGAGTATGTGTGTGTTTAATCTTTTTTTTATCGAGGTTGTGGGAGTAAAGAAGAAGAAGAATGAATTGAGGGAAGAAGAAGAAGAAGAAGAAGAAGAAGAAGAAATGAATTGAGAGAAAAAGAAGCAGAAGAAGAATGAACTGAGAGAAGAAGAAGAAGAAGAAGAAGAAGAAGAAGAAGAAGAAGAAGAAGAAGAAGAAGAAGAAGAAGAAGAAGAAGAAGAATGAATGAATGAATTGAGAGAAAAAGAAGCAGAAGCAGAATGAACTGAGAGAAGAAGAAGAAGAAGAAGAAGAAGAAGAAGAAGAAGAAGAAGAAGAAGAAGAAGAAGAAGAAGAGAATTAATGAATGAATTGAGAGAAGAAGGAGAAGAATGAATAAATGAATGAATTGAGAGAAGGAAAAGAAGAATGAATGAATTTATAGAAGAAGAAGAAGAAGAAGAAGAAGAAGAAGAAGAAGAAGAAGAGTGAATGAATGAATGAATTGAGAGAAGGAGAAGAATGCATGAATTTAAAGAAAAAGAAAAAGAAGAAGAATGAATGAATGAATTAAGAAGAAGAAGAAGAAGCAGAGGAAGAAGAAGAAGGTGAAAAGGATGAAAAAGAAGAGAACTAAGAAGGAAATGGCAGAGAAAAATGTTTTAAAAAATGGCAAGCAAGAAGAAAAAGAAGAATGACTGATTGAATCATCTTAACAGTATATCAACCCGTCCAGGGTTATTTTATGCCGATAGGCCAGGAAACTGCGTTCATAGTAGAATCCCCGACAAAGACCAAAGATCTCAGAAAAAGAAGTGACCTGCTTATGGTTCCCTGCATCTGAAGGTGAAACTCCAGTTCTGGAGTTCTGTGGGGTGCTGAAGCAAAATATGGATTTTTAAAACTTTTTCCCCCGTCTGATTAGTCCAATTTTTCAAAAATAGCGATAAATCTAAATTTTCATCAATAGCTCTATCGTTCAAAAAAGTAAAAAAATAAAATTAAAATTCAGCCCAATATGAGTGAGCAATAAAAGAAATGACAACGAATCTATGATTTGCTTAACGATCAAGCCAAGCCAAAATTTCTTTGTCATTTAGAATGCAAAAAAAATAATCTTTTACGGAAAAAATTTTTTTACGGAAAAAGAAGGTTTTTAAGGAAAAGGGGGAGTGGAGGATTGAACAAAAAAACAAAAAAAGTAAAACAAAAAAAAAAAAAGAAACGAAAAGAAGGCTTTTTTTTTTTATATGGGAACTAGACCTTATAGCATCCTCCGAATATTGGCTGTTAAAATTTCCCGTACACAAATAACGACCAAAGAAATTAATCAACTCGGAAACATCGACGGAAAAAACGGACAAGATAATACAAAAATGATCCCGGCATTAAATGACCCCCTGTGGTTGATATGCCGTAAAACAAAACAAAATCAAAACAAAAAACAAAAAATGTACGTCGCATGAATTTTATGCGCATTCCCGCTCAAAGTGGGGATAGAAAAAGAATGAAAGAAATTCTACAACGGTATATTCTACAACCACAGCCGAATATATAGAAAACCGTATATATTTCGATTTTAACTGAGTGCTCCTCTGTGACTTCCTTGTGCCAAACGAAGCCAGAATATCCAAATAGTATCCGACTTTACAACATCTGGAACAAAATTCACAGCTGAATAATATTCATGTGAGTCAACCGGGTTTCGATCCCAGCTACGGGAAGATACTGTCTTGCCACACTGATGAGTTCTGATAGAACGAAACAGATCTGTCTGTGGATGACTATAGAGATATATATACTCCCCTACCCCCGTGGGGTTGAGTTCTCTGGCTAAGAAGTAATCGTGTTGCCATTAGCGTCTATTGCAAGCCTCTTCGTAGTTGAATTGAGGTCTCGGCAACCATTGAACGGATGTATGTAAACAATAGTAATTGTGATTCATAACCGTTTAAAATTTACTTCGCAGCTAATATCTCCTCGTGGCTGAATGGTTAAAAGCTTTGGTTTGACGTTTGAGTCAACCGGGTTTCGATCCCAGCTACGGGATGATACTGTCTAGCCACACTGATGAGTTCTGATAGAACGAAACAGATCTGTCTGTGGATGACTATATATATATATATATATATATATATATATATATTAAGGTGCATAGTAAGCCGTCTTGAAAGAGTTGTAGTGGTAAGAGTATTATTATCGTCGAAGTCACAATCTCCCAAGGAACATTTGAACATATATACGACGTTTGTCCTATCATGAATTTCAGTGGATAAGAAGAGTTATTAGAAATGATTACATTGGATATTGTAAATTTGTTGTAGTCAATGAAAATGTGTTTAAAGATGTAAGGGTATGGAACTAGAATTATTAAGGTGCATTGTAAGACATCTTGAAAGAGTAGTAGCGGAAAGACCAACATACGTATTATTTTCGTTGAAGACACAGTATCAAAAGGGACATTATATATATATATATATACTTCAAGAAAAACAACGAAACCGGTCACATAGGATTATGAATTTATTTCCATCCTGTTACGCATTTTTGAAATTTCCAAAAACACGAAAGAAAATTAACAGGACTTCTCCAGATCTTTTAGATAAAAAAACTAGAATAGACACAGAAAAAGTGGGAGGGGATAGAAGAGGGGTGAAGAGTTATCTCCTCAATAAGCTCACTTCCGTTTTAAATTTTAATTTCGGTTAGAAATGTAGTAAGTTTATTTTTTAAAATTTTTTATTTTTTAATTATATTTTGACCTAAATTACAGATTTTCTATTAAATTAGATTTAAACTTTAATCAGTAACCTTACGTAATGATACAGTAATAGATATATTAAACTAAAACAAATATTTAATTTATTTAAAATATTTTAAAATTTCAAAACTATTTGGAAACCATTAATCAGTTACACTCTTTATGAGTAGTACGTATGTATTTTATGTTTTTTCACAATTTTCTATCAAACATTTTATTTTATTTATTCATCTACATTAATTCAAATCTAACTCTATGCTTTTTTTAAATAATTTTTTTGTTAATTATCTATAGCTTAAATTTAGCCCTATATATATATATATATATATATATATATATATATATATATATATATATATGTAATTGTACCATTTACTATAAAGGCAACAGTAGCATCTATTTGTAATAAAATTGTAAATCAGCCTCCAGTATAGGTTTTATCAAACTCCGTACACAGGATTGTATATATACCAGATTAATATTTGAAGTTTTCTTTTTAACAATTATCATTAATTATGTTCGTCAGTTTTAGAAGAGCTTGTGTGTCAGGATCCAATAAAGTTTAGATTTTTTTTTTACGATAATGTGTGTAGTTGAATTATCGGGTAAAATATTATTTCTGTGTCGGTGATAATTATTGGAAAAATTGTTATTTAAAAGGTTTTGACTATTTTTTCCTTTTTGAATTTAGAAATTTTCTTTGATTTTTTTCACCATAACATCGCATACTAACATCGTCCTAAAGATGGTTTAAGAAAAAAAGAAAAGCCTTAAACGTGGGCATATTATTCAAACACCAATTAATACATATTTTGGATATTTTCTTTTCACACACACACACACACACACACACACACACACACACACACACACACACACACACACACACACACACACACACACATATATATATATATATATATATATAAAGAATTAAAAACTGAGAAATTGCACTGAAATATTATTCCTATTTTCCTATTACTTTTTAAAGATTGTATTTTTTAGCACTAGATATCTGCGTATATGTCTATATAAATGTAAATGAAGAATGCCCCATAATATATATATATATATATATATATATATAGAGAGAGAGAGAGTGAGAGAGAGAAAGAAAGATAGAGTGAGAAAGATACAGACATATACATATACATATATAGATAGATAGATAGATAGATACGAGGATAGTTCAAAAAGTTCTCTGCCTCAATCTGAATGGAGAACATGGCCGTACATTTTTGTCGTGGCGACCCCTTATCACTCATAAAACTAGAAAAACAAATTCAAACTTTTAAGAACTAGTAATGTTACCATAACAAAAATGTTCACCTATGCTCTTTTTTCTTGGTAAGGCTGAGAACTTTTTAAACGACCTTCGTATATATCAAGTGAGAATTGCGTAGACAGAATCAATAACTCTTGGTGACCTATGCTGACATCAGACTGAGTATTGCCCAACCTCGATATATCTAGTATAATATCTGATTTACTTGATAAATGTTTTAGACAACATTTATTGAAGTATTGCCTCTTGTTATCATTAAGGAATGATACAATATATATATATATATATATATATATATATATATATATATATATGAAGGTTGCAGTAAAAAATATAATCCAAATAGGTGAATATATCATGATGTAAAGTCGACGTTAACGTTTCGGTTTCAGTAACCATCATCAGGACTTGGATATGAAATAGTTCACATATCGATGGGTGATTGCTGAGATGACAGGAGCAAATGAAAAATATACAACGAAAAGATAGATAAACATGCACATAGCGTTCAAAATTCAAAAGTCATCAGAACGTATTTGGCACGTGGAAAAATATTTGAAAATGTTGGATTTTTCAAAGAAACGAGACAAAACCTCCCGTTTATTGAGAAATACGCAACAAATAAGTTTTCATATGTATAGATAAAAACTAATACCAAATACATTCTTACATAACATTTAACATGGATGATTCCTAATGATCTATACATATCTGTCTGTGGATGACTATAGAGATATATATACTCCCCTACCCCCGTGGGGTTGAGTTCTCTGGCTAAGAAGTAATCGTGTTGCCATTAGCGTCTATTGCAAGCCTCTTCGTAGTTGAATTGAGGTCTCGGCAACCATTGAACGGATGTATGTAAACAATAGTAATTGTGATTCATAACCGTCCAGATTCATTACTGTCCAGAACTAAAGATCCTTTTCCAAATTTCCTCTGACGAAAAGGTACTATTATTTTTTTTGTGCTAAAGGCTCGGCCAATCATTGGGCTCTTTCTTTTTTCTCTATGTCACCCGGTCATGCTACTACAATGACCTACATTCCCTTCCCCGTCCAAGGTGAATTGATCCTCCCTTTTTCTCTCTCGGTGACATACCATGTTACACGAGAGACATGAAATCAATGTTTTTTTTTAAATTTCTATCATATCAGCTTCCAGGACATGCAATCTTTTTTTTTTAGTTTCTTGTCTCGGTTATAAATCATTATCATATTAATGCATTGCATCTATTTTGAGAGAGTTTTGAAGGATTTTGTCTCCAAAGAAGTGACGCAAAATATTTTTTCCTCTTTTGTCCAAGGCATTGTGACCGAGGATTAATTTTTTATAGTATGCTATTATTTAAATCTGAAACAAAAAATAACACGACATTAATATTAGTCGACACGCTAGCCCCATACCTCTTTATCACCTGTCTAGACTACGTGCTTAGAACATCGATTGATAAAATCAGAGAAAACGGCTTCGAGCTGACAAAGAAAAGAAGCAGAAGGTACCCCACAAAAACAATTACCGACGCCGACTACGCCGATGACATAGCGATACTGGCAAATACACCCAACCAAGCCGAAACACTACTGCATAGTTTGGAACGAGCCGCTGCCGGCATTGGCCTCCATGTCAATGCACAAAAAACGGAATATATGTGCTATAATCAAACAGGCGACATCTCCACACTAGACGGAACCCCTCTGAAACTAGTAGACAAATTCACCTACCTAGGAAGCAGCGTCTCATCAACCGAAAAGGACATCCACACGCGGCTAACAAAGGCATGGACAGCTATCGATAGGCTATCGATCATATGGAAATCAGACCTGACAGATAAAATGAAACGCAGTTTCTTCCAGGCAGCGGTTGTATCGATACTGCTGTATGGATGCACTACATGGACGCTCACTGAACGGCTGAAGAAGAAGCTAGACGGCAATTACACAAGAATGCTGCGACCAATATTGAACAAGTCCTGGCGGCAAAACCCCACAAGGCACCAACTATACGGCCATCTGCCTCCCATCACGAAAACTATCCAAGCTAGACGAACCAGACATGCAGGACACTGCTGGAGAAGTAGGGACGAGCTCATAAGTGATGTACTCCTATGGACCCCCACATATGGCCGGACAAAAGCAGGACGAGTAACTCGAACATACATTCAGCTGCTATGTGAGGATACGGGATGTAGCCCTGAAGACCTGCCAGAGGCGATGAATGATAGGGAGAAGTGGCGAGAGAGGTTCAGGGATATTTGTGCTGGCGGCACAACATGATGATGATGAATATTAGTAGAGTTTTTCGCAGTCACATGGGTCCCATCTAGATTAAGACACTCGACACTACGACTGTTCTTCTGCAAGAATAGTTTTGGCTTTAAATAACCCGCTAAGGTTGATATACCATAAAAAAACGAAACTGATCATTATCAAAGCGTGTCGACATTACGGATTGCTCTCGGCCATTGTATTTACCGAGCAGATAAATGTAAGTTTTGGTCGGGAAACTCTGGTTTGTCCACACGTAGTAGTCCATAAGAGGATATCCCTCATGAGTTTGTCCTTACATCTCCAGCTCTGCCAATCATATCTTGTTCGTCTTACTTGGACGAGATGAGAGTTAAGTGGTCGTACAGCTGTTGTTTTGGAGGGTGACGCTTCCAGGATTTGTTGAAGATAATGTTGTATAGCGGAGGTGAAGTGACAACAGCACTTTTATCCAGTCGGCTTCTCTACAGAGAAGATCCCCCCGTCCAACGAGTGTCTTGAATATGACACTATACAATCTGGTGGTGAGTCTTCAGTAATACTGGATCTTTGGGGAATGCAGAGTACCCCTTCATTGATATGGCCACCAGGTCCACTCTGGACTGGAGTGGTAGCACCTGATAGGGTCCTATAGATTGAATAGAACAAAACTGTGTACTTATGCTAAACTGAATCGTTTGAAATAGGTCTATTTTTTTACATGGAACCTGCGAACTAATGCTAAACTGAATTGTTTGAAAGAGAACTGTTTTGACATTTAACTGCACATAAACAAAAAAATATACTGAATTGTTTGAAATAGAACTGCTTTTGAGATTTAACCTGTGTACTTATATACTTATACTAAACTGTATTGTTTGAAATAGAACTGTTTTTGACATTTAAACTGTGTACATATGTACTTACACTAAACTGAATTATTTGAAATAGAACTGTTTTGATATTTAACTGTTTGTCAGTAAAAAACTATACTTATACTAAACTGAATTGTTTGAAATAGAACTGATTTTTATTTTGAACCTATGAACTTATGCTAAACTGAATTGTTTAAAATAGAACTGTTTTTGACATTAAACTGTGTTCACAAGCTGAACTGAATTGTTTGCAAAAGAACTATTTTGACATTTAACTGCATGTAAACAAAAACATTTCAACTGCGTACTTCTACTCAACTGCATTGTTTGAAATAGAACTGTTTTGATATTTAAATGTGTGTGACATAATTAGGCGTCAAATGACCCGTAAAAGGTTGATATGCCGCAAAACAAAATAGCCAACCAACAAAAAAACCAAGCCTCGTTTATATAAACATAAACTTCTTTATTTGAAACGTCATGATGGTTGTGTGTGTGTGTGAGAGAGAGAGAGAGAGAGAGAGAGTCTGGCTGCTATGATTGACATCACGTTGCGATACACATAGTAAGAGCCTTGCTTCTCCGTCTTCTTTCACAGGAGCCTATTACAGAGCCGGTTCCTCAACCCGGGACAGGCTGCCCATTCGGCTGAATTGTCTACTCTGCTTGACTGCCGACTCAAACTGACAGACTGCTGGGGTCGAAAAACTTACATCATTTTTTTTTTCTGGATGCTCACACAATTTTTTTCCGGTACAATTTACGTTTCTTGTTTAACCCAAGACACATCTGCATCATGTTTACAAAATCCACACAAACTGACTGTCAAAGGTCAATATGTAACAACGACACGTCGCATTATGCCTTAATCAGTATAATTATGAACTCCTAGTGCTCCGTGCACGACAGCGCAGAGCACTATCCCTATAATTTCAACAATAAGATAGAATGATAATAATGATCTTTTTTTTAGCTTCAATTACGATACTTTTTGGTTGTATACGAATATATTCCATACTGAATCACTTGAATGTACTTCAGGTGTACTTCAATGCACTTAGATGTACTTTCAATTGGTAAAATAATATGCGAACTAAGAAAGCATATTATTGGAAACAGATTAAACACGTCGTATCTCTTGCTACGTCATGAGAAAGGGATTTCTCCCGGAGAGATTAACTGAAACTGATCCGGGATTAATTCTAAGGAGATTTTCAATGAGCAGATAATCTATTTGACTAATATCAGAAATTGTGGAATCTAACTTACTAACACACATACGCCACTGATTTCATTATAAAGCTCCTATGACCAAGCACTTGTTCTCACCCTATCGACGGGTTTTCGAATATACTAATCGTATTCTCCTACAGACGGGTAAGATCGACCCTTAAATAAAGGGGTGTTCAAGGTATACACTAAACGTTATCTGATGACGAGGCTCCAATTCCGGAGCTTTTGCGAGTGTCGGAAAATCTTTCTCATTCCTCTCTAAGGGGAGTCTTTGTAGTAGAGCTATTACGTTCACTGTTGGACAAATACCCTTGGGAAAATTACAACCCCTCTTATTCCCCTGGCTACGGTTAAATAATGGTTTAGAGTGTTCGCCTATGTTCGCCTATGGTACGGAAGACCTGGGTTCAATCCCTGGTCAAGTCATTCCAAACACTCCAAAAACGGTACTTGATATCTCATTGCTTAACACTCGGCATTAGAAAGTATGGATCAAGAGCAAATGGTACAATCCAGAGAAAGGAGTGGCACCCTTTCCTACACCTCATTGTAGCAGCTATTGAAAAGGGAGCTTTAGGGTAGCTCTCGACTGCACACATAGGTGTGTGTGTGTGTGTGTGTGTGTGTGTGTAAAGCCAAAGCCATTCTTGTAGAACACTTGTTAAACTTACACTTCTTCGAGAAGAATGGCCTTGGATTTAGATAACCATCGAAGACTGTTATGTCATTAAACATAGAAACCAAACCAAACCATTACTCCCAGGTTCACTCAGAGTGGTAGAACCTCTGACCGTCCTATCTATGTGTCAAATAGATCTGTTTGAAAATTATTAGTCAAAGATTTGAACCCCTATCTCCGTATCAATTTCTTATGACAATTTCCGTATCACTATGAACACTTACCGATATATATGTTCTTTATTTATAAACATAGCAAAATACCATATCAATATCAATTTATATATATATATATATATACATATATATATATTGATATGGAAGTAAATAATGGGAATAAATCCGACAGTATGGAGAAAATAGAAAAACGAAGTAATCCAAAAGTGATGATTTTATAACGAAGGAGAGTCAACGTTAAAACGTTTCGGTATTAGTAAACCTTCGTCAGGACTTTAAGATGGTGAAACAAGTGTTGATAGAACAACGATGGATGTTTTTATAAAATAGCTTTATTAAAATATCCATCGTTGTTCTATCTAAAAGTCCTGATGAAGGTTTACTAAAACCGAAACGTTTTAACGTTGACTCTCCTTCGTGATAAAATCATTACTGTCGGATAAGTTTGTTTTTCTATTTACTTTCTCTCTCTCTCTCTCTCTCTCTCGCTCTCTCTCTTCACACACACACACACCAACACACACACACACACATATATATATACCTTCCACCTGAACTTTTCGAAATTTCATATCTCGGAACCTCTCATTCATACGTCGAAACGCGTCGGTGGATTTTAACTAATATTATTAATGAATTTTCACATCCATTTACTTGTATCTTTCTTTTCGTTCTTTCCTTTTTACAACATATATGTGCATATGTGTGTCTGTATGTTGTGTGTCTATGTGTGTGTGTGTGTGTGTGTGTGAGAAAGATATATATATATATATATATATATATAAACGAATAGGATTCTATTCAAAAACTTCTATGTCTCACTCAGAAAAAAGAACTATTGCAAACCTAATTTTTCTAGTTTTACAAAAAAGTGGGAGTGTATTGCCACAAAAAAAAAAATTCTGTTATGTTTTTCTCTTTTGGTGAGGTTTAGAACCTTTAGAAGGACATTCGTATATGCGTGTGTGTGTGTGTGTGTGTGTGTGTGTGTGTGTGTGTGTGTGTGTGTGTGTGTGTGTTCAGTAATCCCATGTTTATTTGATACACACATACCCGTACACATATATAAGCACAGAAGCTCCCACGGACGTAAACAATAGATTTAAATCATTTTTAGCGAATGTCAAAGTGGGTTGCATTTAAAATCTTTGTGGAATTCTTCTGAAACGTAATCGATTCGTAAAAAATAAACAGAAGAAATCTGTAAATGGACAGAAATCTTGAAGAGGGGACAGCAAACCTGGGGGACAGATGGTGGAGACAAAATGAGACAGCCCCGGACCTTACTAATTGGAATTTAAGTCTTTTCTTTTTATTTGAAAACCTTCATCTACACAAGATTGAAATTGAATCGGACGACTGAAATTCAAAGAATGGAATTTAGTGAATTCCATTGGGTCGGATTTGAATGGAATTGGCTGCTAATTTATTTATTTTTAAATTAAATTCTATTTTGACAAAACAAGTAGACCGGAAATGCATCAGAGAAGAGCAAATTGACATATGAAACAATATATATATATATATATATATATATACACATTTCGTTGAATATAATAGACATTTTCTGTCTACATATTTTCTTGTTGATCCTTTCATATTGCCGTATTGATCTTATAGTATTCGGCGGGAATTGATTGATATATCTTCCACGATTAATATATCTTCCAATTATGGAAGATATATCAATCAATTCCCGCTGAATATTATAAGATCAATACGGCAACATGAAAGGATCAACAAGAAAATATGTAGACAGAAAATGTCTATTATATTCAACGAAATTTGTATTAACGAAGAAACGCTGTCAAAATATACATATACATTGACATCCACAGACAGATTGTTTCGTTGTATTACAACTCTTCAGTGTGGCTAGACAAAGTGAGATGCTGGATGCGAAACCCGGCTGACTTTTACGCCAGTCGGATATTCTACCGCGCGGCCACGAAGAAACGCAGTCATATAACTTTTGTTTTCTTTACCTGCATACACTTAACGGCTAATGAACTCATTGGGATACAGCGAGAGATAGACAGGGGAAGTCACCCTGGCATGTGACTATCGTGCAAGTCTTTTTTTTGTTTTTTGTTTCTTTGTTTAATGGCATATCTGTTGGGAATTTACGAACCTAATTCCACATAAAAATAAGACATATATCTTTAAGAGCCGGTATTCATCTTCATATAGTATATATGAATACTTTAACTCAATCAACAAAGCCGACTTTTTAAAACACGCGAAGTATTCTTTTTATTTACAGAGAGAGAGAGAGAGAGAGAGAGAGAGAGTAACGAAACTAAAAAAACTAGGGTCTATTTACCAACCCCTCCGCTCGGGCAGGATATGACACAAGGTCAATTTTTAAGCGGAGTTTAACAGGTTTGAATTCAGAGTTTTCCTTCTCCTAGACTAGTTGCCTCAACAAGGCTGAAGAACCTAGTCCGTCCTACTATTTACCCATAGCTGGAGGGACAATAATTGGATTCATACCTTTCCCAAGGGTATTTGCCCGAAAGTGAACATAATAGCGCGACTGAGGTACGAACTCGCGTACTACGATTCCGCAGTTCATCGCTTTAACCATTACACCACGAGGACACCCTAAAAACTAGGGTCAGATAACCCTACACTTATTCGACTTGGGATTCAGGACAGATAGCTCTGACTCAACAATTACTATTATCAGTAGTTCTATCAAGTACTGACTAGAGAGATGATTTCAACACTATCAACTGAAAGTAATAACGTGGCTGGAGTTCGAACTTGCTTACTCTAATATCACACGCCAGCACATTGACCACTATGCCACAGAAACTCCTCCAAAGCAAATTTGGTTTGGTTTGGTTTCTTTGTTTAATGGCATATCAACTTTTGTAGGTTATTTAATGCTAAAGCCATCCACGTAGAAAAATAGTAGTGATACTATTTAAACGACAGTTGGGAGGGATAAAGAGGTTCATGCCTTTCTCGAGGGTATTGGTTTGAAAATGAACGTTTTATTGTTTAATTGAATTGTCTGCGATACATTGCAGTACTTGGAACCATTTAACTTTGCTGGCTTATGCAGAATTGAATTATTTGAAATAGAACTGTTTGATCATTTGACTGTGTGTAAACAAATCATTGATGTTTAATTGAATCGTCTGTGGTACATCGCAATAATTTAAGCTATTTAACTTATGCTTACAAATCATGTATTTAATATATATATATGGATAAAGCGGATTTGGCATTAAATAACTGACAATGGTTAATATGCCTTAAAATCAAACAAAACTGCCTTTTTTATATGGCGAGATCTCAAGATATTTTGTGGAAAATGGAAAAGAACACGAAACCTTTCAAAAGACTATAAGAGCATGCAGCCAGGATATGGGAACGGAGTTTGAGATTGTTTTTTTTTTAATTCTCAGCATGAACTGTTTTTCAATCAGAATATACAGCCAGGATATGGGAACGGAGTTTGAGATTGTTTTTTCTTTATCCTCAACATGGCCTGTTTTTCAATCAGAATATACAGCCAGGAAATGGGAACGGAGTTTGAGATTGTTTTTTCTTTATCCTCAGCATGGCCTGTTTTTCAATCAGAATATACAGCCAGGATATAGGAATGGAATTTTGAATTGAAAGCTGTGCCATGCTGATAGTAAAAAACAGGAAAATGAGAAAGGACGGAAGGAAACAGAACTACCAAGTCAGGAAAGAATTAGAACTATTTAAAGAAAAAGAAAATTACAAGAACTTAAGACGAAATGGAAAATAAGAAAAAAATATTTCGAAAGAACAAGACAACTCCTCGAAGCCAAACTCTGCAGCAGAAATCCCATCAAAGGAATACACACCTGGGAATTCTCCCTTGTAAGATTCTTAAAATGGACAAGGGAGGAACTTAGATAAATTGGCCACAGAACAAGGAATATAAAGAGCGAATACTTTCACTTTACAGAACTGCTCTCCTCTGTCAGGTAGAACAATCAATGCGACTGAAAAATATAATCCGAAAGAGGCCACAGAAATATAAATAGACAAAATACATATTATCATTCTCTGTCCTCGAGCTAGGGCTCGGGTAAAAAATAGGTGAAAGTTTGTTAGAAAGTGAAAATAAAACTGAAAATTAAATGATAATTTCTTTCGTTATAGAATGCAGAGCACCCCTTCATTGCCATTGCTCCCAGGTCCACTCTGGCCCGGAGTGGTAACACCTGATAGGACCCTATGCATGGGTTAAATAGCATTAACGACATACTTATGCTAAACTGACTTGTTTGACAAAACTGAATAGCTTGAAATAGAAATGTTTATGACAATTAAACTGTACTTACATTTAAACTGCGTGCTTATGCTAAACTGAATTATTTGAAATGGAACTGTTTTTTGACATTGAAACTGTACTTACACTAAACCGATTTGTTTAATATAGAACTGTTTTGACATTTAACTGTGGGTAAACAAAATATGTACTTATACTAAACTTAAACTAAACTGATTTAGCTGAATTAGAACTTCTTGACTAAACTGAATTACTTGAAATAGAATTGTTTTTCACAATCAAACTGTACTTGCATTTAAACTGAGTGCTTATGCTAAACTGAATTCTTTGAAAGAGAACTGATTATTTGCATAAAAATGGATTTGGCGTTAAATAACCTACAAAGGATGATATGCCATAAAACTCAAACAACCAACCAACATCTTTCGTTATATCTATTAACATTTTTATTAGGCCATCAAGATTTGTGGATTTTGATGTTTCTACTGATCCCAGAATGCAAGTGAAAGAAATCAAAGCATTTAGAATTATTTGGATCTTGGCAAAACGAAAAGAAAGAAAAAAGCTTCAGAATATTAAAGTGCTGTAGATACCAATTTTAGTTGATGCCTTTGAAACGGTCCCCCAAATCTTGGAAAAGTGACTGGAGGAATTGTAAATCAGAATTGAACACCTTCAAGTCACAGTTGTTGAGATCGGTTAAAATACTATGAAGTGTCATGGAGATCTGAAGTAACTTGCAGTCACTCACAGAATAAATTTGAAAGAAAATGAAAAGAGGGATAAGTACTTCGGCCTTACTTGAGAATCGAAAAAAATGTAGAACATGAAAGTGACAATTATATCAATTGTAATTGGTGCTTTTGGTACAGTTACCAAAGGTTTATTAAAGGGGCTGTTAGACTTGGAAATAAGAGAACGAGTGGAGACCATCCAAACAACTACATTATTGAGAACGGCCAGAATACTGAGAAGAGTCCTGGAGACTAGAGGAGTAGCTGTCTCTCAAACTTTAGTGAAAGACCATCAGCTAACAAAGAGTAAATGATAATAATCTGAACCCTGGGAAGGAATTGAAAAAAAAACTATATAACATGAAAGTGACGATAATACCAGTTGTAATTGGCACCTCGGTACAGACACCAAAGGATAATAATATAATGGCCGAGGGATTTCGTTTTTATATATATTGCCTTTGGGTTTAGTTAGGCTGAGAACCTTTCGGTTCAGTGCATGGGTTAGTTAGGTGCAAACATGAGTGCTGGTGTTCACGCGCGTGCAGAGCGGACGTGTCATTCAGAGATGTCACAATAAAAATCCCAGATAGGGGATATGACCAGGGATGTGAGTGACGTCACGCACCAGAAGCGTGGGCTGAGATTTGAGAAAAGTCAGTGAGTTGAGATTGAGACCTGAGCAGGGCCAGATGTGTTGGGGGGTGGGGTGATGGAAAAGTCAGTATAGAAAGATGGTATCTCTCCTTATGTCGAAAAACCTGAAGACTTGGAAATGACAGGACGAGTGGAGGCCATCCAAAAAAACAGAATTGTTGAGATCGACCAGAATACTAAGAAGAGTCTTGGAGACTTGAGGAGACTTGCTGTCACTCAAACTCATGTGAGAAACCATCGGCTAACGCTGGTGTGAAAAACTCGAAAAGGTGTAACAACAACAACAATAATAATAATGATAATAATAATAACCTCGACCTTGCTAGGGAATTGAAGAAACTGTGGAACATGCAGGTGACAATTATACCAATTGTAATTGGTGCGTTTGGAACAGTAACTAAAGGATTACTAAAGGGACTGGAGGACTTGGAAGTTGGTGAACGAGTGGAGACCATCCAAACTACAGCATTATTGAGAACAGCCAGAATACAGAGAAGAGTCCTGGAGACTTAAGGAAACTTGGTGTCACTCAGACTTCAGTGAAAAACCATCGGCTAACGCTGATGTGAAAAGCTCTAAAGAGTGAATAATAATAATAATAATAATAATAATAATAATAATAAGAAGAAGAAGAAGAAGAAGAAGAAGAAGAAGAAGAAGAAGCCAGGGGTCGTGATTAATTGAAAATATTTGATTGGATAATTAAATGAGGTTAGAATCTCACTACTCGACAAAGAATCGATTCTGGAAGAAAACACAATGCCCAACAACCACGAAAATCGCCAAAAGACAACAAATATAAATAAAAGACACACACACACACACACACACACACACACACACACACACACACACACACACACACACACACACACAAAGACAAAAAAAGAAAAGAAAATGAAAGCGGACAAAGGAATAGATGCGTTCTATTCGCTTCCTGTTTTCAGAAAAAAAATCTATGATGGCGGACTTTTAGCCGAATTGAAGAGAGATTCACAAGTGGCTCGGACAAGGAATCATCTTCATCTTCGCCAACGGTTTTTCTTTCTTTCCTTCTCAAACCCCAACGGCTATCCACCAGCCCGACCTGATCCCCCTTTGTCACTCATTCCACATCCATATTATTCTCCCTGACAGGGCTTAAAGACAGGGTAGGGTAAGAAATCGCTTTGTGTGACTGACACTTTGTAAAGCTATCATCATTGGATTCCGACTGTGTAGTCACAATTTGTAAGGGCAAGAAGAAAGACAGAGACAGCGCGAGAGAGATAGTGCGAGAGGGAGAGGGGGGGCAAAGTCAAAAAGGAAGAAGGAGACAATAAAACGTACGAAGAAAGGGGAGAGGGAGAAAATGGAGAATGATTGAAGGATCGAAAATGATTCAATGATTTATAGTTCTTTTCTTCTGACAATTATTGTGAAACGCCAGTAACAAGACTTTTTTTTATAACGATATGAAATCATATCTTCTGTTGCTGATCATTGGGATCCATCCATGCAAATATATATATATATATATATATATATATATGTGTGTGTGTGTGTGTGTGTGTATTTAGGCAGCATTTCTTCGTTAATGCAAATTTCATTGAACATAATAGACATTTTATGTCTACATATTCTCTTTTGGATCCGTTCGAATTCCCGTATTACTTTTATCGTATTCGGGGGGAATTGATTTAGGTAGGCATAAAATGTCTATTACGTTTAATGAAATTTGCATATATATATATATATATATATATATATATATATATATATATATCCCAGTTTTAATTTTGGTCTAATGATTTTTGAGGGGTTAGTGTAGCTACAGACTTTCTTTAGGTGTCTATTGTACCATATAGGAGGTTCCCGTGGTGTAATGGTCATAGTCATAGGAAATGGACACGGCGACATGAGTTCAAATCCTGGACGTGACTGACTGCATTTCACATAGCACTAATACCCTTGGGGAAAGGTATGAATCCAATTATTCTCCCTCCAGCTATGGGTAAATAGCAGGGCAGACTGATTTCTTCAGCTTTGGTGTGGCAACCAGTCTAGGAGAAAGAAAACTCTGAATTCAAACTTGTTAAACTCCGCTTAAAAATTGACCTTTTGTCATATCCTGCCCGAGCGGAGGGGTTGGGTAAATATTATATTTAAGGGTGCATCAAATGCCCTAACATTGAAAATGTGGTCTGTCCCCAATTTTATTTTGTTTGTTAAATACATGTTTTGGGAGTTGCCCGTGGTGTAATGGTTATCGTCGTAGGAAATGGACACGGTGACACGAGTTCAAATCCTGGACGAGGCTAATTGCATTTCACATAGCACTAATACCCTTGGGGAAAGGTATGAATCCAATTATTCTCCCTCCCGCTATGGGTAAATAGTAGAGCAGACTGGTTCTTCAGCCTTGGTGAGGCACGAACTCATAAGTAAGGACGAACTCATAAGTGACGTTTTTTAAGGACCCCTACAGATAGACACACAAGTATTGGCTGACCAGCAAAGACTTACTTACATCAGCTCTGCACGAATACTGGATGCCATCTAGAGGACCTGCCAAGATCAATGGATGACAGTGACTGCTGGTGAGAGAGACTCAAGAGAATCTGTGCTATCTATTCGTTGCCCAGCCAGCTGGGGCTGTAGAATACACTGATTGCTTCTCTGCAAAGGGGTAGGACCCCCCTCCAACGAGTGTCTTGGATATAATACTAAACAATCTGATGATGACGTTCCAGTTTGCTGGAGCTTTGGGGAATGCAGAGTACCCCTTCATTGCCATCGCTCCTATATTCACTCTTGCCCGGAGTGAGTGCACCTGATAGGGTCCAATCTGTGGTTTAAATAGGACTAAACTGTGTACTTATGCTAAACTGAATAGTTTGAAATAGAACTACTTTTTACATTGAAATTGTGTACTAATACTGAGCAGAATTGTTTGAAATAGAACTGTTTAAAAGTATCAAAATGGATTTGGCATTAAATAGCCAACAAGGGTTGATATGCCATAAAACCAAACCAAACCATTCGCTCAACTTGATGAAGATATTTATATATATATATATATATATAGACAGAGAGAGAGAGAGATGAATACACTGATAGGAATATAGGTGTGTGTGTGTGTGTTCGAAAAATTATGTGAGAGAGAGAGAGAGAGAGAGAGAGGGAGAGAGGGAGATAGAAGTGGAACAGAAAGGAAAGGGAGAGGGAGACGGGGTCAGAGCGAAAGAGTAAAAATAGATACAGACAATGAATAGGTTGATATAGAACTGTTTATAATGTTTGAGAGAGAGAGAGCGAGGGAGAGAGAGAAGGGAGAGAGAGAGAGGGAACAAAACAGAAAGAAAGAGATAGAGAGAAAAATATTTTGATAGTTAAATAGATAAATGGATAGACCGAATTAATAATGTCAGAGAGAGCAAAAGAAAACAAGAGAGAGAGAGAGAGAGAGAGAGAGAGAGAGAAATACAGAAAGAGGTAGGAAGAAATAAAATAGAGATAGAAAGAGGAAAGGTAGATAGATGGGTAGACAGAATTGATGATAATGTCAGAGAGAGAGAGAGAGAGAGAGGGAGAGAGATCGGTAAGAGATGATGAGGATTTTGGAGGTAAACGTGAAAAGACGGGGCGGAAAAGGGACTTGAAAGAGCAAAATGAGAGGAAGAAGAGGGTGGGGTGAGCGAAGAAAGTGTGGGTGGGGAGGGATACTGAAGACCAGTAGGAGGAGAAGTAGCAGGAGGGGAGGGACAGTCACCTGGACGGACACTTTGATGTTTTAATGAAATAAAATCGGATGACAGCCTCCACACAACTTACGTCACGTGTTCATGAGACCACATCTCTCTCTCTCTCTCTCTCTCTCTCTCTCTCTCTATATATATATATATATATATATATATATTTAGTAGCCCGTACGTTGGATGCGGCACAAGGTCAATTTTTAGCAGAGTTTAACAGGTTTCAATTCTGAGTTTTCCTTCTCCTGAACTGGTTGCCATACAAATTTTAAAGCGCCCAGTCTGCCCTATTTACTCATAGCCGGAAGATTAGTTAGATTAATTCATTTCCCTAGAGTATCAGCTGTAAGTGAAATGCACACAGTATTGTCCAGGATTTGAACTCGGATCGCCGTGTCCATATCCGAAGACGGTAACCTTTACACTACAAACATATACATACAGAGAGTTATGCCGGAATGATGCTGTTCCGTATACTGCTATGGTTTGAAAATTCTATCCGGACCAGCAGCATCCCGAACCAACATGAAATGATATAAAAAGCTTTTTATGTAGAAATTACAAATTTACATGTCAAAAACAAAACAAAACAAAACAAAAATAAACACCCCCAAAATAACGTCAACAACCACAACAATAAGAAGTATCTACAGTAAACACGTATCTAAAAAAAGTACCTCCAACTGTGGGTTAATAGCAGGGCAGACTAGGCATTTTTTAAACTTTAGGTAAGTGGTATGGCGCTACCACAACCATTTACCTAAGTTTACTTGTAACATAGAAGCGACATTTTTAAATGTTGAAGGTGTATCTGCCTCACCATACATATATATGTTTGTTTGTGTATGTGTGACAAATTCCCCTACCTAGGAAGCAGCGTATCATCAACCGAAAAGGACATCGACACGTGGTTAACGAAGGCATGGACAGCTATCGATAGGCTATCGATCATATGGAAATCAGACCTGACAGATAAAATGAAACGCAGTTTCTTTCAGGCAGTGGTCGTATCGATACTGCTATATGGATGCACTACTTGGACGCTAACGAAACGGCTGGAGAAGAAGCTAGACGGCAATTACACAAGAATGCAATACTGAACAAGTCCTGGCGGCAACACCCCACAAAGCACCAACTATACGACCACCTACCTCCCATCACGAAAACTATCCAAGCTAGACGAACCAGGCATGCAGGACACTGCTGGAGAAGCAGGGACGAGCTCATAAGTGATGTACTCCTATGGACCCCCACATATGGCCGGGCAAAAGCAGGATGACCAGCTAGAACATACATACAGCAGCTCTGTGAGGATATGGGATGTAGCCCTGAAGACCTACCAGAGGCGATGAACGATAGGGAGAAGTGGCGAGAGAGGGTGAGGGATATCCGTGCTAGCGGCACGACATGATGATGATGATGTGTGCGCGTACACATACATGCACTTTAATAAAAGTCAGTAGATTTAGACTCGTACAGGATAATTTGCAGTGATAAAATAAAATATGTATTTATCCAAATATGGGCCGGATACAAAACAAGTTTAGTTTTCTTTCTCCAAGACTGGTTGCTTAACTAAAGTTTTAAAAATGCATAGTCTGTCCTACTATTTACCCATGGTGGTAAAATAGACTTAAATGATAATATCCAATTTAACTACCAAATGATACTTTGTATTTATCTTTGTTTTCATCTGTAATTAATTATATTATAAATTCTATCGATACTACGTTGATATCCAGCCTTATGGCTACTAAAGGCGCCATTTGAATGAATGTTATTTAAAAAAAAAGATTTTGAGTTTTCTTGTTAAATATTCTTCGAAAGCAAAACAGCTTTAATTAATCTCTTTCAAAGAGTTCTTCAAGATTCTTCTTCAACCAAAATGAATGATTCTAAGTTTCCTGAAAAACGAATCGGTACTTTTCGAGAATGCTTGAGACAGATTTCAAGAAAAGAATAAAGTACTTCAGCTGATGGGTGGGGGGAATAGAATAATTTTAATCTTAAGATTAAATCTACCGTTTTATATTCCAAAACTTCTGGTTAATTCGGCGATAATCCTTTTAAGATTTAAGATAAACACGGATTTGCACAGCTTAACATAGTATTTAATTGTGCTTTATATATATATAGTCATCCACAGAGAGATCTGTTTCGTTCTATCAGAACTCATCAGTGTGGCTAGACATTAACTTCCCGTAGCCGGGATCGAAACGCGGTTGACTCAAACGCCAATTCAAGCTTCTAACCATTCAGCCACGAGGAGCCAATAGCTGCGAAGTAAATTTTAAACGGTTATGAATCACAATTACTATTGTTTACATACATCCGTTCGACGGCTACCGAGACCTCAATTCATATACGAAGAGGCTTGCAATAAACAGTAATGGCAACACAATTACTTCTTCGCCAGAGAACTCAACCCCACGGGGGTAGGGGAGTATATATATCTCTATAGTCATCCACAGAGAGATCTGTTTCGTTCTATCAGAACTCATCAGTGTGGCTAGACATTAACTTCCCGTAGCTGGGATCGAAACCCGGTCGACTCAGACGCCAAAACCAAGCTTCTAACCATTCAGCCACGAGGAGCCAGTAGCTGCGAAGTAAATTTTAAACGGTTATGAATCACAATTACTATTGTTTACATACATCCGTTCGACGGCTACCGAGACCTCAATTCATATATGAAGAGGCATGCAATAAACGGTAATGGCAACACAATTACTTCTTCGCCAGAGAACTCAACCCCACGGGGGTAGGGGAGTAAATATCTCTATAGTCATCCACAGACAGATCTGTTTCGTTCTATCAGAACTCATTAGTGTGGCTAGATATATATATATATATATATATATATATATATATATATATATATATATATATATATATGCAAGTAAATAATGGAGTGTAATCCGATAATATATAGAGGAAAATTGATAACTAGGTAATACAAGAGGAAGGAGAGATTTATTGAGAAGCAAAGTCGATACTATAGTGTTTCGGTTCTAATGTACCATCATCAGGGCTTTGAGGATTGTTTTAGCGATGTTAAATCAACGATGGATGTTTAAAAGTACAAAATATAAAAAACCAAGGGAAAATTTGTTGAGCAAGTAAAAGTTGGTGGTTTAATTAGTGAATGAACTTTTTGATTAGGAATATTCTAGTATAATAATCTTTGTTGTCTCCCTTTAGTCGAGGGCGACCAGAAGGCTCCCTTTTCAATAGCTACTACACTAAGGTGTACCGGAGGGCGCTACTCCTTTCCCTGGATTGCTCCACTTTACTCTCGATACGTACCTTATATTGCTGAGTGTTAAGCAAGGAGGTATCAAGTACCATTTTTTAAAGTCTTTGTTATGACTTGACCTAGGATTGAACCCGGGTCTCCCGGATCAGTGGCGAACACTCTACCCACTGGACCAATGATAATCATAAACGACCCTATTATAAAACAAATTTAATTCTTATTTTAAAAAATAAACAACAAAATAAGAAGATAAACACAAAACAGTAAATTTACTCAATATGACCACTATTTTTTTCGAAAGGATTTGCATGCCATCAAAATAGATTCTCAGACATTTTATTCCGTTCCTCCTCAATAGCAATCTTAAGCGAACCAATATTTGGATGGGAAGGTGCATTTGTTTTGATTTCCAAAACGCCCCATATATCAAGGAGATTAAGGTCTGGGCTTAAATCTTGTTTAAATTCTGTGATCACAGTTTTCTCGTGAACTCGTTCATTAGGGCGCTTTCTTATTGACGTTATAAGGTTCTTCTTAATCGGCGTAGCGAGAGCAGTTATGAAGCCTTCTTTTGGTTTTTTTTTTTGTTCAATCCTCCAATCCCCCTTTTCCTTAAAGAGCTCTTTTTCTGTAAAAAAAAAAAAAGTTTTCTTTGCTTTGTATACAGTAGACAAAGAAACTTTGGTTTGTTTTCGGCGTTAAGCAAATCATAGATTCGTTGTCATTTCTTTTCTTGCTCAGTTCTATTTAGCTGAGTTTTGATAAGAAAAAATGTTTGAATAATAGAGGTAATCATGAAAATTTAGATTTATCTTTTTTTTTCAAAAATAGAACTAATCAGACTAAAAATTAACTTTTAAAATTATTCCATATTTTTCTTCCACACCATCTATCTATCTATCCATCTGATGATAACCACATCTTGGCATATGATAGCTGCCTTTGCCTCAAAAAAAAAAAAAAAATCCAAACATCCTGATTGACAACTAACTGAACTAGTGACAAATATACAAGATGCGAAAGATGATAAGGTAGTAAAATATTTATAAGTTATTGGATTATACTGACATACTCTTAAACGACACTCTAAGGGTAAATATAGTTACAAACCAATGACAAGCATAGCAAGATAACCAATGATAATGCCAGAGGCTGGTTTTATTACAAAGTACTTTCTCAAAGACTTTTCAAGTCAAGAGAGGTTTGATCGTGGAACTTCCTTCTCCAGTTTTGAGCTGAAAATTAACTTCTAGAATATTTATCTTCATCATAAATTGGAGTGCCTTCTACGACATATATATATATATATATATATAGTCCTATATCCATTTGGATCTGAAGTAGTCCTGTTAAATTTGGAGTTATTGATTCATATCAATACTCATGACAAGATGGAAATAAATTTATAATCCTAAAGTAACCGGATTTTAGTTTTTCTTAAAGGTATATATATATATATATATATATAGTCCTATATCCATTTGGATCTGAAGTAGTCCTGTTAAATTTGGAGTTATTGATTCATATCAATACTCATGACAAGATGGAAATAAATTTATAATCCTAAAGTAACCGGATTTTAGTTTTTCTTAAAGGTAGTCCTATATCCATTTGGATCTGAAGTAGTCCTGTTAAATTTGGAGTTATTGATTCATATCAATACTCATGACAAGATGGAAATAAATTTATAATCCTAAAGTAACCGGATTTTAGTTTTTCTTAAAGGTATATATATATATATATAGTCCTATATCCATTTGGATCTGAAGTAGTCCTGTTAAATTTGGAGTTATTGATTCATATCAATACTCATGACAAGATGGAAATAAATTTATAATCCTAAAGTAACCGGATTTTAGTTTTTCTTAAAGGTATATATATATATATATAGTCCTATATCCATTTGGATCTGAAGTAGTCCTGTTAAATTTGGAGTTATTGATTCATATCAATACTCATGACAAGATGGAAATAAATTTATAATCCTAAAGTAACCGGATTTTAGTTTTTCTTAAAGGTATATATATATATATATATATATAGTCCTATATCCATTTGGATCTGAAGTAGTCCTGTTAAATTTGGAGTTATTGATTCATATCAATACTCATGACAAGATGGAAATAAATTTATAATCATAAAGTAACCGGATTTTAGTTTTTCTTAAAGGTACATATATATATATATCTATTGTCATCCACAGACAGATCTGTTTCGTTCTATCAGAACTCATCTGTGTGGCTAGACGGTATCTCCCCGTAGCTGGGATCGAAACCCGGTTGACTGAAACACCAAGCCGAGCTTCTAACCATTTAGCTACAAGGAGAAATTAGCTAAGAGGTACATTTTTAAACGGTTATGAATCACAATTAGTATTGTTTACATACATCCGTTCAAACGGCCGCCGAGATCTCAATTCAAATACGAAGAGACATATATATATATATATATATATATATATATATATATATATATATATATATATATATATATATATATATATATATATATATATATATATATATATATATATATATATATATATATATATATATAAGTTTATTGGTTTGGTTTTATAGCATATCAACACTTGTCAGTAATTTAATGCAAAATCCTCACAATACAAATATATATATATTAAACATATATGATTTGCAAATTAATAGCTAGCGTTTTAGACAAGACAGAGCTCATTTTTTGGCACACAGTTAAATGGTTTCAAGTTTTGCTATTTAACATTAATAATTGTATTCAACATTACTCATTTGCTTGCACATAGTTAAATGGTTAAACAGTTTTATTTGACCCACAGAAGGGACCCTAATAGGTTCGACCATTCCGGGTCAGAGTGGATCTGAGAGTAATGGCAATGAAAGAGTACTCCATATTCTCCATTCCTCCAGATCTGGAGCCTCACTGTCAGATGCAGTTTAGTGTCATACCCAAGACTACTTTTATTTGATCCATAGATAAATCCAGAACAAGTACTACCACTCCGGGGCAAAGTGGACCCGGGAGTAATGACAATGAAGGGGTACTCCACATTCCCCAAAGCTTCAGCACTGTAGCTTAACCATCAGATGCAGTTTAGTGTCATACCCAGGACACTATTTGCTGAGGCCTTACTTCTCTGCAGAGATGGAATCAGCGTATTCTACTGTCCCAGTCGACTGGTTAATACATATGTATATATATATATATATATATATACTTGTTCAATATTGCTCGCGGCATTCTTGTGTATAAATCCTGGAGGCAGCACCCAACAGAGCAGCAGCTGTACGGCCACCGACCAACCATCACGAAAACCATCAAAATTAGACGAACCAGACATGCGGGATACTGCTGGAGAAGCAGGGACGAGCTCATAAGTGATGTACTCCCATGGAACACTTCACATGGACGAGCAAAGGCAGGACGACCAGCTCGAACCTACATACAGCAGCTCTATGATGATACGGGATATAGGTCTGAAGACCTGCCGGAAGCAATGGACGATAGGGTGGGGTGGCGAGAGAAGGTCCGGGATATCCGTGCTGATAGCACGACATGATGATATATATATATATATATATATATATATATATATATATATATGTAAACAACCTATTCTGCAAACACTAAATCAACGAAAAAGTCTTTTAGAATTACCAAGAATCATACTGAATCAAACGGTCGAACAAAAACTGTAATTTATTTATTTGCTTGCTCTCACTTCCAAAAATCTTACACGTGAAAGTCAGAATGGTCATTTTGATTTTAACTAAATAACTCTCGAGGCAGAACCAATTCTATGGATTAGAACGCATCCAGGTTTAGGTTTGTTTAGTGGCATATCAACTTTTGAGGGTTATTTAATGCCAAAGCCATCATTGTTCAAGGGCCGAGCGGTCTGATGCTAAGTCTAACGTAAAGTTGGATGGGTTTCGATCCCGGCTTCAAGCGTCCTACGTGTCCAGCTACACTGAAGAGTTCTGATAAAACGAAACACTCTGTCTGTAGATGACTATATATATATATATAATTTCTGCAACTGTTTATTTGAGAATGAATTGTTGTGAAAATGGATCATTTACAGGGTAAGGAGTAGCGTCCAGCCCGACACCTACACCTACAAACAGTTCTATTTCTAACACTTCAATTTAGCATAATCAACAAAGTTAAATGCTTCCAAGTATTTCTATATATCACGATCAATTCAATTAAACATCAGTCATTTATTTACTCAGTTAAATGTAAAAACTGTTTTATTTCAAACAATTCAGTTTATCATAAGCACGCGGTTTAGTTCTATTTAACCCACAGATAGAATCCAATCAAGAGCTACCACTCCGGGTCAGAGTTTACCTGGGATCATTGGCAATTAAGGGGTATTACAAAACTATAGCATTAATGGAGCCTCACCATCTGATTGTTTTGTCTCATAAACAGTACACTCGTTCGTGGAATTTTACCACTCTGCAGAGACGCAGTCGGTGTATTCTACAACCCCAGCTGACTGAGCCAAAAAAATAAACGTACTAAGACGACTGGAGTTTGAACTTTCTTACTTTTGGGCCGAATAGCAGCACTTTAACCATTTTGCCATGAGAGCCTCACCATCTGATTGTTTTGTCTCATAAACAGTACACTCGTTCGTGGAATTTTACCACTCTGCAGAGACGCAGTCGGTGTATTCTACAACCCCAGCTGACTGAGCCAAAAAAATAAACGTACTAAGACGACTGGAGTTTGAACTTTCTTACTTTTGGGCCGAATAGCAGCACTTTAACCATTTTGCCATGAGAGCTTTCATTGATTCCACCTTCCTTCAAAGAATCAAAAAGTATTCATAGGAAAATGGTGAGGCGATAATAGAAAAGAAACAAAGATAAAAAAAAAAAAAGGCTTTAACTCACGAAAAGGAACAGATAATGCGTCCGCAAACATTGACTCCAAACGGATTTAACATTAAACTAAATATCGTTGCTTTGAAAAAGAAAGGACAGATTTGAGGTGACATATAAACACCAAACTACTCAAATAAACAAACCAAGTAATAACGGCTCATTTGAAACAGATTCTTGCCATAATTAACATGTACCCCCTAAATGAAGCGTTCATTGGCCAGGTGTCTTAACAAAAGATATATAAAGGTCAGTTAAAGACACTTTGATAACAATATAATTTTTATTCATCAAAAGAATACGATTCGTCACCAGTTCGTTTTTTCGTCGGTTCTCTTATCACATAACAATTTTTAAAAACGTCAAAAAAAACAAAACTTTCTAAATTAACTTATTTTTTTCTCACGAAATATTTTCTATTTACTGAAATCTAAGGTCGAACAAAAAGAAAAAAAAACTCAAGAGGAGAAAAATAAAGTTCCCTCTTGGTCTTATCATTTTTCATCTATTCTTATGGGTAGAGTGTTCGCAAATGATCCAGGAGACTTGAGTTCAATCCCACGTCGCGTCATACCTAAAACTTTAAAAATAGTACTTGATACCTCCTTATTTAACACTCAACAATATAAGGTACGTATCAAGGGTAAAGTGGAGCAATCTACGGAAAGGAATAGCGCCCTCCCCTACTCCTCGGTGTAGTAGCTATTGAGAAGGGAGCCTTCTGATCGGTCTCGACTACGGTCGCCAACTTTACTTATATATATATATATATATATATATATATATATATACGGAAAAATGTGTGTATATATATATATATTACATGGCAGAGTGAGTGAACCTGGGTTTCATGATATCCGTATTTGCCAGGCAGAGCATGAAGCCAGAGTCACAGACTCTGAAATGTAATGTGTGTGTGTGTGTGTGTGTGTGTGTGTGTGTGTGTGTGTGTGTGTGTGTGTGTGTAAAAGCTCTATCATTGATATTGGATATTTTTTAATATTACTGTAACATTTGGTCCTCTATTAACTCTCCAAGTGAGCTAGTCAGAATTATAAACCTCTTATATATATATATATATATATATATATATATATATATATATATATATATATATAGGCAAGGTAATGTTCAAATTAGGATGGGTTAATTTACAGGAACTCCCTTTTCCTGGTTTCTTGATTTTTCAACTATTTTATTATTTTAAAACCGTTTTTTAGTTTCGCCTGAGAATTTAAATTTATATAGGTTTTTTCTTCTTCCTTCTTTTTCATTCATATATATAGAGTGTAATCCATCTTTGCTGTTTTTCAATCTCAAATTAAATGTGTTAATTCATCCGATGAGACGGAGAGTATAATGATGTTATATAAACAAATTTATAATGACAATTTAACCAGGTTTGAGTTTTCTTCTAATTGCATTATATATATATATATATATATATATATATATATATATTAGATTTGGGTAAATAGGAGGTGCATACGATAAATTCCCAGACTTTTTCGTATGGGCATTTAAAATTGTCGTAGACTCTTGAAAATTCACTATGTTATTGCTATACAATTTTTATGATTTCAGCTTCAAATGAACAGCTACAGCAGCAATTGGAATACACCCTACTAAAGCCTGGTTGTCACGGCTGGTGAATTTCAAAAATGCAATCTGCCACTTTAGAAGAACGATATGCAATAAAATTCTGTTTTAAACTTGGAAAAAATGCTTCAGAAACGTATGGAATGCTTCAGACTGCTTTTGGACCATCTTGCATGAATCGAGCATCAGTCTTTGAATGGCATAAGCGATTCAAGGAAGGCAAGAAGTTTGTGAGGGATGATGGGAGGTGTGGGAGGAGTAAGGAAGTCAATACACTAGAGTTGATTGGCTAAAGTGTTAGGGTTAGGGTTACTATGTTGAGATTTTAAGGGAGTTCAGGAAGAGATTCCTTGGGAAGGGGCCAGCACTCATCAAATCGGGTCAGTGGCATTTCCACCAGGACAATACACCAGTCCACAACTTCATCCTTGTCACAGACTATTTGACCAAGATGGGTATCAACACAGTTCCTCACCCTCCCTATAGTCCAGACATTGCTCCCTGTGACTTTTGGTTATTCCCTAAGCTCAAAGGGTGTCGTTATGAGACAATTGAGGAGATGAAAGAGGCTATGACACAAGAGGACTTCCATGGGGCCTTTCAGTAGTTTTTGGAACGGTACAACAAGTTCATTGCAGCTGAAAGGGATTACTTCGAAGGGGACTAGAGTTTCATGTGTGTACTATCAATAAAAGTGCCCATACGAAAAAAGTCTGGGACTTATCGTATGCACCTCGTATATACAGCGATGTGTAGTCGTACTCCTAATGTCTAATAGAGTTCCTAATGTTCTACTGAATTTTTATCAATATATTATCTATATCTATCGCTATATATATATATATATATCCTACCATCCTCAGACGAACTGTTTCATTGTATTGCAACTCTTAAGTTTTGCTAGACGCGTGAAGCCGTCCAAGCCGGGATCGAAACTCGCATAACTTTACGTCAGGCTGATAGCATACCCCCGGCAGAGCCTGCGACTCAACGTCAGATAGGGAATTAACGTATATATATCAAGTTTCGTTTGTTTACATTTTGCAGGAGTGTTCAATTCGTTAGAAGAGCTTTAAGAGAGAGAGAGAGAGAGAGAGAGAGAATTCCAGATAATATTACAACTAGTGGAAATAAAACAATTGAAATGAAGATCTAAAAAATCCTAGAGAAAAATGAATATTGGTTGATAATGTTTGATCTAATGAAAATTCCAGATAATATTACTACAAGTGGAAATAAAACAATTGAAATAAAGATGAAAGAAATCCTAGTGAAAAATGAATAATGGTTAACAATGCTTGATCTAATGAAAATTCCAGATAATATTACTACTAGTGAAAATAAAACAATTGAAATGAAGACAAAGAAATCCTAATCCGAATTAATTACTAGTTAAAATTAAGATGAAAGAAGTTCTTTGCCCTATCGGTTGGGGTTGTAGAATGCACCGGCTACATCTCTGCAGAGGAGTAAGACCCTACCAAAGAAGTATTTTTAGTTGGATACTAAATCATCTAATGGTGAGCCTCCAGCTTTCAGCTTTGGGGAATGCGGAGTACCCTTTCCTTACTGTTATTCTCCTGTCCATTCTGACTCAGAGTGGTAGTACCTGTTAGAATCACATCTAGGGGTCAATTCAAACAATTTAACTGTGTGCAAAGAATTGACAGATATTGAACAGAATAATTTAGAATGATTGGTGTTAAATATCAAAACTTGATGTTATTAAACTGTGTGCAAGCAAATGCACTCTGGCTCGTTTAAAAATAATATTACCTAAAAACCATTGCTTATATATATATATATATTGCCCAGTCGGTTGGGGTGTTGCATAGCCGTGTAATACATATACAACTGCACACATATACATGGGGAAACATAATCAATACAATAATGACGAACGAACACGGTTCTTTAGAAAAATAAACCTCTCACTTACTTCGAAAGAGTTGCGAAAGGGCTATGTGTTAGAGGTGAGTTGGAAACTGAACAAAACTGCAACAGATTGGCCCCCAGCTCTTCTGGCTATAACAGCACTTCTTTCCCATTCGGCTGGGCTGCTCAACTGGTGGTCACTGAGGGCCGCAAGCCCTCTGTCTGGAGCTGGTTCTCACTGCCTCGAACTACAACAACTGACTCCAAACTTCAAACTAAAAAACTTCCTGTGGCACCGGGTTATATAATTGTTTGACGACCACCTGCTGCAGTGAGTGTCGCATCTGCACCCAACTCAACCCGTCCACAGTCAAGGTTATCCCCTGATATCTTCGACCGGATGCATCTGTTATTTACACAGGTGCATTTCTTCTTTGACAGCTCGGCCGGGTCGGAGGTAAATATGTTACAGGGGCTGTAGAATACACCGACTGCTTCTCAGCAGACGGGTAAGACCCCCCCCTAATGAGTGTCCAAGATATAACACTAAACAATCCGATAGTGAGATTCCAGTGATGCTGGAGCTTTGGGGAATGCGGAGCACCAATTCATTGCCATCGCTCTCAGGTCCACCCTGGCCTGGAGTGGTAGCACCTGATAGGGATTTATCTATGGGTTAAATAAAACTAATCTGTTTACTTATGCTAAAATAAATTACTTGAAATAGAACTGTTTTTGACATTGAAACTGTACCTACGAGAACTGTTTTTGACATAGAAACTGTACTTACGCTAAACTGAATTGTTTGAATTAGAACTGTTTGACTGAACTGAATAGCTTGAAATAGAAATGTTTTTTACAATTAAACTGTGTACTTACATTTAAACTGAGTACTTTTGCAAAACTGAATTATTTAAAATAGAGCTGTTTTTGACATTGAAAATGTATTTAAGCTAAACTGAATTGTTTGAATTAGAATTCTTTGAATTAACTGAATAACCGAATAGCTTGAAATAGAAATGTTTTTGATAGATGAAACTGTATATTCATGCTAAACTGAATTGTTTGAAATAGAACAGATTATTTGTATAAAAATGGACTTGGCATTAAATAACCTACACAGGCTGATATGCCATAAAACCCAAACATCCAACCTTATATATATATATATATATATATATATATATATATATATATATATATATATATTAAATAGGATATAGCATTAAATAACCCACAAAAGTTGATATGCTATAAAATACAAACCAATCAATATGTTATACAACGTACACAAATTAAATTGAAAGAAATACTAGTCAAAAATAAATAATCGTTAGCAATTTTTTATTTGATTATACGAGGAGTCATGATTATATTATTTCCTGTTTACAAACGATTTAGTTGATGCGATGGAAAGCCATAGAAATTAAGATGAAAGAAACAATGCTTAACAGCAAATTATTACCTAAACGTTATCTCTTTAAAATTCTGCCTAAGGCAGGATGTAAAGTGCTGAATCGTCTGTAGAAAAACTGAGGCTCCTCCTTTTGTGTTTCTAAGCAAATCCCAAAGTTCTAAACCGTTCAGCTCCTCCCGGATCGGCCGTATCAATCAGAAAATATAATTATCTGGGATTCACGAAGATTTTATCGTCAAGGGAAGCCCATGACAGTCAGTGGGTGTTGGCGTTTCATCCCGCCCATATTAATAAGACCTCCTATTGAATTCTCAGAAGAAAATATTTGAAAACCATTATTTCGAAATAATGAACATTATTTTCTCTACAGGTTTGGCCAATAAAAATAAAACTTGTCGATTTGCTGGCCAACCCGTCGACTCGACGATTTTATGACCACTTTTTACTGTGAGCTCTGGCTTTTAGAGAACTCTTATTGGGATATATTGCTTTAAAGTTAATGCTTTCTGATGTTTACGACGTTTTTGGTGTCTTTTCGGGGTTTTTTTTCTGTTAGTAATTCAGAAACTGGGGATTTTTTTTACTGATTCCTTAAAATCACAAAGCGTTTCAGAATAAATTAAAAGAAAAAAAGCTTATACAATTAACAAGCATACATTTACTTCTTGCTTCATAAAATAATTTAAAGAGTGAAAAAAATATTCTTCCCGACGAACAAAAGTCATATAAAGGCTAAATGTCACATAGGTATATGTTTCTCTTCACTAAGTATAACACGGGTCAGTATAGTAAGCAACACAGTTAACCAAAACCTCAACATATATATATATAGTCATCCATAGACAGACTGTTTCGTTGTATCATAACTCCTCAGTGTGGCTAAACACGTAGGACGATTGAAGCTGGGATCGAAACCCGCCCAACTTTACGCTAGACTTAGTATCAGACCGCTTAACCAACAAGCGAACCACGTCAGTTCGGGAATTTTAAGGTATTAAGTAGTAGCTTTCGTTAGTTTATATCTTTATACTTCACCGGATACCAGAGTGCTCAATTCTTTCGAAGAGCTTTGCATTATGCGAGTGGCAGCCGTAAATTCCTTCGCTAGAGTGCTCAACCCCCATGGGGGAGCGTATATATTGTCATCCACAGACAGACTGTTTCGTTGTATCACAACTCTTCAGTGTGGCTAGACACGAAGGACACTTGAAGCTGGGATCGAAACCCGCCCAACTTTACGTTAGATTTAGTATCATATCGCTCAGTCAACAAGCAAACCACGTCAGCTTTGGAATTATAAGGCATTTGGTAGTAGCTTTCGTTTGTTTAGATTTATACCTTACCGGATACCAGTGACTACACTGTTCTCAGTTTCAATAGAGACATTGGGAATGCGAAGGTCGTTCAAAAGGTTCTAAATCTAAACCAGATATGAGATTTGCCGCACACCTATCACAATTGCATGGGCTTCATCTGCACAGAAATTAAGAGTGAATTATTTTTTGTTTTGTTTTATAAGACGTTGTTGTGTGTTACTGTAATATAATGGCCGAGGGATTTCGTTTTATATATCTTGCCTTTCGGTTTAGTTAGGCAGAGAACCTTTCGCTCAGTGCATAGGTTAGTTAGGAGCCAACATAAGCGCAGGTGTTCGTGCGCGCGGGTGGGATCTGTCATTCACAGATGTCAAAATAAAAATCCCAGATAGGAAATAAGACCGTGGGAGGTGAAAGACGTCATACCCGGAAGCGCTGAGGATTTGAAAAAAGTCAGTTAGTTGAGTTTTAGCGTCCGAAGAAGACGGTTGACTTTCGGAGCTCGCCTAGGCCTTACGGCGGGTGTCGCACGTGGTGGGGGGAAGATGGAAAAGTCGTCATAGAAAGATTGTGCTTCTCTCTTCCTTATGTCGAAAAACCTTTTAACTCAAAGCTAATAAAAAGTTTCGATACATGAACTAAGAAGTCGTCGAGTGTTTTTCGTATTTCTGGATTCTGCCTCTCTCTCTCCTGATGTCGAAAAACCTTTAAACTCAAAAAGGTAATAAAGTTTCGTACCTGAACTAAGAAGTCGTCAAGTGTTTTTCGTATTTCTGGATTCCTATGTTATCTATATACGAGTAATGAACATCCTATGTACAGTTCACATATTCATATATGGTTATGTTACATTACCGCCTCGACAGGAATGGTTAGTTTTGGTTTTTCTTACTGGGTAAGGCTTAGAACTTTTTGAAAGACACTCGTCTATATTCATATATATATACTAGCTGTACCCGGCCACACGTTGCTGTGGCTCAGTTTGTTTAAATGGGAAAAAAAAAAAAAAAGAAAATGCATGTTTCTAATATGTTTAATTTTCCAATACTTGTGGATACACAATATTTTTGGTAGTTCCAGTTTCCGTGTAGATAAAGAGATTGTCTAGATAGCCAACTCTGGAACAGGCAACATATAATTGCCCGTGTGAGAAGCAATCGGTGTGTAAATATAAGCCACACAATTCTAAAGATTGTCCCTGTGCTTTGTTGATCGTGATTGCAAATTCCAATCGAATTGGGAATCACAATCTCTTCAATTGATATGACATATCTGTTGGAATCATAAAATTCGCGGTTAGAGGATATCTTCACCTTTGAAAGGCCCTGTCAAAATTTTTGCTTCTATGATGTTGGTCATTAATTTTTTTTACTGAAAGACGTGTGCCATCACAAAGCATGGGCTGGTTAATATTTCGCAACATAATTGGCACACCATAAAATATTTATTAAACAACAAAATAAATGGGATATCAATAGTGAAGAAAAAATTTAAGAATAAGTTTTTAGAGAAAAAAAAGAAATTTACTTACTACTGAACCAACGAAATATGGCTTAAAGTTTATTAACGAAAGAAAACTTTTTAAGGAATGTCTTTCGTTGAAGATAAACAAAAAAGAAAAAGAAAATGAAATATTTAGTAAACAACTTGTTACTACTGAACGGACGAAATATGGTTTAAAGCTTAGTGTCTTATCGATAATAATAAACGAAAGAAATAAGAGAAAAAAAATTTCATATTGAAAAAATAGAATAAAATATTTAGTAAACAATTCGTTACTATAGAACCAACGAAATATGGTTTAAGAAAACTTTTGAATGGATGTCTTTCGTTGAATTCAAACACAAAAACATATTTTGTAAACAATTCGTTAGAATAAAAAATCAAAAGTACCCCTAGTGTTTATTGAAAGCTTTCTCAAAGGGCATTAGCTCGAAGAGAAACATCAACAATCTGGTTCAGGAATTGAAGTCGAGTTGCCGAGTCCGTTTTCTTTTACGGTCACCGGCATTGGCTGCTTAAAGTGCTTTTTATTTCGAGGTGATCGCCCATTTGAATACTCAGCTGTTAACATGGGTTTCCCTGACTCTCTCTCTCTCTCGCCATTCGCCCCTATCATCCATGCTTCCGGTAGGTCTTGTCGACTACATCCTGTGTCTGTAAATCACAGCACATCTAGCGACCTATAACGTTAGAACTTTAAATAGATTAGACCAGCAACCGCAGCAGAGAGCGTCTGCAGCAGAGCATAACATAGACATCAGGTGCCCGTGGTGTAATGGTTATCGTCGTTGGAAATGGACACAGCGACACGAGTTCAAATCCTGGACGACACTGATTACATTTCACATAGCACTAATACCCTTAGGAAAGGTAAGAATCCAATTATTCTGCCTCCAGATATGGATAAATTTGTGGAGGTGCCCGTGGTGTAATGGTTATCGTCGTAGGAAATGGATACGGCGACACGAGTTTAAATCCTTGACTAGACTGACTGCATTTCACACAGCACTAATACCCTTGGGAAAGGTATGAATCCAAATAGGTTCTTCAGCCTTGGTAAGGCAACTAGTCTAGGAGAAGGAAAACTCTGAATTGAAACCTGTTAAACTCCGCTTAAAAATTGACGTTGTGTCATATCCTCCCCGAGCGGATGGGGTTGGGTAAGTATGGATATGGGTAAATAGTAGAGCAGACTAGGTTCTTCAGCTTTGGCGAGGCAACTATACTAGGAAAAGGAAAACTCTGAATTGAAACCTGTGGAACTCCGTTTAAAAATCACCTTGCGTCATATCCTTCCCGAGCGGAGGGGTTGGTAAATATGGATAATATAGTCATCGTGTGCATACAAGAAGACAGATACTATCACTGCGAAGTAGAAATAGAATATTTGAATAGAAACCTGGCTAATTGTTGCCTAACTTCAGAAATCTGGCTCTATTATTCTGATATAATGACTTTTTTCTTTTCTTTGGTGTCATTATAAACACCATTGTGTGTTTACTTAAAAAAAATCTTTTTCTATGAACACAACGCAAGACAAAATAAACACATTTGAACGTACAAGAACATTAAAACTTTTCTATACATAATATATACATACCAGCGTTATTAAAAAGAAAGACTGCTCAAACGTATCCAACAGCTAGAAATATACCCATATTATTCGATGATCAAGCAGTATATGGAAAAGGTACAAAATAGAAAAGGGTTTAACTTTATGAAAAAATCTATCCTCATTTGGTTTTCCATTACTGATAGGTCTACCTGAGGTATACAGGAATATTGGAAGATACTGAGTCGAGCATTAGATTATCCATGATAGACTAACACTGAATAAACGGAAAGAAAGGCATGTCCCAACTCATCAAGGTTAAATATCAACATCCGTATATCTATGATATTCTAACATTGAATAAACGTAAGGAAAAACAAGATTCATTCCCACTCAGCGAGGTCAAATATTAACATTAGTGTATCCAGGTTATACTAACGCTGAACTCAACACAAGAAAAGACAAAATAAACACATTTGAACGTACAAGAACATTAAAACTTTTGTATACATAATATACCCTTACCATAGTTATTAAAAAGAAAGACTACTCAAACGTATCCAACAGCTAGAAATATACCCATATTATTAAATGATCAAGCAGTATATGGAAGGGGTACAAAATAGAAAAGGGTTTAACCGACGAGGGTTGATAAAAGATAGCCACGTAGTTCTACCGTTTTCTGGTAGGGTTCTAGAGGGGACAGCGTCTCTCCTGTTTGAAGAACAGCAGGGGGAACAACGTGGTGTAGTGTCTAACGTGCTGGACTGTGACCATGAAGTAAGTGTGTTTAAGCTCCGGTGGCACTATTTACATTCACTTTCAGACTAACTGGGGAAAAAGCTTGACGGCAACTACACTAGAATGCTGCGAGCAATATTGAACAAGTCATAGAGGCAACACCCCACAAAGCAGCAGCTATACGGCCACCTACTACCCATCACGAAAACTATCAAAGTTAGACGAACCAGACATGCAGGACACTGCTGGAGAAGTAGGGACGAGCTCAAAAGTGATGTACTCCTATGGATCCTTTCATATGGCCGAGCAAAAGCAGGGCGACCAGCTCGAACCTACATACAGCAGCTCTGTGATGATACGGGGTGTAGCTCTGATGACCTGACGGAAGCGATGAACGATAGGGAGGGGTGGCAAGAGAGGGTCAGGGATATCCGTGCTGGTGGCACGACAAGGAGATGATGATGATGATGATGATTTCCTATAAAATAAAATTTGACCACACGAACAAATGGTATATGCACAACCCGAAATCTGCCCTGGATAATGAGACGTACAAAGTTCTTTGGGATTTTGAGATACAAACGGATCATCTAATCTCGGCCAGACGACCAGACCTAGAGATAGTCAAAAAAGAGAACCTGCTGAACAGTGGACTTTGCCGTCCTAACAGACCACAGAGAAAAATTAAAAGAGAGATTAATATCCAGACCATGCTAGAGAACTAAAAAAGACTATGAAACATGTAGGTGACAGTAATACCAATTGTTACTGGTGCACTTGGAACAATCATCAAAAGATTAGTTATGGTACAGGAAGACTTGGAAATAAGAGGACAAGGAAAGACCATCCAAACTACAGCTTTATTAAGATCGGTCAGAATACTGAGAAGAGTCCCGGAGACTTGAAGGAGATTTGCTGTTGCTCAAGCACCAGTGGGAAACCATCAGCTAATGCTGGTGTTAAAAACTTTCAAAAATGAAAAATGATACAAATAAATCGTTTGCACAGTCATATGGTTTCAAGAAACTAATAATAATCCTTAGTAAACAATTCGGGCCATTGGCCTAAGGAGTAAAATGTCCGCCAATGGTCCGGGAGACCGGGGGTTCAATCCCAGCTTGTATGGTATCAAGTATTCCTATCAAATGCAAATAATTCTCAAACAGATCTATTTCACCTATAGATGGTGCATTAAAATTCCGTAAGCAAATATAAGATTACATGAATATATTATCGTTGATAAGATGCCGCTAAAATACTGCTGGTTTGAAAGTTTTCCTTCTCTTAGACAGGTTGCCTCACCAATGCTCAAGAACCCAGTCAGCGTTACTATTTATCAATAGTTTTGGTGGGAAAACAAATGTGTCCATGTCTTTACGAAGGTCATTAACACGAAGTGAAATGCAAACAGATTTAAATTCGGTTCGCCGATTTCGTTTTCTAAGACGATAACCGTTACTTTAAGAGAGCCTCAACAATTTCTTATCATTCATTTAGCCTAGTATGTATGTGTGTGTGTGTGGTGTCTCAGAAATGTTCAATTCCTTCTGGTTGTTCAAAATACTTCATGTACTTTTTGTTTAATTGTTAGTAGAATCTTTTTACTGTATTTTGGATTCCAGATATAGTTGAGGTGGGGGGGGGGGCTTTGGGACGGCCCTCAATGAGTTGGAACATAGACTGGGTTACGGGAAATCTGAGAAAGACAATTCAGTCCATGGCACTGTTAAGATCGGCTAGAATACTTAGAAGAACGCTGAAGGCCTGAAGAGACTTGCTGTCACATAGACCACAGTACAAAACCATCGGATAAGTTTTATACGAAAAACTGTCTCAATAACAAAATGATATTACGCAACAAAATAGCAAGTGTAGATTATGTGGAGATAAATCACATAATAAGCAAATACCGCTAACTAGCCCCAAAGAAGTACAAGAATAGATATGACTGGTAGGGAAAGGTGATCCACAAGGAACTCTGCAAGAGATTAAAATTTCATCGTACTATGCACAAACCAGAATCTATCCAAGGGAATGAGATGCATAAAAAGCTTTAAGATTTTGAGATAGAAACGGATTACTTAATCCCAGCCAGATTAATAAGAATCTTGTTATCTGTTGGATTTTGTTGTTCTGGCCGACCACCCACCGAACGAAAATAAAAGAAAGCGAAAAGATAGACACTTAAAGCTTGCTAGAGAACTGAAAAGGCTTTGGAAGAAGTGGAAGGTGACGGTGATACCAATAATGAACCATCCACAAGGGATAAGAAAAAAAAAACTGTCGGAATTGAAAATCAAAGTAAAAATCGAGACTAACCCCAAAGGAGAACAAGAATAGATATGACTGGTAGGGAAAGGTGATCCACAAAGAATTGTGCAAGAGATTTAAATTTCATCATACTAACAAATAGTATATGCACAAACCAGAATCTATCCAAGGGAGTGAGATGCACAAAAAGCCTTGGGATTTTGAGATAGAAACGGATTACTTAATCCCGGCCAGATTCATAAGAATCTTGTTATCTGGTCGATTTTGTTGTTCTGGCAGACCACTCACCGAACGAAAATAAAAGAAAGCGAAAAGATAGACCCTTAAAGCTTGCTAGAGAACTGAAAAGGCTTTGGAAGAAGTGGAAGGTGACGGTGATACCAATAATAACTAGCACACAATGAACTATTGTATACTCATATGCAGTCTTATTTATTTATTTAAAAAAAAAATTGTATATTTTTACTTGTAAATATAGAAATTTTGATTTAATTTTTGCAGAGAGTGTTGTATAGCCACATATACATATACATCTGCATGCAGAATCATAACGACGACACAATAAAGAGGAGTGACACAGTTCTTTAGAAAAATATTCCTCTCACTTTATTGAAAGGGTTGTGTGTGAGAGGGAGTTGGAGACTGAACAGAACTGCAACATATTGACCCCCACTCCTATGACCAAAACAGCGTTTTTTTCCCGTTCTCCTGGGGTGCTCAACCAGGAGCCTGGGGGTCAGCCTCTCTGGGACATGGTCCTCATTCCAGCATCTTCTCTCCAACTGATCTGAACTTCAACTGGTCAATCGGGGGTCCTGAGGGCCCCCTCTGCTGGGTGCTGGTTTTCTCTACCGCATCTTATCTCCAACTAATTGAACTTCCTATGCCCCGAGTTATATAATAAGTTGACGTCCATTCTTCTAGTGGGTGTCACAAATCGCACTCATCCAACCCGTCCACGGTCAAGGTTATATTCTGATATTCCTCGACCGGATGCACCTGTTATTTACACAGGTGCATTTCCAATATTGACAGCCCGGCCGGATCGGAGTTCAATATACAACAAGACCACCCACCGAACAAAAATAAAAGAAAGCGAAAAGATGGACACTTAAACCTTGCTAGAGAACAGAAAAGGCTTTGGAAGAAGTGGAAAGTGACAGTGATACCAATAATAAATGGCACACAATGAACCATCCAAAAGGGATAAGAAAAAAGGCTGTCGGAATTGAAAATCAAAGTAAAAATCGAGACCATACCGACCACTGTATTTTGCAGATCGGCTAAAATACTGAGCAGAGTCCTGGAGAACACGGGAAACTTGATGTCACTCAGAATCCAGGGAAAATCCACTGGTTAGAACTGAAGTGGAAAATTCACATAGAGTGAAAATAGTAATGATATACCATTCCAGCAAATTTGATTTGTTTAGTGACCGGGGTTCAATTCCAGGTCGAGTCATACAAGAGTGTTTTTGATACCCCTTTGTTTAACACTCAATATTAAAAGGTACGTATAAAGGGTAAAGTGAAGCAATCCAGGGAAAGGAGTAGCATCCTCCTCTACACCTTGGCGTTCTAGCTATTGAAAAGGGAGCCTTTGCTTCGCCCTCGACTACGGTCGGCCAACTTATATATATATAGTCATCCACAGACAGATCTGTTTCGTTCTATCAGAACTCATCAGTGTGGCGAGACAGTATCTCCCCGTAGCTGGGATCGAAACCCAGTTGACTCAAACGCCAAGCCAAAACTTCTAACCATTTAGCCACGAGGAGATATTAGCTGCGAAGTAAATTTTAAACAGTTATGAATCACAATTACTATTGTTTACATACATCCATTCAACGGCCGCCGAGATCTCAATTCAAATACGAAGAGACTTGCAATAGACGCTAATGGCAATACGATTACTTCTTCGCTAGAGAACTTGACCCTACGGGGGTAGGGAAGTATATATCTTTAGTCATCCACGAGATGCATACGAGAGGTTTCCAGACTTTTTTCGTATGGGCATTTAAAATTGTCGTAGACTCTTGAAAATTCACTATGTTATTGCTATACATCTTATGAGATGACTGACCAACTTTTATGATTTCAGCTTCAAAGGAACAGCTACAGCAGCAATTGGAATACAGCCTACTAAAACCTGATTGTCACAGCTGGTGAATTTTTAAAATGCAATCTGACGCTTTATAAGAACGACATGCTATAAAATTCTGTTTTAAACTTGGAAAAAAATGGCACAGAAATGTATGGAATGCTTCAGACTGCTTTTCGACCATCTTGCATGAATCGAGCATCAGTTTTAGAGTGGCATAAGAGATTCAAGGAAGGCAAGGAGTCTGTTAGGGAAGATGAGAGGTGTGGGAGGAGTAAAGAAGTCAATACACCACAGTTGATTGGCCAAGGGGTTAGGGTTACTATGTTGAAGTTTTAAGGGAGTTCAGGAAGAGATTTCGTCGGAAGAGGCCAGCACTCTTCAAATCGGGCCAGTGGCATTTCCACCAGGACAATACACCAGTCCACAACTCCATCCTTGTCACAGGCTATTTGACCAAGATGGGCATCAAGACAGTTCCACACCCTCCCCAGAGTCGAGACCTTGCTCGCAGTGACTTTTGGTTATTCCCTAAGCTCAGAGGCTGTCGTTATGAGACAATTGAGGAGATGAAAGAGGCTGTGACGAAGGTCATTTATACGCTCACACAAGAGGACTTCCATGGGGCCTTTCAGAAGTTGTTGGAACGGTCCAACAAGTGCATTGCAGCCGGAGGTGATTACTTCAAAGGGGACTATAGTTTCGTGTGTGTACTATCAATAAAAGTGCCCATACGAAAACAGTCTGGAAACTTATCGTATGCACCTCGTATATATGGGGATGTATTGATATTGTGTGATATATTTATGAATAAGAAATCCTCAGTATTGTTGATAGTGCATATATATCTTATCAGCGCAACGTAAATACAGAAACAACGGCGCTTGATTACTGTCAGTTTCTCGGCTGCGTAATTATCCGTCAAAATGGTCTGCTGGGTCATTCACGGAACATGTGGAAACTCTATGACTTAAAAAGAATCACTAAGGACATTTTCATGCTTTATTGAAGACGTCACCCTCAATTTAAGCGTGGATGTCATCTGAAAAGACGAAGATTATATTCTTCGCCGAAATAAATTTATAATGACAATTTAACCGTGGTTGAGTTTTCTTCCAGTTGCATTATATATATATATATATATATAAGGTAACTGGAAGACCTGAAATTATAAACCGAGAGACTGACAAGAAATATATGCTCTATCGCCAACATTAAGGATGTCTTATTCATAAATACATTTCACAATATTATCAATACACCCCATATATATATATATATATATATATAGTCATCCGCAGACTGATCTGTTTCGTTCTATCAGAACTCGTCAGTGTAGGTAGACAGGCTAGATTCCCCGAAGCTGGGATCGAAATCCGGTAGACTCAAACGCCAATCCAAGATCCTACCCCTCAACCTCGAGGAAACCAAGGCAATCGAAGGAAATTTAAACGGTTATGTATCACAATTGTTATTGTTTACATATATCCGCTTAACGGCTACCGAGAGCTCGATTCACACACACACACATATATATATGTGTGTGTGTGTGTGTGTGTGAGTTGGCCGACCGTAGTCGAGGGTAACTCGAAGGCTCCCTTTTCAATAGCTACTACACCGAGATGTAGAGGAGGACGCTACTCTTTTCCCTGAATTACTTCACTTACCCTTAATCAGTACCTTATAATGCTGAGTATTAAACAAGGGAGCATCAAATACCATTTTTGGGTTTTTTCCCTAGATCAGTATATATATATAAGTAAAGTTGGTGACCGTAGTCGAGGGCAACTCGAAGGCTCCCTTTTCAATAGCTACTACACCGAGGTGTAGAGGGGGGCGCTATATCTATAAAATTTGTTCAGTTGATCCCATAGGTGATAAACTGACAGTCACTATGCATCGTTAACTGTGTGTACACTATATTCCCTCCTCGAGCCATATGGTCATTACTCCCAGGTCCACTCTGAGTCTGAGTGGTAGTAGCTGTTAGGATCTACTTTATTCAATCTGATTGTACACGAAAGAAATACTGAAGAAACAATTACCAAAAAAACATGAATATACAATCTACGTGATGGCTTAACTTCTAGGTATAAATTAACCCCGTACAGCTTGACATGCTCTTAAAGTTTACAAATCATATACATTATCATATCTGTATGGAACCGAAACTGCGTCACAATTCTTTTAGTTATTTGAGTTCTTTGTTTAATCATATTTACCCAACCCCTCCGCTCGGACAGGATATGACACAAGGCCAGTTTTTAAACGGAGTTTAATAGGTTTTAATTCAGAGTTTTCCTTCTCCTAGACTAGTTGCCTCACCAAGGCTGAAAAACCTAGTCTGTCCTACTATTTACCCATAGCTGGAAGGAGTAAAATTGGATTCATACCTTTCCCAAGGGTATTAGTGCTATGTGAAATGCAATCAGTCTCGCGTCGCCGTGTCCATTTCCTATGACGATAGCCATTACACCACGGGCACCTCCTTCTTTGTTTAATGGCATATCAACCTTCTTGAGTTATTTAATACCAAAGCCATCCTTTGAGGGG
>OY757941.1:52526839-52541839 GCA_963585895.1 Sepioteuthis lessoniana | reverse complement strand
TAGTCTGCCAAAGCAGGAAAGCATAAGAACTCTCGCAGAGAAAGAAAATTGCAAGAACTTGGAAACCTTGGAAGCAGACACCATCACACAAACAGAAACGAAAGAAAAAGTAAGAAAAGAGTGACACAAATGAACAAGAAATATTACCGAAACCAAAATCTGTAGTAGAAATCTTATCAAAGAAACAAACACCTGAGCAGTCCTCCTTGTAAGATACTCAGGAGTATCTTTAAATTGAACGAGGAAAAAACGCAGACAAATGGACCAAATGACAAGAAAGTTGATGAGGATACATAAATCCCTTACATCCGTGAGATGATAAAGACAGACAAAATGTTTTTCTAAAAGACATAAAAAAAGACTCGTCAGTGATGACGATTGCGTAGATTCATCGATACTAAGACTCGAACACTACGCGGTACCTTCAATAAGATTCAAGGCTTTTTTTGTACAGGCATCTAAAATTGTCGTAGACACTTGAAAATTCACTATGTTATTTCTACACATCTTATGAGATGACTGACCAATTTTTATGATTTCAGGTTCAAATGATATATATACACGTGGTGCCTTCAATAAGTTTCAAGGCTTTTTTGTACAGGCATCTAAAATTGTCGTAGACACTTGAAAATTCACTATGTTATTTCTACACATCTTATGAGATGACTGACCAATTTTTATGATTTCAGGTTCAAATGATATATATAGACGTGGTGCCTTCAATAAGTTTCAAGGCTTTTTTTGTACAGGGATCTAAAATTGTCGTAGACACTTGAAAATTCACTATGTTATTTCTACACATCTTATGAGATGACTGACCAATTTTTATGATTTCAGGTTCAAATAAACAGCTACAGCAGCAAATGGAATACAGCTGATGAATTATAAAATTGGGCACTTTTATTGATAGTGCACACATGAAACTCTAGTCCCCTTCGAAGTAATCTCCTCCGGCTGTAATGCACTTATTGTACCGTTCCAATAACTTCTGGAAGGCCCCATGGAAGTCCTCTTGTGTTAGCGTATCAATGACCTTCGTCACAGCCTCTTTCATCTTCTCAATTGTCTCATAACGATAGCCTGTGAGCTTAGGGAATAACCAAAAGTCACAGGGAGAAAGGTCTGGACTATAGGGAGGGTGAGAAACTGTGTTGATGCCAATCTTGGTCAAATAGTCTGTGATAAGGATGGAGTTGTGAACTGGTGCATTGTCCTGCTGGAAATGCCACTGACCCGATTTGAAGAGTGCAGGCCTCTTCCCGAGGAATATCTGGCTGAACTCACTTAAAACCTCAACATAGTAACCCTAACCCCAACCCAAACCCCTTGGCCAATCAACTCTGGTGTTCTGTCTTCCTTACTCCTCCAACACCTCTCACCATCCCTCACAGACTCCCTGCCTTCCATGAATCTCTTATGCCACTCAAAAACTGATGCTCGATTCATGCAAGATACTCCAAAAGCATTCTGAAGCATTCCATACGTTTTTGTGTGGCATTTTTTCCAAGTTTAAAACACAATTTTATTGCATATCGTTCTTGTAAATTGTCCTCACGTCCAGATTGCATTTTTGAAATTCACTAGCTGTGTCAATTAGGCTTGAGTAGGGAGTATTCCTATTGCTGCTGTCGCTGTTCATTTGAACCTGAAATCATAAGAATTGACCAGTCATCTTATATGATGTATAGCAATAACATAGTGAACTTTCAAGAGTCTACGACAATTTTAAATGCCTGCACACTGGAAACTTATTGAATGTACCACGTACAAGACGAGGCAAGACAATGTGAGAAGGATGAGGAGACTTGCTGTCGCTCAGACTCCAGTAGAAAACAACCAGCTAACGCATGTCTGAAAAATTCTCTATGGAGTAAAATGATTATTATAATAATAACGATAAGTTATAAGAGTGTCACCTTAAAAATCCCATCGTGCCAGTAATAGTGGGAGCACTGGGTATGATCAAGAAAAGAACAGATAAACGCGTTAACAAGATACCTGTTGGTCCTGCCAGGATGAAATTTAAAAAAAAACTGCAATTTGCGGAACTACTCATCTCCTTAGAAGAGAACTGTCAATAGGACTGAAAAACTACCACCAAAAGGAGACAATAAAAGCAATAATACGTAGAATAGATTCAATCACTATCTTTCCCTCACGCTAGGTCTTGGGTAAATCCTCAGCTAAGGATCGTAAGATACCGAAAGTAGACCTGAAAATTGAATAATAATAATAACAAGTGGAACATGAGGGTTGTGATGATACCAGTTGTTATTGGTGTATATGGTATTGTTCCCAAAGGCTTGGAATTGGAAATCAGAAAAATCATAGAGGCTATCGAGACGACAGCATTGTTAAGATCAGCCATAATGCTGAGAATAGAACTAAAGACATGAAAAGACTTGCTGTCACTTAGACTCCAGTGAAAGACCTCTGATACACACTGGTGTGAAAACTCGCAAGTTGTAAAATAATAATAATAATAATAATCTCGGCCAAAAGACCAGGCCTAATAATAATCAACAAAAAAAAAAAAAGAAGAGAATTCGCAAAATTGTCGACTTTGCTGTTCCGGCTGACCACAGAGTAAAACTGAAAGAATGTGAAAAGAAGAATAAGTACCTCGACCTTGCTAGGAAATTAAAAAAAAAATATGGAACATAAGGGTGACGATTGTACCAATTGTGATTGGTGCTTTTGGCACAGTAACTAAAGGTTTATTAAAGGGCCTGGAGGATTTGGGAATTGACGGACGAGTGGAGACTATCCAAATGACAGCATTATTGAAAACGGCCAGAATACTGAGAAGAGTCCTGGACACTTGAGGAGACTTGCTGTCACTCAAAACCCAGTGAAAAACCATCAGCTAACGCTGATGCGAAAAACTCTTAAGGAATAATAATAATAATAATAATAATAATAATAATAATAATAGCGACTAGTGGTAGATGAACAACACAAAATCTGTCCTGAAGAACGTGATACACACAGTTTTCTGGAATTTTAATATACAAACGGATCACCTAATATCAGTCAGACGACCAGACCTAGTGCTAGTCAACAACAACAACAACAAAATGTAATGGTTATCGTCACAGGATATGGACATGGCGATACGAGTTCAATTCCTGGACAAGACTGATTGCATTTCACATAGCACTAATACCCTTGGGAAAGGTATGAATCCAATTATTCTCCCTCAAGCTATGGGTAAATAGTAGGGCAGACTAGGTTCTTCAGCCTTGGTGAGGCAGCTAGTCTAGGAGAAGGAAAACTCTGAATTCAAACCTGCTAAACTCCGCTTTAAAAATTGACCTTGTGTCATATCCTGCCCGAGCGGAGGGGTTGGGTAAATAGGAACAACAAAAGATAACCGGCAGATCAAAGAACAAAAGTTAAAAGAAAGCGAAAAGAGAGATAAATATCTAGACCTTGCTAGAGAACTAAAAATCCAAGGAACATGATGGTGACAGTGATACCAATTATAATTGGTGCACTCGGAACAAACCACAAAGTACCGATAAAGTGACTAGAAGACTTAAAATCAGAGGACAAGAAGAGACCATCCAGAGTACTGTACTGTTGAGATCGACCAGAATACTGAGAAGAGTCCTGGAAACTTGAGTAGACTTGTTGTCACTCAAACTCCAGGGAGAAACCATTTGCTAACGCTGGTATGAAAAACTCTCAAAAAATAAAATAATAATAATAACATTAACAATAACAACAACAACAACAGCAATAATAATAATAATAATAATGAGCACCTGTCCTAGAAAATGACACACATAAACACCTATGGGACTTCGACATACACACGGATCACCTAATCTCGGCCAGAAGACCAGGCCTAATAATAATCAACAAAAAGAAGAGAACTTGCAAAATTGTCGACTTTGCTGTTCTGGCTGACTACAGAATAAAACTGAAAGAATGTGAAAAGAAGGATAAGTACCTCGACCTTGCTAGAGAATCGAAAAAACATGGAACATGGAAGCAACAATTATACCAACTGTAATTGGTGCGTTTGGAACAGTAACTAATGGATTACTAAAGGGACTAGAGGACTTGGAAGTTGGAGGATGAGTGGAGTAAATCCAAACGACAGCATTATCGAGAACGGCCAGAATACTGAAGAGAGTCCTGGAGACTTGAGGATACTTGCTGTCATTCAAACTCCAGTGAAAGACCATCGGCTAACGCTAATGTGAAAAGCTCTAATGAGTGGATAATGATAATAATAATAATGATAATAATAACGATAATAAAAATGCCCCTGATATAATTTTAGTTAACAAAAAGAAAAACTAGAAGACTTTACTGTCCCTGAAGACCAGACAATTAAAGGAAAGTAAAGAGAAAACTAAAAACCTTGACCTTGCCTGAGAACCGAAAATGTTATGGAATAAGAAAAGGACATTTCTACTACTTATAATCATAGTCCTCGAAATAATCCTGAAAAATCCTGAAAAAGATTATTGTTTGGAATTAGAAACTAGTTTAAAAATTGCGTCATAATATACCCGTATATATCATCATTCAAAACCATTCATATATATATATATATATATATATATATATATATATATATATATATATATATATATATATTGTATAATTAGGCAGCAAGTCGTTATCTAAACATGTTTGATTAAAGACGACGGATTGTTTCCTTTCCAAAATCTTCAAGTAAAGACGTTCCAGCTTTCTTGTTTTTTTTTTTTTTTGTGTCTGGGTCAAGATGGTGAAGAAAGTACCCCCTACTAGCCCAAACGCTTTCGACAATTTCGTTGGTCATACTTAGGGGCTTTGTTAGTTTCTTAGTTGCTGTGTGTTTTATTTAGATTTACTGGCGGTGTTTTTTGTTTGTTTGTTTGTTTGATTGTTTGTTTGTTTTTTCTTTTTTCTTTTTTTTTTTTTTTGTAATAGACGGTGTTGGCTCATTCTGTTCGGGTGGGTGGTTAGTTATTGAAAATGTTTAATATGTCAATACCTGTGTTGAATGCTACTCTATACATAGAAAGTTTTTATTTTTTTTAGGTTACTGCTTCGAGGATTTGTTAACGGTTTGATAGTTGTTTTTATTTATGATTTTTGATTTGTTAATTAGGATCTTTCTTATATCCAAGTTTGTTAGGGTCTTTGTTATGCTTTGTCGCTTGATGCCATTTAATGGCGCTTATATCAGAGAGGTGATACGTAAGGCGACAAGAGAGTGTGGTTGTTGTATGACCAATGTAAGTATTGGCGGTTATGTTATTTTATCTCACGAAATGGACATGTAAATTTATTCACCACGTTAGTTTGATTTAGGTAAGTTTGGGGTCGTTTGAATTATTTTTAACAATCAGGTTTGTTTTGGATGTTCGATAGGTTTAATGTGTCTGTATACAGGGTGGAACGATAAAAGTGTCGCCCTAGTAAAGACAACATGATTCCATTTCCATTTAATGAAAACCGGTTTTCTTTTTTTTTTTGTAGCAGACCATCTACTAGTTGGCCAGTTGTGTACAAATCCCAAGAGCGATAGGAGCCTTCTATCATGTCTGAAAGTAACACATTGTTCAACGAGCGAGACAGGAGATGTGCCGCTGTACAACTCATGCTCTCTACTGATCCAACTTATGACAACAGGACCATTGCCAGCACCTCAAAATTCAAATCCGGACGGTTCAACGCTCGAGGACACAGCTCAACGTATCGGACGACCCTTTGGAGGTGATGGAGCAGAAGGACACCGCCAGGAAGACCCGGACCAAGGAGTTCATCGAAAAGGTCCAGGCAACCATTGATGAAACTCCCCAGCGGCTTATTCGGCAGATTGCCAGAGATTTGGGCGTCTCACACACAACTGTGAATGCATGTGTGAGGGAGGACTTGAAGTGTTGGTCCTATAGGCGCCAGACAAGCTAGATCTTGACTGAGAAAACAAAGAACCTCAGGCTAATCAAGTCCATCTGGCCCCCTTCCTCCCCCGACCTGCACCGGCAGGACTACTTCGTTTGGTCATACGTCGAGAACATCACCAACATGACCTCCCACAATACCAAAGCCAGCCTGATTGCCGCCATCCGCCGAGTATTCGCCGAGCTCCCGCCGGTGATTGTGGAAAAGGCATGCTCCCAGTTCCGGATCCGTATCGAGTGGGTGATTGAGGCTGAAGGCGGCAACATTTAATAGATGTCAGCTCTACTACATAATCAAGTTACCTGTTGGTTATTACTTGCTCGTCTAGAATAGTTTTTATGGATTTGATTCTTGTAGTATAGGCTTATTCTGTAAGTGTTATTGTTGTTATTTTTATGAATGTAATGGGGATATACTTTTATTTGTTGATCGATTAGTTTATTAGGGAAGTTATTATTGACTAGGGTCTGTTTTATATTAGCTAGTTCTTAGTAAAATACTGTATTAGAGGAGGAAATGGTCGAAAGCGCTTGGGATTAGTATGGGATACTTTCTTCACCATCTTGACCAAGACATAAGAAAAATATCGAAAAGACTCGAACGTCTTTACTTGAAGATTTTAAAAAGGAAACAATCCGTGGCCTTCAACCGAATATATATACTTATATATATTTGATTGAACATAATAGACATTTTTTGTCTATATATTACAATATAACTGTGTGCAAACAAACAATCATTATTGAATAGAAATGATTAATTGAAACCATATGATTCAGTATAGATTATTTGTGTTAGATAGGAATACTTGATATCATAATTATGTGCAGAAAATTCTTTAAAAACATGCCTCAGTCGGCTAGGGGTGTAGAATACAGCGACTACATCTCTTCAGAAGGGTAACCCCCTAACGAGTGTCCTGGATATGACATTCAACAATCTGATGGTGAGATTCCAGTAATGCTGGAGCTTTGGGAAAGTAAAGTACCCCTATATTGTCATCAATATAGACCCAGAGTGGTAACAACTGATAGGGTCATATCTATGAGTCAAATAGAACTGTTTGTCATTTAAACTGAGAGCAAACTAATGACTAAAGCTAAATTGAATTGTTTGAAATAGAATTGTTTGATCATTTAACTACATGAAAATAATGACTGATATTTAAATGAATTGTTAGTGATATATACCAATATTTCAAATCCTTTAACTTTGGCTCATTCTAAACTGAAGAGTTAGAAATAGAACTGTTTGATTATTTAACTTTAAGTAAAAAATTACTGATTTTTTAGTGATAGTTAGCAATACTTGGAACCATTTAACTTTGTTGACTTAGACACAATTGAATTGTGAGAAATAGAACTGTTGGATCGTTTAACTGTGTATATCTACAAAATGTGTACACAAATCATATGTTTAATAAATATGTAAAAACCAAATTTGGCATTAAATAACCAATAATGGTTGATATGCCACAAAACTAGACCAAACCGAACCAATATTAAGAAACGACAACACAAAAATATTAATAAATATGTACAGGGAACGCAATTCTTTAACGTCTAGGCATAAAATAAAATAGATTGAATGACATACTGTTAGAATCAATCATATATATATATATATATATATATATATATATATATATATATGTATAAAGTGATTTGAGAGTTGGTATTGGCCCGGGAGACCGGAGTTCAATCCCAGGTCGAGTCATACCAAAGGCTAAAAAAATGGTACTTGATACCTCCTTGCTTAATAGGCAGCATAATAAGGTAGGGATCAAGGGTAAGTGGAACAATCCAATGAAAGGAGTAGCACCGTTCTTTACACCTAGGTGTAGTAGGTATTTGGATCGCCCTCGACGACGGTCGGCCAACTTAGTAACATAACTTATATATATATATATATATAGTTGGCTGTTTTGCAACTTCGAGAAAAGCATGTAAAAAGTCATCTGACGAGACGGAGAGTATAGTAATATTCTCCGCCGAAATAAATTTATTATGACGACTTAACCAAGTTTGAGTTTCCATCCGATTACACTATAAACGCTCTGAATGTGAATTTTGTTATATCCCTGCGAATGAATAAGGGATTAACAACAGCCATACATCGAGCACTCACATAGATTTATACGATATTCCTCATATATTCTATAAAAGAATAATCCACACACACTGTCTTTGAACGCTGACTGGATATATATATATATATATATATATATATATATATATCCCATTTGAATTTACACCCTTTTTATATTCTTCTTTTTTGTCTGACAGAAATTAGTTCGCTGGGTCTATCTGATTTAACCACGCCAGTTGTCAGAGTGGCCCCTTTTTTCCTCTTCGGAAATAACCGTTTTTGATATATTTTTCTTCAACCCTTATCTTCTAACATTTTGAATACACAGCCTGACTTACCTTCTTTTCCATTCGAAACCTCGTTTTATCACGCAGCCAACGAGAAGGTCAAAAGTTACGATATCTACAGTCGCTTATTTTAATATTATCTCGTCTTAACTGAAAAACAATTGGGCACTGTTTCTATTTCTATGGCAGTTTTTTTGGCAGAGTGGGGGAGCTCTCAGTCTTCTTATTCGCCTTGCACATTAACAACTAAATATCTTCTGTTCTAATCTAAGATATCCTAGCAAGGTGACCCCGAGAAGTTCAGAAAGTAAACGTTTTCCAAATGACCAAATAATCCATCTTTGTTGGGTAGAAATAGATAGTTCGGTATTAACCTAGTGGGTAGAGTGTTTGCCAATGACCTGGGATACCGGGGTTCAATCCCAGGTCGAGTCATACCAAAGACTCAAAAAATGCTACTTGACGCCTCTTTGCTTAATATTCAGTATTACAAGGTGAGGATCAAGCGTAAGTAAAAGTTTCCTCTCGGTCTTATCATTTTTCATCGATTCTAGTGGGTAGAGCGTTCGCCAATGATACGGGAGACCTGGGTTCAATCTTAGGTTGCGTCACACCAAAGACTTCAAAAATGGTACTTGATATCTCCTTGCTTAACACTCAGCAATATAAGGTACGCATCAAGGGTAAAGTGGAGCAATCTAAGGAAAGGAGTAGCGCCCTTCCATACACCTCAGTGTAGTAGCTATTGAAAAGGGAGCTTTCGGGTCGTACTCGGCTACGTTCATAAACTGTACAACTTATTTATGTGTGTGTGTGTGAGAGAAAGAGAGAGCCAATTATATTCGGTAAAGAATAATTATGCGCAAGCAAGACTACCCATTATTTCCCGGGAAAAGAAAAAAATGTCGAACACGGCAAAATAATTGAAATATATACCTTGATTATTGTTATATTTCTCTTGACACAACTAACATCAGGCAGAACTAGAATGAAAAAACAGAAAGTTAAAAACAAAGAAATATAGGTAAATGCTAAACTTGGGTGAATGAGAAAGAAAGAAAGAAAGAAAGAAAGAAAGAAAGAAAGAAAGAAAGAAAGAAAGAAAGAAAGAAAATTTAAAGAGCGTGAAAGAGAAGAAGAGGGAATAAAAGAAAGTCAAAGACAGAAAGCTAGAAGAAAAAATAAAGGGAGACACTAAATTTGAGTGAGAGAGAAAGAGAAAGAGAGAAAGAGAGAGAGAAGGGAGAGTGAGAGAGAGAGAGAGAGAGAGAGAGAGAGAGAGAGACGGAGAAAGAAAAGGAACTACCTTGAAATTCGTACTCCAGTCGCGCTATTACGTTCACTTTCGGGCAAATACCCTTGGGAAAGGTATGAACCCCCTTATTCTCCCTCCAGCTATGGGTAAATAGTAGGACGGACTAGGTTCTTCAGCCTTGGTGAGGCAACTAGTCTAGGAGAAGGAAAACTTTGAATTCAAACCTGTTAAACTCCGCTTAAAAATTGACCTTGTGTCATATCCTGCCCGAGCGGAGGGGTTGGTAAATAGTACCTTGAAATACGTTAAAATACTGTTCCGGTATATCAGCTGGCATGGATAAGGAAACACATGGAGAAAGATGTATGAAAAAAAAACTTTTGCAGTGAATCAAATGCGCGCGTGTGTGTGTGTGGGGGGGTATTTGTTTAACGGCATATCAACTCTTTATGCATTATCTAAAGTCAATATTTTAAATGCTCAATTGCATTTTCTAAAATGCATTTTTTCATTTGTCTTCGAGCATTTGTTTGCACACGAGGCTTATGGCTTCAAGTATTCCTATCGAACAAAAATAATTTTCAAATATGGGACCCTAACACAACTCTAACCTCGGTATGTTGCATTCTGTGCATGAAGGAGGACTTAGATAAATATATACACATATACAACGTTTCTAACTCATACATAGACACGAATAATGTTAGGTCTAAATATATGAAACGCACATATATGTACACAGGATATATCATATATACAAACAAATGTGCATATATATATATATATATATATATATATATATATATATATATATATATATGCTATTGCTCAGTCGGCTGGGGCTGTAGAATACACTGACAGCATTTCTGCAGAGGAGTAAGACACCCCCCCAACAAGTGTCCCGGATATGACACTAAACATTCTGATGGTAAGGTCCCAGTAATGCTGGGGACTTGGGGGAATATGAAGCACCCCTTCATTGGCATTGCTCCCAGGTCCACTCTGGCCCGGCGTGGTAGCACCTGATAGGGTCCTATCTATGCGTTAAATAGAACTAACAGCATACTTATGCTAAACTGAATAACTTGAAATAGAAATGTTTTTGACAATTAAATCGTACTTACATTTAAACTGCGTACTTACATTTAAACTTAACGATTTGAAATAGAACTGTTTTTTGTCATTGAAACTGTATTTACACTAAACTGAATTGTTTAATATAGAACTGTTTGGACATGTAACTGTGTGTAAACAAAATCTGTACTTATACTAAGCTGAATTAGCGGAATTAGAATTGCTTGACCAAACTGAATGGCTCGAAGTAGAAATGTTTTTCCCAATTAAACTGTTCTTATGCTAGACGGAATTATTTGAAATTGAACTGTTTTTGACATTGAAATTTTACTTATACTAAACTGAATTGTTATATATAACTGCTTGAATAGTTTGAAATAGAAAGAAATGGATTTTGCGTTGAATTACTTACAAAGGTTAATATGCCATAAAACCCAACAAACCAAACCATCCAGTAAAGAGTGGACCTGGAAGTAATGGTAATGAAACCATATATATGCTATTTTCATTTCAACTAGCACGAGTAATCTTGGAAAAGGTATGAATTCAAACTATTCAACCTTATACTGTGGATAAATAGTCGAATAGACTTGGTTCTTTAACCTTGTTTAGGGAACCGGCTTAGGAAAAAGGATTCCTCTGAATTTGAACCTGTTAAACTGCGCTTATGCGGGATACTGCTGAAGAAGCAACGACCGAACTCTTATGTGACGTTCTTCAATGGACCCATTCACATGGACGTGGCAGTGTTGGACACCCCACAAGAATTTCCTTACAACTGCTCTGTGCAGAAACCGGATATAGTTTGGAAGACCCCCGGGAGCGATGAGTGATGGGGACGGACAGGGAGAGAGTGAGAGAGGGGGAGTATGTGCTGTCAGCAAGACTATGAAGATGAAACTCTGTTTGAAATGTACCTTGAACCGCATCTTGGTTGTACAGAAATATTGAGTTTCGACAATGGTATGACCCGACCTGGGATTAAACCCAGGTCGGGTCATCGAAGAACGATATGCTATAAAATTCTGTTTTAAACTTGGAAAAAATGCCACAGACACGTATGGTAGGCTTCAGACTTGCATGAATCGAGCATCAGTTTTTGAGTGGCATAAGAGATTCAAGGAAGACAGGGAGTCTGTAAGGGATAATGAGAGGTGTCGGACAGTAAAGAAGTCAGAATACCAGAGTTGACTGGCCAAAGGGTTAGGGTTAGGGTTACTATGCTGAGGTTTTAAGGGAGTTCAGGAAGAGATTCATAGGGAAGAGGCCGGCAATCTTCAAATTGGGTCAGTGGCATTTCCACCAGGACAATGCACTAGTCCACTACTCAACCCTTTTCATAGACTATTTGACCAAGATGGGCATCAAGACAGTTCCTCACCCTCCCTATAGTCGAGACCTTGCTCCCTGTGACTTTTGCTTATTCCCTAAGCTTAGAGGCTGTCGTTATGAGACAATTAAGGAGATGAAAGTGGCTGTGGCAAAGGTCATTGACATGCTCACACAAGAGGACTTCCATGGGGCCTTCCAGAAGCTGTTGGAACGTTATAACAAGTGCATTGCATCCGGAGGAGATTACTTCGAATGGGACTAGAGTTTCATGTGTGTACTATCAATAAAAGTACCAGTACGAAAAATGTCTGGAAACTTATTTAATGATCCTTGAGAGAGAGTGAGTGAGAGAGAGAGTGAGAGAGTGAGTGAGTGAGAAAGAGAGAGAGAGAGAGAGAGAGAGAGAGAGAGACGTGGGGAGGATGAGGCATTTTTGTCTGTGTGTATGTGGGCATTGTTTCTGAAAGAAAACAACTAAAACAAATTACCTCAAATCCCATTTCATGTTGAAATTTTTGATAATTTAAATCAACAATCAAAGACAAAAAAATTGTGCTTACCGGAAACAAAATGGCGATTGTGAACCCTCTCCACACATCACCCTTCCTCCGTGAGTTTTTTTTTTTATTCCTTGGTTATGTGTGTCATACTTTCTTTAATCCTTCAATCATTGAATATTTTCAAGCAGGGAATTCCGATGCCCAAAGCCGTCATTTATACATCCTTTGAAAATCTCTTAATTTGTAAGTATCAGCTTTTCGCGCCCTGCAAGACATCATTAAAGAACAAGGAACTGTCATGGCTACCTTTTCTTTGAATTCATTCAAATGGGACAAGTAATACTAATGTCAGAGCCTTAATCGGTGGGCTGCATTGACAGAATGTCTTAATGTGTTAGACACAGGGTCATCCTGACATCGGAGATTAGAATTTGCTGAAAATGGCACTTGCAAAGTTGTAAAACACCCTAAAATATGAGGTCCTTGGCATGTCACTAAACTGCATCTGATGGCATCATTCAACCCCCACCTTATATATATATATATATATATATATTGTCATCCACAGACAGACCTGTTTCGTTCTATCAGAACTCTTCAGTGTAGCTTGACAGGCTAGATTCCCGAAGCTGGGATCGAAACCCGGTTGAGTCGAACGCCAATGCAAGAATCTACCCCGCTGCCACGAGGAAACCAACGCAAGCGAAGGAAATTTAAACGCTTATGTATCACATTTGTTTTTGTTTACATATATCCGCTTAACGGCTACCGAGAGCTCAATTCATTTGAAGAGCCTTGCATATACGCTGGTGGCAACCATTTACTTCGCTCGCTAGAGAGCTCAAACCTACAGGGGTAGGGGAGTATATATATATATATATATATATATATATATATATATGACGACTGACACATTTCACAAAGCGTTGTTTGTATTTCACATTTAGCCTTGCGATAAGTATGCATCCAAGTATTTCTTATCAAGCTATGTGTAAATATAAGGACAGACTGGGCTCATTGACCTTGGTATGACAACCAGTCTGGGAGAAATATATCTCTGAATTCAAACCAGTTAAACTCAGCTTCAAAAAGACTGACCTTGCGTCGTATCCGGCCGGTGCTGAGGGGTTTGGTCCATATATACATGATGACGGTCACATCTTGAGATATGATATCTGTCTTTTCCTACAAAATTACGACTCAAACATCTTGATTTACAACTTATTCAATTTGTGATACATATGCAAGTTACCTAAGAGGATAAAGTAATAAGATCGATGTACGTCATTGGATTATAATGACATACGCTTGTATGACATCTATACCATCCTCTTTTTCCATCAAACATTCAACTGAGGTTTGCTGGAGCATTTGATTATGGGGTTAACTTACAGAAAGGTTGCCTTCTCTATGTCATTAGACTAAAGCTTATTCCAATATACTATATATATATATATATATATATATATAAAATTAACTTAAATCGCGAGTCGAAAATCTTCTACTAAAGTTTCACCTTAACGGATCATCAGGAAGCCTAACTTCGACTCGACTCGACTCGACTCGAAGTTCGGCTTCCTGATGATCCGATAAGGTGAAACTTTAGTAGAAGATTTTCGACTCGCGATTTAAGTTAATTTTATAATTGGCTCCACTCGTGTTGAGCACTTTTGTAATTGTAGCATTGAAGGATTCGCGGATGGTTTTTTGCTTTTCTTTTGACCACTGACTGCGTACCCCTTTAGTTTTTTCAAGCAGTTGGATGAGGTTGGCCTTTTCTTTCTTTTTGACTTATAATTTTTTCTTTTTCCCCTGGGCGGTGATTCGAGATACTTTTATCTCTCGTTCCTGGCAAGGTTTTTTTTTTCTGGTACCGTGAATGCTGGTAGATATTTGATTAGTAAATATATATATATATATATATATATATATACACACATTAGATATATATATATTTAATCAATGGAAAATATTCTGCGACCTTAGGTTTCTTGAAGTTTATAAAACAACATTCCATGAATTATATATATATATATATATATATACTATATATTTATTTATTATCATTATTATTATATGATAGCTCTATCCTAGATATTGAGCACTCTCCATATTATATTGCACTTGGTTCGACACATAACCACAAAGTGATTTACTGACGACCAACACTCTTATAATATATATATATATATATATATATAGAGAGAGAGAGAGAGAGAGAGAGAGAAATGGTAGATTTTGGTAAATCTGACAAGATGACAAAAACAAGCGGAAAAGTGAATAGATCAAACACTTCTTTCTTTATCTTTTTCTTTTTTATTTCCATTTAGACACTCCATTATTGTCAGTGCCTTTGATGAAACTGGATACGCCTGAACCCCTGCCCTCACCATCCCTATCTTCTTCCAGGATGTGCTGAAAACATCATGCAACATTCTTGTCCAGTTTCCATCTAGCTTTTTCTCCAAGCGTTTCGTTAGAGTCCACGTGGTACAACCATACAGTAGTACTGATGTGGCTACAACTTCGAAGATATCCCGTTTTATTTTATCGGAGA
>OY757941.1:52469339-52521839 GCA_963585895.1 Sepioteuthis lessoniana | reverse complement strand
TTCCCTTCTCTTCTACCCTCGCACATATACCCGTATTTTTTTTTTCTTTTTATTATTCTCGGGTGAAATGAATTTGTTTCTCTTGGCAAGAGAAGATAAATAAGATGGGCTCCGAATTAATGGTTGATAAAAACCCCGAGAAATCATTTAGACAATTCAGACTTCAGTTGATGTCTATTTTAAGGCAGTATTCGGATATTGTTTGTCATAGGTCTGGTTTTATTTTATCCGATAAAAAACATGATAATATCGGAATTTCTTTGCATCATTCGGATATTTTACTTATATTTGGACATACAAATGATCCGACCGTGTGATCATACCGTTATTAAATATATATATATATATATATATGCACATTTGTTTGTATATATGTTATATCCTGTGTACATATATGTGCGTTTCATATATTTATACCTAACATTATTTGTGTTTATGTATGAGTTAGAAACGTTGTATATGTGTATATATTTATTTAAGTCCTCCTTCATGCACAGAATGCAACATACCGAGGTTAGAGTTGTGTTAGGGTCCCATATTTGAAAATTATTTTTGTTAGATAGGAATACTTGAAGCCTTTTATGGTACATAAATCCTTGTTGGTTATTTAATGCCAAATCCTGTATATATATATATACATATATATATATATATATATATATATATATATATATATATATATATATATACTTCTATGTATGTATGTATGTATGTATTTGATTTGACTACAAGAAAATTACAGACTGCATTCCATAATAAATTTATTTCACTTTTACAAGTTCTTCAGATGGATTTCAAATGGAATTTGGTTTATTTTCTTCCGTTAAACGCCGGGGAAACACAACCTACCCAACCATATATATATATATATATATAAGTATTATTCGGTCCAGTTAAACCGGAGTTGGGAGGAATTCCATCTGGACAAAAAACCTTTCAACCGTGAACATTTAAATTTTCCTGGTAAAGAGCTCAATATAACAGACATTACAAAGCAATAATTTCATTAAGAAAAAACACAAACCAGTCACATTAGGATTATAAATTTATTTCCATCCTGTTATGTGTTTTTGATAAAATCAAAAAACACAAAAAAAATTAACAGGACTTCTTCAGATCTTATGGATAAAATAAAAAAATTAAATAAAAAAAAAAAAAAGAATCTGATTTTTAAAAAAAATCTTATCCATAAGATCTGAAGAAGTCCTATTAATTTTTCTTCATGTTTTTTGATTTTATCAAAAACACATAACAGGATGGAAATAAATTTATAATCCTAATGTGACCGGTTTGTGTTTTTTTTCTGAAAGAAATATATATATATATATGTGTGTGTGTGTGTGTGTGTATGGTATATTAGTTGGGTTGTGTTTTATAGCATATCAACCCTGTACATATATGTGTTTATATATATATATATTTTTTTTTTTTTTTTGTCCAGTTAAAAAACCTGTAAGTTAGGTCTAAATATAATTTTTAAAAAACCTTTTAAAAAAACAATATTTACTACACTGCTAACCGAAAGTTAAGTTTAAAACGGAAGTGGGCTTAATGAAGAGGTAAATCCTCACCCCTCTTCGACTCCCTCTCACCTCTTCGACTCCCTCATACTATCCCCTCCCACTACCATGTGTCTATTCAATTTTTTTATCCAAAATGATCTGAAGAAGTCCTGTTACTTTTTTCGTGTTTTTGAAAACCTCAAAAATGCGTAACAGGATTGAAATAAATTTATAATCCTATGTGACCGGTTTCATTGTTTTTCTTAAAGTATATATATATATATATATATATATATTTGTAAGCGAATAATTTGTAGGTAACATTATTCTAAATAAGCCACAGCTTATTTGTTTGCACATAGTTAAATGGTTTCAATTATTATTATCCAACACTTATAATTCTGTTTGCACACAATTATTGCTATTTATTGTTTGCACACAGTTAAATGGTTTCATTTGATGCTATTTAAGACCAATAATTCTATTTAATAATGATAATAATCCCTTGTAAAAGATTGAACAGTTACATTTGACTCATAGCTCGGACCCTAACAGGTACTACAACTGCAAGTTAGAGTGGACCTGGGAGTAATAGTGTTGTATAGCCACAATACAACTACTCGTGTGCATATACAAATATACACTTATATGCAGAAACATCATTAACCGGCAATGAACGACTTCAATAACGAACGAATACACTTCTTCATATAAATCTCTCACAATTTATTTTCGAAAAGGTGATGTTTGTTGTGTGTAAGAAATGAGAGTAGACAAGAATGGATTGCTATATTGACCCAAGTTCTTCCCTCGACCATAGCAGCACTTCTTTTGCATCTTGGCTTGGGTTGCTCGACCGGAGGTCACTAAGGACCCAAAGCCCTGTCTGCAGTTCGTTCTCACTTTGGCATCCCCTCTCCAATTATTTTCTAATGCCCACCTACTTCCGCTGTTCTTCCGCTTATTTACACTGGTGCATCTCTTGATTGACGGCTCGGTCGAGGGTCAATATATAACAATAGTAATGAAGGTGTTCTCCACATTGCCCAAACTCCAAAATAGGAGCCTCAGCATCAGAAGCAGTTTAAACATACCCAGGACACTAAATGGTTTCAAGTATTGTCATCTAACAACAACAATTCTTGACAATATTTTTCTTTCGTTTGCAATGAGTGTAATTGTTTCAAGTATTGTAAATGATTAAATAGTTTTATATGACTCATAGATGGGACCCTAATATGTATAACCACTCCGGGACAGAGTCAGCCTGGGAAAATTGGTAATGAAGAGGTTCCCCACATTCTTCAAAGCTTCAGGACAGTAGCCTCACCATCAGATATAATTTAATGTCATATCCATGAGTCTTTTTAAGGGGCGGGACTTTTACTTTTACGACCAGAAACGAATTTATAATGACACCAAAGAAGTGAATTTTTTAAAATTTTTTTATATAAAATGTATATAATATATATAACACCTCGTTGGTGGGTCTCACAATACGCTGGTTGTATCTTCTGCAGAGGAATAAGGCCCCACCAAAAAAAGGCATCCTTGGTATGACGGTAAATTGCATCTGATGATGAGACTCCAATTCTGGAGATCTGAAGAGTTCCAAGTAATTCTCCATAGATATTACTCCCAGGTCCACTCTGACTCGGAGCGGTAGAACCTGTTAGCAGGGTCTAAATAAAAATGATTTGTACTAGATGAAAATGATTGATACAATATGCCTCTACGTAAATTATTTGAATTAAGAATTGTTCCTTAAAGCTAAAATGTCTTGATGAAAAATTATTATTATACCCTTTAAACCATATAATTGCATGCTAATTATTTGCATTAGATAGGAATACTTGAAACTATATAACTGTGTGAAAATTGTTTGTATTAGATACGAATACTTCAAAAAATACAACAGTGTGCAAATTATTTGTATTGAGATAGGAATACTTGAAACCATACAACTGTGAGCAAATTATTTGTATTTGATGGGAATACTTGAAAGGATACATCTGAGTATAAATTATTTGTATTAGATAGGAATAGTTGAAACCATACAAATGTGTGCAAATTATTTGTATTTGATAGGAATACTTGAAACCATACAACTGTGTGCAAATTATTTGTATTTGATAGGAATATTTGAAAGCATACATCTGTGTGCAAATTATTTGTATTTGATAGGAATACTTGAAACCATACAACTGTGTATACATTATTTGTATTAAATACAAATACTTGAATCCATACAAATGCATGCAAATTATTTGTATTAGATTGGAATACTTGAAACCATTCAACTGTGTGCAAATCATTTGTATTATATACCAATACTTGGAATCATATAATTGTGTATAAATTATTAAGATTATATAGGAATACTTGAAATCATATAACTGTGTGCAAACAAATGACAATTATTAAATAGAAATAATTACTGGAAACCATATAATTATTAGTATTAGATTGGAATACTTGAAACCATATAGCCGTGTATAAACTATTAGTGCTAGATAAGAATACTTGAAATTATGTGCCTATGTGCAAATAAATGATTATTTTTTAATAGAAATAATTACTTGAAAGCATATAATTTTGTACAAATTATTAGTATTTGACAGGAATACTTGAAACCATAGTCCTCTGCGCAATTGAATTTCTATGAGCAATACTAGATACCACATAAGCCTGCGGACGAATAATTATCGACAATATCGAAAAATACAATGGAACGTTAAAACTATTGTTATGATTACAATCAAACATTCAGAAATGAATCGGCAGAAAGTTACCCTAATGAAATTAACGTGCCTTTAAACAAATAAGCCAGGTTAAATCAATAAAGACGATCTAAAGAATATGGATTGTTGCTTCCTTGTCATTACTTCCAGATCCACTGACACGAAGTGGCAGAAGCTATTAAGGTTTTAAAATTATATGTATTTAACAGGAATATTTGATGTCATATAATAATCATGTGGTTTTAGAAATTCCTATCAAACACTAATAATTTGCTGGCAATTTTATGGTGTAAGTTTGTATTCACCATCACCTCCGCACGAGAAAGATAAGTTTTTAAGTTTCACAGGGTTTAATTTCAGAGGTTTTCTTCTCCTAGTTTCTGTATACCACGCGTATTCATATACAAACACAAGCACAAATACGATACAGGTGGACTCTTGTTTAGACACGAACGGTTTATTAACTTCTGAGTTTGGTCCTTCGACACGAGGCGAGATACACAATTTTTACTGTGCTAACCGTACTATCTGACCCCACAAACGCGCTGCGCATCCTGTGATGTTTAAAATCTCTGTCGGTAGAGATCCGAAAAACCCAATTACATATCCAATGGTCAAAATCCCACTCTCAACTTCCAACTCATTGGCAGGAACTCAACTTTCTGCCTGCATGGTCTAATGTCAACCTTCGTCTGACTCTTTTTCAAGATCCTCAAATTCTCAGCCCATCACTTCTGGGCATGACGTCATCCACACTCCAGCCTCATTTCCTGTCTGGGGTTTATTATGACAATGGTATCCTTTGCGGACGAGCGTAAAGCTATACCCAATGACTATGCACGTGAACTCTTAACCCGAATAGTTCAAAGCCCAACCAAACTGAATGACAAAATATAATTAATGAAACATGATTAAAATAAAAAAAAAGCATTCCTTAATTATATAAAACTAGACTGGTTACCTAAACAAGGCTAAACAAACCAGTCTGCCCTACTATTTAGCCATTTATGGAGGGTGAATAACTGGATTCATATCTTTCCCAAGGGTATTAGTGCTATGTGAAATTCCGCGTGCAGGTTTTGAACTCGTGTCGCCGTGTCCATTTCCTACGACGACAACTATTGCACTACGGGCACCTCGTTTAAGTAACTGATAATTATGATCCTTTGTAAGCAATTTCTGCTTCAAATATGAGCGCCTTTCACTACAACCTTACACTCTGACTGGCCGTTCTATTTGCTATGTTTTATAATCGGTCAGCTCCCATCTCCTCATCTCACTTCGCCTCTCCTCCGGTTGTCTAGTCTTATCGATTAGGGCTACAGAATACCCCGACAGCATCTCTGCATAGAGGCAAGACCCACCCACCTACAACGAATGTCCTGATTGAGGCTAAATAATCTTACGGTTAGGCTCCAGTCTTTGAGCTTTGGGGAATGTGGAGCACCCCTTCATTGCCATTGCTCCCAGCTCCACTCTGGTCAAGAGTGGTAGCACCTGATAAGGTCAAATAGAGCGGTTTGACATTTAAACTAAATGCAAACAAATGATTAATGCTGAATTGAATTGTTTGAAAGAGAACTGTTCGATCATACGACTGATGTTTAATTAAATTGCTAGTTATACATATGTTATATAATTGCGGAAGGATTTTTTTATATTATCATTTTTCGTTTTGTATATCTTACCTAAAGATTTAGTTAGGTTGAGAACCTTTCGGCTTAATGCATGGGTTAGTTAGGTGCACACATTGAGTGCAGGTGTTCACGCGTTCACGGGGTGGATGTGACAATCACAGATGTCACCAAAAAAAAAAAAACAGATAGGAAATGGGACCTGGGACGTGAATGATGTCATGCCCGGAATCGATGGGCTGAGGATTTTGGAATTTGAAAAAAAACAGTTAGTTGAGATTCGACGCTAGAGGAAAGTAGACGATTTTGGGACCTGGGTGAGGCCGGTCCAGTAATGAACTGCTGGACTCATGGCGTAACGATTATAGGCATTGGTTCCCTAAGCTTCTAAGGAGACAATCATCTGGAGGTTGCAGGTTCAATCCTGACTGCATGCAAGTAACAATACAGGAATACTTAACACTTGCACCCGGTTATGACAAAGGGAATCAGAACAGGCGACCCTGTGGATTCAATAAAGGACGTAGTTCGAAGTTCCGTGTTGTTTTCCGAGTTCGACAAACACCTGAAGAAGGCCGGAGGACATATCGGCCGAAACTTTGTGGAAATAACAATAAAGATGAAGACAATAGTCCGAAAATCCTTAATGATAAAAATCAAGCTTCGTCTCAAAAATTTTGACAACTAACCCACAAGGGTTAATATGTCACATACCCCAACCAAGCCAAACCCAACTTCAATTTGCCATTCTTGATCTAGTTCGTTGATAAAGAATGATAACGCAATCACCATTTCATATGCAGTTTCTATTTTATTAGTCGACGACTTGTACTTTTAACCCATCCGACATAAACGGCAAATCAGAGAGCAAGATGGACAATCGCTCAGTTTGGGTGTTTCTCAGCAACTAATTAACCCCGGGACTGAATTGCCCAGTCCGCTGGGGCTGTAGAATACACCGACTGCTTCTCTGCAGGGGGTAAGACCCCCCCACCAACGAGTGTCCCGGATATGATACTAAACAATCTAATGGTGAGGTTCCAGCAATGCTGGAGCTTTGGGGAATGCGGAGTACCTCTTCATTGCCATCGCTCCCAGGTCCACTCTGGCCCAAAGTGGTAACACCTAAAAAAGGTCCTATCTATGGGTTAAATAAAACTAAACCGTGCTTCTTTCACTATACTGATTTTTGCATTTAAACTGCGTATTTATGCTAAACTGAATTATTTAAAATAGAACTGTTTTGACATTGGAACTGCGTACTAGTGCTGAACTGAATTGCTCGAAATAGAACTGTTTTTGACGTCTAAACTGTGTACTTATGCTGGACTGAATTATCTGAAATTAAACTGTTTGACATTTAACACTGTGTATTGCCCAGTCGGCTGGGGCTGTAGAATACACTGACTGCTTCTCTGCAGAGGGGTAAGACCCCCCCTAACGAGTGGATATGACACTAAACAATCTGATGGCGAGGTTCCAGCAGTGCTGGAGCTTTGGGGAATGCGGAGTACTCCTTCATTGCCATCACTCCCAGGTTCACTCTGGCCCGGCGTGGTAGCACTTGATAGGGTCCTATCTATGGGTTAAATAGAACTAACAGCATACTTATGCTAAAATGAATTGTTTGAGTAAACTGAATAGCTCGAAAGAGAAATGTCTTTCACAATTAAACCGTACTTACATTTAAACTGCATGCTTATGCTTAACTGAATTATTTGAAATAGAACTGTTTTCGACATTAAAACTGTATTTACACTTAACTGAATTGTTACATATAACTGCTTATATAGTTTGAAATGGAAATATTTTTGACTATTAAACTGTGTACTTATGGTAAACTGAATTGTTTTAAATAGAACGGATTATATACATAAAAATGGATTTGGCGTTAAATAACCTACAAAGGTTGATATGCCATAAAACCCAACGAACCAAACCAACCAGGACTGAAACCATTCAATCGGAATCGTTCAGGACTTGATTTAAATGATACACTACAAATCAAAAATCGACCTCACCGATCTATAACGTGCTATTAGAGCTAATATTAATTAATGCTATTTTTATACAATTTGATGGTTTTCGCCTATGGTCCGGAAGATCTGGGTTCAATCCCAGGTTGCGTTATACCAAAGACTTTTAAAAAATGGTACTTGATACCTCCTTGCTTAACATTCAGCAATATAAAGTACCCATCAAGGGTAAAGTCAGCAATCCAGGGAATGGAGGAGCGCTCTCTCCTACACCTCGGTGTAGTAGCTATTGAAAAGGGAGCCTTCTGGTCGCCCTCGACTAAGTGAGACAACTTTAATTACTTTACAATCCCAATCAAACATTGATAATTCTATTTAATACCAATACTGAGTGGAGTCACCGTAGCGTATTGGCTAAGGTGCTGAACTACGGTCTAGAAGTACGCGAGTTCGAACTCCAGTCGGTCTATTAGGTTCATGTTTGTACTGATATTCTTGAGAAAGGTATGAAACCATATTTACCCAACCCCTCCGCTCGGGCAGAATATGACACAAGGTCAATTTTTAAGCGGAGTTTAAATTCAGAGTTTTCCTTCTCCTAGACTAGTTGCCTCACCAAGGCTGAAGAACCTAGTCTGCCCTACTATTTACCCATAGCTAGAGGTAGAAATATTGGATTCATACCTTTCCCAAGGGTATTAGTGCTATGTGAAATGCAATCAGTTTTGTCCAGGACTTGAATTCGGGTCGCCGTGTCCATTTCCTACGACGATAACCATTACACTACGGGCACCTCCTTGAGAAAGGCATGAAACCTCGTTATAATAATACTTTACAGTTCTTCCACAAGGAATGCTTTGCCTTTAGATAACCCACGAAAGTTGAAATACTATTTAACAAAGAAATTAAAATTAAATCTGAGTAATTAAAATATCGAACAGTTCTATTTGGTTCATAGATTGAACCCTAATTACCAGTCCGGAACAAAGGAGACCTAAGATGTGAACCCAATTTGGGACCACGAAAAGATAACTCGGAACACGGTATAAGTTTAAGGATATTCTCAAGTAACAAGATATAGAGAAAAGTGGTGGCGTAATCGAGGCTTACTCGTCAGTCGAATATCCAGTCTCTACGACCGGCTGATCATTCATCCAAACGACGAAAGTACTTGGCTCTCGATTAATATAGGATTTGGAAGAGTCCATCAATGGGTAGGTAATGGTCCCATAACAATAATAAAGAGATACTCCACATTCCATAAACCTAAAGACTGGAGCCTCCCCATCAGAATCTGTTAAAGATCATACCCAGGACACTAATTAGTTTCAAGTATTGCTATCTAACACTAATAATTCTAGTAAACATCACCCAATCGTTGGCATACAGTTAAATTGTTTCAAGCACTGCTATCTCATATTAATTATTAAATTTAATGATATTCATTTATTTGCACATAGTTAAATTGTTTCAAGTATTGTAAATGATTAAATTGTTTTTTTAACCATGGATGAGACATCGGCAGATACTACCACTCCGAGTCAGAGTGGACCTGAGAGTAATGGCAATGTATGTATTTACGAACTCCTTCACATGAGCAGGGTGTGACACAAGGTCAATTTTTTAAGCAGAGTTTAACAGATTTTAAATCAGAGCCCTCTTTCTAGACTAGTTGTTATACTAAAGCTAAACCAGTCTGCCCTACTATTTTATCCATAGCAGCAGGGAGAAATGTTGGATTCATACCTTTCTCAAGAGTATTAATGCTATGTGAAATGCAAACAGCCTCATCCAGGATTTAAAACTCTTGTTTCCGTGTCCATTTCCTACGACGATATCCATAACTCCACGAGCACCTCCTCTAATGGGAATGTAGGGTTACTTCACATCCTCCAAAACTCCAGGACTGGAGCATCTCCATCAGATATATTTTAGTGTCATACTCAGGACACACTTCCTTTGGTAAAGAATATTGACATTATAACTAGATGCGAAATACACAAGAATGCTGCGTGCTCTTTTGAACAAATCCTGGAAGCAACACCCCATGAAACTGCACCTGTACGGCCACACACCTCTCATCTCACAAATAATCAAAGACAAGCAAGGCATCGTGGTCACGGCTGGTGAAGTAAAGACGAACCCCTAAGCAACGTTCTATACTGAAATCATGCACATAGATAAGCCAGTGTTGATATCAGCTCTGTACGAACACTAGATGCTGTCTAGAAGACCTGCATGTCGTGCTGAAAAATAGGACCGGGTGGAGAGAGGGAGAGAGAGCAAACTTCGTGTTATCAGCATGGTTTGATGATGAAAAGGAATCAATATTTGCTCCATTTTCAATCTAGTCTGGACCAATTACCATCAATGTACGGAGCTGGCGATACTAAGTTTTTCCGTTCGCGCCTTTTCGCTTTGCGCGCGAAACATTTACTCAGAATTGTATAATCGCTAGGGGAAAGAGACGGACGAGTTATTTTCGCGTCGGCGGAAATCAGAAAGAAATACGAGCCAGAGATAGCGTAAATGACAAAAAATAAAAAGAGAATAAACAAAAGATGGCCGCTGCTAGGTGAACGTCGAGGGGCGGAACGCGCGCGAATTTAAAGCCTGAACACGCGAAGCAAGGTCACGTGATGCTGCTGTTATAATTGAAAAATTGATAACGTTAATGGTGGCCGCAGCTTCGTAACAAACAGCCATGACATCGCTTGGTTATGTCTAACCGGAACAATAAACCTGGCCGCGATCTTATCTTCTTCGTTAGTTGAGCTGGTGTATCAAGCAAACGGTTTTCTTTCTTTCTTTCTCTCTTTCTTTCTCTCTTTCTTTCTTTCTTTCTTTTATTGCTTAATTTTTTTCCCTCAGTTTTCTTTCTTTCTTTCTTTTTTTTGTTGCTTATTTTTTTCCTCCTGTATCTCTCTTTCTTTCTTTCTTTCTTTCTTATTCAGCTTTCTTTCTTTCTTTATTTCTTTTGTAGCTTAATTTTTTCTCATGTTTTTTTCTTTCTTTCTTTCTTTCTTTCTTTCTTATTCAGCTTTCTTTCTTTCTTTATTTTTTTGTAGCTTAATTTTTTCTCATGTTTTTTTCTTTTATTCTTTCTTTCTTTCTTTCTTTCTTTATTAACTTTCTTTCTTTCTTTCTTTCTTTCTTTTGTAGCTTAATTTTCTCTCAGGTTTCTTTCTTTCTTTCTTTCTTGTTCAGCATTCTTTCTTTCTTTCAATCGGTTTCTTTCTTTTTTTTTTATAGCTTAATTTTTTCTCAGGTTTCTTTCTTTTTTTCTTTCTTTCTTTCGTTTTAATCTTTCTTTGATTCTTTTTTTTTCTTTCTTTTTAATATCACTTTCCTCTCGGGTCTGATAAGTGGGTTTTTTGTTCGTTCATTTTTCCTTCTTTTCCATCTACTCAAAACATTTCCTACCTATCTCTCCTACCTTCGTTCTTCCTTTATTTGTCAAGCGGGATTTTTATTGATTGAAATAATCACATAGTCCCTCGCTGTCCCCCTGTATCGCTGTTCGAGTCCAACTCTCGATGGGACCTAGAGTATTCTTCACGCTTAACGAAGGGGTAACACCGTGTAAAGTTAGTGGTATCCAAGGTATAACAGAATATATTTTAATACATCCAGTGGTGAGCATGTAGTTTTGACGCTCTGGGGAGAGTGGAATCAGACCCTTCATTGCTATTATTCCCAGGTCCACGCTGACCTGGACTGTTAAAGTTCCGTCTATGATTCAAGTAGATGCTTGTAATAATGTTTAAAAGGATTTTCAACAACCATATGTAACTCGTGAAATGAACGTCTTCTAAAAAACAATTTTTCACCTCAAAAACAATGCGTCGTTCATTGCCTCGACTTTAACAAAGGTTATCAAGGTTTTAACTTAGCACTGATAAGTTTTTATAACACCTGTTCAAATATGTACAAATATTATTTATAGTAAACAAAGTTACGCAAAAACTTGATTATGTCAACTAAAACCCCTCGTTTAGGTATTAGCGAGGCAATGCGGAAATACATGCGGTAAGACTAACGGGGAATTAGAATCATGGATACGTATATAATTATAATATCGATACTATTGTGTATCAATGTTTGGGTTTTCGTATTCTTGGAATATTCAAGTAAACACAGAAAGCTACATCAAGATCTAGACTACATTGTTTACTTACGGCATTGAATTGCTTTTAGTTATGTGACATTCGTTTGAAAGTATGAATAAATTTTTATCATAAAAGATTTTCGGACTATTGTCTTCATTTTTATTGTTATTTCACAACGTTTCGGTCGATATGTCCTCCGGTCTTCTTCCGGTGTTCGTCGAACTCGAGAACCTATACGGAACTTCGAACTACGTCCTTTATTGTTAATCGCCTGCTATGTGTTCTGCTGATTATAGACATTAGTTCCCTAAGCTTCTAAGGAGACAATCATCTGGAGGTTACAGGTTCAATCCTGACTGCAGGCGAGTAACAATACAGGAATACTTAACACTTGTACCCGGTTATGGTTAACGGAGCTAGAGCAAGCGACCCCGTGGATTTAATAAAGGACGTAGTTCGAAGTTCCGTGTAGGTTCCCGAGTTCGACAAACACCTGAAGCAGTCTGGATGACATATCGCCCGAAACGTTGTGGAAATAACAATAAAGATGAAGACAATAGTCCGAACCCTTAACGATAAAAATCATCAAGCTTCGTCTCAGAAATTCAGACAACTAGTATTAATAAATGTTTGAATGTTTTTCGTTTTTATTGCACGTTGAAGAATATTTTGGCAAAAGTTAGGGGTTGTTTATTACACGCAATATACGAAAAAATCTCCCTTTTGCGACTAAAAATTAGGGGTCGTTCATTACACGAGATATGTTTTTTAAAACATTAAAGCTTACCTTGTATCTCAGTCTGACCATGACTTAACTTTCACCCAAAATGTAAATACATACAACTTCAATCATATTGGCATAATGGTTTGAGTGTTCGCCAATGGCCCGGGAGACCTGGGTTCAATCCCGGGTCGCGTCATACCAAAGACTCCAAAAATGGTACTTGATACCTCCTTGCTTAACACTCAGCAAAAAAGGTAAGTATCAAAGGTAAAGTGGAGCAATCCGGGGAAAGGAGTAGCGCCCTTCCCTACATCTCGGTATAGTAGCTATTGAAAAAGGAGCCTTCTGATTGCCCTGGACTACGGTCGACCACAGTAGTTTTGAAAGTATACGTGTTTGAATGTTTTCTTTTTGTCATTGGATGCTGAAGAAATATTGCTGAAGACTAACATAGAAAAATGTTACGGGTCGTTCATTATATGCACTATGTGATAGAAACACTTTTATATGGCTAAAAATTAGGGGTCGTTCATTACACGAGATATGTTTTTTAAAACATCAAAGCTTACCTTGTATCTCGGTCTGACCATGACTTAACTTTCACCCGAAATGTCCCAGAAAAGCTGGCACCTAAACAAAGGTTATTAGTTAAGATACAGTTTGTATTTAACATTGTGTACTATTTATAACACCTGTTCATATATGTACAAATATTATGAATAGTATACAAAGCTAAGGAAGAAAAAAACTTCATGATCGAAGCTAAGCAAATGCGTAAACAAAGACTCTCAATAATGTGGAAACACGTTCGGTCTGATAAACGAGGAATTATACCATTGTATCTAGAATTGCCAATGTTTTTTGAAATATATAAGTCTATGATTATTAATACATATAATTCTTTTATATGCACTGATACATACTTGATAATTGTATTTTCAGAGTTATTGGGTATCAGTGTTTGGGGTTTTAGTATGTTTGAAAAATCCAAACAAACTCGGCAAGCTACATCAAGGTCTAGACTACATCGTTTATTTACGTTATTGCATTGATTTTAATTGTATTACAGTTATTTCGAAAGTATAAATAAATGTTTGAATGTTTTCTCTTTGTGTCATTGGATGTTGAGAAATATTTTTGTAGGATAGCATAGGCAAAAGTTAGGGGGTCATTCATTACACGCATAATGATGCAAAATCCCTTTTGTGGTTAAAAATCAGGGGTCGTTCATTATACAAGATATGTTTTTGAAATATCAAAGGTTACCTTGTTTCTAGGCCAACATTTACTGTAACTTCTATTCAAAATGTCCCCACGGAGCCAATATCAAAGTCAAGGCTGTTAGTTTTACGAAACATTTTTTTTTTACTTTTCAAACCTGTGCATTTGATATCTACAAATATTATAAACAAAGTTACTGTAAAATTTAATTATCGTCATTAAAAATCTTTGTTAAGTATTAGGCAATAACGTCAACACACATTGATTAAACGGAAGATTTGAGTCATGGAAACGTACATAATTGTATTATAAATGCTAGTGTATCAATGGTGGGGGTTTAGGATGTTTGGAATATCCAAATAAACACGGAAGCTACATCAAGGTCTTGACTACATTCTTTATTTAAGGTATCGAATTGATTTTGATTGTATTATAGAATTTTTTAGAGTATGAATAATAAGTAAAGTTGGCGACCGAATTGAGGACGACTAGAAGGCTCCCTTTTCGATAGCTACAACCCCGAGTGGTAGGGGAGAGACCTACTCCTTTCCCTGGATTGTTCCACTTACCCTTGATACATACCTTATAATACTGAGTGTTAAGAAAAGAGGTATCAAGTACCATTTTTAAAGTCTTTGGTTTGACACGAACCTGGGATTGAACCCAGGTCTCCTGGACAATTGGCGAACACTCTACCCACTAGACCAATGAGCTGGTTAAAGTATGAGAGAATATTTTCTCTTTATGTCATTTGATATAGTAAAAATATTTGCAGAGGCAAAAGATAGGTTGGTTTGTTGTATTTTGATAGCATATCAACCCTTGTAAGTTATCTCATGTCAAATCCCGCTTATATATATATATATATATATATATATATATATATATATATAGACGAGGTGCATACGATAAGTTTACATACTTTTTCGTATGTGCATTTAAAATTGTCGTAGACTCTTGAAAATTCACTACGTTATTGCTATACATGTTATGAGATGACTAACAAATTTTTAGGATTTCAGGGTCAAATGAACAGCTACAGCGGCAATTGGAATATACCCTACTAAAGTCTGATTGTCACAGTTGGTGAATTTCAAAAATGTAATCTGGACGTCAGGACACTTTAGAAGAACGATGTGCAATAAAATTGTGTTTTAAACTTGAAAAAAAATGCCACAGAAACGTATGGAATGCTTCAGACTGCTTCAGTTCAGGAAGAGTTCAGGAAGAGATTCCGTCAGAAGAGGCCAGCACTCTTCAAATCGGGTCAGTGTCATTTCCACCAGGACAATGCACCAGTCTCCAACTCCATCCTTGTCACAGACTATTTGACCAAGATGGGCATCAAGACAGTTCCTCAGCCTCCCTATAGTCCAGACCTTGCTCCCTGTGACTTTTGCTTTTCGACCATCTTGCATGAATCGAGCATCAGTTTTTGAGTGACATAAGAGATTCAAGGAAGCCAGGGAGTCTGTGAGGGATAATGAGAGGTGTGGAAGGAGTAAGGAAGTCAATACACCACAGTTGATTGGCCAAACGGTTAGGGTAGGGTTACTATGTTGAGGTTTTAAAGGAGTTCAGCAAGAGATTCCGTCGGAAGTGGCCAGCACTCTTCAAATCGGCTCAGTAGCATTTCCACCAGGACAATGCACCAGTCAACAACTCCATCCTTGTCACAGACTGTTTGACCAAGATGGGTGTCAAGACAGTTTCTCATCCTCTCTATAGTCCAGACCTTGCTCCCTATGACTTTTGGTTATTCCCTAAGCTCAGAGGCTGTCGTTATGAGACAATTGAGGAGATGAAAGAGGCTGGGACAAAGGTTATTGACACGCTCACACAAGAAGACTTCCACGGGGCCTTCTAGAAGTTGTTGGAACGGTACAACAAGTTCATTGCAACCGGAGGAGATTACTTTGAAGGGGACTAGAGTTTCATGTGTGTACTATCAATAAAAGTGCCCATTCGAAAAAGGTCTGGAAACTTATCGTATGCACCTCGTATGTTCGTAAACGAATAGTTTGTAGGTAAACATTATTTTCATACTAGTCTAGCTCACTGCTCGCACACAGTTAAATGGTCTCTAATATTGTTATCGAACACTAACAGTTCTATTTGCACACAGTTAAATTGTTTCCAGCATTGCAATCTAATATTAATAATCCTATTTATGTCTCCTCGGCTGGTGCAATGGTTAACAAGCTAGACTAGCAAGCCTTCACGAGGAAGTTCGAGTGTCATTGGGTGCCTCAGTAATATGGCCTTGTGCGACATCTAAGGTTTGGTTTCTTTTTTTAATGGCATATTAACCTTTGTAGGTTATTTAATGCCATAGCCATTCTCCTCGAAGAACAGTAGTGGTACTATTTAACCCATAGCCAGGAGGATAAGGGGGTTCATACCTTTCCCAAAGGTATTTGCCCGAAAGTGAACGTAATAGCACCACTGCAGTACGAACTCGATTACTACGATTTCGCAGTCCATCGTTTTAACCATTACACCACGAGGACCCCCCTGTTATATCTAAGCAAAAAGCTTTGTTAATTAGTAATAGTTCTATTCGACATTATTCATTTGTTTGCACACAGTTAATGGTTCCAAGAATTGTAAAGGATTAAATATTTTCATTTGACTCATAGATGGGACCCTAACAGGTACTACCACTTCGGATATTAGTGGACCTGAGAGTAATGGTAATGAAGGGATACTCCTCATTCTCCAAAGTTCCAGAACTAACATTTCACCATCAGATTTATTTGGGTTGTTTTGGTTTATGGCATATCAACCTTTGTAGGTTATTTAAAGCCAAATCCATTTTTATAGAAATAATCAGTTCTATTTCAAACAATTCAGTTTAGCATAAAAGAACAATTTCATTTCAAACAATTCAGTTTTGCATAAGTACGCAGTTTAAATTCCCGTACACGATTTAATTGTCAAAACATTTCTATTTCAACTTATTCAGTTAAGTCAAACAGTTCTATTTCAAGAAACTCAGTTTAGCCTAAGTATGCAGTTTAGTTCTATTTGACCCATAGATATCAAGTGCTACCACTCCGGGCCAGGGGAGACCTGGGAGAGATGGCAATAAAGAGGTGTTCCGCATTCCCCAAAGCTCCAGCATCACTGGAACATCACCATCAGATTGTTTAGTGTCATATCCAGGATACTCGTTGTAGGGGAGGGTCTTACTCCTCTGCAGAGGTCCAGTCGGTGTATTCTACAGCCCCAGGCGACTGGGCAAATGCATTTTGTGTCATATCAAGGACACTCATTGCGAGGTCATCTCATCTCTGTAGAGGTGCAGTTTGCGTATTCTGCAGCCCCAGCTAAAAGAGGGACCAAAAGTTAGAGGTCGTTCATTACAAGCAATATCTGATATAAAACAACTTTTCGAGACTAAAAATTATGAGTCGTTCATTACACGAACTAGTTCATTACCCGAATACAGACGACACATTAATACATTGATATTGTGACTACTGTATATGTCGCACGGGTGTATAAGACGCACCCTAATTTCTACCGGTCAAATAAAGAAAAAAGGAAGTTCTAATATTAAACGTGATGAAATAAATATAATGAATATTATCATTGATAACACTTTTAATCTGCATAATAGCCTTTTAAATTATGAAAATAGGTATATGAAAATCTAAGCTAATAGGAGTTTTCCAGGTTGCTAATTTCGGTTGACTATCGCGAATCTTAAACCTACATATGGCATATAAGATGCAAGGGAAGTTTAAAAGATATTTTTAGTAAAAAAGAAGTGCCCCTCATAAGTCGTAAAATACAGTAAATAATGATGTGTTTAGCTGTTAAAAATGATAGTGAACTTTTTGAATATATTGGCTCTTACAATATTGATATTGCAAAAAAGTATGAAGTGTTTAGCTATTTAAAATGATTGTAAACTTTTATACATTGGTCCATAAAACATTGATATTGCAACTAAGTATAAAGTGTTTACCTGTTTAAAATGATTGTGACCTTTATTAATACATTGGTCCATAAACCATTGATATTGCAACAAGTATAAAGTGTTTACCTGTTTAAAATGATTATGAACTTTTATACATTGGCCCATCAAACATTGATATTACAACTAAGTATAAAATGTTTACCTGTTTAAAATGATTGTGAACTTTTATACATTGGCCCATCAAACATTGATATTGCAACTAAGTATAAAATGTTTACCTGTTTAAAATGATTGTGAACTTTTACACACAGTGAAGGGCTTGGAATTATTGCTATTTCACTCTATCAATTCTATTCAGTACTATTTGCACACAGTCTAAAGGTTCCAATGATACTATTTATGGATTCAGTTAACAGTCTTAAGCATAAAAAGAATAATTCTATTTAGTATTAATTATTTGTTTACACACACTTATGTTTGCCCAGTCGGCTGGGGCTGTAGAATACACAGCTGCAGAGGGATAAGATCCCCCCACAACGAGTGTCCTGTATATGACACTAAACAATCTGATGGTCAGGTTCCAATGATGCTGGAGCTTTGGGGAATGCGGAGTACCCCTTTATTGACGTTGCTCCCTGGTCCACTCTGGCCCGGCGTGGCAGCACTTGATGGGGCCCTACCTGTGGGTTAAATAAAACTAACGGCATACTTATGCTAAACTGAATTGTTTGATTAAACTGAATAACTTGAAATAGAAACGTTTTTGGCAATTAAACCATACTTACATTTAAACTGCGTGCTTATGCTAAACTGAGTTATTTGAAATAGAACTGTTTTTTTTAACATTGAAACTGTATTTACGCTAAACAGAATTGTTATGTATAGAACTGTTTTGACGTTTGACTGTGTAAACAAAATCTGTACTTACACTAAACTGAAGAAGCTGAATTAGAACTGTTTGAATGAACTGAATAGTTTGAAATAGAAATGTTTTCGACATTGGAACTGTACTTACACTAAAGTGAATTGTTATATATAACTGCTTGAATAATTTGAAATGGAAATGTTTTTGATAATTAAATTATGTACTCATACTAAACCGAATTGTTTGAAATAGAACTGATTATTTACATAAAAAGTGATTTGGCGTTAAATAACCTACAAAGGTTGATATGTCATAAAAACCAACCAACTAACCAACACTTATATGTCTTCAAGTATTGCAATCTGACACCAATTTCTTTTTGTTTTCACACTGGTAAATGGTTTCAAGTATTGCTTGAGATGTTGGTTCATTTCTCAGAGGGAACGCCGCGCTTATGAACCAGTGCGAGATATGAGTATGTTTAATTGGAATAGATGGACTAATTATCAAACAAATAGTCTTTGGAGGAGTTCCTGTGGCGTAATGGTTAAAGAGCTGGACTGTGACCTCGAAGTAAGTGAGTTCGAACTCTCATCGTGCTATTAAGTTCCCTTTTAGACTAATACCCTTTGGAAAGGCATGGACACCTTTATCCCATCAGCTACGGGCTAAATAGTATCATTGCTGTTCTTCTTCAAGGATGACTTTAGCATTAAATAACCCATGAAGATTGATATGCGATTAAACGGAGAAACCAAAACAAGTAACCTTGAAAATTACGATATAATCTGTTCATTTGACAGCAGGGACCTTGTGCCAGACATGCGTATGGTTAGTAAGTACATATGGACATTTTATCTAACAAATAATCCTGAAAATACTGTGAAGTGTGCTCATTTTTCAAAAGGAGTTCCACACGAATGACCTTCTACCAGACTTGATCATGTGTTATATATTGACCCTCGACCGAGCCGTCAATCAAGATATGCCCCTGTGTAAATAAGTGGAAGAACAGCGGAAGCAGGAGGGCTTTAGACAATAATATAACCAGGTGCCCAGGGTGGTTCGAGTCAGGTAAGAACCAGGTTGCAGACTGAGGGCTTTGGGCCCTTAGGGACCCACGGTTGAGCAACCCCAGCCAAGATGAGGAAGAAGTGTTGCTATGGTCGAGAAAAGAACTTGGGTCATTATAGTAGTCCGTCTCTGTCTCCACTCATTTCTGACACCCAACAAACATCACCCTTTCGAAAATAAAGTGTGAGAGATTTATATTTTTATAAAGAAGTGTATTCGTTCGTTTATTGAAGTCGTCATTACAGTTGATTATATTCCCGCATATATTTGTATATGTATACGTGTTGTTGTACTATGGATATACAATACAGGTTTAGCTAGTATATATGGACATATTCATTATAATCATCCACAAGGACAGTCTGTCCTACTACTTACCTATTATTGCGTATGTGTACCCATGTCATTGCCTGAATATATGAGCGTATGGAATTGCCTCTGAGGGTGTTCTATCATTTGCGTATGTATATATATGTGCATTCATGGTTGAGTTTTATGGCATATCAACTATTGTAGGTTATTAATGCCAAATCCTCTTTATACATATATATTAAATATATATGATTTGGTTTGGTTGGGTTTTATGGCATATCAACTATTGTAGGTTATTTAATGCCAAATCATATGTATTTATTAAATATAGATGATTTATAAACGAATAGTTTAAAGGTAACATTATTTTCAAATAAACCTGAGGTCGTTTGGTTGCACGCTGATAAATGGTACCAAGACTTGCTATATAAAAAGTTGGCGAGCGTAGTCGAAAGCGACCAGAAGATTCCTTTTTCAGTAGTTATTACACCGAGGTGTAGGGGAGGGCGCTTCTCCTTTTCCTGGATTACTCCACTCTATCCTTGATACGAACCATATATTGCTGAGAGTTAAGCAATGAGGTATCAAGTACAATTTTTAAAGTCTTTGGTATGACTCGACCTGGGATTGAACCCAGGTCTCCCGGACCATTGGCGAACACTCTACCCACCAGACCAATGAGCCGGTTACTTGCTATGTATTATAAATAATTACATTAATTGCACACAGTAATGTTTTTCATGTATTATTACTTAATGATAATAATTCAGCACAGGGGCAGTAAAATGCATCGAGTGTCTCTCTGCAGCGAGGTAAGACCCCGGCAATGAATGTCCTGAGTTTAACGCTAAACAAGTTTATGGTGAAGCTCCAGTAATGTTGGAGCTTTTGGGAATGCAGAGTACCGCAACATTGCCATCGCTCGAATGCCCCTTCTGTCCCAGAGTGGTATTACCTGATAGGGTCCTATCTATGGATCAAACGGAACTAATTGACATTTAAACTGAGTGCAAAAAAATGACTTTTACTAAAATGAATTGTTAGAAATAGAACGTTTTGATCATTTAAATATGTGTAAATAAATGACAGATGTTTAATTGAGTTGTTAGTAATACATAGCAATACTTACAAAAATTTAACTTTCTTGACTTATGTTTACAAATCGAGTTGTTGGAAATAGAACTGTTTCATCATTTAACTGTGAGTATCAACAAAATCTGTTTACTAATCATATATATAACATATACATAAAACAGGACTTGGCTTTAAGAAACCACTAATGGTTGATATGCCATAAAACCCAACCAAACCAAATCATATATATTTAATTATATATGTATAAATAGGATATGGCTTTAAATAACCCACAATGGTTGATATGCCATAAAACCAAAGCAGACCTAAAAAAGAAGGAAATGATACATAGCAATACTTGAAATTTCTTATGTTTACAAATCATATAGATTTAATATGTATGAATAAACCATATGCCAATTCCTCTTTATACAGATATATTAAATATGTATGATTTGGTTGGGTTAAGTTTTATATATATATATATACATATATATATATATATATATATATATATATATATGTGTGTGTGTGTGTGTGTGTGTGTGCTTACTAAACATATATATATATATATATTGAATATATATGATTTGGTTAGGTTGGGTTTGATGGCATATCAACCATTGTAGGTTATTTAACGCCAAATCCTATTTATACATATATATTAAATATGTATGATTTTGTTGGGTTGGGTTTTATATATATATATATATATATATGTGTGTGTGTGTGTGTGTGTGTGTGTGTGTGTGTGTGTGTGTGTGTGTGTGTGTGCTTACTAAACATATATATATTGAATATATATGATTTGGTTAGGTTGGGTTTGATGGCATATCAACCATTGTAGGTTATTTAATGCCAAATCATATATATATATATATGATTTGGTTTGGTCGGGTTTTATGGGTTTTCAACCATTGTAGGTTATTTAATGCCAAATCCTCTTTATACATATATATTGAATATATATGATTTGGTTTGGTTGGGATTTATGGCATATCAATCATTGTTGGTTATTTAATAAAAAATCCTGTTTATATATATATATATATCACATATATATATAATATATGATTTGTAAACACATTTTATAGATATAAACAGTTAAATTATCAAACAGTTCGATAAGTTACAATTCAATTTAGCGTATTTCTTTGCATTAAGCTTAAATATCAAACAGCCCATTAGCCCCAATGATAGGACCCTATCAGGTGCTAACACTCCAGCCCGGAGTGGAACTGGTAGTAATGGAAATGGAAGGATACTGCACATTCCTCAAAGCTTCAGCATTACTGGAGCCTCACCATCAGACTGTTTAGTGTCATATCAGGACACTCATTGGAGGAGTCTTACTCCTATGCAGAGATGCAGCCGGTGTATTCTACGGCCCCAGCTGACTGTGGCATATTTTTTAAGACTCTTAATGATTAACAGGTGAAACTGTTATCTGATCATTGCATGTTCTCACGGAATTGCTGCTTTGATCAACTTTTAAATAAGCATCCATTTAGCAAGGTGAATAAATCGAATGCTGTTTTCTTTCTTTTTTATCTGAATGTTTCTGGAAGGCCGCCAATTATATTTTCAAAGTCAGTAGATTAGGGACTAATTCCAGTTGCAATACAAAATGGCATCTTTCAAGCTTACGCAGTTTTTGGACTTAAATTCTTAAAGCAAGCGAGATTAATTAGTTAAGCTGGGACAGTGTCAGGTCTTCCTTGCCCAAACCTCTCTTTTTGTAGGGGAATAATAGCCGAATAGTGGCTCAGATCTTTGTTCTGTTTTGTAGAATCTTGAAAAGAAATGGACTCTTCTAGGAAATGTTTGGTGGGAATAGAGAAAAGAAAAGAGGAGAAAAAACACAGGCAATGTTAAAGAGTAAGTGAGAGGGAAAAATAGAGAAGAAAGAAGAAAAGAAAAAGAAAAAAAGGGAAAGAAAGAAGAAAAGAAAAAATAGAAAGAGAAAAGGCAGGAGAGAAGAATAGAGAGGAAAAGAAGGAAAAAGAGAAGAATAAAAAGGGAAGAAGGAAAGAGATAAAAAATAGAAAGGACATAGGAAAGAAGGGAGCAGAAAAGACAGAAAAAGAGAGAAGAATAGAAAGGATAATAAAAAGAAAGGAGAAAAGAAAAGAGAGAAAAGAGAAAAAAAGAGTGAAGAAGAAAGAAAACAAAATAGAGCAGAAAAGAGAGAAAAAAGAGAAAAGAGAAGAAAAGAGAGATGTATAGAAAAAGACAGAAGAAAAGAGTGAAGAATGGAGAGGGGGGAGAAGAAAAGAAAGAATAGAGAAGGAAAGAAAATAACAACAGGAAGAAGAAAAGAGAAGAGAGAAGGAAAAAGAGTAAAAGAAAAGAGAGAGGATAAGAATGAGGAATAAAAAAAGAAGAAGAAGAAATAAACCGAGAAGAAAAGAGAAGAGAGAATAAAAGAGAGAACAGAAGAAAAGAGAGAAGAAAGAGAAATGAATAGAAAGAAAAGAGACGAGAGAAGAAAAGAGAGATAAGAGACGAATAGAGACGAGAAAAGTGAAAAAGTGAGTGATGAGAGGAAAAGGGAGAGAAAAGAGAGAACTGGAAAGAAGACAAAAGGAAAGAGAGAATAGAGAGTGAAAGAGAGAAGAGAATCAATTTTATTAAGCAGAAAAAAAAATTAAAAAATTTGAAAGAAGAAGAAGAAGAAGAAGAAGAAGAAGAAGAAGAAGAAGAAGAAGAAGAAGAAGAAGAAGTGGAAAAGAGAGAAAAGGAAAAAGAGAGAAGGAAAAACGGAAATGGAAAAAGGAGCAAAGGAAACGGGGGAGATAGAAAAGAGAGAGAAAGAAAAGAGAGAGAAAGGGAAAAAAGAAGGAAAGAAGAGAGAGAAAGGAAAAAGAAAGAAAAGAGAGTAAGGAAAAAGAGTAAGAAGGAAAAAGAAAGAAAGAAAGAAAGAAAGAAAGAAACGGTGAAAGAGAGAGAAAAAAAGAGAGAATATGGAAATTCAAGACAGGAGAAAATAGAAAGAAGAACGGAGAGGAAGAGAAAGAGTGAAGAATAAGAGAGAGAGAGAGAGAGAGAGAGAGAGAGAGAGAGAGAGAGAGAGAGAGAGAGAGGTGGGGGTTGGTAAAGATCAAGAGAGTGAAGAAGAATTAAAAAAACAGAAAGATCGTGGTTAGAAGAAGAGCAAAGACTAAATGAAATGGCATACCAACTTTCATGGATTATTTAATACCAAATCTATCCTTGCAGAAAAAAACAGTAGAGATATCAATTTAACCGATAGCCGGGTGGATAAAAGGGTTCAAACCTTCCCCAAGAATATTAGTCAATATTGGAGTTGGAAGTCGCTTAATTTGAGGCTTTATACCACAACTTTAGTCATTAGTCCAAAGGGACTCACCACCAAATGGAAAGAAAGAAAGAAAGAAAGAAAGAAAGAAAGAAAGAAAGAAAGAATTAACTTTTAAAGAGATTGCAGAAAACAGAGAATGCGATAAAAATAGATAGATAGATAGATAGATAGGGTTAGGCTAAGATATTGAGATAGAAAGAAAGATACGGATAGGCTAAGATAGATAGATAGATAGATAGATAGAGACAGATAGAGAGAAGGAAAAAGAAAAGTGAGGAAAAATAAAGAAAGAGAGAAAATAAGGAAAAATGAAGACAATTAAAAAGACGAGAGCAAGAGAGAGAGAGAGAGAGAGAGAGAGAGAGAGTGAGAGAGGGTGAGAGATGTGAGAGAAAGAGACGAAGAGAAAAAACCGAAAGAATAAGAAAAAAAATGAAGTTAATAAAAAAGGCGAGTGAGAGAGAGAGAGAGAGAGAGAGAGTGAGAGAAAGAGACGAAGAGAAAAAACCGAAAGAATAAGAAAAAAAATGAAGTTAATAAAAAAGGCGAGTGAGAGAGAGAGAGAGAGAGAGAGAGAGAGAGAGAGTGAGAGAGGGTGAAAGATGTGAGAGAAAGAGACGACGAGAAAAAACCGAAAGAATAAGAAAAAAAATGAAGTTAATAAAAAAGGCGAGTGAGAGAGAGAGAGAGAGAGAGAGAGAGAGAGAGTGAGAGAGGGTGAGAGATGTGAGAGAAAGAGACGAAGAGAAAAAACCGAAAGAATAAGAAAAAAAATGAAGTTAATAAAAAAGGCGAGTGAGAGAGAGAGAGAGAGAGAGAGAGAGAGAGAAGACATTTAATTTGTTCTAATCCATACAAATTCTCGTTCATTAGTGTGAAAAGGCGAGATTTGAAGAATGCAATATTTTATCTCGTTATTGGCTAATTTTTAATCTCCCGCTGTCCCCCAACCTCACAACCCGGTTCTAATTCCAAACCATTCAGAGGAAATTTACATTTTATCCCCTTTCTCAAAGACTGCCTTCATTAAAACTGAATGAAGAATGGTGCAAGTTGATTTAAAGACACAACAACGGTACATATAGCTCGATCTCCAAGCCTTATCATCTAAAATGCCAAACATTGGAACGAAGGGAATTTCTTTTCAAAATTAAGGGGCTTTTTATGTTACGCCCCCTTTTTTTAACCCTTTAAATAGGACCCTTGCACGACTTTAAAGTTGTATAATTTTTCATCTTATCAGGTGAAAGTATAATTTATTTTCCCACTAAATTCCGCCTGATGGTGAGGCTTCAGTCCTAGAGCTTTGGGGAATATGAAATACTCCTTTATAGCCATTACTCCCAGGTCCACTATGTTTCGGATTGGTAGTACCTATGAAAGTCCCATCTATGTTCTGTTAGCGTCTGTGTGGCGCATGAATACTGTAAAATTAACACAGCCACATTGAGAAAAAGCTGGACTGGAACCACACAAGAATGCTACGAGCTATTTTGAACGAATCCTGAAAACAACATCTGTACGTCCACATACCTCCCATCTCAAAAATGATCCTAGAGAAACAAGACATTTGATACACTGCTGGAGAAGCAAAGACGAATTCATATGTGACGTTCTTCTCTGGACCCTTTCACATCGACGTGCCAGTGTTGGCCGACCAGCAAGAACTTATCTACAACAGCTCTGTACGGACACAGGATGTACCCTAGAAGACCTACCGGAAGTGATGGATGATAGTGACGAATGGCCAGAGAGAGAGAGAGAGAGAGAGAGAATCAGGGAAATCTGTGCTTGCATTGTGATATTATTTATTATTATTATTATTATTATTATTATTATTTGCTCATTAGAATTTCTCACATCAGTTTTAGCTGATGGTCGTTCACTGGAGTTTGAGTGACAAGTCTCCTCAAGTCTCCAGGACTATTCTCAGTATTCTGGTTGTTCTCTATAATGCTGTAGTTTGGATGATCTCCACTCGTCCTACAACTTCCAAGTCCTCCAGTCCCTTTAATAATCCTTTACCTACTGTACCAAAAACATCATTGGTATAATTTTCACCTTCATGTTCCATAGTTTTTCAATTCTCCAGCAAGGTCGAGGTACTTATCCTTCTTTTCACATTCTTTCAGTTTTATTCTGGGGTCAGCTGGAACAGCAAAGTGGACAATTTTTCAAATTCTCTTTTTTGTCGTTGACCGAGATTAGGTCATCTGTCTGTATGGCAAAGTCCCAAAAGAGTTTATGTGTGTCATTTTCTAGGAGAGATGCTGGATTGTGCATATACCATTTGTTCGTATGGTCAAATTTAAATTTCTTGCACATCTCCCAGTGGATCACCTTGCCGACCCTATCATGTCTAGTCTTCTGTGCTAATTTGCTACATTCGCTTATTATGTGATTGATGGTTTCATCTTTGTCACCGCATAGCCTACATTTAGTATTGTAACATAGCTATACATGAATATGGGAAATTGACATATTCATACCGGTACGCAAAACGTTCATAATGTTCGTATATATATACATAGAACATAGGAATATCGAAACACGAAAAACACTCACGACTTCTTTGTTCAAGTACGAAACTTTTTTATTACCTTTGAGTTTAATGGTTCTTTGACATAAGGAGAGAGATACACATTCTTTCTATTCTGGCTTTTCTATCTGTTCCCTCCCCCCAACACGTGCTCACCCGTCGCAAGGCCTCCGCGAGCAAGCGAAAGTCAACCGTCTTCTTCCGAGGCAGGACTCAACTCAACTAACTGACTTTTTCAAAATCCCCAAAATCCTCCGCGCACTTCTGGTATATGACGTCACCCGCACTCTGTAGTCCCGTTTCCCATCTGGGCTATTGTGACATTTCTGAGTGACGCGTCCGCTCCGCACGCGCGCACGTTAACAACTGCGTTAATGTTGCACCTAAGTAACCCATGCACCGAGCCGAAAGGTTCTCAGCCTAACTAAACCCAAAGGCATAAAACGAAATCCCTCGGCCATTATATTACAGTATTTTGTTGCGTCTTATCTATTTTCGCTTTGATATGACTGGTTCTTACGGCGTTGTTTTGAGCTATTTTTAGAAGAGATTCTGTTTCTCTCTTTATTATTATTATTATTATTATTATTATCGTCTGTATCAATTACATTTGTATTATCATTTATTATAATTTATTATAATTTATCTTGTGATTATTAATTATAATTATTTATTTAAAACTATACAGTTATGTTCAAATTATCTATATTAGCCAGGAATAAATCATAAATAGAATTACTAATTCAATACTTCAACGAATTTAACTGTAAACCAAAAATGGGGGCGTCCTTGTGGTGTAATGGTTAAAGCGCTGGAGTGCAGAATCGTAGTAAGCGAGTTCGAACTCCAGTCTCGCTATTACGTTCACTTTCGGACAAATACCACTGGGAAAGGTATGAACCCCCTTATCCTCCCAGCTATGGGTTAAATAGTACCACTACTGTTCTTCTAGGAGAATGAATTTGGCATTAAATAATATGCCATTAAACAAAGAAACTAAGCTAAACTGTAAACCAGCAAATGATTAATATTCAGTAGAATTATTGGTGATAGATAGGAATACTTGAAACTGGGTGCAAAAAAAGGTGATATTAAATAGAATCATTAGTGTTAGAAAGCAATACTTGAAAATATTAACTGTGTGCAAAAAATAATTAATGTTTAATAGGTTTATTATTGTTAGATGGAAATATTTTAAACCATTTAACCGTGTGCAAACAAATCATCAATATTAAATATAATTATTAGTGCTAAATAAGAATACTTAAACCATTAACAATATGTAAACAAATGGGCTGTGACTAGTTTAAAAATAAAGTTATCTACTTACTATTCCCTTATAAATCACACACACTCACACACCTATATATATATAGAGAGAGAGAGTGGAATGATAAAATTGTCGTCCTAAAGAAAACAATGCTATAGCTTTATTTTAAAACTTTTATTGAAAAAATGAATACTGGTAACTTGATTATGTAGTAGAGCTGACATCTATTCAATGTAGCCGCCTTCAGCTTCAATCACCACCGTGATACGGATCCAGAACTGGGAGCATGCTTTTCCACAAGTGCCGGCGGGAGCTCGGCGAATACTCAGCGGATGGCGGCGATCAGGTTGGCTTTGGTGTTGTGGGAGGTCATGTTGGTGATGTTTTCGACCTATGACCAAATGAAGTAGTCCAGTGGGTTCAGGTTGGGGGAGGAAGGGGCCAATGAGAGAAGGGTACAAAGTCGTAGCACTCCTTCTGAAGCCAAGCCTAGGTCTCTTTGGACTTGTGGGCCGGCGCCGGGTCCTGCTGCCACACCCAGGGTCTGCCAGCGACCACCTGATTGTACCAGGGGATCACCACACTCTTCAGCACATCCAGGTACACTTTGGTGTTGACTTGCATGCCGACTTCGAAGATGTGAGGTGGCATGATGTCCTCAGCCTTGGCCTTCCGCTCCACCACCTCCAAAGGGTCGTCCGATGCGTTGAGCTGTGCCCTCAAGCGTTGAACCGTCCGGATTTGCATTTTGACGGTGCTGGCAATGGTCCTGTTGTCATAACTTGGATCGGTAGAGAGCATGAGTTGTACAGCGGCGCATCTCCGATCTCGTTCGTTGAATATTATGTCACTTTCAGACATGATAGAAGGCTCCTATCGCTCTTGGGATTTGTACACAACTGGCCAACTAGTTGATGGTCTGCTACAAAAAAAGAAAACCGGTTTTCATTAAACGGAAATGGAATCATGTCGTCTTTTCTAGGGTGACAATTTTATCGTTCCACCCTGTATGTAGGGTTTGGGTTTAAATAACAGTAATTACAAACGTGAACAAAAGTAAGGCTTGAGAAAGCTTTATTCTGCTTAGAATAACTGATACACGCATACTGGGATTTTATAGTTAGGTACTTAACAAAAGATTTCCCCAGAAAGGGAGGTAATCATAAAATAAGGAAGGTTACTCTCGATTACTTAATACAATAACCAAAAAAGACTGATATATCATAAAACAACAACCAAACAACCAACTAGAAATATTTTTCTATCACTTCCGCCTCGGACAGGATGTGACACTTGGTCAGTATTTCAGTTGAGGGAGTAAAGCTGGTTTAAAATCCGAATTGTCATTCTCCTTGAGTGGTTCATTAGTCAAGGCTAAAGAACCCTGTCGTCTTTGCTGTTTACTCAAAGCTGGACAAGTTAGTGACAAACCATTGTTAGAATGACTAATTACAAGTGAAGAGGCTGTAGTATCTGTGCAAAAAGGAATGATTTTTTTTATTAATCATTTTTCGTTAATTATATCTTACCAATTAGTTTGGTAAGGCTTTGAACTATTCGAGTCTCTTAAGTCCAGGTACATAGTCATTTGGTGCAGTTACGCTCGTGTGCAAAGGATATGACAATCACCATTTGTCATAATAAACCCCGAGAGAAGAAATGGGGCTGGAGTGTAGATAACGTCATGCCCGGAAGAGGTGGTCCTGAAAATTTGAGGATTTTGAAAAGACGTCAGTTGAGATTACACCGTTGAGGCAGAGAGTTGGGTATTCGGCCATTGAGAGTTGGATTTTGGCCTTTGAAAGAAGTAGTTGGGATTTTCCGATCTCTAATGACAGAAATCTTAAATATCACAAGATGCACCGCGCGTTGGGTTGGGTCAGCATTGGAAGAATTTTGTCTCTCTCCTCGTGTCGCCATGGACCGAAGCGAGAAGTAAATAAACCGTTCGTGCCTGAAACGACAAGGTCCGCCTGTATTTGTAAATGTGTTTGTATCAGAATTGTGATTGATATCACCAAATTATATAACACTTCTCCAACACAATCTAGTTCTTCCTAATCAAAACGATCAAACTTACTTATCTCATTCTTTCTTTTATACAGATTTACGATATATATATATATATATATATATATATATATATACACACGCATATTAAATATCACATATACGACCACACACAATAATAATGCGCAAATATAATCTACATACACACACACACATAAAAAAGTTGTACACAATCGTAACGTTCTTTTGACTGTATTTTTCGATTTTTTCAATTTCTCCAATATCTGTCTTTCTCTGTCTGATGATTGTCGCTTATAAGACGGTATGAAACCTGCGGTTGCAGACAAGGTTCCATGCTATTAGATATGTATAAAAACTAATATATGAATATGTATAATATATTATAAATATTATATTTTATATATTATAAATTATCATATATATATATATAAACTAATATATATATATATATATATATATATATATATATATATGATGATAGTGTCTGTGACCCAGGGTTTTATGCATTCCTCATTCGTCAGACGTTGTTTGAAAAGCGGGGGGTGGATATTTGTGTGTATGTGTGCCTAATTGTGTGTTAGTATGTTTGTGTATGTACTGTTGTTAGTGTGTATATATATATACGTATATTTACGTATGTACTGGCATAAATCTTTACATATATACACATATTTCCGCTGTCTGTTGTTGGGAAGGGGTGAGGCAAGTGAAGAGAGTGTGAGAAGGGAAGAATCGATGAGGAGGGGCTGGTAAATGGATTGTTACAATTAGAATGATTGCCTTATCTCTTAATTCTTGCTAACTCTATGATAGCTAAAGGTTTATTTGATGTAAATATGAAATTAGTTGAGTAATGATGATGATAAAACATTAAAATCATCAACACGATACTTTCTTTAGGAAGATTTATATATATATATATATATATATATATATATATATATATATATAGTAATCCACAGACAGATCTGTTTCATTCTATCAGATCTCATCAGTGTGGCTTGACATTAGCTTCCCGTAGCTAGAATATATATATATATATATATATATATATATATTCCATCTTCTTTGCCTGATGATTGTTGTTTTGCAAAAAACTCCATGAAACCCAGGGTCGCAATCTATATTCCATGAATTATATATATATATATATATATATATATATATATATATATGTGTGTGTGTGTGTGTGTGTGTGTGTGTGTGTGTTGGGCAGCAGTCTTTCCTTAAAGCCTGTTTGGTTAAATAATAAAGACACATTTTGTCTATATCATTTCATTAAGATCCTTTCAAGTTTCCTAATAAATGTCTTGGTTTCAGGTTGGAATTGGTGGATGAATTTACCAAAATGGTCCCGGGCGCTTTCGAACCTTTCATTGGCCACCATCAGGGGTTGATTGCATATTTATGGAATTTTGTAATCTTATAAAAAAATCAAAAAAAAACTTTCAAAAACTCTTTAAAAAACACTCTTTATGCATGCAAGCAATTCCTGACGATGTCCTATGTAAGGTCCGAAAGAGTTCGGAACAATTTTGGAAAATTCATCCACCAATTCCAACCTGAAACCAAGACACTTATATTGCCCAGTCGGCTGGGGCTGTAGAATACACTGACTGCACCTCTGCAGAGGGGTAAAACTCCGCCTAATGAGTGTCCTGGTAATATCACTAAACAGTCTAATGGTAATGCTGGGGCTTTGGGGAATACAGCGCACTCCTTCATTGCCATTGCTCCCAGGTCCACTCTGGCCCTACGTGGTTGCACCTAATAGTATCCTATCTATGGGTTAAATAGAACTAACAGCGTACTTATGCTAAACTGAATTGTTTGATTAAATTGAATGGCTTGAAATAGAAACATTTTTGACAATTAAACCGTACTTACATTTAAACTGCGTGCTTATGCTAAACTGAGTTATTTGAAATAGAACTGTTTTTTTAACATTGAAACTGTATTTACGCTAAACAGAATTGTTATGTATAGAACTGTTTTGACGTTTGACTGTGTAAACAAAATCTGTACTTACACTAAACTGAAGAAGCTGAATTAGAACTGTTTGAATGAACTGAATAGTTTGAAATAGAAATGTTTTCGACATTGGAACTGTATTTACACTAAACTGAATTGTTTAACATACAACTGTTTTGACATTTAACTGTGTGTAAACAAAATCTGTACTTATACTAAACTGAATTAGCTGAATTAGAACTGCTTGACTAAACTGGATAGCTAGAAATAGAATTGTTTTTCACAATAAAACTGTACTTACATTTAAACTGCGTGCTTATGCTAAACTGAATTGTTTGAAATTGAACTGTTTTTCACATTGAAACTGTGCTTACACTAAACTGAATTGTTATATATAACTGTTTGAATGAACTGAATAGCTTGAAATAGAAATGTTTTTGACAATTAAACTGTGTACTCTTGCTAAACTGAATTGTTTTAAGTAGAATGGATTATTTGCATAAAAATGGATTTGGCGTTAAATAACCTTCAAAGGTTAATATGCCATAAAACCCAACCAACCAACCAACTAACCAACCAACCAAGACACTTATCAGGAAACTTGAAAAAATCAAAATTCACCTGCACAGAAATTAAAACAAAAATTTTCATTAGTTTAACTAGTTTTATAAAAATTGTAGTGTGTTACCACGGCAACAATGGGGCTGGAGTGTAGATAACGTCATGTCCGGAAGAGATGGTCCTGAAAATTTGAGGATTTTGAAAATACGTCAGTTGAGATTGGACCGTTGAGACAGAGAGTTGGGTATTCTGTTTCTTATTTCTCACTGAGGCTAAGATCTTTTTAAACAACCCTTATATATATATATATATATATATATATATATATATATATATATCATCATGTCGTGCCGCTAGCACGGATATCCCTGACCCTCTCTCGCCACTTCTCCCTATCATTCATCGTTTCTGGCAGGTCTTCAGGGCTACATCCCGTATCCTCACATAGCTGCTGTATGTATGTTCGAGCTGGTCGTCCTGCTTTTGCTTGGCCATATGCGGGGGTCCATTGGAGTACATCACTGGTGAGTTCGTCCCTGCTTCTCCAGCAGTGTCCTGCGTGTCTAGTTCGTCTAACTTGTATAGTTGTCGTGATGGGAGAGAGGTGGCCGTACAGTTGGTATCTTGTGGGGTGTTGCCGCCAGGACTTGTTCAATATTGCTCGCAACATTCTTGTGTAATTGCCGTCTAGGTTCTTCTCTAGCCGTTTAGTTAGCGTCCAAGTCGTGCATCCATACGGCAGTATCGATACGAACGCTGCCTGGAAGAAACTGCGTTTCATTTTTATCGGTCAGGTCTGATTTCCATATGATCAAGAGCCTATCTATAGCTGTCCATGGTTTCGTTCATCGTGTGTCGATGTCCTTTTCGGTTGATGAGACGCTGCTTCCTAGGGAGGTGAATTTTTCTACTAGTTTCAGAGAGGTTCCGTCTAGAGTGGAAATGTCGCCTGTTTGGTTATAACACTTATATTCCGTTTTGTGTGCATTGACATGGAGGCCAATGCCTGCGGCGGCTCGTTCCAAACTATGCAGTAGTGTTTCGTCTTGGTTAGGTGTATTCGCCAATAACGCAATGTCATCGGCGTAGTCAGCGTCGGTAATTGTTTTTGCGGGGTACCTTCTGCTTCTTTTCTTTGTCAGCTCGAAGCCATTTTCTCTGATTTTGTCGATCGAAGTTCTAAGCACGTAGTCTAGACAAATGATAAAGAGGTATGGAGCTAGCGTGTCCCCTTGTAGTACTCCTGCTACAATGTCGAAGTATTCTGTGTCTCCATCCGGTGAACGTACTTTCACTTTGGTGTTTCTGTAGAGAATTGTTATTGCTGCTACGGTTTCTTTTGGTAGGCCGTAAGCTAGTAGGATTTGTTCCATCTCCCCTCTGTGTATGGAATCGAAGGCCTTGGTAAAGTCGACAAATAGTAATGTGGCCTGTAGGTTTTTTGTCCGTACACCTTCAAGGATTCTACGGATGGTCAGTATTTGTGAGGTCGTGGATCTATTTCTTCGGAAGCCATTTTGGTTTTTCCTAAGGATGTTGTTTATTTTGGGTTCTATGCGGTTTCGTAGTAGGGCATTGTAGATTTTGGCTGCTATGGATGTAAGTATTATACCTCGGTAGTTATTGGCTAATCCGAGGTCACCCTTTTAAGGAAAGGAAGGATGCATCCCTTCATCCATCTTTCTATCCTATTTTGATTATAGACTGCGTTGCAGTGTCGGAGCAGTATGTCGTCGAATTGTCTGGTCTTCCATACTTCTGGGGGGATCTCGTCAAGCCCTGCATCTGTCCGATTTTTAATTTTTCTAAGAACCGAGTGGAGTTCTTCTTTGGTGAAAGGCCCTAGTTTAATGTCTAATTGCTTACTGATAATTCTGGTGATTGGTTCATTCGTTACTTTCGGTGGGTTTCTTAGTAGATTTTCGAAATGCTGTTTCCACAGTTTTATTCTTTCTTGTTGGTTTGCAGCTTTCAATTTTGCTTTGGCTGTGCTCTTCCTTCTACTCACTTCGTTTATTGTTTGCCAGGCTATCCTAGATTGCCTATCTTCCACTGAGTCTCTAATCTTATCTATCTGATTTTGTATGTATTCCGTCAGTTCTTTTAGATATATGCCTGCTAATTGAAGTTGTGCCTTTTCTAGTTTTCGGGCATTTGTGTTTGTTGGGTTCTTCCGATAGCTTTTGGGGGCAGTTTTCACGAGTGCACGTTTTCTCTAACCGCTAACGTTTCCCATGGGACTCTATATTTAATTCTAGGTTTTGTTGGAATACACTTTGATACCGCCTCGAGGTGTGCATCAACGAAATTCTCATATTCGTCATTTGGTGTACCTTTTTCTGTCTTCTCTTGTAGTGCCTCGAATCTGTTTCTTAATTCTAATATATATTTATCTCTAATATCTCTGTTGTTAAGTAGGGACCAGTCATAGTGTTTAGTGGTCGCTTTTCGTGTGGCGTTTTTTCGTAGGCTTAGTCGTAATTTGGCCGTGACTATTCGATGATCGGAGGACACACCCTCGAAAGAGGAGTATGCCTGGAAATTCACCGCGCTATTTTTTCATTTCTTGTTTATAAAGACGTAGTCTATCTGTGCTTTACTATTGTTCGCGTATGTGTAGGTCCATAATTTTCCCTCCCTTTTTTGATAGTTTGTATTGAGGCATGTTAATCTATTTTCTATCATGAAATCTGTTAGATGTTGTCCATTCCTATTTGTCGTGTTGTGAAGGCTGTATTTATTGTTTCTGTTTTTCCCGATTTGGGCATTCATATCCTCGCCAATGACTAGCAGGTCGTGTTTCGGAATGCTACGCACTAGAGAGGATAGCTCCTCGTAGAAGGTGACTAGTTCGGTTTCCTCACTAACATTGGTAGGGCTCTTGCAGGAGATGATTGTTGGTCTGGGGTTGCCATTAAACGTTGCGGCCATCATCCTAGGTTGTATTCTCTCAATGCTATTAAGTGTTTTTAACGCTCTTGGTCCTATAAGCATTCCTACCCCTCCTATCGTGGCATTGATAGAGTTTTTCCATGCCGATACAGTGGCTAGCGTCCATGCATTGCCAGTTTTGTGATGTTTGATATCTTCGGTGTGAGTGTATCGGTGTTCTTGTATTCAAATTCTGTCTATCTTATGTTCTACGGCCGATGCAGTTAGCTCTGGTAGTTGACCTATTCTATTTAGGGTTCTAACGTTAAATGTCGCTATTTGTATTGTTTGTTTGCATTTTAGTAGTTTTTGTTTGAGCTCTGTAGCTGATTTTTCGAACACTGAGGCTAGGGCTCCAACCTCAGCAGGACGCGCGATGCGGTTTATGTATGTGGTTTGAGTGTGGGTCATGGTTATCTTTCGATGGCTGTTTTTATTCTCATCTATAGAAGCCACTCTTATAGATGAGCAGCAGTAGTTCCCCGATCGAACTGACAATCCTGAGCGTTAAGCCACAAGACTCACACGTCCAGGACAAGGTTAGGCATTGCGCTTAGCAGTCAAAGGGTTTATTCGCATACCTTCACGTCTATCATGCTGCTTCCCATGTGTAAGTGTAAAAAAAAAGTGGGGGCTTTCTTTTACCTTAAGTTTTAACTAATGTATATTTAAAAGAATTTTTGGGTATATTTTCACCTGTCTTCCGATACTTGTCCTAACATGTGTTTTTTTAAGGAGAGGTGGCATTTGGAATTTTACCTGGGTTGGTTTGTTTTCTTATCAACTGCTATGGGGGTGGGCAAACTGTGAGAATTCTAAGCTTTTAGAAAAGATTCAAATCCTTTTTGCTGTGTATACTAATACATTCGACCAGAGTCATATATTTAATTTGGATTTACTGCAAAAAATGTCTTTACATTTAAAATAAATTATATAAGCGGCATTTTACAAAGAAAAGAAAATATCAGCGTGCAATTTTGTAAAAATTTCGGCATTTTAAATTAGTAGGACTTAAAGACATAGTACTGACCAGTATTGAACTTTTAAACTTCATGGCAGCACAGACTGCTCTAATGTTTAGTTACTAATGAATTTAAAATATATTTGGGAAGTTCTACATCTTGATGTATGGGATGCTATTCATTTCGTCATTTTGGGAGGGGGCTTTTTTTTTTGGTTTTTGTTTAAGGAGAGGTGGCATTTGGAATTTTACTTGGGTTGCTTTGTTTTCTTATTAACTGCTATGGGGGTGGGCAAACTGTGAGACTTCTAAGCTTTTATATACATATATATATATGTATTAGTTTTTATATATATTCTATTGCATCGACGCTTATCTACAACCACTGGTTTCATGTCGTTTTTCTATGACAATCATCAGGCAGAGAAAGAAAGATTTTGAAGAAATCGAAAAATACTGCCAAAAGAATCTTTACGTTAGGATTGTGTATAACTCTTTATTTTTTTTTGGTGTGTGTGTGTGTGTGTGTGTGTGTGTGTGTGTGTGTGTGTTGATTATAAATGCGTATTATTGTGTGTGGTCGTATGTAGTGATGACCATACTCTGTTATACGTGGGTAGTTCAATAAATATGAGGGATTTTTTAAAACAGTAAAAAAAAAACTTTTGTAAGTGAACACATCTATTTTCAGTCTATATTTTAAGTTTGATTGTTACTTCAGTGATTTTGAACACTGTTACATAGTTTCAAGTATTTCTATCTAATACAAATAATTTTCTCACAGTTATATAGTTTCAAGTATTTCTGTTGTATTCTCATATACATGTTCATGCCGAAATATACATATATATGCTGGATACATACCGACGCAATGATAAAAACGCACGCAATGACAAAGACGCAGGAAGACTTCTTTAACAAAATATTTACCTCTCACTTTATTGCAAGGTTTCGAAAAGGGTTGTTCAAGGTTTGCGCGTGAGAGGGAGCTGGAGATCGAACATAACTAAAATATTTTGACCTCCACTCTTATGGCCGTCAACGTTGTGTCTTTCTCGTTCTTCTGATGCTCAACCGGAGGCCCAGAGGCCCACTCTGCTGGGTGATGGCTTCCTTTACTGCATCTTATCAGCAACTTCGCTGGTCACCAAACTCCATCGGGGTTCCCGAGGGCCCCCTCGGCCGGGTGTGGCTTTCCCTACCACATCTCGTCTGTCTCTGGCAGGAAATCAACTGGCTCGTCGAACCCAACTGAGTTATATAATCGTTCGACGCCCACTCGATCTCTGAAATCGAATGTTTAATCGTCATCAAGCGGAAATAACTGTCATGCAGTTCAGAGGTCACTCTCTTCCGGTGCATCACTCTGTAGTGGCACAGTGGGACCTTCACCTTGTCCCATATTATCAGCCTTAATCCACCCACGCGATCTCTTTCGATTACTGGCTATTGGAATATGTCACTTCCTTCCGGTTCATCACCTTGGAATACCATTTTTGGGCCGGGTCGAAGGTCAAAATATTACATTTCTATCTAATACAAATAGTTTTCTCACAGTTATATAGTTTCAAGTATTTCTATCTAATACCATTGCAGATTATTTAATGCCAAATTCATTTTTATACTTTTAAACAGTTCTATCTTAAATAATTCAGTCTAGCATAAGTACATTCTTTTGTTTTCACACAGTTAAATGTCAAAACAGTTCTATTTCAAACAATTCAGTTTAGTCAACAAAGTTAAATGGTTCCAAGTATTTCTATGTATCATGAACAATTCAATTAAACATCAGTCATTTATTTACACCCTGTTCAAATGTCAAAACAGTTCTATTTTAAACAATTCAGTTTAGCATAAGTGTGTAGTTTAGTTTTATTTAACCCACTGATAGGACACTATCAGGTGCTACCACTCCGTGTCAGAGTGGACCTGGGAGCAATGGCAATAAAGGGATACTTTGCAATTCTCAAAACTCCAGTATTACTAGAGCCTCACCATCAGATTGTTTAGTGTCATATCAGGACACTCGTTGGGGGGGGAGTCTTACTTCTCTGCAAAGATTCAGTAGGTGTTTTCTACAGCCCCAGTCGACTGGGCCAAGATCTATTTGACCTTTACATAGAACCGAACAGATCTAAGTGGAACTGGGAGTAATAATAATAAAGAGTTATTCTGAACGCCCCAGAGATCCCGAATTGAAGCCTCACCACTCCTTTTTGTTGTGGATACAGTCAGCATATTGTAAGACTCGCTGACAGAGCTGTAGCCATCGGAAAAATATTTGTGTAAGCTTTTCTTGAAGACATCTACAAAGAAGAAAAACAGATGCTATTGGGGAGGGGTGATATGTTCTATTCTCTTCACTTTGATAGTATTTTCGGGGGGGGGGGTTCAGACCACCCGAAACTACAATAGTGGAGGTTTTTTTTTTAAGGATGAATAAGTTAAAAATGAAATTGGTATTCACCTGTTCAAAATGAATAAATGAAAAGGAACAGAACTCTCCATTAAAAAAAAAAAACGAAAAAAAAAAAAAAAACCTTTCCGCTAACTTTTATAAAAGCCATCTTTTCGAAGTCGATTTGACAGGGGTGTTAAAAGTTTTGGTACCCTACGGCAACATTGGTTAAGAAAGAAACCACCTTCCCTAACCACCAACCCGAACGAGTATTTATTTGTTTATTCATTTTTTTTTCTTTTCTTTTTTTCATAAAGCAGATATCCGAGTCGAAATAATTTCTACGTTTCTGCCCCGTCAAAAAAACTAAAAGCTCCCACCAAACTCTTAACGGCACGTAACGAAGAAACTGTCAAATTCGTGTAAGTTCATTAACATTGGAATTTAGATGCGATGCTATGAAAATGAGAGCCAAATCTTACCAAAGCCAGGAATTCTAAGACAATTTTCAAATTTCGTATCTATAATTGAGAATTCTCTTAGCAGCAGAGGAATGCTATCTAAAAAGATGCAGATTTTGCCGGGCCGGCAGGGTTGGGGAGACGTTAAAGAAACAATACGATTCGCAAAGAATAAAACAAAGTTTTGGCTGAGCTGACAGAAGGAAATATTTTTGTTGTTAGAACTGTCTATGTTTTTGGGGTTATTTTTTTTTTCTTTTTTTTTTTTTTGCATTCTTGGGCCGTCTGAAAAACATTCCTGCGTCAAAGAATCGTTTCACCATCTTTAACTTGTTTTCAGAACTTTTTGACAATATAAATTACGAGATAGAGTCTAACATTGTCTGTACATTGAAGAATTTGGCTAATTTTTTTTGGTTTTCCCATTTTTCAAACGGCGACTATTCTTTAGCTTAAAATGTTCATTCGGCTTCGTAAAATACGTTTTCTTATCCCATTGGAAAGAGTACACGAATTAATAAGAGCCATTTAGCCAATCTACGAGTGAAGATAGTTCCATCTCATATATATATATATGAGGATCATTAGATAAGTTTCCAGACTTTTTACGTATGGGCACTTTTATTGATAGTACACGCATGAAACTCTAGTCCCCTTCGAAGTAATCTACCCCGGCTGCAATGCACTTGTTGTACCGTTCCAACAACTTCTGGAAGGCCCCATGGAAGTCCTCTTGTGTGAGCGTGTCAATGACCTTCGTCACAGCCTCTTTCATCTCCTCAATTATCTCATAACGACAGCCTCTGAGCTTAGGGAATAAGCAAAAGTCACTGGGAGCAAGGTCTGGAGTATAGGGAGGCTGAGGAACTGCGTTGATGCCCATCTTAGTCCAATAGTCTGTGACAAGGATGGAGTAGGGGAATGGTGTATTGTCTAGGTGGAAATTCCACTGAGCCGGTTTGAAGAGTGCTGGCCTCTTCCCTAGGAATATCTCCCTGAACTCACTTAAAACCTCAACATAGTAACCCTAACCCTAACCCTAACTCTTTGGCCAATCAACTCTGGTGTATTGACTTCCTTACTCTTCCCACACCTCTCTTCATCCCCATCAGACTCCCTGCCTTCCTTGAATCTCTTATGCCACTCAAAAACTGATGCTCGATTCATGCAAGATGCTCCAAAAGCATTCTGAAGCATTCCATACGTTTCTGTGGCATTTTTTCCAAGTTTAAAACAGAATTTTATTGCATATCGTTCTTCCTCACGTCCAGATTGCATTTTTGAAATTCACCAGCAGTGACAATCAGGCTTTAGTAAGGAGTATTCCAATTGCTGCTGTAGCTGTTCATTTGAACCTGAAATCATAAAAGTTGGTCAGTCATCTCATAAGATGTATAGCAATAACAAAGTGAATTTTCAAGAGTCTACAACAATTTTAAATGCCTGTACAAAAAAGTCTGGAAACTTATTGAAGGCACCACGTATATATATGCTGCTTTTTCAAAGGTTCTAAGCCTCAACCAGAACGCGCATTGCTGAACATTTTTGTGATGGCAACACTCTAACACATTAGCCCGGTATTTGTCGAGCACCTCATGTACGCGCGAGTATGGCACATGGCCTTTTTTATTGTGATAACCAGGCGCAGGACCGTAGCCCACATTCGCCCGGCAGTTCCAAAATGCCTTGAGCCCCATCAACGCTAGGTGAAAAACCTAGCCTCCTCGAAGAGGGTTAGAGCCTTGGAAGATGGCTCCCTGAGGCTCAAGAAGTTCCGGCCTTAGCGCGCATGACATGAATGTGCCGATAGCGACCCGTATGATTTGAACGCAGATCTCCAGTCCAAAAAAAAAAAACAACCGTTGAAATGGAATGTGCTACAGGAGTTCATGTGACTAGAAGTAGTGGATATATAAATGGGCCAGACAGAGGTCTGATGGGTAGAGGTCCCCGCGGACGCTCTAGGGCGTTTGTGTGTGGCCTTTCCTCTTCAGTTCTTGGGTTGCATTCGGTAGGCCGTCTTACCTCTGGGCGGTTCTGCCGAGTGTGCCTCGGGACTGGAGATTTCCTCCGGCCTCAGGGGGCCATCCCCCCAGGCCTTTACCCCCTTCGGGGGGTTGGGTTTATTACCTGGCGCCTGAGGCGCCCCAAAAAGGGGAATGCCGACGGGGCCGAAGGTATTTTTGGCCTTGCCGGACGCGTGTGGGCTGTGGCCCTGCGGCCGGACCCACCCTAAAAACGGCCTTGTGCCATATTCGTGCGTCGGTGGGACGCAACGATAAATAACAGAGGGCCCCGCGGACACTCTAGGGCGTTTGTGTGTGGCCTTTCCTCTCCAGTTCTTGGGTTGCATTCGGTTAGCCGTCTTACCTCTGGGCGGTTCTGCCGGATGTGCCTCGGGACTGGAGATTTCCTCCGGCCTCAGGGGGCCATCCCCCAGGCTTTTACCCCCCTTCGGGGGGGTTATCGCCTGGCGCCTGAGGCACCCCAAAAAGGGGAATGCCGACGGGGCCGAAGGTATTTTTGGCCTTGCCGGACGCACGTGGGCTTCGGCCCTGCGACCGGACCCACCTTAAAAACGGCCTTGTGCCATATTCGTGCGTTGGTGGGACGCATCGATAAATATCAGAGGTCCCCGCGGACTTTCTCGAAACCTATGTATGGCACTAGACCTTGCTGTCTAGTTTAAGCCATAACCCGGCATACGTGCCCGGACCCACCTTTGGGTTCGTGAAACTGCCTGCCTCATCAGGCTCACATTACACCAAGTCAGTCGATGAGCAGCGTAGACCAGCAGGGTTTGAGTCTCGGTCGTTCCCGACCTTCCTCTTCCCTTTATCCCCACTTTAATCGGCCTTCGGGCTTTTGACCTTGTGTCAAGTCGTGTCTGGTGGGAGGCAGCGAAAAATAAATAGAGGGACACGTGGGGCACCTTTGGTTGTGTAATGGTTAGCAAGCTTGACTAGCAAGCCTACACGAGTGAGTTCGAGTCTCAATTGGCACCCCCATTCATTTGACCCTGTGCCACATCGAAGCAAAAAGCTTCGTAAATTACTAGAGGGACACGTGCGTATGCAAAATAGATGTGAAAGGCAACCTTGCGAGTTAGTATTGTTCAACATTCCAAACACTGTATTCGGCAGTAAAGAGATTTTAACTATCAGCCTAAATCCCCCCCTCCACCTCACGGAACATTACGAAAGAGGAGTCGTAGAATTAGTTTCGAACATTATAAAAGCTGGCTTCCTGGAACTCATGTCAGGTGGCCTCAACTGACTGCCACCGAAGCCAAGACACGTTTGACCTGCGTACAGGGAAACACGGCCAGCCAAAGTGTACCAAAGCCCAGTGTTAAGACGGCAACCCGTCCCACTTTTGCCCACCGACTGCTTCTCTGCAGAGGGGTAAGACCTCCCTACGAGTGTCCAGGATATGATATAAAAAAATCTGATGGCGAGTCACTAGTAATGCTGGAACTTTGGGAAATGCAGAGTATCCCTTCATTGCCATTGCTCCCAGGTCCACTCTGGCCCGGAGTGATAGCACCTGACCGGATTTTATCTATGGATCAAATAGAACTAAACTGTGTACTTATGCCAAACTGAATATTTTGAAATAGAACTCTCTTGACATGTAAACTGTGTGCAAAGAAATGACTGATGTTGAATTGAATTTTTAGTGATACATAGTGATACCTGGAACCATTTAACTTTGTTGACGTACAAAACTGAATTGTTTGAAATAGAACTGTTTTTACCTTTAACTGTGTAAACAAAAGAAAACTGTATTTAAATGAATGCGTGTAAATAAAGCTGTAAAATCGGCGACCGTAGTCGAGGGCTACCCGAGAGCTCCTTTTTCAATAGCTACTGCACTGAGGTGTAGGGCAGGGCGCTATTCCTTTCCCTGGATTGCTCCACGTTACTCTTGAAACGTACCTTATAATGCTGAGTGTGGCTAACACTAAGACTATAATTATGCTAAACTTAATTGTTTGAAACCTTTAAAAAAACGAACTCCTCATTGTTTAAAAATGTTATCTTCAAAATGTTTTTTGAAATCATATAAAAAGGGTTTGGAATGAATTGACCCATAAGGGTCGATATGCCATAAAACCTAACCAAACTAAACCAAACCGAACTAAACCAAACCAAACACTACAACTTCTTATACAATGGTCGATATGCCATAAAACCTAACCAAACTAAACCAAACCGAACTAAACCAAACCAAACTCTATAACTTCTTATACAATGGTCGATATGCCATAAAACCAAACCGAACTAAACCAAACCTAACTCAACAACTTCTTATAAAACTAGAAAAACTAATTCCGATCTATTTTATTTCTGTGCAGATGAGACCAATACAAAAACGAGAGATATGAGACAAATTAAAAGGACCCCTATATAAATATATATACCCATCAGCAGGATTCACAAAAACCAAAATAGAAGGTGAATCCCATCCCTCTCCTAACAACATTTAACACAACTAGCTCAAATGATAAATAAAAAATACTAAAATATATAAATACAAATATAAATTTTCATGAATATAGCAATCAGGCTGTCCAAATAGAAGAGAATGAATTTAGAAGTAATCATCTGTTAATTGACACTGTAGGTATATTTATTAATATGTCTACACTTTTATACCAGTTCGTTTCTTTTGTTCAGCGATTTTTCCAACATTTTCAAGAGGCAAAATTTTTCCTCCAGACACAATCTGATGCTATTGTTACCTTCTTTGTAAGCTTGGGCTTTTTTCACACTATCCCATTTCATTATGAGATATTAGCCCATTTCATTTATCTTTAGTCTTACATGTTTTGAGACTATTTCTGTTGTTAAAGCTGTGTTTATGGCTATACCATCTGTTTTTCCAATTCATTTAAGTTAGTCCAATGTATGAGTCTCCCTCATTATCATTATCCCCTTCAATTTGACTAGGGACTTATATATCACATTATCAATTAGGCAATTATCTTTCAAAGGGTATGTAGTTTTTTATCAGCAGTTGCATTTTAGATTTAGGCTATTATAATTTTCATTTAATGTTTTAAAATAACATCTGCCGACTATTTCAATTATATAATTCAGAACGGTCGCAGGATTTTAAAATTAAACCCTAACTTAAAAGATATTTTTCAAGACCCAGGAATTCTGACCAAAAGTCCACCAAATATTCTCAAAGAAATGATAGGCAGGCATGATATACTAAATGATAAAGTATTTCTCAACAAGCCCGCCATAAAATCCACAAAACTTTTGCCAACCATGTAATATTAAGAACAATTTTCATGGTTGGTTGGTTGGGTTTTACGGCATATGAACCCACTTAAGTTATTAAATGCCAAATCCTTTTCATACATATATATAAAATATATATGATTTGGTTTGGTTGGGTTTTATGGCATATCAACCATTGTAGGTTATTTAATATCAAATCCTCTTTATACATATATATTAGATATATATGATTTGGTTTGGTTGGGTTTTATGCCATATCAACCATTATTGGTTATTTAATACCAAATCCTCTTTATACATATATATTAAATATATATGATTTGGTTGGGTTGTGTATTATGGTATATCAACTATTGTTGGTTATTTAATGCCAAATCCCTTTTATACATATATATTGAATATAGAGGATTTGGTTTGGTTGGCTTTTATGGCATATCAACTATTGTCGGTTATTTAATATCAAATCCTATTTATATATACATATTAAATGCTTTCTAGTATTGCTATCTAACACTAACAGTTTTATTTGCATAGTTTAATGTTTTCAGTAATTGCTATCTAACATTAATTATTCTATTCAACATTACTCATTCATATGCACACAGTTAAATGGTTCCAAGTATTGCAATGTATCACTAACAATTCAATAAAACAAAAATCATTTGTTTGCACAAATGGTTTCAAATATTGTAAATTATTCAATAGTTCTATTTGAGCCATAGATAGGAACCTTAAAGGTACTTGTATTGCGACCCGGGTGTAATGTTAATGAAGACGGTATTCTACATTTCCCAACATTCCAGGACTGAAGCAGCGCCATCTGATGGTTTAGTGTCATATCCAGGACACTTGTTGGTGGGCTCTTATTCCTTTGAAAGATGAATTGGCGTATTCTACCGACCCTGACGATTGGGAAGGATCGATTTTGTATATTTTTCATATAACAATAAGTCAACTTCATATTGTTTTTGTTCATCTGCCTTCGTTGTAAAAGTTTTTATCAACTGTACAAACTTTCTCCTCAAGTTTATTTCAATCGTTTTACGTGGAATGGGGTTCACACACACACACACACACACACACATACATACATACATATATATATATATATATATATATATATATATTTATTGTTTGCAACCTTCATAAATGACGAGTGCTCAAAATCGGAGAGAGACCATATAGATATCAAAATTAGGATGGCGTAGACACAGAGTCAACGGCGTTTCGTGACAGTCTGTCTCTCGCCTATACGATCATCCTATGAATATGTCTATGTCCACGCCATATAAATAACTTAGATATCTATCTATCTATCTATCTATCTATCTATCTATCTATCTATCTATCTTTCTCTTTCTATATACATATATTTCCTCTTCTCTCTCTCACTCTTTCCCCTTGTCTCTCTGTCTCAGACGATATATATATATATATATATATATATATATCATCATCATCATGTCGTGCTGGTAGCACGGATATCCCTGACCCTCTCTCGCCACTTTTCCCTATCGTTCATCGCCTCAGGCAGGTCTTCTGGACAACATCCAGTATCCTCACATAGATGCTGAATGTATGTTCGTGCTGGTCGTCCTGCTTTTGCACGGCCATGAGTGGGGGTCCATAAGAGTACATCACTTATGGGTTCGTCTAACTTGAATAGTTTTTTGTGATAGGAGGCAGGTGGCCGTACAGTTGGTATCTTGTGGGGTGTTGCCGCCAGGACTTGTTCAAGATTGCTTGCAGCATTCTTGTGTCATTTCCGTCTAGCTTCTTCTCCAGCCGTTTTGTTAGTGTCCATGTAGTGCACCCATATAGCAGTATCGATGCGACCGCTGCCTGGAGGAAACTACGTTTCATTTTATCGGTTAGGTCTGATTTCCATATAATCGATAGCCTATTGATAGCTGTCCAAAGTGAAAATACCAGTAAACCCGTTATGTTTGATTTATTCATATATATATATATATATATATATATATATATATATATATATATATCGATAGATAGATAGAGAGAGAGAGAGAGATCTAAGTAGTTCAAATGAAGTAGACATAGATTCTCGCACTCTCTAAATATATATATACATATATGCCCGTGGTGTAATGGTTATCGTCCTAGGAAATGGACACGTCGACACGAGTTCAAATCCTGGACCAGACTGCATTTCACATAGCACTAATACCCTTGGGAAAGGTATGAATTCAATTATTCTCCCTCCAGCTATGGGTAAAATAGTAGGGCAGACTAGGTTCTTCAGCCTTGGTGAGGCAACTAGTCTAGGAGAAGGAAAAGCTTGAATTCAAACCTGTTAAACTCCGCTTAAAAATTGACCTTGTGTCCTCTCCTGCCCGAGCGGAGGGGTTGGTAAATATGTATACATATATATATTAAACGATAGATAGATAGATAGAGAAAGAGAGAGAGAGAGTGAGTGAGTGAGTGAGTGATCTAAGTTTGAATTGTGTGTCAAAAATTCATATGTTAATCTGGTGATCACATCGGGGAGAAACTGACAGTTATTAAGCACCGTTGACTTTGTGTTAACGCTATCTTAACTGATAGACAGATAGATAGATTATACTGCATATATATATATATATATATATATATATATATATATATATATATGGTTTATGGTTTAAACGACATATAATGTTAGAATTATCCCCCTCTCTTTCTCTCTCTCTCTCTATATATATATGTGTGTGTGTCTGTGTGTGTGTATGTGTGTCTGTTTTAAGAATACAAATACAATTTACCTTGTGTGTGTACCTTAGTGCGTGTCTAAATCATACAAATCATAAACAAATTCTGTCGACACGTCTTGTCTCTGTCTGTCTGTCTGTCTGTCCCAGTCTCTCTCTCTCTCTCTCTCTCTCTCTCTCTCTCTCTCTCGTGGCAGAAAAGTACCAATGTGTTCTTGTCCCAACCAAATACGCGTCAGGTCACTCCACGCCCCTCTCTCTCTCTCTGTCTTTTCACAACCGCTCTCAGCTCCCTTTCTCCTCCTCCTCCTCCAACTTCCTCACCGCCAACGTCACCTCCTCCTCCTCATCCTCTTACTCCTCCTCCACCAATCAGAGATTTTGTTTTTACTTCGGAGAGCCTATGTTATTTACTTATGTGCATGAGCAGTGACGGCTTTACCCCTCGACACCCTTCCCACCCCACAAACTCGCACCCCTTGCACCCCCCTCAGTTCCAAGAGGGCAAGTGAACATTCCGTGTCCGTTTGCACGCGGTGGTGGTGGGGAGAGCGTGATGGGAGTGGGAAGAGAGACAGGGAGCTGGGACGAAGAGAGCGGGGGTGCGGCGCTGAGTTGGGATGTGGTGTTTGGGTGGCGGCGAAGTTTTACCAGTGACAGGAAATATGTCAAAAGAAAGGAGGGGAGGGGAGTGTGCAAGCCAGTCTGACACGGCAGTGTAAGGTGGGGAGGTTGGGGGCACTCCGGTGCTGACTAAAATAATCATTATTTGGGGAGAAAATCTATTAGGCTTTTAGACAAATGGAACAGAAGACAAACTGAAATGCTTACATAGAGAGGGAGAGAGGAAGAGAGAGACAGAGAGAGAGAGAGAAGAGAGAGAGAGAGAGGAAGAAAGAGAGAGAGAAGAAGAGAGAGAGAAGAGAAAGAGAAGAGAGAGAGAGAGATAGATAGATAGAGAAGAAAGGCAAATAGACAGAGAGAAAGAGACAAAAGGCGAATGAAAGAGAAATAATATCGATAGGGTAAGAGAGATAAAACTGGAAATTTAGAGAGACCAGCTGAGAGAGAGAGACAGAGACAGAGAGACTGAACGAGAAACAGTGAGAAGGAAATTGAGAGATGAAATAAATAGAGATAGGGAAAGTGAGGTGAAACTGAAAACTAAGAAGAAAGAGAGAAAGAGAGAAAGAGAAAGATATAGGAAGAGGTGAGAGAGAGAAAGAAAGAGACATGAATAATGAAATGATGATGAAGATATGAGAAAGAAAGAAAGAAAGAAAGAGATGAGAAATGAAGAGAAAAGAAAAAATAGATAGAGAGAGAGGGGGGGAGGAAGAGGGGAGAGAGAGAGAGAGAGATGAATAATAAAATGATGATAAAGATATGAGAAAGAAAGAAAGAAAGAAAGAGATGAGATGAGAAATGGAGAGAAAAGAAAAGAAAAAAATATATAGATACACAGATCGACAGAGAGAGAGACAGAGACAGAGAGAGAGACAGAGACAGAGAGAGAGACAGAGAGAGAGAGAGATAATTGGAGTATAGATATACGGAGATGCGTATTTGAGAGAAAAGTCAGAGTGAGTGAGAGAGAGAGAGAGAGAGAGAGAGAGAGAGAGAGAGAGAGAGAGATGAGAAGATGGAGAGAGAGAGAGAGAGAGACTGATGAATATTGAAGCGAAGATAAAGACGTGAGAAATAGAAAGAAAGAAAGAAAGAAAGAAAGAAAGAAAGAAAGAAATGAGAAATGGACGGAAAGGATAGATAGATAGATAGATAGATAGATAGATTATTGGAGTGTATATGTATGTTTGTTACGCTTTAAGGACTATCAACCTTAGTTAGGTTATTCAACGCTAAATACATTTTTATACAAATGAACAGTTCTATTTTAAACTATTCTTTTTAGCATAAGTACACAGTTTAATTGTCAAAAACATTTCTATTTCAAGCCATTCAGTTTAGTACAACGGTTCTATCTAAAACAATTTAGTTTAGTATAAGTATAATTTTTGTTTAATGTAAAAAACTTCTATTTCAAACAATTCAGTTTAGCATGAGTATGCAGTTTAGTTCTATTTGACCCATACATAGGATCGATCCTGAGTCGACCGGGGAGCGATGGCAATGAAGAGTCACTCTGCATTCCCCAAAGCTTCAGCATCATTGCAACCTCACCATCAGATTGTTTAGTGTCATATCCAGAACACTCGTGGGGGATCTTACCCCTCTGCAGAGAGGCAGTCGGTGTATTTTACAGCCACAGCCGACTGGGCAAGATTGGAGTATAGATAAAGAAAGATGAGTAATGGAGGGAAAAGAGAGAGAGAGAGAGAGAGAGAGAGAGAGAGAGAGAAAGAGAGAGAAGGGAGAGAGAGAGAGGGGGGGATGATAACTGAAGTGAAGAGAGATTCACAAGAAGATGAGAAAAAATGAAATAATGTGAGAAGAGCAGAAAGAAGTGAGAAAATGAAAGAAATTTTGAAAAGAAAGAAAGAAGAAGAAGAAGAAGAAGAAGAAGAAGAAGAAGAAGAAGAAGAAGAAATAAATCTCCCTCGCTTCGTCGCTTTCTTTTGGGGTAAAAATAGGGGAAGTACTCTGTTTCTACTTATAGATCTCTCTTTAGGTCAACCACCAGTTTTCCTCTAATCAGAAGATTTCACCAAAAAAAATTCATATTTCATGGCATGTAAAACGCTTTTCTCAAAACTCTGGTGTAATATTTATCGTCCAAGGAAATGGACACAGCGATACGAGTTCCAATCCTGGACGATACTGATTGCATTTCACATAGCACTAATACCTTTGGGAAAGGTATAAATCCAATTATTCTCCCCCCAGCTATGGATAAATAGTAGGACAGACTATGTTCTTCAACCTTGGTGAGGCAACTAGTGTAGGAAAAAGAAAACTCTGAATTAAAACCTGTTAAACTCCGCTTAAAATTGACCTTGTGTCATATCCTGCCTGAGCGGAGGGGTTGGTAAATATGAAAAAAACTTTTTAATTTGTCCGCTTATGACCCTGGATATTACCTGAAATGGCGGACTACAGCACGAGGCCAGAAGAAATGAAATACTTACGAGAAGATTGTATTGCGCTAAGATTTCAAGTCTTGGAAGGCACTGGCAAACTGTACTGACCATCAGTCCGTGGATGTTTAAAATCTGGTCTAAACACCAAACACTAACATCGATCGCAAAGGCTCAGCATTCACAGTCACCATCCAAAGTATATACCACATAGAATCGTGTATAGCCCGAGTTTTTAAGATTTCATTTTAAGCGCCCCCCCCCTCACTGTACTAAAAAATGGAATCGATGTATTCATTAACATTACTTTTGTAAATCAAACTGCTCGAGATTGCCATATGCACGAGTCTGTGCAGTTTTCAAACATCATGGGAAGAATTTGAAATAACGTTTGGGGTAAAAAGACAAAAGAATAAATAAATAAATAGACATGAGATCGACTGATACACAGGTATGTACGGTATTCAAACATAATGGCAACGACTAGTAACAACCGTTGGCTTCATAAATCAATGATTTTCTGACCATAAATCAACGGTCGACCTATACACGAGATCGACTGATACACGAGTGTCTACGGTATTCAAACATAATGGCAACGACTAGGAACAACCGTTGGCTTCATAAATCAATGATTTTCTAACCATAAATCAACGGTCGACCTATACACGAGATCGACTGATACACGAGTGTGTACGGTATTCAAACATAATGGCAACGACTAGGAACAACCGTTGGTTTCATAAATCAATGATTTTCGGACCATAAATCAACGGTCGACCTATACACGAGATCGACTTATACACGAGTGTGTACGGTATTCAAACATAATGGCAACGACTAGGAACAACCGTTGGCTTCATAAATCAATGATTTTCGGACAATAAATCAACGGTCGCCCTATACACGAGATCGACTGATACACGAGTGTGCACTGTATTCAAACATAATGGCAACGACTAGGAACAACCGTTGGCTTCATAAATCAATGATTTTCTGACCATAAATCAACGGTCGACCTATACACGAGATCGACTGATACACGAGTGTTTACGGTATTTAATCATGTCCGTAAGGACCAGAAACAAACCTTAACTTTATTATTTCAACGAGAATAAATCAAGTGAAGACCTATATAAAAAGTTAACTTGGCGTCCGTAGTCGAGGGCGACCAGAAGGCTCCCTTTTCAATAGCTACTACACCGAGGTTTAGGGGAGGGTGGTACTCCTTCCCCTGGATTGCTCCACTTTACCCTTGAAACGTAACTATTAATTCTGAGTGTTAAGCAAGGAGGTATCAAGTACGATTTTTAGAGTCTTTGGTATGACACGACCTGGGATCGAACCCAGGTCTCCCGGACCATTGACGCACACTGTCGGGGGAGAGAGGAGAGAAAGACAATGTTTTATAACTTTGTCCTCTTTTTCGTTTCAATAATAACTGACACGTCTTGAGGAAAGTCTAAAACCCGAAACGTTGAACGTGGCAAAGAATTCTAATATTAAAATGGTCGCTTAAAGACTTAATTTTTTTGGTGCATTTTCATATATATATATATATATATATATATATCAATCCCTTCGCACGAACGGGTTGCGACAAAAATTCAATTGTTTAAGCGGGGTTTAACAGGTTTAAATTCAAAATTTTCCTTCTGGTTGCCATACCAAGATTAAAGAGCTTAGTCTGCCCTACTACTTATCCATTGCTGGAAAGAGGATTCATACCTTTCCCAAGAGTATATGAACGTGATATGCAACTAGCATCTTCCAGGAATTGAACTCGCGTCGCAGTGTCCATTTTCTACAACGGTAACTATTACATCACGAATGCACACACACACACACACACACACACACACACACACACACAATCTCTTTCTCTCTTTCTCTTTCTCTC
>OY757941.1:52454339-52464339 GCA_963585895.1 Sepioteuthis lessoniana | reverse complement strand
CAACACTCCAATGAATCCGATTATTCTCCCTCCAACTATGGATAAGTAGTAGGGCAGACTAGGTTCTTCAGCCTTGGTGAGGCAACTAGTCTAGGAGAAGGAAAACTCTGAATTCAAACCTGTTAAACATCGCTTAAAAAATTGGCCTTGAGTCATATCCTGCCCGAGCGGAGGGGTTGGGTAAATATAGGAATACTCAGCACTAAAAGGCATGGATCAAAGGTAAGCAGATCAATCCAAAGAAAAGAGTAGCACCCTAACCTACATCTCGTTGTTGTAACTATTAAGAAAGTTTGGTTTGGTTTGGTTTCTTTGTTTAATGGTATATCAACCTTAGTAGGTTATTTAATGCCAAAGCTATTCTCCTAGAAGAACAGTAGTGGTACTATTTAACCCATAGCTGGGAGGATGAGGGGGTTCATACCTTTCTTAAGGGTATTTGCCCGATAGTGAACGTAATAGCACGACTGGAGTACGAACTCGCTTACTATGATTCCGCAGTCCATCGCTTTAACCATTACCCCCCAAGGACACCCCCTATTGAAAAGGGAGTCTTCGGGTTCCCCTAGACTACAGTCGGCTAACTTACTATATATATATTTATATATAAGTAGAAGTAAAGTTGGCGACCATAGTAGAGGGCGACCCGAAGGCTCCTTTTTCAATTGCTACAACACTGAGGTGTAGGGAAGAGCGCTACTCTTTCTCCCGAATTGCTCCAGTTTACCTTTGATATGTTCCTTATAATGCTGTATTAAGCAAGGAGGTATCAAGTACCATTTTTAAAGTCTTTGGTATGACGCTACCAGGGATTGAACCCTGGTCTTCCGGGCCGAATATAAATGTATTTTTTAAATGATTAATTTCCACAACTACTGAAAGTTACGAATTTTCTTCGCTCATCGTGCAAGATAAGAATTTTTAGTTGATGCCTCTGAAGATATTGTCAAACATTTGCATCTGAATAGTTTTCGACCATCCTTGGTCATCCCTGTAACTGTGGCTGACCTACTCGAGAAAAGCGAGTTCGAATTCCAGTCGTGGTATTAGATTCTGTAATATTATCTAATACTAAAGACAAACCTGTAAAAGAACAGTCTTGGTATCATTTAAGCCTTAGCCGGGTAGAATAAGGTAATTCATATATTACCCAAGGGTATTTATCCGAAAGTAAACTGAATTGATCGAAACCACTTAAGACGATTTCAAAGTCCACCACATTACTCATAACGCCACAGGGAACCCCGCGCTTCAAGGAGAGTGAAAGAACAATCTCCATACATATAAAAACAAAAATAGATTAATATACACTCGTACATGCACATAGACAGATAACCCTACCTATATATATATATATATATATATATATATATATATATATATATATATATATATATTAGTATGAGTGTTGTTAAAGACGTTAAACGAAGTAAAAGAAACAAGAGATCCAGCAGATGTCATCATTTTCAAATCTTTGGTTTCAACGTTTTTGTGATTTTCTTGTTAGCATCACGGGGCTTCTCCGACTGACAGCTAAATATTTATATATCGTTACGGCAGACGAATGTTTGAAAGCCTTTCATCTCCTGTCATACTGCAGACCCCACACTAACTGCTCACGTGGATTCTTCGATTCCACAAATTTAACACACACGGGCAACAGAACTAGTTAGTTTCAAAGCCGCTAATATAATCCTTCAACATTTCTCTTTTTGTCTACTTACAACGTACAATCTATAGCTTCCCTCAGGTCTTCCTAAACGTGCATTGCCGTGATCAGTCTTTGAAACGGCAGGGTGCCAAAAATTTAAGGGAATTGTGCCCAAGAAATATCAAGTGTAGTAGAAAAATATTAGTTGACTAGATTTCTGAGCCGAAGCTTCATGATTTTTATCATTAAGGGTTTTCAGACTATTGTCTTCATTGTTATTTCCACAACGTCTCGGCCAATACGTCCACCGACCTTCTTCAGGTGTTTGTCGAACTCGGGAACATTCTCGGAACTTCGAACTATGTCCTTTATTGAACCCACGGGGTTAGCCATGACCGGGTACAAGTGTTAAGTATTCCTGTATTGTTTCTCGCCTGCAGTCAGGATTGAACCTGCAACCTCCAGATGATTGTGTCCTTAGAAGCTTAGGGAATCAATGGCTATAACCGTTACGCTATGTGTCCTGCTAGATAGTTCAGAGTGAATTTTTGTGACTTATAAACTTAATGTTCTTACTTGACTAGAATTACTACTATTATGTATGATTTTTTGCCTGTGCTCATATTCAGATTTTTTTTCTCATCTAGCATTTTTAATTATCGGTTCCCATATTGTATTCAACTCTATACTTGGTCCGCTCAACATATGTGCTGATTCCTTAAGGACATACCAGCCGAAACATTGTGGAAATAACAATAAAGATGAAGACAATAGGAGGTGCCCGTGGTGTAATGGTTATCGTCATAGGAAATGGACACGGCGACACGAATTCAAATCCTGGACTAGACTGCATTTCACATAGAACTAATACCCCTGGGAAAGGTATGAATCCAATTATTCTCCCTCCAGCTATGGGTAAATAGTAGGGCACACTGGGTTCTTCAGCCTTGGTGAGGCAACTATTCTTGGAGAAGGAAAACTAAATTCAAACCTGTTAAACTCTGCTTAAAAAATTGACCTTGTGTCATATCCTGCCAGAGCGGATCATTTGATCAAGGTGATTGTATAAGAGAGAAACTGACACTCACAAAGCTCCGTTGTCTCTGTGTCGACACAATCTTAACTTAAATTCATAGGCTCTATCACCGATATTGAGCAGTTTTATTATGAATATAGCTCCTTATATTATTAATACGTATTTATAGATGTGTGCGTGTGTGTGTGTGTGAAGCCATTAACGCAAATAGTTGGATTTGGTTTTATGGCATATCAATTACTGCAGATTATATAATGCCAGATCCTGATTATATATATATATATATATACGAGGTGCATACGGTAAGTTTCTAGACTTTTTTCGAATGGGCACTTTTATTGGTAGTACACACATGAAACTCTAGTCCCCTTCGAAGTAATCTCCTCCGGCTGCAATGCACTTGTTGTACCGTTCCAACAACTTCTGGAAGGCCCCATGGAAGTCCTCTTGTGTGAACGTGTAAATGACCTTCGTCACAGCCTCCTTCATCTCCTCAATTGTCTCCTAACGACAGCCTCTCAGCTTAGGGAATAAGCAAAAGTCACAGGAAGCAAGGTTTCGACTATAGGGAGGCTGAGGAACTGTCTTGATGCCCATCTTGGTCAAATAGTCTGTGACAACGATGGAGTTATGGACTAGTGCACTGTCCTGGTGGAAATGCTACTGAGCCGATTTGTAGAGTGCTGGCCTCTTCCCTATGAATCTCTTGCTGAACTCCCTTAAAACCTCAACATAGTAATCCTAACCCTAAGCCTTTGGCCAATCAACTCTAGTGTATTGACTTCCATACTCCTCCCACACCTCTCATCATCCCTCACAGACTCCCTGCCTTCCTTAAATCTCTTATGCCACTCGAAAACTGATGCTTGATTAATGCAAGATGGTTGAAAAGCAGTCTGAAGCATTCCATACGTTTCTGTGGCATTTTTTCCAAATTAAAACAGAATTTTATTGCATATCGTTTTTTCTAAAATGTCCTCAAGTCCAGATAACATTTTTGAAATTCCCCGCTGTAACAATCAGGCATTACTAGGGTGTATTCCAATTGCTGCTGTAGCTGTTGATTTGAACCTGAAATCATAAAAGTTGGTCAGTCATCTCATAAGATGTATAGCAATAACCTACTGAATTTTCAAGTGTCTACGACAATTTTAAATGCTTCAACGAAAGATGTCGGGAAACTAATCGTATGCACCTCGTATATATTCATATATAGATATGGCGAGATAAAGCGGTTCATGCCTTTCTTCCGGACATTAGTGCAAAGTGAACTCTGCTCACTGATTCCACTTCCTTGGATGATAACCGTTACACCAGGCCCTCTTCCTTTTTGGGTAGGGTATATCTCTTTTTAATTTAATATTTTTAATTCACCTAGACCGGTTGCCATTGCAAAGCTTTAAAAAAGTCTGCTTTACAATGAGGGGAGTCAAATTTTTAGCACTATTTTAGAAACATGACGCAAAATTAGGCAGCTTTTGCCGGGTTTGAGAAAGTGATGAACCACATTAGACTGTGAGATGTCGAAGTCGCCTGATACTGTCCAAGTTCTTCTCATCGGATTTGCCTTTAGGGCTTTGAGTTCAGCTTCGCAACCCACGTTTTGGGGCCAACTTGACCTTTCCTGACTTACGAGGTTTTTGCAACCTGAGTGATACACACACACACACACACACACATATATATATATATATATATATATATAAAAAGTAGTATAGCATACATCGTGCGACCAATCTACCTAATTTTTATTTATCCTATTTACCAACCCCTCCGCTCGGGCAGGATATGACACAAGGTCAATTTTTAAGCGGAGTTTAACAGGTTTGAATTCAGAGTTTTCCTACTCCTAGACTAGTTGCCTAACCAAGGCTGAAGAACCTAGTCTGTCCTACTATTTACCCATAGCTGGAGGGAGAATAATTGGATTCATACCTTTCCCAAGGGTATTAGTGCTATGTGAAATGCAATCATTTTCGTCCTGGATTTGAACTCGTGTCGCCCTGTCCATTTCCTACGACGATAACCATTACACCACGGGCACCTCCAAAAAATTTTTATTTATTGAATGATAATGAAAAATCAGATTAAGGAAGATTGGGTCAAACGACATTTATATATGTAATAAAATAATTTTTTACGTTTAGCTGAGTTGATCCTGATGGCTGGTTGGTTGGTTGGATTTTATGGTATATCAACCCTTGTAGGTTATTTAATGCAAAATCCAATTTTATTCAAATAAACAGTTCTATTTCAAACAATTCAGTTTCGCATGTGTACACAGTTTAATCATCAAAAACATTTCTATTTCAAGCTATTCAGTTTAGTCAAACAGTTCTAATTTAAACAATTCAGTTTAGTATAAGTACGCAGTTTTTAAGTATACAGTTTACTTATTAAAAACATTTCTATTTCAGGCTTATCAGTTTAGTCAAACAGTTCTATTTCAAACAATTCATTTTAGCATAAGTATGCAGTTTACTTCTATTTGGCCCATAGCTAGGGCCCTATCCGGGGCTACCACTCCGGGCCAGAGTGGACCCGGGAGCGATGGAAATTAAGGGGTGCTCCGCATTCCCCAAAGCTCCAGAATTACTGGAACCACATCATCAGATTTTTTAGTGTTATATCCAGTACACTCATTGGGGTCTCTTACCTCTCTGCAGAGATGCAGTGTGTGTATTCTACAGCCCCAACCGACTGGGCAAGATTCTGCTGGTATTTTTTTTCTCTTGTCGGTAGATATCGCAGCACTATTTGATGATTTTCAAATGGTACGGATGCCCTAAGTCTAATTTTTTTATAGATTTTTTTTCAGAGACCAATTCGTATGATCCCTATTTGCAAATCGCATTATCTAGGTTTTTTTCACACTATCAGAATTTTATAGGTTAATTATATATATATATATATATATATATATAATTTTTAATTGGTGGAATTGATATTATCATAGAATTACCATGACAAGAAAATCCGGCACACCCCTACACGTGACATACGGAGCACTGAACAGCTGTTTCGACCTTATTAGCCCTCATCAGCAGTGCACACCGTGATCTCCACCACCGGAGATCGAACCAACAACCACAGTATGCAGAAGCCAAAACTCTACCACTGGGCCATCGGTTCATGCCACATATTAGAGAAGTCGAATTAACAAGTCATGGTGAATTGCGCGACCACTTTGACCAAATGTGTCTCGAAGGGTACGTATTCCCCTTACAGAGAACACGGCCACCTCCGGGGCTATGTCTTTCCCAGTCGGAGTTACGAAACTTCATAACATTCTATGATAATATATATATATATATATATATAGTTCATCAACTATTTGGTTACTGTACGATATTAACGACACCTTCACTTTCCGTGCAGCAAACATTTTTGATTGCTTCTGCGGGGTTATGGTCCAGTTCGAACCCGCAAAGATTAGTCTGGCCTTAAATGGCCCGCAGAGGTTGATATGCCGTTAAACAAAACTAAAACTCGTCAAAATTAACTTCCTGAATTACTACCCCCATTTGAACTGCTTCGGGTACGTGATATACGTTCTACAAACTAGCACATACTACCAAAATATTGCAAAACTTTTGACTCACACTTGTATTTGGGGTGGGGGGGATATGGACTCATGTGTTACTTAAAAGAAAATTGACGCAAAAATGAAACGTTAACAGCCTAAGCCAGGATTTGAACACATCTCGTGGAGTTCGATATACAATATGATAACCGTAACGCTATATATATTTCTCCTGTTTGTGTAGTTTCTGTGTTTGTTGTAGTTTCCGCGGAAATAAATATACGAAGTGTCCCTTGTACACACACGTACATACACACACACACACACACGCATACACACGCATCACACACACTCGCACCCACACACATAGAAATATAGGAGTGGGTAAGTGGATGGGAAGAGAGAGAGAGAGAGAAAGAGCGAGAGAGAGAAAGCGTATTAAGAAAATCGTTGACGACTATCATGAGAAATAATAGCCCTTATTTACCGACGTAAATATCACATGCCGAAATTCTTTGATGCTCTTTTGAAATTAAAATCAAAACCATAGAACTTTGGAATCACAGAATCTCTGGAAGATTGGTGCGATGAGAAAGGAAATTGGATTTCCATGGCTTATACACTTGCATCTTGGTGCCTCCTTCCTTTGATTTCAAAGTTCGGTCAGATAGGGAAAGGCTCTCTCTGCAGAAGGAAAATCAGGACTTGATAAGGTTGCGAACGACAGGTTCATTTCACCTCAATAGACAACTTCTTAGCAGGAGGAAATGTCTGAGGCAAGAACGACGTCATCAGTTAACTTTAAAACACTGACAGTCAGGACAAACACTTCCTCACTACCGCCCACAATAATGCATTCGGAAGACGGTCACGTGGTTAACAGGTTTATAGCGAAGCAAAACCCCGAAGAAGAAAACTGGTCAGGGATAAACGCCAAAGAAAAAAAAAAACAAAAAAAACGCAAAACGAAAAAAAAAAAAGAAAAAAAAAGATGGAAGTGCCCGTTCAAATAAATATCAATTTTAAAAATGTATTAGGGCTATGCTTAGAAAGCTTGTGAATTTTGAACATGTTGCAATATACAGTGACGGAAAATAAAGCTATTAACCTAGCCATCTGGTGTTGTAGAATACGCCGACTGCATCTCTGCACAAGGGTAGGACATCCTAGCAACTGTCCCGTATATGACACTAAACAATCTGATGCCAAGGGTCCAGTCTTGGAGATTTAGGGATTGCGGAATACCCCTTCATGGCCATCAGTCTAAGGTCCACTCTGGCGTGGTAACACATGATAGGGTCATATCTATGAATCAAATAGATTTGACATTTAAACTGGGGGCAAACAAATAACTTATACTAAATTAAATTGTTTGAAAAAGAACTTTTTCATCATTAAACTGAGTGTAAACAAATGAATGATATTTAATTAAATTGTTAGCGATACATAAAAATACTTTGAACCATTTACCTGATTGCAAACGATTGTTGAATAGAATGATTAGTGTTAAATAGCAAAACTTGAAACCACTTCACTGTGTGCAAACAAATAATTAATAATTTCTCTTAGAGATTATTGAAACCATTTAACTGAGTATAAACGATAGCAAACACTCGTGTACAAACAAATTAGTCGTAACTCATTTAAAAATGGAAATATCTACAAACTATTCACTTACAAATCATATTCATATCCATTTAATCATATTTATCCAACCCCTCCGATCGGGCAGGATATGACACAAGGTCAATTTTTAAGCGGAGTTTAACAGGTTTGAATTCAGAGTTTTCCTTCTCCTAGACTAGTTGCCTCACCAAGGCTGGAGAACCCTGTCTGCCCTACTATTTACCCATAGCTGGAGGGAGAATAATTGGATTCATACCTTTCCCAAGGGTATTAGTGCTATGTGAAATGCAATCAGTCTCGTCCAGGATTGGAACTCGTTTCGCCGTGTTCATTTCCTACGACGATAACCATTAAACCACGGGCACCATTATATCCATTTAATCGTGTGCAAACAAATTATTAATATCAAATGGAACTATTCGTGTTACATAGAAATACTTGAAACTACTTAATAGTAAGCTTTATAAAAATGAGCTTTGGCTCTTTTAAGAATGTTATCAACAAAATTTGTTGAAAAATCTAATGTATATTTGTTATATAAGTATAAAGAGAATTTGGCATTAAATAATCTACAATGGTTGATATGCCATAAAATTCAACCAACCAACCAACCGACCAACCAAAGCTAAAACATCCTGAATATGTGAAACAGAAAGAAAACGTTTTAAAATAGACACAGAAAATATGACATGTATTTTATTTTACATTACATACTTTAGGGGTCTCAAATCGCAAAACAATGGCACATTCGGCTGGGGCTGTACAGTGGTAAGATTCCCTCTACGAGTGTCCTTGATATAATGCTAAACAATCTAATGGTTTGGTGCCTGTAATGCTGGAGCTTTGGGGAATGCGGAGCACCCCTTCATTGCCATCGTTCCCAGGTCTACTCTGGCTCGGAACCGTAGCACCAGATATGCTCTTACGAGGATCATTAAATAAGTTTCCAGACTTTTTCGTATGGGCACTTTTATTGATAGTACACACATGAAACTCAAGTCCCCTTCGAAGTAATATTTTCCGGATGCAATGCAATTGTTGTACAGTTTCAACAACTTCTGGAAGGCCCCATGGAAGTCCTCTCGTGTGAGCGTGTAAATGACCTTCGTCACAGCCTCTTTCATCTCCTCAATTGTCTCCTAACAATAGCCTCTGAGCTAAGGGAATAAGCAAAGCCACCGGGAACAAGGTCTGGACTATAGGGAGGCTGGAGAATTGTCTGATGCCCATCTTGGTCAAATAGTCTGTGATAAGGATGGAGTTATGGACTGGTGCACTGACCTGGTGGAAATGCTACTGAGCCGATTTGTAGAGTGCTGGCCTCTTCCCTATGAATCTCTTGCTGAACTCCCTTAAAACCTCAACATAGTTAACCTAACCCTAACCCATTGGCCAATCAACTCTGGTCTATTGACTTCCTTACTCCTGTCACACCTCTCATCATCCCTCACAGACTCCCTGCCTTCCTTAAATCTCTTATGCCACTCAAAACTGGTGCTCGATTAATGCAAGATGTTCCAAATGTAATCTGAAGCATTCCATACGTTTCTGTGGCATCATTTTTTCCAAGTTTAAAACACAATTTTATTGCATATCGTTCTTCTAAAGTGTCCTCACGACCAGATTGCATTTTTGAAATTCACCAGCTGTGACAATCAGACTTTAGTAAGGTGTATTCCAATTGCTGCTGTAGCTGTTGATTTGAACCTGAAATCATAAAAATTGGTCAGTCATCTCATAAGATATATAGCAATAACATACTGAATTTTCAAGAGTGTACGACAATTTTAAATGCCTGTACAAAAACAGTCTGGGAACTTATTGAAAGCACCTCGTATTCATGGGTTAAATAGAACTAAACAGTGTACATATGCTAAATTGAATTAAAAAAAAAATAGTACAGTTTATACGTCTAAAAAATGAATTTGGTATTAAATAACGCACAACGGTTGATATCCCGTAAAATCAATCCAAACGGCAAAACATGACTGCTTTTTGCTGAAACTTGGTAATTTGTTTCTCGCTTCTTTCCATGTTTTTCTTCCGAGAAAAGGAGAATATATTTTAATGTTTCAGTCGTTTTCATCACAAGATCAAAAAGTGAAAAGTAAAAAATATTATTTTATACAAGATTCTAAATAAGAACGTTAGTGAAATCTAGATG
>OY757941.1:52451869-52454139 GCA_963585895.1 Sepioteuthis lessoniana | reverse complement strand
ACTAATTTGTTTGTACACGAGTGTTTGCTATCGTTTATACTCAGTTAAATGGTTTCAATAATCGCTAAGAGAAATTATTAATTATTTGTTTGCACACAGTGAAGTGGTTTCAAGTTTTGCTATTTAACACTAATCATTCTATTCAACAATCGTTTGCAACCAGGTAAATGGTTCAAAGTATTTTTATGTATCGCTAACAATTCAATTAAATATCATTCATTTGTTTACACTCAGTTTAATGATGAAAAAGTTCTTTTTCAAACAATTTAATTTAGTATAAGTTATTTGTTTGCCCCCAGTTTAAATGTCAAATCTATTTGATTCATAGATATGACCCTATCATGTGTTACCACGCCAGAGTGGACCTTAGACTGATGGCCATGAAGCGGAGGGGTTGGGTAAATATGATATTGTTATATTATATATGTCATGGATTTTCGGTTCGTTCTTAGAGACCCCGTGTGCTTTGACAAGCGTCAGGGTAGTCAGGTCCAGCCTGAAGGAGACCACGTGATATGAGAACCACGCGGTCAGATTTAGACAGAGTCCAGGGAATTGGGAGTCGAGCCAGGGATAGGCAGCCGATCAGAGGCGTCTCGGACGTCTCTGACGATACATCTTGCAAGGGGCTGCAAGCGTTGGCTCCCCCTGGCTCCCGGGAGAAGATATGGGACAAGAAGAAGTCCCCTCCCTCTCTGAGTATATGTCTCTCCATCTATCTCTCAACTAACAACAAACTACGGACCCATGTCGAGAATAAAATGAGAGATATATTTTTATAAAGAAGTGTTTCGTTCGTTCATTAAATTTCATAAATCATGTTTAATTACAACACAACATAATCACATTAAATAATCAGATGGTGAGGCTCAGTTATGCAGGAACTTTGGAGAATGTTGAGTACCCCTTCATTGCAATCGCTCCCAGGTCCACTCTGGCTCGGAACGGTAGCACCTGACAGGTGACATTTAAACTGAGCGCAAACAAATGATTTATGCTAAATTGAATTGTTAGTAATTGAACTGTTGGACCATTTAACTGTGTGTAAACAAATGACTGATGTTTAATTGAATTGACAGTGATACATAGCAATACTTAGAACCATTTAATTTTGTTGATTATGCTAAATTGAATTGTTAGGAATAGAACTGTTTGATCATTTAATTGTGTAAATCTACAAAATTTGTTTACAAATCATATATTTGATAAGTATGTGTAAAGTGGATTTGGCATTAAATAATCAATAATAGTTGATATGCCATAAAATCAAACCAAACTAACTGGATTTGGTATCGAATAAACCACAACCAACCAACAAAAAAGGCTGAAGTTAAATTGTTACCGTTACATAGGAATACTTGAAACCATTTAACTATGTGCAAATAAATCATTAATATTAAATAGAATTATTAGTGTTAGATAGGAAGACTTGAAACTATTTAACTGTGTGCAAATAAATTATTTATATTAAATAGAATTATTAGTGTTAGATAGGAATGCTTGAAACCATTTAACTATGTGCAAATAAGTTATTGATATTAAATAGAATTATTAGTGTTAGATAGGAAGACTTGAAACCATTTAACTGTGTGCAAATAAACCTTTAATATTAAATAGAATTATTCGTGTTAGATAGGAATACTTGAAACCATTTAACTATGTGTAAATAAATTATTAATATTTAAAAGAATTGTTAGTGTTTGATAGGAAGACTTGAAACCATTTAACTGTGTGCAAACAAATGATTAATATTAAATAGAATTATTAGTGTTAGATAGGAATACTTGCCACCATTTAACTGTATGCAACTAAATTATTAATATTAAATATAATTATTAGTGTTAGATAGGAATACTTGGAACCATTTAACTGTGTGCAAACAAATGAGTTGAGACTCGTTTAAAAATATTTCTAACAAAATCTGTTTATAAATCATATACTTAATACATATGTATAGATAGGATTTGGCATTAAATAACCAACAAGGGTTGATATGCCAGAAAACCAAACCAAATCAAACCAAACCAATTCCTTTTCCTTCAATAGACGAATGAATAAATAACAGCCAATGAGATTGTATTTTGCAGATTAACATTTATAATGTTAATCCGCAAAATGCAATCTCCGTCCCGCCATATTTCATTTTATAACCGCTATTTCTCTTCCCCAGAACGTAACAAGCTTTTTGAGTTCTTGGGTTTGAGACACAATAGATATAATTATATATATATATATTTATATATATATGTGTGTGTGTGTGTGTGTGTGTG
>OY757941.1:52441869-52446869 GCA_963585895.1 Sepioteuthis lessoniana | reverse complement strand
GATATTCCTTTGAAAAGACTTCGAATTTGTCTTAGGGTGGATTTTAATACAAGGAAAAATTGAATAATGAATCCTCGGAGACTTTGAGGAATTGCTGGAGGCGCGCTTAGTGTAACGGTTATTGTCTTTGAAAATGTTGAAAATGGGTACGGTGACCCGAGTTAAAATCCAGGATGCGGGTGTTCACTTTGAGCTAATATCCTTGGGAAAAGCATGACTCTATCTATTCTACTTCCAGCTATGGGTAGATAGTAGGGCAGACTGGTTCCTTAGCCCTGGTATAGCAAGCAGTCCAGAAGGTGGGGGTGTTCTCGTGACGTAATGGTTAAAGCGATGGACTGCAGCATCGTAGTAAGCGAGTTCGAACTCAAGTCGCGCTATTATGTTCCCTTTCGGACAAATGCCCTTTCGAAAGGCATGAACCTTCTTATCCCCTAGCTCTGGGTTAAATAGTGGCACTACTGTACGTCTTGAAGAATGTATTTGGCATTAAATAACTATAAAGGTTGGTGTGCTATAAAACAAAGAAACCAAACCAATTTAGGAAAACGAAAATCTTAAATTCACATTAGCTGTACTCCGCGTCCGCCTAAAATCTGACCTTGTCAAAAACAGTTCCATTTCAAACAATTCAGTTAAGCATAAGTACACAGTTTCAATGTAAAAAACAATTCTATTTCAAACAGTTCAGTTTAGCATGAGTACGCAGTTTTAATGTCAAAACACTCCTATTTCAAGCAATTCAGTTTAGCATTAGTACACAGTTTAGTTCTATTTGACCCATAGATAGGACCCTATCTGGTGGGACCGTTTCTGGCCAAAGTGGTTAAAACAGAGTATCGTCTCAAGATGATTCGAAACCTAATTGCTAGGTTTTAAATAATGAATCAACGATCTTCCGATCCTATATATATATATATATATATATATATATGTGTGTGTGTGTGAGTGTGTTTTTGTGTGGGGCTGTTTTGGAAGCAAATAGTTATGAGGTAACTTTATTTTTAAAAGAGTTCATTTTGTTTGCACATAGTTAATGGTTTTAAGTGTTAATATCAAACATAAATAATTCTATGTAAAAGTGTATTAAATTTACTGAAAATGGTTTGAAGTATACGGAGTAAAAAGAACAAAGAGAGGGCGATCATTGGTTTACCAGTAAAGAAAAAGTTCCATGTGCATGGGTCATTAAAGAAGGTAATGCTGTCCGTTTTCAAGAACATGAAAAGACCTATCAATATTGGTTTTAAAGATGACACCATAAACAGTACTTCCCTCAGTCAATTCTTTAAGAAAAATTTACCTTGTTTATATTTACCTCGTAAATATTTCAAGTATAGATTTAGGCTATGTTTGGTTTGGTTTTCTGGCATATCAACCATTGTAGGTTATTTAATGCCTAATCCATTTTTATACGTATTAACTGTTCTATTTCAAACAATTCAGTTTAGCAAAAGCACACAGCTTAGTTCTATTGGACCCATAGATAGGACCCTATCAGGTGCTACCAGTGCGGGCCGGAGTGGACCTGGGAGCGATGGTGATAAAGGAGTACTCGCATCACCCAAAGCTACAGCATTACTGGAGCCCAACCCGATTAGATTGTTTAATGTCATATCCAGGACACTCGTTGGGGGAATCTTACCTCTCAGCAGAAATGCAGTCGGAATATTCGAGAGAGAGAGAGAGAGAGAGTCTGAGTGTCTTTGGGATGTGAGGTGGAGTGACAGAATCTTTAAAGTAATTCAAGACACATAAAAAAAATATAAAAAATAATTAATTTTTCTAAAATTGACTTAAACAGGATGTAATAATTTCTTTCTTTCTTTCTATCTCTCTCTCTCTCTCTCTATATATATATATATATATGATGTAACTGGAAGAAAGTCAAAACTGGTTATGGGAGATCTAGACGAGTGGTGTGTATTCGTAAGAAGTAAGGTATAAATTACCCAAGAATGGCACAATGATTAATGACAATTAAATTAATTTTAGCAAAAGCATGTTTTTCGTTATACTGGGTATCCTTGCAATTTCCATAGTCTTTTTAATGCCGGTTGTTTTAGATACTCACAACCTTTAGATTAACTAATATTGTTCACCCACAACTTTTACACTAATTAATATTAGGTGCACAAAACCTTTGAACCAATTAATATAGGATACGCGAACTCAGGGAGTAACAAATTCTGGGTACCCAAAAAGTTTAAGTAAGTTTGGGTACAGTGAACCTTTGGACTAATGTTGCATACGCAGAATGTTTAGACTAATGTTGGATAACCACGGAGATGGCCCTATGAACATATTGGTTTGGTTTGGTTTGGTTTCTTTGTTTAATGGCATATCAACCTTTGTAGGTTATTTAATGTCAAAGCTATTCTCCTAGAAGAACAGTAGTGGTGCTATTTAACCCATAGCTGGGAGGATAAGGGGGTTCAATACCTTTCCCAAGGGTATTTGCCCGAAAGTGAACGTAATAGCGCGACTGGAGTACCAACTCGCTTACTACGATTCCGCAGTCCATCACTTTAACCATTACACCACGTGGACACCCCCTGAACATATTGAGATAGATAATGAACACACACACACACACACACACACACACACACACACACACACATATATATATATATATATATATATATAAATTATATATTTTTTTTTGATCGACCGATTTCGTCTGGCTCTTATCAAGATCTTAACGCCAGAAAAATATTTAAAAGGGGGAGTGTAAATGGAAAAAAGGTAGAGGAATGGAGAAAAGGGAAGGAAAAAACACTAAAAGAGGGTAGTAGTAGCAATGAGCTGATGGCTAGAGAGTAATCACATTCAATCCCAACAGACAATCCCTCTGCTTACAGAGGGAAGGTTGAAGGGAGCGAACGTAAAGAGTCTCTAACACTTTGAGATGAAAAAACGAATGTGACCGACTGAATCGGTCAACATTGAAGTCTGCAACACATTCTCTACTATTTATCATGTGCTCCGAAATAGAGGACCCGGATGCATTTGCAAGCAGCCCTCTTATATGCCTAAGATTTAAAATTCGAGCTGGGAGATGTTGTCTTATGCGGAGATCTAAACGATTAGAAGTCCTGTCAACGTAGTCACTGCCACAACTACATGTATATTTATATATTATTGAATTAAAATGGTGGGGAGGCAAGACATCTTTACGCATTGAAACAAAAATATATATATATATATATATGTACAAATAGATAGAGAGATAATTCTACCCTTTTTCTAAAAATAGAATTTCACAACAATTACCGACACCGGATACGCCGATGACATGGCGCTTCTGGCAAATGCACCCGCCCAAGCCGAAACTCTGCTACATAGTCTGGAACGAGTCGTTGCAGCACGGATATTTCTGACCCTCTCTCGCCACCTCTCTCTATCATTCATTGCTTTTGGCAGGTCCTCAGGGCTCCATTCAGTATCGGCACAGAGCTGCTGTATGTAGTTTCGAGCTGGACGTCCTGCCTTTGCTTGTCCATGTGAAAGGGTCCACCGGAGTACCTCACTCGCGAGCTCGTCCCTACTTCTCCAGCTGTGTCCCACATGTCTGGTTCGTCTAATTTTGATAGTTTTCGTGATGTGTGGTAGGTGGCCGTACAGCTGCTGTTTTGTGGGGTGCTGACTCCAGGTCTTGTTCAATATTGCTCGCAGCATTCTCGAGTAATTGATGGAAAAAAAAAAACGTGACTAGAACCTTTAAACTTACTAATTTTCGGTACCCAGAATCATTTTAAACCTTTTTTTTATTGCTTGGACATTAAAATGTGTACGAGCAGTGTGAATTATCTCGTTTCATTTCTCGTGTGACGTTAGAAGAAATATATTGAAGTACATATCTAACTGTGTTGTCATAGTCGAAGTTATTTTTCCCGGACAAGGCCAGTATCCCTGTTAAACATATATGTGTGTGTGTGTGTGTGTGTGTGTGTGTGTGTGTGTGTGTGTGTCTATGTGTGTGTGTTACAAAAACAAATGGCTTTGAAACACGCGCGCACACACACTCACATATATATTATTTTACTGGGTGTGTTAAATAAATGTCTGCCTAATAATTGTACCAAGTGTCCATCATTTCCCAATGTTGAAAGGATGCCAGTTCTACTCAAAGTCTCTCCCCGACCCCTCATAGCTCACTAGTTCTCACCACCCCGACAAGCAACAATTTCTACACTACCCGGACCCTCATCTTCACCGAGCCACCCTACCACACGCCAATATACAAAACAACTGACACATCCCGTGCCAACACCTGCCTCTTGCCGGATACTCGATACGCCATTAGGCATGTTTCGTAGACTTTCCACCAGATGACGCTTAATGGCCGGTTTTATAAACTTTTTCCCGCGCTGCGGGACACAGGCCCATATAACAGCCCACACACCAGTTGCCTAAACTCGGGAACCCCAAAATTTACATGCCTCCCTGTCGTGGCCGAGTTTCAGTCTCCCCTCAAACACCGCCATTTTGTTTCCTTTTTCCTTTTTCCTTTTTTTCTTTCTTTTTTCGATTTTGCTGCGGATTTCATTTCTCACCTTCAATTTGCATCTCTGCATGTTCATATCTATCTATCTATCTATCTATCTATCTATCTATCTATCTCACTTTGGTCAGTATCTATCTATCTATCTATCTCTCTATCTATCTATCTATCTATCTATCTATCTATCTATCTATCTCACTTTGGTCAGTATCTATCTATCTATCTATCTATCTATCTCACTTTGGTCAGTATCTATCTATCTATCTATCTATCTATCTATCTATCTCACTTTGGTCAGTATCTATCTATCTATCTATCTATCTATCTATCTATCTATCTATCTATCTATCTCACTTTGGTCAGTATCTATCTATCTATCTATCTATCTATCTCACTTTGGTCAGTATCTATCTATCTATCTATCTATCTATCTTTTATCTATCTATCTATCTATCTATCTATCTATCTATCTATCTCATTCTGATCATATCTA
>OY757941.1:52416869-52439369 GCA_963585895.1 Sepioteuthis lessoniana | reverse complement strand
AGAATATTTGACCGAAAGTGAACGCAATAGCGCGACTGGATTTCGAACCCGCTTACTACGATGACTAAGCCCAGCACATTAACCACAATACCACAAGGACTCCCTCAACTGACGAATAGTATATACTGAACCCAGAAATTGATACAAACGGATTATCAAATTCCTACCAGAAGACCAGACCTTGTGTTAATAAGAAACGAAAAGAGATTATCTCGTGGATTACGCCGTTCGCACTGAGTGAATTTTTTTAAAAAATCCGTCCTAGAAAGTGAGATGCATAAGATTCTCTTGGATTTCAAAATACAAACAGATCACCAAATCTTGGCCAGACGACCAGCCCTAGGGTTGATTAACAAGAAACAAAGACCGTTGAGAGAAATTTAAAAAAAAAAAAAACGAAACGATAGAAAAATACTTGGATCTTGGAAGAAAACTAAAAATTAAGACAGTGGAAAATGATCGGAGCGGTGATACCAATAATAGTTGGAGCACTTGGAACGGTTCCCAAAGGTTTGGAAAAAAAAGACTGGAGGAATTGGAATTCAGAGGAAAAATGAGACCATGTAGACCACAGAATTATTGAGATTTGTTAGAATACTGAGAAGAGTCCTGGAAAGCATCAAGACGCAAGGAGAAAAAGAAGACTACTGCTAATGTTAGACTGGTTGGTTAGACAGGTTTTATGACATATTAACCCTTGTTGTTAATTTAATGCTAAGTTCTGTTTATACATTTACATATTATAGATGATTAGCAAGCGCCTAGTTTGTGATATATAACATTTTAAATAAGACAGCGGTCATTTGTTTGCACACAGTTAAAGGGTTATCTAACACTAACAACTCTATCTAATATTGATAATTTTTTACGTATAGTTAAATGGTTCCAAGTTTTGCTATGCAAAACTAACAATTTAATTCAGAATCACTCATTTGTTTGCACATAGTTAAATGGATGTACATATATGATTTTTAGCGTATAAGTTGTTGTTAATTTTATTTTTTAAAAAAGTTAGAACCAATCTGTTTCTACTGAAGCATTGCTATTGTTTGCCCAAATCTGAGTCGTTTCAACTATTGTCAACACGAATATTTTTATTCAACACTATTCAAACATTTTCACACAGTCAAATGTATTGCCTCGTAACACCAATAATGCAATTTTTGCACACAGTTAAATGGTTTCAAAGATTGGATTGCTATTGAATACTAACAATTCAATTTAACATCACTCTTTTCGTTGCACACAGTTAAATAATTAAACAGGTCTATTTGACCTATAGATAGGACCCTAACAGGTACTAACGCCTCGGATTAGAGTGGAGCAATGAAGGGGTACTCCATCTTCACCAAACCTCTAGAACTGGAACCTCACCTTCAAATGGTAGAGTGTCATTATCTAGAATACTCGTTTGGAGAAAACTAAGTCTCCACGGATAGGTAGTCAGTGCATTCTACAGCCCCAACCGAGTGGGTCACAGGACACTCGTTGCAAGAGGACTCTTACCCCTCTGCGAAGAAGCAGTCGGCGTATTTTACAGCCCCAACTGACTGGGTTACACGACACTCGTTGCAAGAGGAGTCTTACCCCACTGCGAAGAAGCAGTCGGTGTATTCTACAGCCCCAACCGACTGGGTCACAGGACACTCGTTGCCAGAAGAGTCTTACCCCTATGCAGGGAAGCAGTCGGTGTATTCTACAATCCCAACCGACTGGTGAATGTTAGAAAATAATATCAAGCAATTAGAAATGACAAAATTAATCAAAGAAAATAACCTTATAAACTAAACTTCACTGCCGGAATTGAATAAAAAAAATAACAAACTAGCGTGTCTTTCTTGTAAGATATTCTGAATCCTTCGTAAATTGGCAAAAATAAGTGTGAACCCAACAGCATAAGGGCTGCAAGAATATCCAAAAAGAGTAAAGAAAGATGAATCATTCCAGATATTAATTGGAAAAAGGAAAAAACAAAACAAAACAAAACAGAAGGACAGAAAGAAAAATAGAAATTATCATAAATTGTTCCACTTACTGTAACTCCAGCAGACTGCCCTAAACATTTTCCTCATAACCATTTCCCCCGTGAACATATTTATAGAGTGATACAGAGATTAATATAAAAGAATAAAACAGTTATACAAATTAAGTATTACATAAATGCTATATCACACACCATTTCTAACAGTTGATACGCTGGCTGTAAATGCTATTTGGAACATCACAGAACTCAGGCGGCCAGTCAGACAACTACGGTATGTTGTTTATTTGCATAACTTCATGCTTGTGCAACAGACTTAATTCATATAAGTATAAGCTTTGATGTGCAAGATTTTCATGTTTCATATATGGCTAATATAATTCTGATTTCAGAGAAAAATGACGTACACTATACACGATTGAAGCAATGACAGTTTAATAAGATATATTAGTAATTTATAGAATATATACACATTGACATAATTACTGTACTTATATGGCACAAAATTTTAAATAAATGTTAGTTGAAGGGTATTTGATGGACGATTTAAACCTTGATTCTAAGATACTGTAATTTTAAAATAGTGGGCAGAAATGTTCGGCAATGGTCCGGGAGACCTGTGTTTAATTTCAGGTCGCATCATACCAAAGACTTTAAAAATGGTTCTTGATACCTCCTTGCTTAACACTCAGCACTATAAGGTACGTATCAAGGGTAAAGTGGAGCAATCGTTGGAAAGGAGTAGCGCCCTCCTCTACACCTCGATGTAATAGCTATTGAAAAGGGAGTTTTCTGGTCGCCTTCGACTACGATCGCTAACTTTACTTTAATTTATTTATAAAATAAAACTTCAATAAACATGCGCTTTTGCTATAGGATATCATAGCCTTTCCTTGTTTAGGCCTACTGGGTAAGTTTCAGACTACTAATAGCCAACTGCATATTTCGGGGGTCAATAGCAGACCTAGGTTTAACCCAGAATTTTGAGCTAAAAACCTTCAAGTCGACTTTTAAAGCACAATATACGATAATTAAAATCATCAGCACAATGAAACACAAATTTTCATGTTTCATATATGGCTAATATAATTCTGATTTCAAAGAAAAATGACGTACACCATACACGATTGAAGCAATGGCAGTTTAATAAGATATATTAATAGTTTATTGAATATATACACATTGACATAATTGCTGTACTTATTGGCACAACATTTGAAATAAATGGTTCTTGAAGGGTATTTTATGGGCGATAAAACCTTGATTCAGCCGGTCGCCTACTACATATTTTGGGGTCGACCTTTATAGTATGTACAGACTATATCAGAATTTCCAGCAAAAATTTTGTGGTCGACTTATATACCAGATCGAAATTTACGGAACAAAATCGAATCAACGAAAGCGGAAAGAAAAACAAATATGGGGACTCTTTAGAAGTCAAATACTCGAAATAAGAGGAAACTAAAAGACAGTAGTAGCAATCATAGTCAGAGCACTTGGAACAATTCTCAAGAAGCGAGAAAAGAAAATGTTTTAACTTGAAATCCGAGGAAGAATTGAAATTTTCTTGGCGACAATACAAAAAATTCCTGAAGAGGTGTCACTTAGACTCCAGTGAAAGTTAAAACTGGTGCGATAACTCCTCTGATGAGAAAAACTCAAGAAGTAAAAAAATAAAAATAAATTATTTTTACCGAGGCGGGTTTAAAAAGCGCTTTGTTTTTCGAGTAGAACTGTTCAAAACTTAAAAATTCAAATCACAATCCCGAGGTACTCCTTTCGTTACAGTAAGTTCCACTGGTCAACATGTGTATCAAAGATAAAATTGCGTATATATTTTTAAATGATCATGTTAGACTGCTTGCCTAACCTGATCACTAAAAAGTGTTTGACGAAATGCATGATTTGATATTTTTTACCATCTTCAAGATAAATTGGCATTGGAGAAACTTATTCAAATGTTTACATTTGGGCACTAATTATATATATATATATATATTGTCATCCACAGCAGACTGTTTCGTTCTATCAGAACTCTTCAGTGTGGCTAGACAGGCTAGGTTCCCGAAGCTGGGATCGAAACGCCAATCCAAGATTCTACCACTCAGCGACGAGGAAACCAGCGTAAGCGAAGGAAATTTAAACACTTATGTATCACATTTATTTTTGTTAACATATATCTGCTTAACGGCTACTGAGAGCTCAATTCATTTGAAGAGCCTTGCTTTACGCTAGTGGCAACCATTACTTCCTTCGCTAGAGAGCTCAATATATATATATATATATACATATATATAAATTTTGGTCTGGTGAATATACTCTTTAAAAAGTACATGAAACTCGTATTGAAGAAATTATCACAACGAGGTGTGTAAACATTCATTCATTCTAGATTAATTAGTTTTAATGGCATGTCAACCCATCTTGTGTTATTTTATGCCCACAGACCAAAGAATCGCGTTCTTATTTACATTACGTTTCTCAATATTTATTCACACAGTCCTATGGGATACGAATAATTGTTGAATAGTTCTATTTGGGCCACAGACGGGACCCTAACAGGTACTACCACTCTGGGTCAGAGTTGAGCTGGGAGTAATGGCAATGAAATTGCATTCATACCCACAAGATCTTCAGAACAGGAGTCTCATAGTTGAATTTCACACCTTGAACACACTTTTTTTAAGGAGGTTGTCTTACCCCGCAACAGAGGATAAAGCCAGCATATTCTATACAAGGTGACTTACATTTGTTTTTTGCCAGCTCTGTAAGCCAGTATGGAGCACTTTTCTGTTTCACAAAAACGATTTGTTTATTTCACTATATATATACATATATATATATATATACATATATATATATATATACACGCTCCCCTATGAGGGTTGAGCACTCTGCCGCTCGCATAACGCAAAGCTCTTCGAACGAATTGAGCACTCTGGTATCCGGTAAGGTAGAAAATATAAACAAACGAACGCTACTACTTAATACCTAATAATTCCCTAGCTGACGTGGTACGCTTGTTGGCTGAGCGGTCTAATACTAAGTCTAACGTAAAGTTGGGCAGGTTTTGATCCCAGCTTCAAGCGTCCTAAGTGTCTAGCCACACTGAAGAGTTGGGATACAACGAAATAGTCTGTCTGTTGATGACAATATATATATATATATATATGGTTTTTAAAAGTATGTGCCTGATAAAATATTTTAAAAACGAGTAAGATATTTTAAAAACTATTAAAATATTTTGAAATTCTAAAAAAAAGCGACCTTTTTTTCGGTCACTTCTCTTCAGGGAATTATGTCAGTGACAATAGAGTTTATACCAGAGAAAGTGAACATGGGATAGAAACCATTGAAAAATACCAGAAGTGGCGTGGGGAATAAAGGTGATCGAGTTGGCGCGGGTAATAATGCTTTCTTCCCATGACCCAATCGGGTTATTAAACAGGAGTGGTGAGTAAAATTGTTTTTGGATATTCAGTTCCGGTTGATATCTAGTTATAAGAAAGAGTTCGAGTATTTACGACTAAAGTTCATTACTTGATGTCTCGAGGATGGTAAACACAGTGGGTCTATAGGTGGCTGTGCTGGCCGAATTGTCCAATAGGTGACGAGCAATGGCGGAAAATGAATTTTGATTGCTCTACGCTGCAGTATAGTTGGAAGTATATGCGTGGATATTCGAAGGAATTATATATATATATATATAAGTTAAAGTAAAATTTTATATATATAAGTTAAAGTAAAAGTTGGCGACCATAGTCGAGGGTGACCCGAAGGGCCCCTTTTCGATAGCTACTACACCAAGGTGTAGGGGAGGGCGCTACTCCTTTCCCTGGATTGCTCCACTTTACCCTTGATCCGTACCTTATAATACTGAGTGTTAAGCAAGTGAGTGTTTGAGTCTTTGGTATGACTCGACCAGGGATTGAACCCAGGTCTCCCGGTCCATTGGCGAACACTCTAACCGCTAGGCCAATGTCCGATTTTATATATATATATATATATATATATATATATATATATATATATATATATATATATATATATATATATATATATATATATATATATATATATATATATATATATATATATATATATATATATATATATATATATATATATATATATATATATATATATATATATATATATATATATATATATATATATATATATATATATATATATATATATATATAGAGGAATTAATGCTATATTAGAATTATCATGATAAGAAAATCCGGCAAACACCAACGTGCGGAACACTGAACAGCTGTTTCGACCTTATTGGGTCTCATCATCAGTGCATACCGTGATCTCCACCACTGAAGATCGAACCAATAACCACAGTATGCAGAAACCGAAACTCTACCACTGGGCCACCGGTTCGTGTCACATGTAAGCGATGCCGAATTAACCAGTCATGGTGAAAATTACCTAATGTGTCTTGAAGGTACGTATTCCCTACAGAGGACATGGCCACCTCCAGGGCTACATCTTCCCAAGTCGGTGTCATGAATCCACATTACGTTAACCTCATGGGCAGGAAATAGAATATTATATTTAAATAGAGAAATTAATGTTATATTAGGATTATCATGACTATATATATATATATATATATCGAATTAATGAACAATTTTGTGTAATCAAAAAGGCCCTTACTTTTGGCCATAAAATGATGTTTACATATTCTATATAACGAACGACGGTAAACTTCGATATGTCTAAAAACATATCTTATGCAATAAACAAGCCCATATTTTTTAGGTTAAAATTAGTCTCTATAATGTTATTCATTCCACAAGTATATATATATATATTTACTAATCTAATATCTACCAGCATTCACGGTACCAGAAAAAAAGAAAAAAAACCCGCCAGGAACAAGAGATAAAAGTATCTCGAATCACCGCCCGGGAAAAAAGAAAAAATTTAGGTCAAAAAGAAAGAAAAGGCCAACCTCGTCCGACCCCTTGAAAAAAATCAAGGGATACGCAGTCAGTTGGTCAAAAGAAAACTAAAAACCTTCCGCGAATCCTGCAATGCTACAATTACAAGGGTGCTCAACACGAGTGGAGCCAATTATAAAATTAACTTAAATCGCGAGTCGGAAATCTTCTAAAGTTTCACCTTATCGGATCATCTGGAAGTCTAACTCCGAGTCTGAGTTAGGCTTCCTGATGATCCGATAAGATGAAACTTTAGTAGAAGATTTCCGACTCGCGATTTAAGTTAATTTTATATATATATATATATATATATAGAGAGAGAGAGAGAGATTTGGTTTCTTCATTTAATTTCATACCAACCTGCCAAAGCCAACCCTTTAGAAGAACACTAGTGATACAATCTAATCCAGGGATAAGGGGGTTTAAACCTTTCCTTAGAGTATTTGTGTAAAAGTGGACTTAATTGCATGATTTGCGTTCGAACTCACTCATAAAGATGTCACAAATCAGCAAGTTAACCACAACACCACAGGACTTAATATATATATATATATATAATGAGAGAGAGAGAGAGGCGTAATCTTTAGGGATGAAGATTTATTATACTATAGTCATTCGTTCAAAACGTAAACGTTATTCTTATCCTCGGAGTGGTTTTAACAGAATTTATTCAGTGGAAGAATTTCTTGATCTTCGTCCGAAGACAGCAATTGTGAGCTGAGAATGAAGACAGCACAACAAAGAAAACTGCGCATGTCCGCCGGAAGAACCCCTCTTTCGTTCAATTGCTTTTCATACATTCAGGTCAAGGATCAAGACTTGCCCGGCGGATTCAATTCGCTTTGAGTCGGACTGGATCAGTGATGTTCGGTCTCAAATTTCACGCATCAATTTGCACGCCGTCATCTTCAACTTCGTCTTGAGCCGACATCGTAACTGAGTCAAAGTTCGTACCTCTCTCTCTCTCTCTCTCTCTCTCTGATCGCTCACCGACAAACCGGGAAAGACGATGACGTATCATCACAAATATTTAATTTTAAAGATACTTTCATCGACAAAACATTATATATATATATATATATATATATATATGTGTATGTGTGTGTGTGTGTGTGTGTGTGTTTCATTAAATAATTCAAGCATGTTTCATTAAATAATAAAGACAAATTTTGTCTGTATAATTTATTTAAGATCCTTTCAAGTATCTTAGTTCCAGGTTGAAATTGGTAGATGAATTTCTCAAATTCCAAATTAAAATTAAGACACTTATCAGAAAACTTGAAAGGATCTTAAATAATTTAAACATACAATGTCTTTATTAATTAATGAAACATGCTTAAATGAACGACAGCGGCCTAACTATATATATATAGTTAGAAAAAAAAATTTTTTTAATACCCTGTCCGGTGGCAAAAGCTGCTTGGTAGCGCCAGGAGGGACAGTACCGCCTTGAGGTACCGAAACGGTGTTATCACTTTGGTTGGCGGCTGATGAGGGCAGGGTATTGCTCGTGCTTTCACACGTTGTATGATGGAATAAAAATATACATTCGTTATTCTTATTCGTTTGTTTAATGGCATATCAACCCTCGTGGGTTATTTGATGTCAAACCTATCCTTTGAGAAAAACATAAGTGGTACTACTTAATCCATTGCTGGGGGAGGGATAGGGGGTTCATATCTTTCCCAAGATTATTTGTCTGAAAGTGAACGTAATACCACGACTAGAGTTCGAACACTCGTACTACGATTCAAATATTCTTCTTTTGTGAATTTCAAGGGAATTCTCGTAGTTCGAATATTCTCATTGGTTCCAAAACAATGAAAATGAGCAATATATATATATATATATATATATATGTAGTTAGACAGCTTTCGTTTATTTAAGCCTGTTTCATTAAATAATAAAGACAAATTTTGTATGTTTAATTTATTCAAGATCCTTTCAAGTTTTTTGATAAGTGTCTTAGTTTCAGGTTGGAATTTGAGAAATTCATCTACCAATTCCAACCTGAAACGAAGACACTTATCAGAAAACTTGAAAGGATCTTAAATAAATTATACAGACAAAATTTGTCTTTATTATTTAATGAAACATGATTAAATTGTTTAATGAAACATATATATATATATATATATAGGAGTGTGGAATGCCCTGTTTTTCATTGGCTGTTACTGAAGGACAGATGTCTATAAGAACGGCCAAAGTCCGGCCTTATTAAAATTTTTTTTTTGCTTTGGTAGAGGCACGAGCGTAGCACGTCGCGATCAAGGAGGCGGCTTGGCTCTTCCAGAGTCATGCCGAGGTTTCTGTCGGAGCCGATATGATGCAAAAATAACCCGAAATCGGCAATGAAGACAGTTGCATCACTGAAGACCTCCTTGATGCATCTAGAATGTATGATTGAAATATATATATATATATATATAACCCGAAATCGGCAATAAAGACTGTTGCATCACTGAAGACCTCCTTGATGCATCTAGGATGTATGATTGAAATATATATATATATATATGTATATATATATATATATATATATATATATATATATATATATATATATATATATACTTCAAAATGAATAGGCCCACTAGTGAATTTGGTTTTAAGTTATTTATTTTTACTTCTACAAGTGTTTCTGACGTTTAAAGTCGTCTACAAAAAATCAACCGACTGTTGGATAACAATACTTGAAACCATTTAACTGTATGCAAATAAATGATCAATATTAAATAAAATTATCTGTGTTTGATAAGAATACTTGAAACTTTTAAACAATGTGCAAACAAATAAGCTCTACCTTTCAAAATAAAGTTTTCTACAAGCTATGTCCTTACAAATCAAACACACACACACACACACACACACACACACACACACACACACAAACACAGACGCACACACACACACACACACACACACACACACACACACACTCACATCTGCGCGCACATGCCCCCACACATATATACAGATAATATTTGGCATTAAGTAACCTATAGGGTTTGCTGTGCCATTAAACCAAATTGCCTGTCTTTACTTAAGATAATAGAATTAAAAAATGAAAAAAAATCAAATCCGTACTGTAATAAAAGTGATAGTAGAGTGCCTATATCCCTTTCAGGCTTCCGTATTTTTTTTGCCTGAAAATGTTAGTCGAAGAGGAAGAGGTAAAAAAAAAAAAACTCTCTGAATTAATCATTGCCACTAAAGTTAAAAAAAAAAAGGGGGGGGAAAGTGAATTTGTGACACTAATGAGATTATAATTGGACTAAACACGTTCAGGGCAAAGTGTTTACGTCATCAAATTGTTAATTTATCTTGCTTGCACCCACCTCTTACACCCTATTCCTCTCTTTATATATATATATATATATATATATATATATATATATATATATATATATATATATACGCACATTTGCCGACATTTATCCATCTATCTAATCCAATGTGTTCACTTATATTTAACTATCTATCTATTTGTACCCAGACTATCCATATCTATCTATCTATCTATCTATCTATCTATCTATCTATCTATCTATCTATCTATCTATCTATCTCACTTTGGTCAGTATCTATCTATCTATCTATCTATCTATCTATCTATCTATCTATCTATCTATCTCACTTTGGTCAGTATCTATCTATCTATCTATCTATCTATCTATCTATCTCACTTTGGTCATTATCTATCTATCTATCTATCTAGGGGTGTCCTCGTGGTGTAATGGTTAAAGCAATGGACTGCGGAATCGTAGTACGCGAGTTCGTACTCCAGTCGCGCTATTACATTCACTTTCGGGCAAATACCCTTGGGAAAGGTATGAACCCCCTTATTCTCCCTCCAGCTATGGGTAAATAGTAGGACGGACTAGGTTCTTCAGCCATGGTGAGGCAACTAGTCTAGGAGAAGGAAAACTCTGAATTCAAACCTGTTAAACTCCGCTTAAAAATTGACCTTGTGTCATATCCTGCCCGAGCGTAGGGGTTGGTAAATAGTATCTATCTATCTATCTCACTTTGGTCGATATCTATCTATCTATCTATCTATCTATCTATCTCACTTTGGTCATTATCTATCTATCTATCTATCTATCTCACTTTGGTCGATATCTATCTATCTATCTATCTATCTATCTCACTTTGGTCGATATCTATCTATCTATCTATCTATCTATCTCACTTTGGTCATTATCTGTCTATCAATCAATTTATGCTTTGCGCATGTTGCGCAGATGGAGACATTCATATATGTATTTATGCATATCAATTTATCATGCCCTTATTTTCTTTTTACTGTAAAAGCAAAGATGGAATTTTTCCCTCATCAAAATGGATTCCATTAAATATCTATCTATGGAGTCATATAACTTTTCACTGTTTTCCCAATGCTTATTTTAGAATCCGTACGACCAAATTGTTACACGTGTTATTTTGCAATAGAATAATTATTATTTATCTGCTGGGCCTATTGTGTAGTATAACGGTTAAGAGGCCTGACTAGAAGACCTTTGTTAAGGAGTTTGAGTCTCACTGTGTGCGTTATGTCTTTAACCTTGCCTTAAATTAGGCTCACCTTAATGGTTTGGTTTTGTTACTTATCAACGTTTTGGGGGTTATTGAATGCCAAATCCATTTTATACATATAAACAGTTCTATTTCAAACAATTCAGTTCAGCATAAGTACGCAGTTTATATGTCAAAAACATTTCCATTTCAAACAATTCAATTCAGCATATGATCGCAGTTTAGATATCAAAAAGTTTCATTCCAAACAATTTAGTTTAGCATAAATACACAAGTTCAATGTCAAAAAACATGTTTAAAGGATCAAACAGTTCTATTTTAAACAATTCCATTTAGCATAAGAGCACAGTTTAAATGTCAAACGTTTCTATTTGACCCATAGATAGTATCCTATTAGGTGCTACCATTTCGGGCCAGAGTAGACCTGAGAGTGATGGCAGTGATGGGGTACTCCGCATTCCTAAAAGCTTCAGCGTCAGATTATGTAGTGTTATATCCAGGATACTCGTTGCGGAGGTGGGGTCTTACCTCTCAGCAGATATGCGGTCAGTGTATTCTACTGCGACAGCCGAATGGACCAGCACAGTGAGAGAGTTATAAGGTTAATTGGACATGGTCTTAAAACGAAACGTTTTTTAAATGTCGTGATGATAATAAATTCATTCCACAAAAAAAGAATTATTGATATGTGTATTTACGAACCCCTTCACACAAGCTGGAAGCGATACAAGGTCAGATTTTTATTTTTTTCCCTGGATTGCTTCACTTTACCCTTGATAAGTACCTTATATTGCGGAGTGTTAAGCAAGAAGGGTATCATGTACCATTTTAACAGGTTTTGAATGCAATCGTACCATTTTAACAGGTTTTGACAGCAGGGTATCATGTTTTTAACAGGTACCATTTTAACAGGTTTTAATAGGAGGGTATCACGTACCATTTTAACAGGTTTTGAATGCAATCGTTTTTTTTTCTCCTTGACTGGTCGCCATATCAAGGCTTAAAATCCAAGTCTGCCCAACTATTTTATCTATAACTGGAGGGAGAATACTTAGATTCATACCTTTCTCAAGGGTATCTGTGATATATGAAATGCTAACAGTTTCGTCCAGGATCCCCTACATTAAAAAAGCCCTAAGCTATTCACACGCGTACGTGGGGCTCATGAGCAGGAATTTTCTATGACAATAACCATTATAAAACGATCTCCTCCAAATGATGGAGGATGTAGACAAGGTTTCAGATATCTTACACTTAACTCTGGACTTCTCAAAGTGATTCATATAGACCCCTGGGGGTGAATAGAATGTTGGCTAGCGGAATAAAAACATAGGGGGTCTACAGGGGGTGAATTTACGTGTTTATGTTCATAATTCCCTATAAAGGTTGGTTGGTTTGGTTTTATGGCATATCAACCATTGTAGGTTATTTAATGTCAAATACTCCTTATGAATATATATCAAATATATATAATTTGGTTCGGTTGGGTTTTATGGAATATCAACCTTTGTAGGTCATTTAATGCCAAATCCTCTTTATACATATATATTAAATATTTGATTTTGATTAGGTTTTATGGGACATCAACTATTGTAGCTTATTTAATGCCAAATTCTCTTTATATATGCATATATATTAGATATATATGATTTGGTTCCGTTAAGTTTGATGGCATATCAACCATTGTAGGTTACTTAATGCCAAATCCTATTTATATATGTATATATATTAAATATATAGGATTTGGTTAGGTTGGGTTTTATGGTATATCAACTATTGTAGGTTAACTAATACCAAATCCTCATCATACACATATATTAAATATATATGATTTGGTTTGGTTAGGTTTTATGGCATCTCAACCATTGGTGGTTATTTAATGCCAACTTCTCTTTATACATATATATTAAATATATATGATTTGTTTCGGTTTGATTTTGTGGCATATCAATTATTGTCGATTATTTAATATCTAATCTAGTTTATTCATCTATACATTAAAGATAATTTGTGAACGAATAGTTCGTAGGTCACATTTTAAACAATTCAGAGCTCATTTGTTTGCACACTGTTAAATGGTTAAACAGTTCTATTTGACCCATAGATGGGATCTAAACAGGTACTGCCACTGTGGGTTCGAGTTGGCCGGAGAATAGTGGCAATGAAGGGATACTCCGTTTCCCCCAATGCTCTAGAACCGAAGCCTCAACATCAGATGGCTTAGTGTCATGTTCAGTTCAATCAGAAGAAAATATTTTGAATAATATCTTAAATAAATCCCATTAAGAATTTGTTAAAAGACTTTTAAGATCGATTCAATGATCTTCTAAACCTACAAATTCCTAAATTAATTATTTCTCTATTTGCTGTTGAAGTAGAAAGTGCGAAGTTTTTATTGAAATAGTCGTTTCGGCTGATGTGTTTTCCGACTTTCCTCAGGTGTTGGTCGATCTCGGGAGACTACACAGAACTTCGAACCACGTCCTTTATTTAATCCACGAGGGTTGTTTGCTCTGATTCCATAAACCATAATCAGATATAAGCGCCAAGTATTACTGTATTGTAAACCGGCTCATTGGCCTTGTGGGTTGTGTTCGCCAATAGTTCGGGAGACCTGGGTTCAATCCCAGGTTGCGTTATACCAAAGACTTTAAAAATGGTACATGATACCCTCCTTGCTTAACACTCCGCAATATAAGGTACTTATCAAAGGTAAAGTGAAGCAATCCAGGGAAAGGAGTAACGCCCTACCCTACACCCCGGTGTCGAAGCTATTGAAAAGGAACCTTCGACTACGGTCGCCAACTTTATAACTGTATTGAAGTCAGGACTGAATCTGAAACCTCCAGTTTTAGAAGCTTAGGGAACCAACTCCTATAACCGTTATGCTATGTATCCGGCTGGACAAATCAGAGGGAATTTTGAGGGCTTATAAACTTAATGTTCTAATATCACTATAATTACCACGATTATGTATGATTTTTTTTTCATGTGTATTCCGAATTTTTAGAATCTAACCTTCTTGATTATTGGTTCCCATGATGTGTTCTATACTTGGCATCATCATCATCATCATCATCATCTCGCGCTATCAGCACGGATATTCCTGAACCTCTCTCGCCACACCTCCTTATTGTCCATTGCTTTCGGCAGAACCTCATGGCTATATCCCGTATCGGCACAGAGCTGCTGTATGTAGGTTCGAACTGGACGTCCCACCTTTGTTCGTCCATGTGAAGGGGTCCACAGGAGTACATCCGTCACGAGCTCGTCTCTACTTCTCCAGCAGTGTCCCGCGTGTCTGGTTCATCTAATTTTGATAATTTTCGTGATGGATGGTAGGTGGCCGTACAGCTGCTGCTTTGTGGGGTGTTGTTTCCAGGACTTGTTCAATATTGCTCGCAGCATTAAAAAATACTTGGTCTGCTCAACAGGTTAGAATAGCTCAACAATAGCCCGAAAACCCTGAACGCTACAAATCATCAAACTTCGTCTCAAAAATTCAGACAACTAATCTGTATATATAAGTTTTTAGTATTCGATGAAAATACGTGAGATCATATAACTCTCTGCAAATCATTTTAATTAATTTGAAATACCATATATCTTTGTGCAAAGTAATTATCATTCTTAAATAGAATTATCAAAACGAGGAAGTTCGTATATGGTGGACTAAGAGTTTAACCATGTGCATTATTTTCTAAGCAAATAAAGAAACACTTTGAATATAAAACATCTCCAACTCAAAAACCTGCAACCCAATATTCATGATCTCCTCAGTGACCATCAAACACATCCTTTTCATTAAAAAATAATTCAACAACTAAAATTGCATTTGTATTTAAAGTTTAACAACAGTTAGTTTTCTTCTAAACCAACGGTATTGGGACTTTTTAAATTCTTGTGAAACATTCTACAATATAAACGGATATCATTTAGTTTTATTCTTGACCAAAGTATATCGCACTGAAACTGTGTTTGTTTGATTGGATTCATTTGTTTACTGACGCATCAAATCTTTATGGGTCATTTAAAGTCAAAATTTGATTCCTTTATAAATGTCTGATTATAATGATTTTTTTCAAGGTTCCATTGTATTTTTTTAATTACAAGGTTTTATTTGCATACTTTTATTTAGTTTCAAAAATCCCTATCAAATACAAATAACTTATTCATAATTATATACTTTCAAGTATATTTGAAAATAATAAAGATCATCCGTTTGCCTACGGTAAAATGCTTTCAGATTGTCTTATCTAAGTAAAGTTGGCGACCTTAGTCGAGGGTGACCCGAAGGCTCCCTTTTCGGTAGCTACTGCACCGAGGTGTAGGGGAGGGCACTACTCCTTTCCCTGGATTGCTCCACTTTACCCTTGATCCCTACCTTATAATGCTGGGTGTTAATCAAGGTGGCATCAAGTACCATTTTGTTAGTCTTTGGTATGACTCTACCGGGGATTGAACCCCGGTTTCCCGGACCATTGGCGAACACTCTTAAACACTGGTGAATTAGTTATATTTTATAATTTGAAATTTTATTAATTGATTTGGGGAGGGTGAATAGAAATTGAATTTGGTTACAAGGGGTGTATCAAATAAAAAGCCCTGGTCTACTTCAAAGGGGGTCGTATTCTCAAACAGCACCTCCCTATTGCACTAAGAGCCGTAGGGTCAGTGCCTGAGGAGTGCCCTCCACAAATAATCAAGAGGTGGGAATTTTTATATTTCACTTAACTAAAGGCTTGAGGGTGCTTTCTTTACAACATGACCTTCATTCCTGTACAAGAGTGAATAAATTCTACACACACACACACACATACACACACACACACACACACACACACACTCTCTCTCTCTCTCTCTCTCTCTCTCTCTCTGGTTTTGGTTTTGAGAGGCTTCAACCTTTGTCCATTTTGTCAATTTTAGAATTAGTTCAGTTTTTGATTTAAAAATTAAAAAATCAGATATTGTATAACCTTTAGAAACTGGCTTCGTGTGGTGTCATTGTATTTCGAACAAATAATATTTGGTGGTGTCTTTTCACAAAATTCTAACCTTCCCTCTCCCCGAAAATTTTTCTTATGTAAATTGAATTAAACCCTGGTGAATTAATTATATTTTGTAATTTAAAATTCTATTAGTTTATTTGGGGAGGGCGAATGGAAATTGGATTTGGTTACAAGCGGTGCATCGAGTAAGAAATCTGAGAAGCCTTGGTCCTAATGTCACTATCCATTTGTAATAAATCAGATTCTCACTGAGTGGTCCGTGAAACTGGCGTTGTGCGAAAATTGGCCTCACTGAAATATTTACCATTTTCAACTACATACAGAAATAGTTGACGTGTTAATGACGAAAGTTGTTTTTATCAATATTTTTCATTGCAAAAGAAACCTTTTCATAGGCCATCATCAAAGTTACATTTTTCATGTGTAAAGAGTGTTTTTTTTTTGTTGTTTTTTTAAAGGTTTTGATATTTTAAAGGCCAGAAAGCGTTCAGATTAATTTCGGTAAGTTTATGTACCAATTCCAACCTAAAACCAAAACACTTGTCAGAAAACTTGAAAAGATCATAATAAAATTATATTGAAAAAAGTGTCTGCATTATTTAATCAAACATGCTTAAATGAAGGACTGCCCAACTACACACACACACACACACACACACACACACACACACATACATACCCCCTTAATCACACATATACACACACACATATATATGTGCAAATATATACTTTATCCACACACACACATATATGTACAAATATATACTTTATGTGCTATATATACTTTATCCACACACACACATATATGTACAAATATATACTTTATGTGCTATATATATATATATATATATATATATATATATATATATATATATATATATATGAATATATACATACATATATACGTATATATATATATATATATATATATATGTATTCATACAAGAGAGAGAGAGAGAGAAAGAGAGAGAGAGAGAGAAGTGGAGTGAGAGTGAAGAGAACCCTGGGATAGGTGCGTGTGGTCCCCAGGGAATGACTTTGGAAAAAAATTAAGTGCGATTTAACTTGGCAGGATATTTTACTTTCGTTAATATCAAATGGCTGAAGCATTTTCGGTCAGACCAATCTGTCAATTTAGACACAATCACCTCGACTCGTATGCAAATCTCACTCTGTATCCATTTGTCTTAATTTGTACCTGGATATTAAACCTCTAATATGTCAGCCCAGTCCTTTAACCACTGGTAATCATTGACAGGAGTCAGTAAATAATAACATACACTGTGTTCAGTTCAATAAAATCAGCGGTCAAGTGTTCTTTCAGAGGAGAGGCTACGTCACCGCGACGTCAGCACGGTCGCCACCCAGTCCCCACACATGGTAGACAGCTATATATTACTAGGTGCTGGGAAAGACAAGGAGTATACTGTCAGCCTCGCGCAGCCGGGGGAGGGGTAGTCTATTCTCGGAGTGGTATGTACCCTTGCGACAATGACAGCAAATAAAACCTTCCTATGACTCCAGATACCCAAACCTCAGGCGGCGATTTATGGAAATGCAATGTGGTTTTAAAACAACCACGTCTTTGCAAATGCAGAAAGACAGATTTAAAATTACGACCATCTTTGCTCTCCTTCGTCGATACATTCACATTGCTTACTCTCCTGTTGATAAGTCTCTCTTTTTTTCCCTTTTTTTTTTCTATCTATGTTGCCTTTTCTCCCTCTTGCTTGGCTTCATTTCTTGATAAGGTTTGTGTAGTCTGACACAAGGCTAACTGAAGGCCTTTTTGAATTAAAAGATTATGTTGCAACACACAACTAATTAGGGTGTGCCTGCTAAAATTATTCCAATACGAAGTCTCGAACATTGATCCCAAACAAATATTGTTGTCTGACACAAGGTTAATTGACAGATTTTTGAGGAGGGTTGGTTGGCTTTTTTGTTTAATGGCATATCAACCTTTGTGGGTTATTTAATGCCGAAGCCATCCTTGTGGAAGAGCAGTTGTGGTACGATTCAACCCACAGATGGGAAGGGATAAGTGGGTTCATGTCTATCCCAAAAGTATTACTCCAAAAGTGAATGTAATAGCATGACGGGAATTTGAACTTTCTTAACACATCATTGCAATTTATTTTGTTAACCACTACATTACAGAGACACCCCACCCCCATTACTTTTTGTGTCACGGTAGTAGTAAAATAGAAACTGTTTCGTTTGGCTTGGTTTTGTTTCTATGGTTAGAGGCATATCAATCTTTGTAGGTTATTTAATGCCAAAGCCATCCTTGTAGAACGGAGTTGGTACTATTTAACCCATTGATGGAAATAATTAGGGGATTCATACCTTTCACAGGGGGCATTAGTCAGAAAAGGAACGTAGAAACGTAACTGGTGTTCGAACTCGCTTACTACGATGCCGCAATCCAACACGCTAGCCACAATACCAAGGAGACATCCCCTAGATATTCAAACAGACTGGTGCATTCTCCTACTGGAAATGCCACTGACCCGATTTGAACAGTGCTGGCCTCTTCCCCAGGAATATCTTCCTGAACTCCCTTAAAACCTCAACATAGTAACCCTAACCCTAACCCTTTGGTCAATCAACTCTGGTGTATTGACTTCTTTACTCCTCCCCCACCTCTCATCATCCCTCACAGACTCCCTGCCTTCCTTGAATCTCTTATGCCACTCAAAAACTGATGCTTGCTTCATGCAGTCTGAAGCATTCCATACGTTTCTGTAGCATTTTTTCCAAGTTTAAAACACAATTTTATTGCATATCGTTCTTCTAAAGTGTCCTCACGTCCAGATTGCATTTTTGAAATTCACCAGTGGTCAGTCATCTCATAAGATGTATAGCAATAACATACTGAATTTTCAAGAGTCTACGACAATTCTAAATGCCTGTACAAAAACAGTCTGGAAACTTATTGAATACACCACGTACATAGGTAATGAAATAGATTCATACATTTATTCTGTAAATTTACTCAGAACTTTCAACATTCTTTTGAGTGAAAATCTAACATTCTGTTCCTTCAAGTTACATTTAATTTCATCATTGCTTGATTATTTTAAATGGAACGAAAATACTTTGTCTATATATATATATAATATATATACATATTCGCACAAACTCAACAATCTTTGCGCGCGGACACGTTCTTGCTTGTAAGCAACTCACACAATTTACGTGGCACTTACACTGCAGAACAACCTGCGTGCTGTTTACTCAAAGAAGCGGGGTATTTCCTGTTATGCCACCCACACAACTTATGCGACATTTCTGCCGAGCATCTGCATCCAGTTTTCTTTAGGCAACTGGTATATTTCCTGTTATGTCACCTACACAATTTATGTGGTATGTCAAGGAGATCTTCAAGTCAACAACCATCTATACTAATACTTGATGTTATGTAACTGTAAATCACTTGTATTAAGAAGAATTCCTTGAAGCTGGAATAATTATATATATATATATATATATATATTTACATATATATATGCAATCCTTTCATAAATATATAAGTAAGTTAAGTTGGCGAATTTAGTCGAGGGTGACCCGAAGGCTCCCTTTTCAATAGCTACTCCACCGAGGTGTAGAGGAGGGCACAACTCATTTTTCTGGATTGCTTCATTTTACCCTTGATACGTACCTTATATTCTTGAGTGTTAAGTAAGGAGGCATCATGTACCATTTTTAAAGTCTTTGGTATGACGCAACCCGGGATTGAACCCAGGTCTCCCGGACCATTGATGAACAGTCTACCCACAAAGGCAATGAGCCGGTTATATATATATACACATATCTAATCCTTATATATGACTTTTTATAAATATATATATACATATAATCGTTATATATATATATATATATATATATATAGTTATTGTATATATATTGTCATCGACAGACAGATCTGTTTCGTTCTATCAGAACTCAGAAGGGTTGCTTGACAGGCTAGATTCCCGAAGCTGGGATTATTATATATATTATTATCATTTTATATATTATTATTATTTTATATATTATTATTATTGTTATATATATATATATATATAAAGGATTATATATCTGAAAGGATTACATAATTGTGAGAGAGTTGTATACATATATATGTAAGTAGGGAAGTGACAATTATAGTGTATAGTGTATCCGGTGGAAGTATATAGGTGTCGACCTAACGATAGTAACATTAACAGAAATGTTAAATTTCGCGGTGTAAAGGTTAAAGCGATGGACAGCGGAATCGTAATAAGCGAGTTCGAACTCCAGTCGTGCTATTACGTTCACTTTCAGACAAATACCCTTAGGAAAGGATTGAACCCCCTTATCCTTCTAGCAATGGGTTAAATAGTACTATTACGGTTCTTCTAGAAGGAGGGCATTAAATAACCTACAAAGGTTGATATGCCATTAAACAAAGAAACCAAACCAAACCAGAAATGTTAAGACAGTATACGTTGGTTCCACGTAGGGTTCCTTCAAAAAATGATATTACAATCATAGAAGATGTTTTGCACTCATGGTGAGAGACATGGAATTAGTCTATCTTTTTAAGAGTTGGAAATAAGGAAAAATCTAGTTACAGATCCCATATTTAAATGGGAGAGAGTTAAAGAAAAATGGCGTAACTATAAATTGGAGTATAAATATTGCAATTAATGTATGGAAGAGAAACTTGTCATAGTTTCCTGAAATAATCCCAAAGAATTACTTAATCAAAAGTCGGAAATACTTAATGTTTGTGGACACGAAAATGTTGGCTTCATGGTAGATAAGTCACAATTTGTTTTATATCATTCATTACTATCTATCTATCTACATTTTATCTATTTGTATAGTTAGTTATTTCATTATATATATATATATATATATATATTTATATATATATATATATATATATATATATGTGTGTGTGTGTGTGTGTGTGTGTGTGTGTGTGTGTGTGTGTGTGTGTATGTGTCGGCTCATTGGCCCAGTGGGTAGAGTGTTCGCCAATGGTCCGGGAGACTTGGGTTCAATCCTAGGTCGTGTCATACCAAAGACTTTAAAAATGGTACTTGATAACTCCTCGCTTAACACTCAGCAATATAAGGTACGTATCAAGGATAAAGTGGAGCAATCCAGGGAAAGGAGTAGCGCCCTCCCCTACACTTCGGTGTAGTAAAACTATTGAAAAAAGCTATTGAAAAGGGAGCCTTCTGGTCGCCCTCGACTACGGTCGCGAACTTACTATATGTATATTTATGTAATATATATATATATATATATATGGAAGAAAATAATGGATAGTAATCCGACAATTTGTGAAGAAAAATTGACGATAAGTAATCCAAATAGAAAGGGGGGATTTATAGAGAAACAAAGTCGACACTATAACGTTTCGGTTCTGCTGAACCATCATCAGGGCTATGAGGGTTTATACTAGTGATGTTAAGTATAGATGGATGTATAAAAAGTGTAAAAATATATAAAAATGTCACCTGACATTAGATACATTGTGCAGAATCCACGTTCCGTTAGTTCATCGACCGATGTCGAATTATTCCTCGTTTTCGACAAAATTCAAATCATACAAATCTGTATTTTTTATTTTTATTTTAAAGTATATGCCTAGGAAAATCCTAAAATATGAATATAAGCTTCAAGACAGAGACTTATGTAATCCAAGAAAATGTTGAGATGAATGAAAAACGCTGGACATTTATGTAGGAGTGATTTTTCTTGTGTAAAGTTTGTTATAGATGTCTTCTTGTTTATTGAGTAGTCTATGCATCTGCGAAACATCTTGATATTGTTGATGTGAGATATATATATATATATATATATAAAATTAATTTAAATCGCGAGTCGGAATTCTCCTACTAAAGTTTCACCTCAACGGACCATCAGGGAGTCTCGGTCGTTGCGAAACTCCCTGATGATCCGTTTAGGTGAAACGTTAGTAGGAGAATTCCGACTAGCGATTTAAGTTAATTTTGTAATTGGCTCCACTCGTGTTGAG
>OY757941.1:52366869-52411869 GCA_963585895.1 Sepioteuthis lessoniana | reverse complement strand
TTGTTTACTTGGGTGGTGGCATTGGGACCTGCCTCCCATCACGAAAACTATCCAAGTTAGACGAGTCAGACACGCAGGACACTGCTGGAGAAGCAGAGACGAGCTCATAAGAGATGTACTCCTATGGACCCAAACATATGGCCGAGCAAAAGCAGGACGACCAGCCAGAACATACATATAGCAGCTATGTGAGGATACGGGATGTAGCCCTGAAGACCTGCCCGAGATGAACGATAGGGAAAAGTGGCGAGAGAGGGTCAGGGATATCCGTACTAGCGGCACGACATGATGATAATGATGATGATCAAGGGTAAAGTAGAGCAATCCAGGGAAAGTAGTAACGTCCTCCCTTATACCTCGGTGTAGTAGCTATTGAAAAGGGAGCCTTCGGGTCGCCCACTTTACTAACTAACTTATATATATGTATATATCTATATATATATGTTGAATAAAGAAAGCGGAAAGAAAAAGACATATAAAGGAATGAGAGAAGGCTTATAAATTAGTACCACCGACGCGTTTCGACAGGATTATTTAGGATATGAAATTTCGAAAATTTCAGGTAGAAAGTGTTTTTGTCATCTTCAGGGTGGGAATAATGAATTTAAAATAGCGGTTTGAATCGAATACGGAAAAATATTCTAAAAATATTCGAAAAGGTTACGTCCTGAAACACCCCCCCACACACACACATATGTTACATAGCTAGATATGAATACGTGAAATGTACATCTTCATACGGGTACGCAAACTGTTCATTATGTCCATAACGCACATAAAAAGATAACATAGGAATCCCGAAACACCAAAAACACTTGACGACTTCTTTGTTCAGGTACGAAACTTTTATTACCTTTGAGTTAAAAGGCACAATCTTTCTATGCTGACTTTTCCATCTGTTCCTCCCCCCCCATCACGTGCTGCACCCACCGCAGAGCCTCGGCGAGCTCCGAAAGTCAACCTTCTTCTTCGGACGGCAAGACTCAAATAACTGACTTTTCTCAAATCTCAGTCCACGCTTCCGGTGCGTGACGTCACTCACATCCCTGGTCACATCCACAATCTGGGATTTTTATTGTGACATCTCTGAATGACACGTCCGCTCCGCGCGCGCGTGAACACCTGCGCTCATGTTTGCACCGAACTAACCCATGCACTGAGCCGAAAGGTTCTCAGCCTAACTAAACCCAAAGGCAAGATATATAAAACGAAATCCCTTGGCCATTATATAACAAACATATATATATATATATATATATGAAAAGGAAGCCTTCGATTCGCCTTCGACTACTGTCAGCCAACTTACTTAATTAAATATATTTACAAACAACGCGGCACGAACAAGATGTGACTCAAGGTTCATGTTAAGCAGAGTTTAGCAGGTTTTAATTTAGAGGTTTCTTTCTCTTAGACTGGTTGCCATATCAGGGTTAAAGATTCCAGTCAGCCATACTATTTGCCCATACCTAAAGGGAGAATAGTTGTATTCATGCCTTTCCCAAAAGTATTAGAACAATGTGAAAAGCAAACAATTAAGTTTGAACTCGGGTTACAGTGTCCATTTCCTACGACGCAAACCATTTCGCCTCGAACGCCACTCTCTGTCTCTCTCTGTATATATATATATATATATATATATATATATATATATATATATAAAGTATGAAATGGGATTATAATGGAAACAATGAAAACTAAGGAGTTTAACGTTGGTGATCTTAAGCTAATATTCGATCTCTGCCGGCAGTTATTTTCAAATCAATCAATATATAATCTTTGCTTGATTTGCTATGTCGACCGAATAAGACTCCAAAAACTAAAAAAATTGCATATTGATTCAGTTGAATATAATAGACGTCAAGTGTCGAATACGAAATCACCTATCTCACACACACACATACACACACACACACACACATATATATATATATATATATATATATATATATATACCTTTGTTTCTGGGTCTATAGAGGCTGGTCAAGATAAGTAATACATTAATAAAACTTATTAATAAACGTTTTGGTCAATTTATTCACACACATACACACACACACGCGTGCGTGCGTACACACACAGAGACATGCACACACACACACACAAACACTCATATATATGTGAGTCAATATATATATATATTGTCATCCACAGACAGATCTGTTTCGTTCTATCAGAACTCTTCATTGTGGCTAAACAGGCTAGATTCCCGAAGATGGGATCGAAACCCGGTTGACTCAAACGCCAATCCAAGATTCTAATATATATATATATATATATATATATATATATATATATATATATATATATATATATATGTGTGTATATGTGTGTGTATATATATATATATATATGTGTGTGTGTGTGTGTGTATAAATGCATGGTCGAAAGCACTTGGGCAGAAGATATGGGGCAATGCCTTTACCATCGAGATCCCGACACTAGAAAAATAACAAGGAGTCTTGAAAAAATAAAATTAAAATAATAAAAAGTGTTTCATCGTCTTTAACAAAAGTTGCTTGAATATATATATATATATATATATATATATATATGAGAAAGATGTTACCGTTATGTAAAAGTCCCATGAATTTATGAAACATTGCCTTGCCATGTTTAGTACACCCTTATCGAATCCCTGTTAACAAAATATTCATCAACCCCTACCGATACCTTCTACTGCCTTCATGTTGGCAAATATGCATGTGTATAGCATGCATCCCCTCATCCGGCAATTATAGACCCAGCACCAGTTCATCAATCCGTTCCAGTCCAATACGCTGTCTTCGTGTCAATTATCCATCTGTATATTTACTTCAAGGCAATTATCTTCCTTTACATTGTCTTCATCATCATCATCATCATCATAATAATCATCATCATCTTGTTGTGCCATCAGCACGGATATCCCTGACCCTCTCTCGCCACCCCTCCCAATCGCTCATCGCTTCCGGCAGGTCCTCATGGCTTAGTTTTATGGCATATCAACCTTTGAAGGTTATTTAACGCCAAATCCATTTTTATGTAAATAATCAGTTCTATTTTTTTTTTAAGTTTAGCATAAGTACACAGTTTAATTGTCAAAAACATTTCTATTTCAAACTATTCAAGCAGTTATATGTAACAATACAGTTTAATTGTCAAAAACATTTCTATTTCAAACTATTCAAGCAGTTATATGTAACAATACAGTTTAATTGTCAAAAACATTTCTATTTCAAACTATTCAAGCAGTTATATGTAACAACACAGTTTAATTGTTAAAAACATTTCCCTTTCAAACTATTCAAGCAGTTGTATGTAACAATTCAGTTAAGTGTAAATACAGTTTTAATGTCGAAAAACAGTTCTATTTCAAATAATTCAGTTAAGGATAAATATTCAGTTTAAATGTAAGTACGGTTTACTTGTCAAAAACGTTTCTATTTCAAGCTATTCAGTTTACTCAAACAATTCAGTTTAGCATAAGTATGCTGTTAGTTCTATTTAACCCATAGATAGGGCCCTATTAGGTGCTACCAACCCGCGTCAGAGTGGACCTGGGAGCAATGGCAATGAAGGGGTACTCCGCATTCCCCAAAGTTCGAACATTGCTGGAACCTCACCATCAGATTGTTTAGTGTCATAGAAAGACACTCGTTGCGGGGTGGGGTCTTACCCGTCTGCAGAGAAGCAGTCGGTGTATTCTACAGCCCCAGCCAACTGGGTAAATTAAATTTTTTCCTTCTTCGGATTAGAAGATACTTTTTTCGACAATTGATAGATTTCCATCGATATTTTTTACTTGTTCGGATGAGAGGATACTCTCTAAGCTGTTTGATGAATCTCCATTGATAGATTTCCTCCTTGTCCGGATAAGTGGGTACTTTCTATGACGATTGATAAATTTTCATTGACATATTTCTGTTGTATCCCCACATACAAATATAAGCGGAAACAATCGAACATAATTTACGAACTTCAATGTACGAACGAACACACTTCTTTATAAAAATATATATCTCTCACACTTTACTCTCGAAAGGGTTGATGTTTCTGTGGTGTATGAGAGATGGGTGGAGAGATATATTCTCAGAGAGAGGACTTCTTCTGGTCGGCTGTGTGTCCCTCTCTCGACTGCGATTCTCTGCACTCTGTCCAAATCCGACCGCGTGATTCTCATCACGTGGTCTCATTCCGGTTGGACGCTTGTTCAACCTAAGTGACCTGACGCGCCGTCATCTTCCTGTTTACTAATCAAAATGTGACTGCTTGCCAAAGCACACAGGGTCACTAGGAACGAACCGAAAATCCATGTGATATGTTATATAAGATTTCTTCCATTTCCGAATAAGAGAATGCTATCTACAACGGCTGATAGATTTCCATCGATAATTTTCCCAATTAGAGTATACTTTCTACGTTGATTGATGGATTTCTATAAATAGATTATTTCCTTGTCGGGATAAGAAGGTTCTTTCTACGTCAATTAAATGATCTCGTCATCAAAACTATAGATAGTATAATCTGGATTAGGTTTGGTTTGGTTTGGTGGGTTTTATGGCATATCAACCTTTGTAGGTTATTTAATGCCAAATCCATTTTTATGTAAATATTCTGTTCTATTTAAAACAATTCGGTTTAGCATAAGTACACAGTTTAATTGTCAAAAACATTTATTTTAAACTATTCAAGAAGTTATATGTAACAATTCAGTTAAGTGTATATACAATTTTAATGTCGAAAAACAGTTCTATTTGAAATAATTCAGTTAAGCATAAGCACGCAGTTTAAATCTAAGTACGGTTTAATTGTAAAAAAAAAACATTTTTATTTCGAGCTATTCAGTTTAGTCAAGCAATTCTACTTCAGCTTATTCAGTTTCGTAAAAGTACAGATTTTGTTTACACACAGTTACATGTCAGAACAGTTCTATGTAAAACAATTTAGTTTAGTGTAAATACAGTTTCAATGTCAAAAAACAGTTGTAGTTATATGAAACAATTCAGTTAAGTGTAAATACAGTTTTAATGTCGAAAAAACAGTTCTATTTCAAACAATTCAGTTAAGCACAAGCTCGCAGTTCAAATGTAAGTACGGTTTAATTGTCAAAAACATTTCTATTTCAAGCTATTCAGTTTCCTCAAACAATTCAGTTTAGTATAAGTATGCTGTTAGTTCTATTTAACCCATAGATAGGGCCCTATCAGGTGCTACCACTCTGGGCCAGAGTGGACCTGGGAGCGATGGCTTTGAAGGGGTACTCCGCATTCCCCAAAGCTCCAGCACTGCTGGAACCTCACCATCAGATTGTTTAGTGTCATATCAAGGACACTCGTTGGGGGTGTCTTACCCCTCTTCAGAGTCTGGAGTAGAGGATACACTCATTTAGTCACTTGATGTGTACGACACGCCTTTATAATCGGTTGTCGTTGTCAGATTGCGTATAACCCATCAAAGTAATGAACAGGCTGGTCATTGCTTACCTTCGGTGTCTTGTGAGTAGAGGTGAGTTTAAATTACGGCGGTGGTAGAGTTAATTATGTCCCTTAACCTTACTTTTTGTTGTATTTTTTTTAATGAACAATACTGTATCAGACATTCTCTTCCATAAACAATAGGATAGTCCAACAAAACCCTATAAGAAGGAAGGCACGAATGCCATTACAATTACGTTTCATTAGGTGCCGTATTAATACGGCCTTATGACACATTTAAGCAAAAAGCTTTGTAAATTGTAACATTACAATTACATAGGCGCCTCGAGAGGTGTAATGGTCGGCAAGCTAGACTAGCAAAGCTTCAAGAGTGAATTCGAGTCCTATTGGGTACCCCATTCTTACGGCCTTGTGTCACATTTTAGTAAAAAAACTTAGTAAATTACAAATTGTCACAATCTAGGGCACTTGGGTGGAGTGAAGTTAGACTAGCAAATTACAATTATATGGGCGCCTCAAGGGGTGTAATGTTCAGCAAGCTAGACTAGCAAAGCTTCACGAGTGAGTTGGAGTTTCATTTAGTGCCCCATTCATACGGCCTTGTGTCACATCTAAGCAAAAAACTAACCTGATAGACGAGATGTTTGTAACCTGAGCGAAATTTTTTGAACCATTTGGAGACTGTACTTCAATCAAATGCGTCTTTGGGGTAAATTTCTGATGCATAGTGATTAACATTATAGACTGTAGCATCGTAGTAAGTGTGTTCGAATTCCCCGGCTTTTTAGCTGGGCCGTCTGACATTCGTGCCGGATGGGCGCTCGAAACCAATAGCAGACTCGGGGCCGAATAGGCCCCCAGCTTCGGCTGGGCAACCTTCGGGTGGGCGAGCTGCACTTTTGTCCCCTTTGTACGGCACTAGACCAAGTGTCTAGTTTAAGCCGTTAACTGGCATACGTGCCCGGACCCACATTTGGGTTCGTGAAACTGCTTGCCTCATCAGGCTCACATTGCACTAAGTGAGCCGATGAGCAGCACAGACAAGCAGGGTTCGAGTCTCGGCTCCTTCCCGACCTTCCCTCCCCTTTATCCCCACTTTAATTGGCCTTCGGGCTTTTGACCTTGTGTCAAGTCGTGTCTGGTGGGAGGCAGCGACAAATACTAAGTGTGTTCGAATTCCAGTCATGCTATTACGTTCATTTTCGGCGAATACCCAGTTAGCCTACAAAGATGGTTTTATCATTAAATAACTGTTGGGTATCACCCACCTTTTACCACACAATGAACTAGTCCATTAGCCATATATAGCAGTAGCTACTAATACTTGGGGAGACTAGAAGGTGAAGAGCAGCTTCTTATTGGAATAGTATTAGAGCGCTGGAGACTAGTGATCGCACTAGATCACCTTACTTGCTACCGTAATAACGGAAGCCAATACTATATCTTTATTCTGTATTCACTAATCCTATGTTCTTGTCTACTAATGGTCTCTCTATTGTTTATACTTTTTCCTGAGAATATATCTCTATTTCCTCTCATATCGTGGTTTGTCCTTTATTTAATATTTCAAGCGTTCACTAATCCTATGTTCTTGTCTACTAATAGTCTCTCTATTGTATATATTTTTTCTTGAGAATATATCTCTATATCCTCTCATTTCGTGGTTTGTCCTTTATTTAATATTACAAGCGTTCACTAATCCTATGTTCTTGTCTACTAATAGTCTCTCTATTGTATATACTTTTTCCTGAGAATATATCTCTATTTCCTCTCATATCGTGTTTTGTCCTTTAATATTACAAGCATTCACTAATCCTATGTTCTTGTCTACTAATAGTCTCTCTATTGTATATACCTTTTCCTGAGAATATATCTCTATTTCCTCTCATATCGTCGTTTGTCCTTTATTTAATATTACAAGCGTTCACTAATCCTATGTTCTTGTCTACTAATAGTCTCTCTATTGTATATAATTTTTTTCCTGAGAATATATTTCTATTTCCTCTCATATCGTGGTTTGTCCTTTATTTAATATTACAATCGTTCACTAATCCTATGTTCTTGTCTACTAATAGTCTCTCTATTGTATATACTTTTTCCTGGGAATATATCTCTATTTCCTCTCATATCGTGGTTTGTCCTTTATTTAATATTACAATCGTTCACTAATCCTATGTTCTTGTCTACTAATAGTCTCTCTATTTTATATACTTTTTCCTAAGAATATATCTATATTCCCTCTCATATCGTGGTTTGTCCTTTATTTAAATGGTTATATGCCATAAAACCCAACCCAACCAAATTACAACTCGCTGACAAGAACTGAAAAAATAAAATTTAGAATTAAAACTTCAGATGGATAATGGATTTTTGAAATGACGTCTTATAACTTATTTACTGAAAAAGGGTATGTATAATTTTTGTTCTTTAGATATCCTACTAAAATCATTATTTTTTTTCTGTTTTTTTGAAGTTACATACTTTTAGGGTTGGGTTGGATTGGATTAGATATAATCCGATGATCTATAGATTAACATATTGAATAAATCGAAAATAGGAGATTAAGGAAAACTATTATTAGTTATACATATACATAATACTAGTAATATATAAAAATTGTGAAACACCATATATATATATATATATATAATTGTATATATATAAAATTGTGAAACACTGTATATATATATATATAAATATCTATCTATCTATATATATATATATATATATATATATATATATATATATAGATAGATAGATAGATATATTGGATGTGCCTGTGTTGCCATGGTTATCGTTGTCGACGACACGAGTTCAAATCCTGGACGAGACTGATTGCATTTCACATAGCACTAATATCCTTGGGAAAGGTATGGATCCAATTATTCTCCCTCCAGCTATGGGTAAATAGTAGGGCAGACTAGGTTCTTCAGCCTTAGTGAGGCAACTAGTCTAGGAGAAGGAAAACTCTGAATTCAAACCGGTTAAATTCAGCTTAAAAATTGACCTAGTGTCATATCCTGCCCGAGAGGAGGGGTTGGTATATATATATATATATATATATATATATATATATATATATATATATATCGCAGCGTGTTCATATCTATCTATCTATCTATCTATCTATCTGTTGTGATGCTGGTAAAAGAAAGACATGGGAAACACAAAAAGGGAGATAGAAAAACATATATTTAAGTAACAGAAACAAGTCATCATCATCATCATGTCGCGCCGCCAGCGCGGATATCCCTGACCCTCTCACGCCATTTCTCCCTATCATTCATCGCCTCCGGCAGGTCTTCAGGTTTACATCCTGTGTCCTCACATAGTTGCTGTATGTAAGTTCGTGCTGGTCGTCCTACTTTTGCACATCCATATGTGGGGTTCCACAGGAGTACATCGCTTATGAGCTCGTCCTTGCTTCTCCAGCAGTGTCCCGCGTGTCTGGTTCGTCTGACTTGTATAGTTTTCGTGATGGGGGGCAAGTGTCCGTATAGTTGGAGTCTCGTGGGGTGTTGTCGCCAGGACTTGTTTAATACTGCTCTCAACATTCTTGTGTAATTTCCGTCTAGTTTCCTCTCCAGCCGCTTCGTTAGCGTCCATGTGGTGCATCCATATAGCAGTATCGACACAACCGCTGCCTGGAAGAAACTGCGTTTCATTTTATCAGTTAGGTCCGACTTCCATATGATCGAGAGCCTATCGATAGCTGTCCATGCCTTCGTCAGTCGTGTGTCGATGTCTTTTTCGGTTGATGAGACGCTACTTCCTAGGTAGGTGAATTTGTCTACTAGTTTCAGAGAGGCTCCGTCTAGTGTGGCAATGTTGCCCGTAAGTGAACTGGGTTAAACAGTAGTAAGCTGAGAGTCTAGTCGGGTAGCGACTATTGTTCACTACGCACTTGGTATTACACGTGATTCTGTCACGTGGTCTGGATTGACTCTGGTGAAGTCCCTTCATTTCCATTTAATGTATAAAATAGAAGCCACAAGGCCTTGAAGTTTTGTGAGCGATCATGCATTTATTATATGTTTTAAGGGCACCTAGCTGGCTATATTCGCCGACCCATTCATCAGTACCATAAATAAACAATCATCCGTCACCAATCACACTGCATTCACCAAAATACCACATTTGCTCAGTGAAAAGACCTACTTAAAACCCCGAATGTAATATATGATTTTATTTACAATTGATGATTTATTTACAAGGAATATTATATGATGGGGATGGGAGAAAAACCCCGAAATACAAAAACGAATGCGAAAACCAAGGAAAAATTCCCCGTTTGGTTGCCCTCCCATCCCCCCGTCTACGAAATGGAGGCCGACTGTTTTCCGGTGACCGAAAACAAGCCGGACCTACCCTAAGTGGGAGAGGGGTCCTAGTCTAATGGTGAACTCCCGTCAACGCTCTGATGACGTGTGTTTATGGAGAAGGGTGGATCCATTATGTAGGGAGAAGGACACTATCTAAGTATATTCTTATCTATCTATCTATCTATCTATGTTCCTATCTCCCTTAGTTTTTTCATATCTATCTATCTATCTATCTATCTATCTAAAACTGCTTATATGAACATCGTAATACTTAAAAAGGGGGTGGGAGTAATTTAAATTCACACATTAATGTCAGACCACAATCTTAATTTAAAAGAGTCTCATATATTATAAATAAACAAGATAGAAAATACCAGAAACTTACAGAATCAACCAAACAACAAACCTGATTGGTTTCTCATGAAAGATTAATATTGAAAATATTCCCCTTCAACTGACATAAGTTTAAACAGTTTTAATAACGAAAACTAATCCACAACATAGACAAATTTTAATATACCACTTAGTTAGATTTTATTACTCACAATATTTCGTTTCAAACACAACAAATATTTTCAAATCTTATAATTCCAACCTTAAATAACAACCACTAACACAATTTCCAATGTTTTTCGTTTCCCACTTTTTAAAGTTTCAAAATGTTCGGCTTTCCTAATTACATTGCTATGCCAACCTCATTGACAATTGTAACGTTCTTCAATATTTCTCTGCATTGTGTCAATGGGCAGCACAGTCAATTGGGGTGGTAGAATATGCAGTGGGTAAGAACATCCTCTCAAAAATTGTCCTAGAGATGACACTAAACCATCTGTGAAGGAATGGAGGAACACTAATCGGGGACGTCTGACTACAGCGGATGTGTGAGACACGTATAAGCTGGCCAAATTGACATCTTTTGTACAGGACGTACCAAAGATACTACCAACTCTACACAGTCTTAGAGTTTTAAGGAAAGAGAAGTACCCCTTCATTGCCATTACTCACAGATCCACTTTGACACGCGGTGGTCATATCTGTTCGGTTTCCATCTACGAGCCAAACAAAACTGTTTAATCATCTACCTGTGTACAAATAGATGATTGATGTTGAATCGTTTGTTCCCCATAGCGACACTTGAAACTATTTAATATTTAACTTGTTTAAAATGTTACCAACAAACTATTCGCTTACAAACCATATAAATTTCATATATATATAGCAGCAATAATGATTCTCTATAGAAACACCAAAGTGAAAGTACGTTCACCGGATGGAGACACAGAAGTAGTACAGGAGTACTGCAAGGGGACACGCTAGCCCCATATCTCTTTATCATTTGACTATGTGCTTAGAACATCGATTGATAAAATCAGAGGAAACGGCTTCGAGTTGACAAAGAAAAGAAGCAGAAGGTACCCCGCAAAAACAATTACCGACACCAACTACGCCGATGACATAGCGATACTGGCAAATCATCAGCTATCGATCATATGGAAATCAGGAGGTGCCCGTGGTGTAATGGTTATCGTCACAGGATATGGACACGGCGATACGAGTTCAATTCCTGGACAAGACTGATTGCATTTCATATAGCACTAATACCCTTGGGAAAGGTATGAATCCAATTATTCTCCCTCCAGCTATGGGTAAATAGTAGGGCAGACTAGGTTCTTCAGTCTTGGTGAGGCAAGTAGTCTAGGGGAAGGAAAACTCTGAATTCAAACCTGCTAAACTCCGCTTAAAAAATTGACCTTGTGTCATATCCTGCCCGAGCGGAGGGGTTGGGTAAATAGGATCATATGGAAATCAGACCTGACCGATAAAATGAAACGCAGTTTCTTCCAGGCAGTGGTCGTGTCGATACTGCTGTATGGATACACGACTTGGACGCCAACAAAACGGCTGGAGAAGAAGCTTGACAGCAATTGCACAAGAATGTTGCGAGCAATACGGTTAATAGGACCTACCTCCCATCACGAAAACTATCCAGGACACTGCTGGAGAAACAGGGACGAGCTCATAAGTGATGTACTCCTATGGACCCCCACATATAACCGAGCAAAAGCAGGACGACCAGCATACATACAGCAGCTATGTGAGGATACGGGATGTAGCCCTGAAGACCTGCAAGAGGCAATGAACGGTAGGGAGAAGTGGCGAGAGAGGGTCAAGGATATCCGTGCTAGCGGCACGACATGATGATGATGATAACAGTGTGGATTGTCACTAAATCACTTTTGGGGTTTGTGTCGAACCAAGTGCAATATAACATGGAGAGTGCTCAATATCTAGGATAGAGCTATTATATAATAATAATAAATAAATATATATTAGATAAATATATCTAATTCATGGAATTTAGACTGCAAACCCTGGGTTTCATGGAGTTTTTTGGAAAACAACAATCATCAGGCGGTTAAGAAAATCAAATGAATCGAAAATTGAAAAAAATACCGTCAATAAACCGTTGGGTTTTTGTAGGAATCTTTACGTGTGGTTGTGCGTGTGTGTGTGTGTGCTTGTGTGTGTGTGTGCGTGTGTGTGTGCTTGTGTGTGCTTGTGTGTGTGTGTGCGTGTGTGTGTGTGTGCGTGTGTGTGTGTGTGCTCGTGTGTGTGTGTGTGCGTGTGTGTGTGTGTGTGCTTGTGTTTGTGTGTGTGTGTGCGTGTGTGTGTGTGCGTATTAATGTGTATGTGTGAGTATAAGTGAAGGTACATACTCTGCACGTTGTAAATTCGTCGATGTATCTTAATTTTCGGTACATTTTTTATTTCTGTATGTGGATATCTAATATATATATATATATATATATATATATATATTGATATATGGCTTTTTTAACATGAATATAAAACAAATTTTCTATTTTTCATATAAATACTTAAATTATGACACGTGAATCTTTACGTAAGATAAAAATAATGACACGTGAATCTTTATGTAAGATAAAATTATTTCCTAGAGTTAACGGTTTAAAGAGGAGAATTTTTCAAAATACTTCTGAAGAATCAATCAATAATGGGCGAAATAAATTTATCATGGAATATACTCGCATATTTTTCTTTTTTAAGTAGAGGAATTATATTGTGAATTGAATTTCCCTGGCCAGAACATTTGGCGAACACTTACGCATGACATATGGAAAGACTGGACAGCTGTTTCGACCTTATTTGGTCTCATCAGCAGTGTATGGCTGTTGGCGTTTCGATTCTGTAGTCGCTAGTTCGATCTCTAATTGCGGAAATCACGGTATACACTGCTGATAAAACCTAATATGGTCGAATCAGCTGTCCAGTGTTTCCGTATGTGGTGCGTAAGTGCTTGCCGGATTTTCTAGTCCTGGTAAAACAATTCACATTGAAATATACTCATTGATTTTATTGTTCCTCAACAATATATATATATATATATATATATATATATATATATATATATATATATATGCGTGTTGTGTACTTAGTCAGTATTGAAGCATGTTCTGTTGAAGACCACGGAGTATTTTATTTTTAGGATCTTTAAGGGAAGATGTTCAAGTTTAGTTTCCTTCTGTCTGGGTCGAAGCGGTGGAGCAAAAGACAAACACAAACTCTGATTACGACCAACGAATTGGTCGAAAACACCTTGGCTAGTACGGGGCACTTCCCCACCACCTTGAGCCAGACATAATGAAGATAGTGATAAGAATTGAACATGTTTACTCAAAGATCTTGAAAAGAAAATACTCCGCGATCTTCAATAGAACATGCTTATATATATATATATATATATATATATATAAGGAAGATTTGGCATTAAATAACCGACAAGGGTTGATATACCATAAAATCCAATCAACCAACTTGTCGGTGAGGCTTATGAGACGCTGATTGTATCGCCTGTGGAGGATTTAGACACTTTCCGCTAAAAAAAAGAGTACCTTTTGTGTGACACTAAACAACATAAGATGGTGAAGCTCCCGTTTTTTAGGTGTGAGGCATGTAAAGTACCCCATCATTGCTTTTGCTCGCAGGTCTACTCTGACTCGTTAATAGTTGTACCTGTCAGGGTGTTATTTATGTGGTGAATTCAATTAATTTCCTGATTTTTTATACAGGCATTTAAAATTGTCGTAGACTCTTGAAAACTCACTATGTTATTGCTATACATCTGATGAGATGACTGACCGATTTCTATGATTTCAGGTTCAAATGAACCGCTACAGCAGCAATTAGAATACACCCTACTAAAGCCTGATTGTCACTGCTGGTGAATTTAAAAAAGGCAATCTGGACGTGATGACATTTTAGAAGAACGATATGCCATAAAATTCTGTTTTAAACTTGGAAAAAAGGCCAAAGAAACATATGGAATGCTTTTGGAGCATCTTGCATGAATCAAGCATCAGTTTTTGAGTGGCATAAGAGATTCAAGGAAGCCAGGGAGTCTGTGAGGGATGATGAGGGGTGTGGGGGTATTAAAAAAGTCAATAGACCAGAGTTGATTGGCCAAAGGGTTAGGGTTAGGGTTACGATGTTGAGGTTTTAAGGGAGTTCAGGAAGAGATTCCTTGGGAAGACGCCAACACTCTTCAAACCAGTCAACAACTCCATCCTTGTCATAGACTATTTGACCAAGCTGGGCATCAAGACAGTTCCTCAGCCTCCCTATAGTCCAGACCTTGCTCCCTGTGACTTTTGCTTATTCCCTAATCTCAGAGGCTGTTGTTATGAGACTATGAGAAGGTGAAAGAGGCTGTGACGAAGGTCATTGACACATTCACACAGGAGGACTTCGATGGGGCCTTGCAGAAGTTGTTGGAACGATAGAATAAGTGCATTGCAGCCGGAGGAGATTACTTCGAAGGGGACTAGAGTTTCATGTGTGTACTATCAATAAAAGTGCCCATACGAAAAAAGTCTGGAAACCTATTTAATGATCCTCGTACGTGTCAAATAGATCTGTTTTAAAATTATTCGTATTTGATAAGAAAATTAGATGTCCCATAACTCGAAATTATTTGTTTTAAGAATAGTTACTTGAAGCAATATTTTTTTTTTAATAAGGATGGCCATTTAACTATGTGCAAACAAATTACTTTTATTAAAAAGAAATAATTACTTGAAACCCGACAATTATTTGTATTAGATATGAATGCGGGAAATCATTCGAGTGTGTGCAAATTATTTCTATTTGATAGGAATTCTTTATATATGACTGAAATTATATCGATTAAGAAGAGTTGCTTGAAGCTATACAGCTCAGTTGGTGGGGGCTGGATATCTGCAGACCCCTACTCACCGAGTGTCCTGGATATGACATTGAACAATCTGATGGTGAGACTCTAGTAATTCTGGGGCTATGGGGAATACAGAGTACCTCTTGATTGCCATTGCACCAATCTATGGGTCAAATAGAACTGTTTGGCATTTAAACTGAGAGCAAACTTATGCTGGATTGAATTGTTAGAAATAGAACTGTTTCGTCATTTAATTGTGTGTAAACAAATGACTGATATTTAATTGAATTGTTTGGGGTAGCCAGGAATACTTGAAATTTTTGTTGACTTATGCTAAATTGAATTGTTAGAAATAGAACTGTTTCGTCATTTAATTGTGTTTTTTTACAAAATGTTTTTACATCTCAGATATTTGATATATATTTGAAAACAGAATTTGGCATTAAATAACCAACTGTTGTATAACCGTAATACATATACAAATATAATCAAACATAATGACGAACTTCAATGAACGAACGAACACACTTCTTTATGAAAATATTATCTCTCACACTTTATTCTCGAAAGGGTGATGTTCTTTGTTGTGTGTGAGTGATGAGCTGGAGACGGAGACAGACGGCTATATTGACCCCAAGTTCTTCATCGACCAGAGCAGCACTTCTTTCTCATCTAGGATGGATTGCTTAACCGTGGGGCACTGAGGGCCCAAAGCCCTCTGTCTACCGCTGGCTCTCACTACGGCATCTTGTCTCCAACTGACACCAACTGCCCCGGGCAGTTATATTATCGTCTCACGTCCACCTGCTTCCGTTGTTCTTCCGCTTATTTACACAGGTGCATATCTTGATAGACGGTTCGGTCGAGGGTCAATATATAACACAACAATGGTTGATGTGCCATAAAACCAAACAAAACCTATAACAGTTTACTAAGGATTATAATTAGTTACTTGAAACAATATATTAAGTTAAAGTTGGCGAGGAGGACCCGAGAGCTCCCTTTTAATTAGCTACTACACAGAGGTGTAGGCGAGAGGCCTTTTTCTTTCTCTGGATTGCTACACTTTATCCTTGATCTGTACCTTATAATGCTAAGTTTTTAGGACGGCGGCACCAAGTAACATTTTTTGAGTCTTTGGTATGATTCGATGTGGATTTGAACCCCAGTTTCCCGGGCCATTGGCGAACACTCGACCTACTATTCAATGGACCAGTACAACTCCGTGCGAAGAAATGGTTATTATTGAATAGAAATAATTACTTGTAATAATCTGATTATTTGTATTAGATAAGAATACTTGAAACCGTGTACAAATTATTTGTATTAGATAAGAATACTTGAAACCGTGTACAAATTATTTGTATTCGATAGGAATACTTGATAACGTATGACTGTAAATCATTTGTGTTAATAATAAATACAAGAAGATATAATTGTTTACTAAGGAGTATTTATTTGTATTAAGAATATAGGGCATGTACAGTACTTCCTGTACTCCTATGGACCCCCACATATGGCCGAGCAAAAGCAGGACGACCAGCTCGAACATTCACACAGCAGCTATGTGAGGATACGGGATGTAGCCCTGAAGACCTGCCAGAGGCAGTGGCGAGAGAGGGTCAGGAATATACGCGCTGGCGGCACGACATGATGATGATGATGACCTGCGATAAACCCGGCAGATCTTTTTGACCGGAAGTAAAATCAACAAAACAATTCCGGAAACACGCATTGCATAGATGTAAGGCGTGGCTTGTAAAGGGCAAGCATCGTATAGATGGGGGCCGTGGCCAATAAAAGGCAAACATCGCGTGGGTGTGGGCCGTGGCCAATGAAAAGCAAGCATCGCATGGGTGAGTGCCGTGACCAATGAGGGACAAGGATTGTGTGAGGTCACGTGGGAGTTATAAGACTATACAAGGTCGAGAATTTGGGGCTGGAGCAAATCCCGCTGGCAGTTTCGAACTGCTGGAGAAGCAGGGACGAGCTCATAAGTAATGCACTCCTATGGACCCAAACATATGGCCGAGCAAAAGCAGGACGACCAGCTAGAATATACATACTGCAGCTATGTGAGGATACAGGATGTAGCCCTGAAGACCTGCCAGATGCGATGAACGATCGGGAGAAGTGGCGAGAGAGGGTCAGGGATATCCGTGCTGGCTGTACGACATGATGATGATGAAGATGATGATGACAGTACTTCATCATTGCTATTACCCGTAGGTCCACTCTGTAGTACCTGTCAGGGTGTCATTCATAAGTCATATAAATCAGTTTTTAAATTATTCGGATTTGATAAGAAAACTTGATGTCCTAAAACTCCAAATTATTTTTTAAGAATAGTTATTTGAAGCTATAATTATTTGTCCGACATTGGCCCAGCAGTTAGAGTGTTCGCCAATGGCCTGGGAGACCTGGGTTCAATCCCAGGTCGAGTCATACCAAAGACTTTAAAAATGGAACTTGATACCACCTTGCTTAACACTCAGCATTATAAGGTACGGTTCAAGGGTAAAGTGGAGCAATCCTGGGAATGGAGTAGCGCCCTCCCCTACACCTTGGTGTAGTAGCTATCGAAAAGGGAGCCTTCGGGTCACCCTCGACTATGGTCGCTAACTTTACTTTACTTATAATTATTTATTAAGGATTATAACTATAACTTGAAACCATATAACTGTGCGCAAACAAAAGATTTTTACCAATTAGATATAGTTGCTTGATACCATATAAGTTTAGGGAAAGTCTCCTTAGTATTGTGGCCTAGTACGGGACTATGACATCGAAGTAAATGAATTCGAGCTCCAGTCACGCTATTACGTTCACTTTTAGACTAATGCCCTTTGAAAAAGGTATGAACACCCCGACCATATCCCACCAGCTATGGGTTAAATAGTTTCACAACTCTTCTTCCACAGTGATGGGGGGTTCCTCGTGGTGTAATCGTTAAAGTGATAGACTGCGGAAAAGTAGTAAGCGTGTTTGAATTCCAGTCGCGCTATTACGTTCACTTTCGGGCAAATACCCTTGGGAAAGGTATGAACCCCCTTATCCTCCCAGCTATGGGTTAAATAGTATCACAACTGTTCTTCTTGGAGAATAGTTATGGCATTAAATAACCTGCAAAGGTTGATATGCCATTAAACAAAGAAACCAAACCAATCTCTCACTCTCTCTCTCTCTCTCTCTCTCTCTCTCTAAGGCGGTGTCCTCGTGGTGTAATGGTGAAAACGATGGACTGCAGAATCGTAGTAAGCCAGTTCGTACTCCAGTCGCGCTATTACGTTCACTTTCGGCAAATACCCTTGCAAAAGGCATGAACCCTCTTATCCTCCCAGCAATGGGTTAAATAGTACCACTACTGTTCTTCTAGGAGAATAGCTTTGGCATTAAATAACCTAAAAAGGTCGATATGCCATTAAAACAAAGAAACCAAACCAATTTTCTTCTACATTAGATAACCCGTAAAGTTTGACATGTCATTAAACAAAAATACAAAAAAAAAATGTACAAAATAAGTAATAGAGAGAAATACTTGAAACCATTTAACAGTGGGCAAATTATTTGTATTAGATAGGAATACTTGAAACCATATAACTGTGGGCAAATTATTTGTATTATTTAGGAATACTTGAAACCATGCAACAGTAGGCAAATTGTTTGTATTAAATAGGAATACTTGAAACCATTTAACAGTGGTAAATTATTTGTATTAGATAGGAATACTTGAAACCATGCAACAGTGGGCAAATTATTTGTATTAGATAGGAATACTTTAAACCATTTAACAGTGGTAAATTATTTGTATTAGATAGGAATACTTGAAACCATGCAACAGTTGGCAAATTATTTGTATTAGATAGAAATACTTGAAACCATATAACTGTGGGCAAATTATTTGTATTAGATAGGAATACTTGAAACCATATAACTGGGCAAATTATTTGTATTAGATAGGAATACTTGAAACCATGCAACAGTGGGCAAATTATTTGTATTAGATAGGAATACTTGAAAGCATATAACTGTGGGCAAATTATTTGTATTAGATAGGAATACTTGAAACAATATAACTGTGGGCAAATTATTTGTATTAGATAGGAATACTTGAAACCATGCCACAGTGGGCAAGTTATTTGTATTAGATAGGAATACTTGAAACCATATAACTGTGGGCAAATTATTTGTATTAGATAAGAATACTTGGAACCATATAACTGTGGGCAAATTATTTGTATTAGATAGGAACACTTAAAACCAGATAACTGTGGGCATATTATTTGTATTAGATAGGAATACTTGAAACCATATAACTGTGGGCAAATTATTTCTATTAGATAAGAATACTTAAAACCATGCAACAGTGGGCAAATTATTTGTATTAAATAGGAATACTTGAAACAATATAACTGTGGGCAAATTATTTGTATTAAATAGGAATACTTGAAACCATATAACTGTGGGCAAATTCTTTGTATTAGATAGGAATACTTGAAACCATATAACTGTGCGCAAATTATTTGTATTAGATAGGAATACTTGAAACCATGCAACAGTGGGCAAATTATTTGTAATAAATAGGAATACTTGAAACCATATAACTGTGGGCAAATTATTTGTATTAGATATGAATACTTGAAACCATGTAACAGTGGGCAAATTATTTGTATTAGATAGGAATACTTGAAACCATGCAACAGTGGGCAAATTATTTGTATTAAATAGGAATACTTGAAACCATGCAACAGTGGGCATATTCTTTGTATTAGATAGGAATACCTGAAACCATATAACTGTGGGCAAATTATTTGTATTAGATAGGAATACTTGAAACCATATAACTTTAGGCAATTTTTTGTATTAGATAGGAATACTTGAAACCATATAACTGTTGGCAAATTATTTGTATTAGATAGGAATACTTGAAACCATATAACTGTGGGCAAATTATTTGTATTAGATAGGAATACTTGAAACCATATAACTGTGGGCAAATTATTTGTATTAAAAGGAATACTTGAAACCATGCAACAGTGGGCAAATTATTTGTATTAAATAGGAATACTTGAAACCATATAACTGTGGGCAAATTATTTGTATTAGATAGGAATACTTGAAACCATGCAACAGTGGGCAAATTATTTGTATTAGATAGGAATACTTGAAAACATATAACTGTGGGCAAATTATTTGTATTAGATAGGAATACTTGAAACCATATAACTGGGCAAATTATTTGTATTAGATAGGAATACTTGAAACCATGCAACAGTGGGCAAATTATTTGTATTAGATAGGAATACTTGAAACAATATAACTGTGGGCAAATTATCTGTATTAGATAGGAATACTTGAAACAATAAAACTGTGGGCATATTATTTGTATTAGATAGGAATACTTGAAACCATGCAACTGTGGGCAAATTATTTGTATTAGATAAGAATACTTGAAACCATATAACTGTGGGCAAATTATTTCTATTAGATAGGAATACTTGAAACCATATAACTGTGGGCAAATTATTTCTATTAGATAGGAATACTTGAAACCATATAACTGTGCGCAAATTATTTGTATTAAATAGGAATACTTGAAACCATGCAACAGTGGGCAAATTATTTGTATTAAATAGGAATACTTGAAACCATATAACTGTAGGCAAATTATTTGTATTAGATATGAATACTTGAAACCATATAACAGTGGGCAAATTATTTTTATTAGATAGGAATACTTGAAACCATGCAACAGTGGGCAAATTATTTGTATTAAATAGGAATACTTGAAACCATATAACTGTGGGCAAATTATTTGTATTAGATAGGAATACTTGAAACCATGCCACAGTGGGCAAGTTATTTGTATTAGATAGGAATACTTGAAACCATATAACTGTGGCCAAATTATTTGTATTAGATAGGAATACTTGAAAGCATATAACTGTGGCCAAATTATTTGTATTAAATAGGAATACTTGAAACCATACAATTGTGTGCAAATTATTTGTATTAGATAGGAATACTAGAGACCATATAACTGTGGGCAAATTATTTGTATTAAATAGAAATACTTGAAACCATATAACTGTGTGCAAATTATTTTTATTAGATAGGAATACTTGAAACCATATAACTGTAGGCAAATTATTTGTATTAGATAGTAATACTGGAAACCATACAATTTTGTGCAAATTATTTGTATTAGATAGGAATACTTGAAACCATACAACTGTGGGCAAATTCTTTGTATTAGATAGGAATACTTTATATATAATCAAGTACTAAAAAGTCTTTAAAAACATCAGCGTGAATAGTGCATATTAACGTAATTAAATTAATCGGACTACTGTCCTCCTCTTTGTCGCCATGTTTATCACAATGTTTCGGCCGTCGTACGCCCCGGATTTCATTAGGTGGTTGGAATGTCGAACTTACCCCTTTATTGTGCTTACCGGGGGTAGACTGTTCTTGTTGCATGAACCATGTTTTATGGACGTCCGTTATCCCCTGTTAATTTCCCCTCTGAACGTCCTCCTTTGCCTTCACCAGATATTGAACTCACACTCTTTGGGTATGTCACTGGATCTAACCAACCCCTTTATCCACTGTGCCATAATACCTTATGTCAGAAATATAGACATATATTAACGCGATTGCTCCCCGTCTTGGAATAAAATACCTATTGTTGGGTTGACATGCCGTTGAAACCAATCAATCAATCAATCAATCCTTCTTTGGAAATTAAAGATTTTTCTAAATTGTTTTTTGATGAGGCTCAACGTGAAACGAACTAATAAATATTTAAACATTCCAGCAAATTGGTTTTTTACGTCTAATTTTCCACTCTATTCTTTCGGATATTTCATCCATATATTTATTCTTTCTGTAAATTTCTTCGAGAAAGGCACAAAAGAAAATAACCCCTGTTTATTCATATTTTTTTTCATCCGCCATATTTGTAGGTCAAAGAGAAGACAAGGAAATCATTCGCTTCGAAGATAAAGAACGTCAGAAAAAGTTGTAATCCAATAAAGCCCTATTTTATGCTTCGCTAAATCACTAAAGTTATTTGCAAGATGTGCTCCGAAAAGATATTTTTTTAAATATATATATATATATATATATATATATATATATATATATATATATATATATATATATGAACTTTTATTGTAAGTAGTCAATTTCAGCCTATATATACGAGGGGTATACGTGCACCACGTCTGTCAATACACACGCATACACACACACACACATACATATGTATAGAAGAAACCCGCCATTGTATTTGCGTATATATATATATATTTATATATACATGCATATATATATATATATATAATATATATATATATACATACATACATACATACATACACATATAAATACATATATACATATACATCTTTCTATGTACATCTACATATGTATACATATTAATATATGTATATATATATATATATACATATATCCGCATATATATATATATATATATACATACATCACAGTGAAATGTTTATTGTTGTTGGAAATAAACAAAGGGTTCAGAGTTCAAATCCTTGATAACCCATTTTGAATTTCGCATAAAGGCATGAATCTAACTATTCTCTCTCCGGCTATGGGTTTATATTTGTGCAGTCTTAGTTCTTTAATGTTAGTTCGGCAACCGCTGTGGAAGGAAATCTCTGAATTCAAACCTGTTAACGTCCCGTTAAAATTTGTTATATATATATATATATATATATATATATATATATATATATATATATAGTTCAATTTTCATAAACATTTTTTTAAAAGTTATTCTTTAATGAAGCAATTTTTCATAGAGGCCAACTGAGCTGAATAAATTGCAAAAGAAATTGGTATCTCATCTTTTCAAATCGGCGTCATTATCAGATGAAATTCCAAAAGTAACGAGACGAAGAAACGAATTATGAAATACTGAATATTCTCAACACATTAAAAGGACGGAAGGGACGGAAGTAGAAAAGAGGACGAAACTACATAGAAATCGATTTTGTTATATATATCTAGCTTAATCATAAAATGATTGATTGATTGATTGATTGATTTTAACGGTATGTCAACACGTCTAGGGTTATTTTATCCATAAAGATTCGGGAATTGCGTTCTTTGTATCTATATTTGTTGCATTTATATCTAATACTAATTAAATTGTTTCAAGTAATTATTTCAATTTCTCATTTATTTGCACACTGTCATATGGTTTCAAGGTTTGGTTTGGTTTGGTTTTATGGCATATCAACCTATATAGGTTATTTAATGCCAAATCCATTTTTATGTAAATAATCTGTTCTACTGAAAACAGTTCAGTTTAGCATAAGTACACAGTTTAATTGTCAAAAACATTTCCATTTCAAACTATTCAAGCAGTTATATGTAATAATTCGGTTAAGTGTAAATACAGTTTTAATGTCGAAAAACAGTTCTATTTGAAATAATTCAGTTAAGCATAAGCACGCAGTTTAAATATAAGTACGGTTTAATTGTCAAGAACCTTTCTATTTCAAGCTATCCTGTTTACTCAATTCCTGTTTTCATAAGTATACTGTTAGTTCTATTTAACCCATAGATAGGGCCCTATCAGGTGCTACCACACCGGGCCAGAGTGGACCTGGGAGCGATGGCAATAAAGGGGTACTCCGCATCCCCCAAAGCTCCAGCACTGCTGGAACCTCACCATCAGATTGTTTAGTGTCATATCCAGGACACTCGTTAGGGGGGTATTACCCCTCTGCAGAGATGCAGTCAGTGTATTCTACAGCCCCAGCTGACTGGGCAATATGGTTTCAAGTAAATAATAATAATAATAATAATAATAATAATAATAATAGAAGAGGACTTGCCAGCATTGAAGACAGCGTTGACGCGTCCATACAACGACTCAAAGACTATATACAAAAACACGAAGGAGGACTCATTACAGCCACCAGAAACTAAACTGAGAACACGATGAACAACAGAATGACAATAACTAGGAAACAAAAATATGAAGGAAAACAGCTCTATGGGCGGTTTAAACGACTAATAAACAATATCTCACACGACAAAAATTGGACATGGCTAAGAAAAGGAAACTTTAAGAAAGAAACAGAATCTCTCCTAATAGCAGCACAAGACAGCGCCATAAGAACCAATCATATCAAAGCGAGAATAGATAAGACTCAACAAAATCGCAAATGCAGGCTATGTGGTGACAGAGATGAAACTATCAATCATATAATAAGCGAATGCAGCAAATTAGTACAGCGGGAGTATAAGGCGAGACACGATTGGGTCGGCAAGGTGATCCACTGGGAAATGTGCAAGAAATTTCAATTTGACCATACAAACAAATGGTATATGCACAACCGGCACCTGTCCTAGAAAATGACTCGCATAAACTCCTATGGAACTTTAATATACAAACGGATCATCTAATCCCAGCCAGAAGACCAGAACTCATAATAATCAAAAAAAAAAAAAAAAAAAGAAGAGAATCTGCAAAATTGTCGACTTTGCTGTCCCGGCGGACCACAGAATAAAGCTGAAGGAAAGTGAAAAGAAGGATAAGTACCTCGACCTTGCTAGAGAATTGAAAAAGCAGTGGAACATGAAAGTAATGATTGTGCCAATTGTGATTGGTGCTTTAGGCACAATAACTAAAGGATTATTAAAAAGCCTGGAGGACTTAGAAGTTGGCGGACGGGTAGAGACTATCCAAACGGCAGCATTGCTGAGAACGGCCAGAATCCTGAGACGTGGCCTGGAGACTTGAGGAGACTTGCTGTCACTCAAACTCCAGTGAAAAACCATTGGCTAATACTGATGTGAAAAACTCTAAAGGAGCAAATGATAATAGTACCTCGACCTTGCTAGAGAATTGAAAAAGCTGTGTAACATGAAAGTGACGATTGTAACAATTGTAATTGGTGCTTTTGGCACAATAACTAAAGGATTATTAAAAGGCCTGGAGGACTTGGAAGCAGGTGGACGGGTTGATACTATCCAAATGAAAGCATTACTGAGAACGGGCAGAATACTAAGAAGAGTACAGGAGACTTGAGGAGACTTGCTGTCACTCAAACTCCAGTGAAAAACCATCGGCTAACACTGATGTGAAAAACTCTCATAATAATAATCATTCTCAGGTATTTTGATATATCGATGGATCATGTAATCTTGATGGATCAAGCGATCCTGACCAAAACACCAAACTTAGTGTTCGTTAAGATATAAAAAAAAGAGAATTTCACGTCTTCTGGATTTTACAGTTCAAACAGACCACCGAGAGAAAAATGAAAATTAAAAGATTGACAAAAACTTAGACTTTGACACCAAACTGAAATATAAACCGTGGAATATGAAAATGAAGGTAATACAATAATTGCTGGGGCACTCGGAACAGTCCTAAAGAGTCTTGAGAAGAGACTGAAGGAATTGTAAATCAGTGAGAGAATCAAAACCATGCAGATAACAGCATTGCTGAGATCAGTTGAGATACTGAGAAGAGTCCTGGAGACTTGAGGAGACTTGCTGTTACTCAGATTTCCGTGAAAGGCCATAAGCCAACGCTAGTAAGAAAAACTTACTGTGGAGTGGAGCGGGAAACGACACCTGACGAACGGAATGGAACAATCAAATCAAAAGAAAATTTGAAAGTTCGGAGAAAATGGAACTTACAAATACTTTGTAATATTGGAACCTGACACCATCAAACTTGTAGAGATGAAAGAAAATATTAAAAAAGAGTATCTCAGGAGAACAAGGAATTTACTCGAAACAAAACTATATTGTAGGAACCTTATAAAAGGGATAAATACCTGCGCTGTCCTTCTCGTTTGATACTCGGGACCATTCCTGAAGTGGACCAGAGAAGAACTTAAATGGACCAGAGAACAAGAAAACTAATGACCATGCATAAGACCATCCATTCCATAGTAGACGTTGAAACATTCAATAAGTTTCCAGACTTTTTTGTACGGACATTTAAAATTGTCGTAGACTCTTAAAAATTCACTATGTTATTGCTATACATCTTATGAGATGACTGACCAACTTTTATGATTTCAGGTTCAAACGAACAGCTACAGCAGCAATTGGAATAGACCCTACGATAGCCTGATTGTCTCAGCTGGTGAATTTAAAAAATGCAATCTGACATTTTAGAAGAACGATATGTAATAAGATTCTGTTTTAAACTTGGAAAAAATACCACAGAAACGTATGGAATTCTTCAGACTGCTTTTCGACCATCTTGCATGAATCGAGCATCAGTTTTTGAGTGGCATAAGAGATTCAAGGAAGGCAGGGAGTCTGTGAGGGATGATGAGAGGTGTGGGAGGAGTAAGAAAGTCAATACACCACAGTTGATTGGCCAAAGGGTTAGGGTTAAGGTTACTATGTTGAGGTTTTAAGGGAGTTCAGGAAGAGATTCCGTCGGAAGAGGCCAGCACTCATCAAATCGGGTCAATGGCATTTCCACCAGGACAATGCACCAGTCCACAACTCCATCCTTGTCACAGACTATTTGACCAAGATGGGCATTAATACAGTTCCTCACCCTGCCTATAGTCCAGACCTTGCTCCCTGTGACTTTTGCTCAGAGGCTGTCGTTATGAGACAATTGAAGAGATAAAAGAGGCTGTGACGAAGGTTATTGACACGCTGACACAAGAGGACTTTCATGAGGCCTTCCAGAAGTTGTTGCAACGGTAAAACAAGTGCATTGCAGCCGGAGGAGATTACTTCGAAGGGGACTTGAGTTTCATGTGTGTACTATCAATAAAAGTCCCCATACGAAAAAGTCTGGAAACCTATTTAATGATGCTTGTATGTATAAAAAAAAAAAGAAGGAGGAAGAGGATTTGCCAATACTAAAGACAGTGTTGATACATTGAGACAACGACAGGAAGACAATATAGTCACCAGAAACGATACAGACAAGACGAGGATCAACAGAACGTAAACCACCAGAAAACAAAAATGGGACGAAAAGGAACTCTGGATGTTTTATGCGGCTTATAAGCCACATCTCACACGAGAAAATGTGGACGTGGATAAGAAAGGGGAATCTTAAGGAGAAACTGAATCTCTTCTAATAGTAACACAAAACGACGCCATAAGGACCATTCATATCAAAGCAAGAATAGATAAGACACAACTAAACAGTAAATGTAGGTTATGTGGAGATAGAGACGAAATGATCAATCACATAGTAAGCTAGCACAGAAAGAATATGACTAGACAGGATCGGGAGGGCAAAGTGATCCACTGGGAATTGTGCAAGAAATTGAAACTTGACCATGCAAACAAATGGTATATGCACAACCCAGAATATGTCCCGGAGAATGAGACGCACAAACTCCTTTGGGATTTTGAGATACAAACGGATCACCTATTCTTGGCCAGACGACCAGACCTTGTAATAATAATAAAAAAAAAAAAAAAGAGAAAACTTGCAAAATTGTGGACTTTGCTGTCCAGGCTGACCAGAGCGTAAACTTGAAAGAAAGTGAAAAGAAGGATAAGTACTTCCACCTTGCTAGCGAATTGAAAAAATGCGGAATATGAAAATGACGGTGATACCAATTGTAATTGGTGCTTTTGGTACATCCACCAAAAGATTAGCACAGGGACTGGAGGACTTGAAAATAATAGGACAAGTGAAGATCATCCAAACTACAGCATTATTTAGATCAGCCAGAATACTGAGGAGAGTCCTGGAGAATTGAAGATACTCGTTATTACTCAAACTCCAGTGAGAAACCATTGACTAACGCTGGTATGGGAAACTCGAAAAGGGGTAAAATAATAATTAGCTAAAGAAGCGACGGAACATGAAGACGACAGGGATTCCAGTTGTCATTGGTGTATGTGAAACAGTCTCCAACGTCTTGATAAAGAGTCTTGGAGAGTTGGAAATGGGAAGACAAATCAGGACTATCCAAATTACAGCATTGATAATGTCGGCCAGAATACTGAGAAGAGTCCTGGAAACTTGAGGACACTTGCTGTCATCAGACTCCATCAGCTAATGCTAGCGTGAAAAACTTCGCAACAAATAATAATAATAATAATAATAATGGATATTTCAAGCGACAACCTAATGAAATCTCACTCGAGAAGACCTGTATAAGGCGAAGAAAGGTAAAACTTTAAGAGTGTAACTGAATATCTTCTGATGGCAGCTCAAAACAACGCCATATGAACCAACTATGGTAAAGCGAAAATAGCTAAGACACACTACAATAGTAAGTTTAGATCATGTGGGGGATAGAGACGAAACCATTCATCATAGAATAAGCGAATACTGCAAACAAGAGCATAAAGATAATAGACTCGACTGGATGCGGAAGGTAATCCACTGGGAATTGTGCAAGAAGTTTAAATATGACAACACGAACTTAATCGTACATGCTCAACCTACAAAATTTCCTAAGGACTGAGATAAAATTATCTTGGATTTCGAGATACTAAAAGATTACCAAATCCAGGTCAGAAGACTAGATCAAGTGATAATTAAAAAAAGGGAACTTGCCGATTAGTAGACTTTGCTGTCTTAGTGGACCACAGAATAAAAATCCAAGAAAACTAAAAGAGAGACAAGTACTTACACTTTGCTTGAGAACTAAGAAAGCAATGGAACATGAGAGTAACAGTGATACCAATTGTAATTTGTGCACTTGCAATGATACCCAAAGTATTGATTAGATGGCTGAAAGAGTTGAAAACCGGAGAACGAGCCGAGATCATCCAAACTACAGCATTGTTAAGATTGGTCAGAATACTGAGAAGAGTCCTGGAAACTTGAGATTTGGTGTCACTCAGACTCCAGAGAAGGTCCATCAGCTAAATTATAAAGAATACTCTTTCTTTACTCATAAAAGAATGAGTAATAAAAACACTCATTAATCTGATAATTTCAGGTTGGGTTTGGTTTTATTGCCTATCAACTATTGCCAAATCCATTTTATACAATAAAACAGTTCTATTTCTAACAAATCAGTTTAGAAAAAGCACACTGTTTATTTCTTATTTTATCCATTGAGAGGACCCTATCAGGTGCTACCCGTTCAGGTCTGAGATGAACTGGGAGCGATGGCAATGAAGGGGTACTCCACATTCCCCAAAACTTCAGCATTACTGGACCCTTACCATTCTATTGTTTAGTATCATATCCAGGATACTCATTGGTGGAGACTTACTTCTCTGCAGAGATGCAGTCGGTGGATTCTGCAGCCCTAACCGACTAGGACATCTAAGTGAGAGAAATTATCAATCTACAAGTAAAAAAAATTAAACAAATAACATTTTAAAAAGTTAGAACTTGCGTTCATGACCAAAAAATCAAACCAGACCGAATTTTTATTCAATGCGTATATGTGAAACCAATTAGAGTGACAGTAAGTCTATTCAGATCTCCAGGACGTTTATAAGTATTCAAGCTGATTTGAATAGGGCTGTGGTCTGAATGGTGTCAGTTCTTCCACTCTATGCGTGTATGTGAAAGCAGTTAGAGTTACAGTAAGTCTCTTCAGATCTCCAGGACTTTTCTAAGTATTCAAGCTGATTTGAATAGTGCTGTGGTCTGAATTGTGTCAGTTCTTCTACTCTATGCGTGTATGTGAAACCAGTTGGAGTGACAATAAGTCTCTTCAGATCTCCAGGACTTTCCTAATTATTCAAGCTGATTTGAATAGTGCTGTGGTCTGAATGGTGTCAGTTCTTCTATTCTATGCTTGTATATGAAACCAGTTGGAGTGACAGTAAGCCTCTTCATATCTCCAGGACTTTTCTTAGTATTCAAGCTGATTTGAATAGTGCTGTGGTCTGAATGGTGTCAGTTCTTCTACTCTATACGTGTATGTGAAACCAGTTGGAGTGACAGTAAGTCTTTTCAGATCTCCAGGACTTCTCTAAGTATTCAAGCTGATTTGAATAGGGCTGTGGTCTGAATGATGTCAGTTCTTCTACTCTATGCATGTATGCGAAACCAGTTGGAGCGACAGTAAGTCTCTTCAGATCTCCAGGACTTTTCTAAGTATTCAAGCCGATTTGAATAGTGCTGTGGTCTGAATGGTCTAGGTTCTTCTACTCTATGCATGTATGTGAAACCAGTTAGAGCGACAGTAAGTCTCTTCAGATCTCCAGGACCTTTCTAAGTATTCAAGCTGATTTGAATAGGGCTGTGGTCTGAATGGTGTCAGTTCTTCTACTCTATGCGCGTATGTAAAACCAGTTGGAGTTACAGTAAGTCTCTTCAGATCTCCAGGACTTTTATAAGTATTCAAGCTGATTTGAATAGTGCTGTGGTCTGAATGGTGTCAGTTCTTCTACTCTATGCGTGTATGTGAAACCAGTTGGAGCGATAGTAAGTCTCTTAAGATCTCCAGGACTTTCCTAAGTATTCAAGCTGATTTGAATAGTGCTGTGGTCTGCATGGTGTCAGTTCTTCCACTCTATGCATGTATGTGAAACCAGTTGGAGCGACAGTAAGTCTCTTCAGATCACCAGGACTTTCCTAAGTATTCAAGCTGATTTGAATAGTGCTGTGGTCTGAATGCTGTCAGTTCTTCTACTCTATGCATGTATGCGAAACCAGTTGGAGTGACAGTAAGTCTCTTCAGATCTCCAGGATTTTTCTAAGTATTCAAGCTGATTTAAATAGTGCTGTGGTCTGAATGGTGTCAGTTCTTCTACTATATACGTGTATGTGAAACCAGTTGGAGTGACAGTAAGTCTCTTCAGATCTCTAGGACTTTTCTAAGTATTCAAGCTGATTTGAATAGTGCTGTGGTCTGAGTGGTGTCAGTTCTCCTACTCTATGCGTGTATTTGAAACCAGTTGGAGTGACAGTCAGTCTCTTCAGATCTCCAGGACTTTTCTAAGTATTCAAGCTGATTTGAATAGTGCTGTGGTCTGAATGGTGTCAGTTCTTCTACTCTATGTGTGTATGTTAAACCAGTTAGAGTGACAGTAAGTCACATCAGATCCCCAGGACTTTTCTAAGTATTCAGGTATTTGAATAGGGCTGTGGTCTGGATGGGGTCAGTTCTTCTACTCTATGCGTGTATGTGAAACCAGTTAGAGTGACAGTAAGTCTCTTCAGATCTCCAGGACTTTTCTTATTATTCAAGATGATTTGAATAGGGCTGTGATCTGAATGGTATCAGTTCATCTACTCTATGCACATATGTGAAACCAGTTGGAGTGACAGTAAGTCTCTTCAGATCTCCAGGACTTTTCGAAGTATTCAAGCTGATTTGAATAGGGCTGTGGTCTGAATGGTGTCAATTCTTCTACTCTATGTGTGTATGTGAAATCAGTTGGAGTGACAGTAAGTCTCTTCAGGTCTCCAGGACTTTTCTAATTATTCAAGCTTATTTGAATAGTGCTGTGGTCTGAATGGTGTCAGTTCTTCTACTCTATGCGTGTATGTGAAACCAGTTAGAGTGTCATTAAGTCTCTTCATATCTCCAGCACTTTTCTTATTATTCAAGCTGATTTGAATAGGGCTTTGGTCTGAATGGTGTCAGTTTTTCTACTCTATGCGTGTATATAAAACCAGTTAGAGTGACAGTAAGTCTCTTCAGATCTCCAGGTCTTTTCTAAGTATTCAGGTATTTGAATAGGGCTGTGGTCTGGGTGGTGTCAGTTCTTCTACTCTATACGTGTATGTGAAACCAGTTAAAGTGATAGTAAGTCTCTTCAGATCTCGAGGACTTTTCTAAGTATTCAAGATGATTTGAATAGGGCTGTGGTCTTAATGGTGTCAGTTCTTCCACTCTATGCGTGTATGTGAAACCAGTTAGAGTTACAGTAAGTCTTTTTAGATCTCCAGGACTTCTCTAAGTATTCAAGCTGATTTGAATAGGGCTGTGGTCTGAATGATGTCAGTTCTTCTACTCTATGCATGTATGCGAAACCAGTTGGAGCGACAGTAAGTCTCTTCAGATCTCCAGGACTTTTCTAAGTATTCAAGCCGATTTGAATAGTGCTGTGGTCTGAATGGTCTAGGTTCTTCTACTCTATGCATGTATGTGAAACCAGTTAGAGCGACAGTAAGTCTCTTCAGATCTCCAGGACCTTTCTAAGTATTCAAGCTGATTTGAATAGGGCTGTGGTCTGAATGGTGTCAGTTCTTCTACTCTATGCGCGTATGTAAAACCAGTTGGAGTTACAGTAAGTCTCTTCAGATCTCCAGGACTTTTATAAGTATTCAAGCTGATTTGAATAGTGCTGTGGTCTGAATGGTGTCAGTTCTTCTACTCTATGCGTGTATGTGAAACCAGTTGGAGCGATAGTAAGTCTCTTAAGATCTCCAGGACTTTCCTAAGTATTCAAGCTGATTTGAATAGTGCTGTGGTCTGCATGGTGTCAGTTCTTCCACTCTATGCATGTATGTGAAACCAGTTGGAGCGACAGTAAGTCTCTTCAGATCACCAGGACTTTCCTAAGTATTCAAGCTGATTTGAATAGTGCTGTGGTCTGAATGCTGTCAGTTCTTCTACTCTATGCATGTATGCGAAACCAGTTGGAGTGACAGTAAGTCTCTTCAGATCTCCAGGATTTTTCTAAGTATTCAAGCTGATTTAAATAGTGCTGTGGTCTGAATGGTGTCAGTTCTTCTACTATATACGTGTATGTGAAACCAGTTGGAGTGACAGTAAGTCTCTTCAGATCTCTAGGACTTTTCTAAGTATTCAAGCTGATTTGAATAGTGCTGTGGTCTGAGTGGTGTCAGTTCTCCTACTCTATGTGTGTATTTGAAACCAGTTGGAGTGACAGTCAGTCTCTTCAGATCTCCAGGACTTTTCTAAGTATTCAAGCTGATTTGAATAGTGCTGTGGTCTGAATGGTGTCAGTTCTTCTACTCTATGTGTGTATGTTAAACCAGTTAGAGTGACAGTAAGTCACATCAGATCCCCAGGACTTTTCTAAGTATTCAGGTATTTGAATAGGGCTGTGGTCTGGATGGGGTCAGTTCTTCTACTCTATGCGTGTATGTGAAACCAGTTAGAGTGACAGTAAGTCTCTTCAGATCTCCAGGACTTTTCTTATTATTCAAGATGATTTGAATAGGGCTGTGATCTGAATGGTATCAGTTCATCTACTCTATGCACATATGTGAAACCAGTTGGAGTGACAGTAAGTCTCTTCAGATCTCCAGGACTTTTCGAAGTATTCAAGCTGATTTGAATAGGGCTGTGGTCTGAATGGTGTCAATTCTTCTACTCTATGTGTGTATGTGAAATCAGTTGGAGTGACAGTAAGTCTCTTCAGGTCTCCAGGACTTTTCTAATTATTCAAGCTTATTTGAATAGTGCTGTGGTCTGAATGGTGTCAGTTCTTCTACTCTATGCGTGTATGTGAAACCAGTTAGAGTGTCATTAAGTCTCTTCATATCTCCAGCACTTTTCTTATTATTCAAGCTGATTTGAATAGGGCTGTGGTCTGAATGGTGTCAGTTGTTCCATTCTATGCATGTATGTTAAACCAGTTAGAGTTACAGTAAGTCTCTTCATATCTCCAGGACTTTTCTAAGTATTCAAGCTGATTTGAATAGGGCTTTGGTCTGAATGGTGTCAGTTTTTCTACTCTATGCGTGTATATAAAACCAGTTAGAGTGACAGTAAGTCTCTTCAGATCTCCAGGTCTTTTCTAAGTATTCAGGTATTTGAATAGGGCTGTGGTCTGGGTGGTGTCAGTTCTTCTACTCTATACGTGTATGTGAAACCAGTTAAAGTGATAGTAAGTCTCTTCAGATCTCGAGGACTTTTCTAAGTATTCAAGATGATTTGAATAGTGCTGTGGTCTGAATGGTGTTAGTTCTTCTACTCTATGCGTGTATGTGAAACCAGTTACATGACAGTAACTCTTCAGATCTCCAGGATTTTCTAAGTATTCAAGCTGATTTGAATAGGGCTGTGGTCTTAATGGTGTCAGTTCTTCCACTCTATGCGTGTATGTGAAACCAGTTAGAGTTACAGTAAGTCTTTTTAGATCTCCAGGACTTTTCGAAGTATTCAAGCTGATTTGAATAGGCCTGTGGTCTGAATGGTGTCAGTTCTTCTACTCTATGCGTGTATGTTAAACCAGTTGGAGTGACAGTAAGTCTCTTCAGATATCCAGGACTTTTCTAAGTATTCAAGCTGATTTGAATAGTGCTGTGGTCTGAATGGTGTCAGTTCTCTTACTCTATGCGTGTATATGAAACCAGTTAGAGTGACATTAAGTCTATTCAGATTTCCAGGACTTTTCTAATTATTCAAGCTGATTTGAATAGTGCTGTGGTCTGAATGGTGTCAGTTCTTCTACTCTATGCATGTATGTGAAACCATTTGGAGTGACAGTAAGTCTCTTCAGATCTCCAGGATTTTTCTAAGTATTCAAGCTGATTTGAATAGTGCTGTGGTCTGAATGGTGTCAGATCTTCTACTCTATGCGTGTATGTGAAACCAGTTGGAGTGACAGTAAGTCTCTTCAGATCTCCAGGACTTTTCTAAGTATTCAAGCTGATTTGAATATAGCTGTGGTCTGAATGGTGTCAGTTCTTCTACTCTATGCGTGTATGTTAAACCAATTGGAGTGACAGTAAGTCTCTTCAGATATCCAGGACTTTTCTAAGTATTCAAGCTGATTTGAATAGTGCTGTGGTCTGAATGGTGTCAGTTCTTCTACTCTATGCGTGTATATGAAACCAGTTAGAGTGACATTAAGTCTATTCAGATCTCCAGGACTTTTCTAATTATTCAAGCTGATTTGAATAGTGCTGTGGTCTGAATGGTGTCAGTTCTTCTACTCTATGTGTGAATGTGAAACCAATTGGAGTGACAGTAAGTCTCTTTAGATCTCCAGGACTTTTCTAAGTATTCAAGCTGATTTGAATTGGGCTTTGGTCTTAATGGTGTCAGTTCTTCTACTCGATGTGTGTATATGAAACCAGTTAGAGTGACAGTAAGTCTCTTCAGATCTCCAGGACATTTCTAAGTATTCAGGTATTTGAATAGGGCTGTGGTCTGGGTGGTGTTAGTTCTTCTACTCTATATGTGTATGTGAAACCAGTTGGAGTGATAGTAAGTCTCTTCAGATCTCGAGGACTTTTCTAAGTATTCAAGATGATTTGAATAGTGCTGTGGTCTGAATGGTGTCAGTTCTTCTACTCTATGCGTGTATATGAAACCAGTTAGAGTGACATTAAGTCTATTCAGATCTCGAGGACTTTTCTAAGTATTCAAGATGATTTGAATAGGGCTGTGGTCTGAATGGTGTCAGTTCTTCTACTCTCTACGTTTATGTGAAACCAGTTAGAGTGACAGTAAGTCTCTTTAGATCTCCAGGACTTTTCTGAGAGTTCAAGCTGATTTAAATAGGGCTGTGGTCTTAATGGTGTCAGTTCTTCTACTCTATGAGTGTATGTGAAACCAGCTGGAGTGACAGTAAGTCTCTCTACATCTCCAGGACTTTTTTAAGTATTGAAGCTGATTTAAATAGGGCTGTGGTCTGAATGGTGTCAGTTCTTCTACTCTATGCGTGTATGTGAAATCCCTTGGAGTGACAGTAAGTCACTTAAGATCTCCAGGACATTTCTAAGTATTCAAGCTGATTTGAATAGGGCTGTGGTCTGAATGGTGTCAGTTCTTCTACTCTATGCATGTATGTGAAACCAGTTACATGACAGTAACTCTTCAGATCTCCAGGACTTTTCGAAGTATTCAAGCTGATTTGAATAGGGCTGTGGTCTGAATGGTGTCAGTTCTTCTACTCCATGAGTGTATGTGAAACCAGTAGGAGTTATAGTAAGTCTCTTCAGATCTCCAGGACTTTTCTAAGTATTCAGGTATTTAAATAGGGCTGTGGTCTGGGTGGTGTCAGTTCTTCTACTCTATACGTGTATGTGAAACCAGTTAGAGTGATAGTAAGTCTCTTCAGATCTCGAGGACTTTTCTAAGTATTCAAGATGATTTGAATAGTGCTGTGGTCTGAATGGTGTTAGTTCTTCTACTCTATGTGTGTATGTGAAACCAGTTACATGACAGTAACTCTTCAGATCTCCAGGATTTTCTAAGTATTCAAGCTGATTTGAATAGGGCTGTGGTCTGAATGGTGTGAATTCTTCTACTCCATGAGTGTATGTGAAACCAGTTGGAGTTATAGTAAGTCTCTTCAGACCTCCAAGACTTTTCTAAGTATTCAAGCTGATTTGAATAGGGCTATGGTCTGAATGGTGTCAGTTCTTCTACTCTATGCATGTATGTGAAACTAGTTGGAGTGACAGTAAGTCTCTTCAGATCTCCAGGTTTTTTCTAAGTATTCAAGCTGATTTGAATAGTGCTGTGGTCTGAATGGTGTCAGATCTTCTACTCTATGCGTGAATGTGAAACCAGTTGGAGTGTCAGTAAATCTCTTCAGATCCACAGGACTTTTCTAATTATTCAAGCTGATTTGAATAGTGCTGTGGTCTGAATGGTGTCAGTTTTTCTACTCTATGCGTGTATGATAAACCAGTTGGAGTGATAGTAAGTCTCTTCAGATTTCCATGACTTTTTTAATTATTCAAGCTGATTTGAATAGTGCTGTGGTCTGAATGGTGTCAGTTCTTCTATATGCGTGTATGTGAAACCAGTTGGAGTGACAGTAAGTCTCTTCAGATCTCCAGGACTTTTCTAAGTATTCAAGCTGATTTGAATAGGGCTGTGGTCTGAATGGTGTCAGTTCTTTTACTCTATGCGTGTATGTGAAACCAGTTGAAGTGACAGTAAGTCTCTTCAGATCTCCAGGACTTTTCTAAGTATTCAAGCTGATTTGAATAGTGCTGTGGTCTGAATGGTATCAGTTCTTCTACTCTATGCGCGTATGTGAAACCAGTTGGAGTGACAGTAAGTCTCTTCAGATCTCCAGGACTTTTCTAAGTATTCAAGCTGATTTGAATAGTGCCGTGGTCTAAATGGTGTCAGTTCTTCTACTCTATACGTGTATGTGAAAACAGTTAGAGTGATAGTAAGTCTCTTCAGATCTCCAGGACTTTTCTAAGTATTCAAGCTGATTTGAATAGTGCTGTGGTCTGAATGGTGTCAGTTCTTCTACTCTATGCGTATATGTGAAAACAGTTAGAGTTACAGTAAGTCTCTTTAGATCCCCAGGACTTTTCTAAGTATTCAAGCTGATTTGAATACGGCTGTGGTCTGAATGGTATCAGTTCTTCTACTCTATGCGCGTATGTGAAACCAGTTGGAGTGACAGTAAGTCTCTTCAGATCTCCAGGACATTTCTAATTATTCAATCTGATTTGAATAGGGCTGTGGTCTGAATGCTGTCAGTTCTTCTATATGCGTGTGTGTGAAACCAGTTAGAGTGACAGTAAGTCTATTCAGATCTCCAGGACTTTTATAAGTAGTCAAGCTGATTTGAATAGTGCTGTGGTCTGAATGGTGTCAGTTCTTCTACTCTATGCGTTCATGTGAAACCAGTTGGAGTGACAGTTAGTCTCTTCAGATCTCCAGGACTTTTCTAAGTATTTAAGCTGATTTGAATTGTGCTGTGGTCTGAATGGTGTCAGTTTTTCTACTCTATGTGTGTGTTTGAAACCAGTTGGAGTGCCAGTAAGTCTCTTCACATCTCCAGGACTTTTCTAAGTATTCAAGCTAATTTGAATAGGGCTGTGGTCTGAATGGTGTCAGTTCTTCTACTCTATGTGTGTACGATGAACCATTTTAAGTTACAGTAAGTCTCCTCAGATCTCCAGGACTTTTCTAAGTATTCAAGCTGATTTGAATTGGGCTGTAGTCTGAATGGTGTCAGTTCTTCTAGTCTATGCATGTATGTGAAACCAGTTACATGACAGTAAGTCTCTTCAGATCTCCAGGACTTTTATAATTAATCAAGCTGATTTGAATAGTGCTGTGGTCTGAATGGTGTCAGTTCTTCTACTCTGTTCGTGTATGTGAAACCAGTTGGAGTTACAGTAAGTCTCTTCAGATCTCCAGGACTTTTCGAAGTATTCAAGCTGATTTGAATAGTGCTATGGTCTGAATGGTGTCAGTTCTTCTACTCTATGCGTGTATGTTAAACCAGTTTCAGTGACAGTAAGTCTCTTCAGATCTCCAGGACTTTTCTAAGTATTCAAGCTGATTTTAATAAGGCTTTGGTTTGAATTGTGTCAGTTCTTCTACTCTATGCATGTATGTTAAACCAGTTAGAGTCACAGTAAGTCTCTTCAGATCTCCAGGACTTTTCTAAGTATTCAAGCTTATTTGAATATGGCTGCGGTCTGAATGGTGTCAGTTCTTCTGATGATCTCCAGTCTCACCAGTGTCGGTTTGGTTTCTTTGATTATTGGTATAACAACCTTCGTGGTTTATTTAATGCCACAGAAACTCTCCCTCACAGTTTTTCACACACACACATCCACATTTATACACACACAGAGGCTTCCCTCACCATGGGTTGAGCACTCGAGTGGGGAATTTGCCGGCTGTCCCATATGCAATAGCTCTTCTTATTAATTGAGCAGTCCGGTATCCGATAACGTATATGTAATAAAGATTTACGTAAAAAAATAATCCTTTACTTACACTGAGAGGACGGTGGCCCTGGGGCAAGATATCTGACTGATGTAAAGTCACCTGGGTTTCGATATCGGCTTGAAGCATCTAGTGGGTCTGGCTACGTTGAAGAGTTGCGATCCAACAAAACAGTCTGTCTGTTTATGACAATATATATATATATATATATATATAGTCGTTCATTTATAAGCATATATAAACAATTATTTATAGTTTGCACATCCAAACACACTCTGATATAGGCATTTTCAAGCCTTCGGTAACCATTCCCCAAGGATAAATTGTCTTGTTGTCTGGGGCAGTAAAATACACCGACTGCACCTCTACAGAGGGGTAAGACCCCCCCACACACACAACGAGTGTCCTGATATGACAATAATCGATTTGATGGTATGTTCTAGTGATGCTGGGGCTTTGGGGAATGCGGAACACCCCTTCATTGCCATTGCTCCCAGGTCCACTCTGGCCTGAAATGGTAGCACCTGATAGGCCCTATCTATGAGTTGAATAGAACTAAACAGCATCCGGATGCTAAACTGAATTGTTTGAAAAGGAAGTGTTTAATTAAACTGACTAGCTTGAAATAGAAATGTTTTTGACAGTTAAACTGTGTACTTATGCTAAACTGAATTGTTTTAAATGGAACTGTTTTTGACATTGAAGCTATACTTACACTAAACTGAATTGTTTAATATAAAACTGTTTTGACATTTAACTGTGTGTAAACAAAATCTATACTTATAGTAAATTGAATTGGTTAAATTAGAACTGTTTGACTAAACCAAATAGCTTGAAATAGAAATGCTTTGGACAGTTAAAGTGTTTACTCATGTTTAACGGGATTGCTTGAAATAGAATTGATTATTTGTATAAAAATGGATTTGGTGTTAAATAACCAACAAAGGTTGATATGCCATAAAACCCAACCAACCAACGCAAGGATAAACTACAATTTTTATTTCGTTCTATGATCTGTTGGTATGGTAAAATCCACAAGATAAATAATTCTTTTTTATTTCTCGTTAATTAATATTAAGTGCTGTCTTTTAGCTGTAATTGAACAATCTGCTTGCCTTTTAACATCCCAAAGAATTTTATTCGTCTCATTCTCAAGGACACATTCTGATTTGTGCAAATATCATTTGTCAATCGATCAATTTTCCGACCCAATCATTCCTACATTTGAATTCCTTTTCTGTCAGTGTGCAGCGTTCGCTTATTATATGATTAGATATTTACTAACCCCTTTGTAAGGGCTGAATGTGACACAAGATTAGTTTTTAAGCGAAATTAACAGGTTTGAATTCAGAGTTTTGCTTCTTCTCCTAGACCGGTTTCCATACCAAGGTAAAGTACCCAGTCTGCCCGACAATTCATCCATCTAGGCGCCCGTGGTGTAATAGACATGGCGACCTGAGTTCTAATCTCTGACGAGTATGTCTGAATTTTACATTAAGCTAATATTCTTAGGAAAGGTAAGAATCTAATTATTCTCCCTCCAGCAATAAGAAACAAGTAGGGTAGACTGGACTCTTTAGCATTAGTGTAGCAACGAATCTAGGAGAAGGAAAACTCTGTATTTAAATCTGTTTGACCCCAAATAAAAAGTTGACCTTGTGTCGCATTCTGTTCACACGGGGAAGTTGGTAAAATACAGACTCTCATTGGTCTAATGGGTCGAGTGTTCACCAATGGTCCGGGAGACCTGGGCTCAATCCCAGGTCGCGTCATACCAAAGACTTTAAAAATGCTACTTGATACCTCCTGGCTTAACACTCAGCAATATAAGGTACGTATCAAGGGTAAAGTGGAGCAATCCAGGGAAAGGAGTAGCGCCCTACTGTGTACACATCAGTGTAGTAGCTATTGAAAAGGGAGCCTTCGGGTCACCCTCAACTATGGTCGCCAACTTTACTATTACTATTCATAATTGCTGGGAGTACAGTTGGATTCATACCTTTTCAAAGGGTATTAACGCAATGGGAAATGTAAACAGTCTCGTCCAGGATTTGAACTCGGATTGCCGTATCAATTCCCTACAACGGTAACCACCACACTTCAAACGTATCCTAAATGCTTATTATATGATTTACCGTTTCATCTCTGTCACTACTTTATTTACACGAGCTATTTTAGTGGGTATTATCAGTTTTAGCTTTGATATGATTTAGTCCTCGTAGAATTATTTTGTGCTTTAATCAAAAGAGATTTGAGGTTTTCTCTTCTTAGCCATCTTCAGGTCATTCTATTTGCAATTTCCTTTGTTTGTTACTTGAAATATCCGTACAGTTGTTTTCTCCTTATTTTTATTTCCTAGATTTTTTTCCTGTTTGTCCTTAAGTTAATTCTGTTAATATTACTTTTATCGCCGATGTAATCAGACTTTCTTTGCTTTTTTGTGAATACCTCGAGTCCATGAACTGTTGGATCTATGCAATACTCAATGCTGACAAGCTTTGGGGAATGCGGAGTACCCCTTTATTACCATTGCTCCCAGATCCACTCTGGCCCGGAATGGTTGCACCTGATAGGGTCCTATTTATGAGTGAAATAGAGCTCAACAGTTTACGTATGCCAAACTGAATTGTTTGAAATTGAACTGTTTTTAAATTCAACTGTGTAAACAAAAAAACAAACTGTACTTATGCTAAACTGAATTGTTGGAAATAGAACTATTTATATGAATAAAAATGGATTTGCCATTAAACAACCTACAATGGTTGATATGCCATAAAACCCAACCTAACCAAATCATATATATTTGATATATATGTATGAAGAGGATTTGGCATTAAATAACCTATAATGGTAGTTAAGCCATAAAACCCAACCAAATTAAACCAAATCATATATATTTAATATATATGTATAAAGAGGATTTGACATTAGATAACCTACAATGGTTGACATGCCATAAAACCCAACCTAACCAAATCATATATATCTAATATATATGTATAAAGAGGATTTGGCATTAAGTAATTTACGAAGCTCTTTGCTTCGATGTGGCACAAGGCCGAATGAATGGGGCGCCCAATGAGACTCGAACTCACTTGTGTAGGTTTGCTAGTCTAGCTTGCTAACCGTTACACCACCAGAGGTGCCTAGGATTTAGCATTAAATAACTAACAATGGTTGATAAGCCATAAAACCAAACCAACCAGGCATGCAGACGAGTCATATTCCTTTTCTTGACACAGAGAGTCTATTTTCCTCCTCAGAGTGTAAGATCTTGTTCATCGTCTTTGATTTCCTTGTTCATTTCTCCATCTGTCTAAGTTTTGTCTTGTCACATGTTGATCTTTGACAGCATGTAAGTTATGGATTTCTAAACAGGATATTTCACCTTTGTAAACAAGGGGGCAGCGGAAATAAATCATATTAATTGGAAACCGGAAGGAAAATGAGTAGGCATTGAGAATATTATATAAGCACACGGTTTCAACCACCACAGGACAAGTGGTCAATCAGGAGAAGCGGGTAGTCGGAGCAGAAGCCGTCTTGGGTGGTAACCGCTGGTGGCGATGGTCCCTAACTGAGACGCGAAAGATATTCTAAGTGGGGTTCTGAATAAAAAATGACAACGTGGCTTAAAAAGATACGGTGTCAATGATAGCAGTCCTCCGTCTCCCTGTCTCTATCACACCTACAACATTTCGACTCTTTTCTAGATAACACGAAGTATGTATTTTTGTAAACAAGTATTGAAGTGTCTTTATTCCTTTATTGGTAAACAACACTCCTTGACTAGTTTAAGAAGGGTCCCGAGTATCTTACAAGGGGAACTGCTCAGGTATTTATTCCGCTATTGAGATTTCCATGGAAAGGCTTGATTTCGAGATGTTTTTTTTTTTTTGTTATTGTTCTGAGGTGCTCCTTTCGTACTTTTTCTTGCATTTCTCTTTGCTTGATGATGTTGTAATATATTGACCCTCGGCCGAAATAAGAGATGCACCTGTGTAGATAACATTCGGTCGAAGATATCAGGGTATAACCTTGACTGTCTACGGGTTGAATTGGGTGCAGATGTGACGCCCACAAGAAGCAGGTGTGTGTCAAACAATTATATAACCCGGTGCCACAGACAGGTTCAGTTAGTTGGAGATAAGATGCTGTAGTGAGAACCAGCTCCCAGAGAGTGCTGGGCCCTCAGGACCCCCGATTGAGCAGCCCAGCAGAACAAGAAAGAAGTGCTGCTAAAGACAGAGGAACTTGGGGTCAATATGTTGCAGTTTGTTCAGTCTCCAACTCATCTCTCACACACAAACCTTTCGCAACACTTACGAATAAAGTGTGAGAGGTATATTTTTCTAAAAAAGTGTGTTTGTTAGTCATTATTGTTGGTTTTGTTTCTGCATGCATCTGTATATGTTACAATGTCTGCTACCAATATTTCTAGGTACTTGTAGTTTTTTCAAGTATTCTGATACTTTCCTGTTTTGGCAGTTCAATTCCTTCTGTTGTTTCTCGTTTTCATTTTCACATTATGAGAAACACGCATTATGAGGATGGCACATTGTGAGGATGGCACATTGTGAGGATGGAACATAGTGAAGATGGCACATTTTTCCAATTTATTTTTCATTCCTTTATCTTCACTGTACATCTTAATAGTTTGTCTAAGGATGTCTCGTTCTTTTTAATTCTCGGCAAATATTTTGATATCACCCACATGCATACATACCGTGGTATAATTGTTATCGTCGTTAAAAATAAACACGGCGACACGAGTTCAAATCCTGGATGAGATTATTTGTGTTTCACAAAACGCTAATACCCATGGTATGAATCCAATTATTTCCCCTCCTGCTAGGGGTAAAATAATCGGAGAGACTAAACTCTTTAGCCTTGATATGGCAACCAGTCTAGGAGAAGGAAACGTCTGAATATATATATATATATATATATATTTGATTAAACAGTATATACATTTTTTGTATTCATCTTTGCCGTATTGATTTTAAGATATCCGACGTGATTTGGTTAATAAACCTTCCATAATTGATTAGTTCCCAAGTGCTTTCTGTCCGATCTTGGGCCTTCATCAGGGGTATGTATATTGCCAAAGCGATGTGACCTTTTCATGTACATTACTATTTGTAAGAATTGAGCGTTTATTTTTTATCCTGTTAAATTTTTACAGTGTTTATTTTTCAACCTCATCAATCCTATCGAGACAACTCAAAATGCATCTCTCTGACACTAGTTCAATAGCCCAACATCTCAAAAACATTCCTGCCCTTCAACTGAATTTCGGAAAACCCTTACTAAAACAACAATAGTAGAAGAACAAAACAACAAGCAAAAATTAGAGACCCTCGAAGCGCTCCATATTAAAAATAAGCATCCGAAAGTCGATAAAATTAATTTTGAACCCAGTGCTAATATACTTAAATATCTTTAATTACTGCTGCTGTTCATATAATCAAATTCAAAAATAAACACTATAACGATACACAAGTAGAAACAATAAAGTTCGATTCTTACAAAGTAGTAATGTATATGCAAAGGTCACATCGCTTTTGCAATATACACACCCCTGATGATGGACCAAGATCGGGTAGAAAGTACATGGGAACAAATTAATCATAGAAGGTTTATTAACCAATTCCAGTTGGATATCATAAAATCGATACGGCAATTTGAAAGGATAAATACAAAAATATGTAGACAAAAAAATATCTATATTGTTTAATCAAATATGTATGAACGAAGAAATGCTGCCCAAATACAAACACACACACACATACATACATATATATATATATATATATATATATATATAACGCAATTCGGAAAAATTCAGACCTGGTTAAATTATCCCCAAAGATTTATTCCAGCGAAGAATATCATTTTACTCTTCGTCTCCTCAAATGACTTCACACGTTTAATCTGAGGTTGAAAAACAGTAAATATGGAGTACAGTCTATAATATATGTATAAAAAAACCTATATAAATCCAAATTTTCTGGCAAAAGTAAAGGGGATTAAAACAATAAAGTATTAGAAAAATTAAGAAACCAGAAAAAGGGTGTTCCTGTAAGTTAACCCATCCTAAATTGAACACATGCTAGATTTTTCTCGTAGCGGGTGGATTTTTATGAATAATCTAAGCTTGTAACGAAAACTATCATTGTCATATATTTTTCTCTTGATAAAACAAAGAGTGTAATGATATTCTTTACCGAAATAAATTTATTATTACAATTTAACCAGGTTTGAGTTTTCTTCTAATTGCATTGTATACGCTGTGTATGTGAGTTTTATTATATCAACCCGGATAGGGAATATATAACAATAGCTATACAACAAGCGCTTCCATAGATTTAGATGAAATTCCTAATATTCTATACGCGAATAATCCACACCCAGAGTCTATCTATATCTACATCTATATATATATATATATATATGTGTGTGTGTGTGTGTGTGTGTGTGTGTGTGTGTGTGTGTGTGTGTGTGTGTGTGTGTAATTAACC
>OY757941.1:52349369-52361869 GCA_963585895.1 Sepioteuthis lessoniana | reverse complement strand
AACAATTCAATGAAATATCACACATTTTTTTTCGGCCGGTTCTTTTATGAACAATTGTAGGCTATTAAAATACTGAATCGTGTTTATATATATATATATATATATATATATATATATATATATATATATATATATATATATATATGGAATATATATGATTTGTAAACACGTTTTACTTTTAAAGGAACCTAATTTTTTTCACATAGTTAAATGGTTTCAAATATGGTTTGGTAAAAGTAACAATTTTACATCAGTCGTTTGTTTGCACACATTTAAATAGATATACATGATATATAAGAGATTAATTTTTAAATCAGTTGGAAAAAATTTCTTTGAATATTCGTCATTCTATTGTTTCTACATAGTTAAATGGTTTCAATTATTGCAATAAAACATTAACAGTTTTATTGAATATTAATCAATTCTTTGCAAGGCGAGTAGAATTTGCTCCATCTTTCCTCTGTGAATGGAGTCAAATGCCTTGGTAAAGTCGACAAATAATTGTGTTGCCTGAAGGTTTTTTGCACGTACACCTTCAAGAATTCGACGGATATTCAAAATTTATGACGTCGTGGATCTATTTCTACGGAAACAATTTTGGTTCTTCCTAAGTATGTTCTCAATTTTGGTTTCTATGCGGTTGCATAGCAGAGCATTGTAGATCTTGACCGCTATTGATATAAGGGTTATACCTCGGTAGTTCTTGGCTAATCCGAGGCCACCTGTTTTAGGTAAGGGGAGGATGCATCCCTTCGTTCATTTGTCTATATAGCATTACAGTGTCAGAGCAGTATATCGTCGAATTGCTTGGCCTTCCATACTTTTGTGGGGATTTCATCAAGTCCTGCTGCTTTTCTATTTTTAATTTTTCTTAATACTGAGTCGAGTTCTTCTTGCATAAACTGTCCTAGTTTGATGTCTAATTGTTTACTTACATTTCTCGTAATTGGATCATGTGTAACTTTCGGAGGGTTTCCGTGCTAGAGGCTGCCCGATTTCTTCTAACCCAATTTTGTATATATATATATATATATATATATATATATATATGGGTGGATAGAAGTAATTATAGAAGGTAGGATAGTGGGGAAATTTGCCGGATACAAATACTCTAAAATGCCATAGCTCTTCTCAAGAATTGAGCGCTCCAGGTAGCCGATAGCGTATATGCAGAAAGAAATACGTAAAAATTCCTTCCTTTAAACTGAGAATGACGATGGCTCTTGGATAAGATGCGTGACAACCGTAATATTTTCAGGGTTTCGATCTAAGCTTGAAGCATCTCGTGATTTACCCACACTAAAGAGTTGTTATACAACGAAATAGTCTGTCTATGGATGACAATATATTAACATATAAAGATTACACTAAAAGAAAATATGACAAGTTCTTGATTTTTCGTAACCTGAAAGTCATATATATATATATACATTATAGCTACTTGCTTTTTTTCCGATAGGTTTAGAGAAGAGAATGTTTTGAAAATGAGATTCTATTGATGCGTGTGTACACCATATATGTCTCATTTTTTTTACCATTTACATATTTTTCACTTCATATATATATATATATATATATTATAACTATATGCACCCAGACATACACACAATGATACGCAGCTATAACCCACACAAACTCACGCACACAGCCACACAGCTTTCTGTCCCTTCCATTTCCTATTTGACATCGTGGCGTGAAATGGCGAACATGATGCGCTTGTAACTGAAACTTATTTTCAAATGGCGGCTCTTATCATTCGTCTTGTAATCATAACGGTACCAGAGGCAATAACTAGTCGAGCATGGCAGAACTTCCGGGTGCGACTTCCGGGTGCGGCTCCAAAAGAATATAAATCACGATGTGGGGTGATAGAAATTTTATATAAAAATGATGACAGTAACAAAACAAAATACAAAATAATATTTTTTTATAGAAAATCAGATTTAGAATCTGACGAATGTTGTTGTTTTTTTTTTTTTTGTTCTTTTTTTGGTTTTTTTTTTACATTTCGAACACGACAAATATTTTATCCGGACTGTGAATTTGTAAATTTGTTTTCTGTAATCCGGTTTTTGTAAATTTGTTTTCTGTAATCCGGTTTTTGTAAATTTGTTTTCTGTAATCCAGTTTTTGGCCGTTTTCAGATAACCTTTTTTCGTATAGATGTTATACGTACCTACATTCAAACAGACAGATCGATCGATAGATAAGAAGTCATGTATAGATATATATATATATATACATATTAAGAAGGTCCACGAAGAGATTTGTATCTTTTTCAATTATTCATTTTGTTCTTACATACCTGTTATATATATATGTATGTTTCCAGCTTGTTGCTTTCGTCAGAGAACATGTGTGGCACAAGGCCTTTTTAAAGGGGTACTAAATGAGACTTGAAATCACTTTTGTTTCCAGACGAAAGCAACAAGCTGGAAACATACATATATATAACACATATGTAAGACTAAAATAAATAAATTCAAAAAATACAAATCTCTTCGTGGACCTACTTATTTTAAAATATGTCTTATTCTTTCTTTGGACATACATCGACCATCTTTTATATATATATATATATATATATATATATATATATATGTATATATATATATGTGTGTGTGTGTGTGTGTAAATGCTCTATCATTGATATTGAGCACTATTTGACAATACTGCAACATTTGGTCTTCCATTAACCTACTAAGAACCATAAACCCCTTATATATATATATATATATATATAAAGAAAAGTTGAAAATACTAAATAATAAGAATTTGATAAATCTACAATGTTCTTATATATATACACAGAGAGATTGATATATAGATAATAAGTCAGATATATATATATATATATATATATATATATATATATATGAATTCTTATCTATCTATCTATCTATCTATCTATCTATCTGAGAAAGAATTGCTAAAGCGTGAGATGTAATCTACCTAGGTCCTCGTGGTAATAACCTTGTAATGGTTAAAGCGATGCACTGCGAAATCGTAGTACGCGAGTTCGTACTCCAGTCGCGCTATTCACTTTCGGGCAAATACCCTTGGGAAAGGTATGAACCCTCCAGCTATGGGTAAATAGTAGGACGAACTAGGTTCTTCAGCCTTGGTGAGGCAACTAGTCAGGGAGAAGGAAAACTCTGAATTCAAACGTGTTAAACTCCGCTTAAAAATTGACCTTGTGTCATATCCTGCCCGAGCGGAGGGGTTGGTAAATAGTACCTAGGTCTCTCGTATCAAATCATCAAGATAATTCTGAATAAAAAAGGTTGGCCGAAATGACATTTTATGAATAAAGCGACCACCAGAAAGATTTTAAAAATAGCTAAAAAACCAGCCACATTTTATTTGCCAAGTAACCAGGATTAGTAACCAGGATTATTTTCAAGCAGTACTAATGTTTTTAGTTTCTGTTTTTATTGAATTTTTTCTCGGATATCAGGTCTTGTAATTTTTTATTTGTTTACAAGTTGTATCATCTGGGTGTTTTTTACACCGTCAGAATTAGAGAATGGGTATATAAATAATATATGTATGTGTATGTGTGTTTGTGTTTGTTTGATTCGATTTGATCTGATGGCATGCCAACCATTGTGGGTCATTTAATGCCAAATTCCTTTTATACATATAAACAATTCTATTTCTAACAATTCAGTTTCGCATAAGTACACAGATTAGTTCTATTTGACCCATAGACAGGACCATATTTGGTACTACCACTGCGTGTCAGAGTGGACCTGGGAACGATGATAATAAAGGATTACTCCGCATTCCCCAAATATATATATATATATGCAGAGAGAGAGAGAGAGAGAGAGAGAGAGAGAGGGAAACAGGGACAGACAGACAGACAGCGTGAGAGAGGGATAAGAATAAACATAGATAAGATGTCATACATACATGCATCATCATCATCATCATGTCGTGCTGCTTGCACGGATATCCCTGACCCTCTCTCGCCACTTCTCCCTATCATTCATCGCCTCTGGAAGGTCTTCAGGGATATATCCCGTATCCTCACAAAGATGCAACATATATATATATATGTGTGTGTGTGTGTGTGTGTGTATAGCAATAGATAGATAGGTTTGTTTGTTAGTTGGTTGGTTGGTTGGTTGGTTGTGTTTGATGGCAAATCAACCCTTAAAGGTTATTTGATGGCAAATTTGTTTATTGATTTACATCAAGTATACATGATTTCTAAACGAATACTTTCTATGTACAAATTTTTAAACGAGATAGTGCTCATGGTTCCAAGTATTGCTATTCATTGTTTGCACACAGTTAAAGGGTTTTACTTATTGCAATCTAACACAAATAATTCATTCAACATTATTTGTTTTCACATAGTTAAATGGTTTCCTGTAAATGATTAAACAGTTCTATTTGACCCTTCTGTTGATTGGTTTGGTTTTGTTGTTTTATAGCATATCAATCTTCTTGGGTTATGCAATGTCAAATCCATCCTTTTAGGACAATAGTGGGACTATTATCCCATAGCTGGAGGGATAAGGGGGTTCATGCCTTTTCCAAGGGTAGTTGTCCGAAAGTGAAGGTAATAGCACGACTGGAGTTTGAACTCGCTTACTACGATTCCGCAGTCCAGCGCTTTAACCATTATACCGCGAGGACATCTCCTCATCAGTTGAATCCTAACAGGTACTACTATTCCGTGTCAGAGTGGACCTGGGAGTAATGGCAATGAAGGGGAACTCCACATTCCCGGAGCTCCTGAACAGGAGCCTCACCATCAGATGGTTCAATATTATCTCCACAAACTTGTTGTGTAATTAGTCTAACCCTTCGCAAAAATGCTGACGGCGACTCTTGCAGCCCCAACCGACTGAGTTAAGAAGCTAGACGGCAATTACACAAAAATCCTGCGAGCAATACTGAACAAGTCCTAGTGGCAACACCTCATGAGGCACCAACTATACAACCACTTGCCTCCCATCACGAAAACTATCCAAGTTAGACGAACCAGACATGCAGGACACTGCTGGAGAAGCAGGGATGAGCTCATAAGTGATGTACTCCTATGGACCCCCACATATGGCCGGGCAAAAGCAGGACGACCAGCTCGAACACACATTCCGCAGCTATGAGAGGATACAGGATGTAGCCCTGAAGACCTGCCAGAGGCGATGAACGATAGGGAGAAGTGGCAAGAGAGGGTCAGGGATACATACCCGTGCTAGCGGCACGACATGATTATGATATATATACAGAGAGAGAGAGAGAGAGAGAGAGAGAGAGAGAGAGAGAGAGAGAGAGCAACCGTGAGTTGACCACGTAAAAAGGATTTGCTTTGTTTTGGGCCGCTTTCTTCATTTTATGAGCGTCCGTCCATTCTACTGTTGTCTGGACCCTGCTTAACAACAGGGATATTAGAGATAAATATACATTAACGCTAAGATACAAACTCTATGCACTTCAGGATATATCAGAAACGCTTACTCCGAATGACGAATATGAGAATTTCATCAATGCCCCCTTAGAGCAGCAGTAGAATGCATACCAACTACACAAAGAGCTAAACCTAGAGTCCCATGGGAGACATTAGCGGTTAGAAAAAAGCGTGCAAATGTAAAAACCGCTTCCCTACTGAATCTCACGATACCGGCAATGGATGGACGTTAGCTACTGTATCTGCATGGAAAATTTCTGTTAATGCCACGATGGGAGCTGTAGGTAAGCTTATAGGACCATGAACCCTAAAATCACTAAATAGCATTGAGAAAATACACCCAAAGATGATGGTAGCTTCTTTTAATGGCAACTCCAGCGCAACAATCATCTCTTGCTACCGCCCTACCAATGTTAATGAAGAAACAGACCTCATCGCATTCTATAACGAGCTTTCCTCCGTTTTTCGTCGTATCCCGAAACATAACGTTCTTGTCATCGGTGGACACATGAATGCCCGAATTGGTAAAAACCTAAACCACAAATTCAGCTTACACAACTCGTCAAACAGAAATGGGCAACATCTAACTGATTTCACGCAAGAAAATAGATTAACATGCCTCAATGCTAAATTTCAGAAAAGGAAGGGAAAACTATGAACCTACACCTACGCAAATTCTAAATCACAGATAGACTACGTCTTTATAAATAAGAAATGGAATTATAGCGCTTTGACTTGCGAGGCATATTCCTCTTTCGAGGGTGTATCCTCCGATTCCTGAATTGTCACGGCGAAGATACGACTGAGCCTACGAAGGAATGGGGCCCGAATAACGATCACTGTACACTATGACTGATCCCTGCTTAACAACAGGGATATTAGAGATAAATATACGTTAACACTAAGAAAAAAGTCCATGCACTACAGGAGAAATCAGAAACACACACTCCGAATGACGAATATGAGAATTTCGTCAATGCCCACTTAGAGCAGCAGTAGAATGCATACCAACTAAAAAAAGAGCTAAATCTAGAGTCCCATGAGAGACATTAGCGGTTAGAAAAAAGCGTGCAGACATGAAAACTGCTTCCAACTGTAATCGGAGGAACCCAACCAATATCAAAGCCCTGAAACATAAAAAGGCACAAAATGAATTAACTAACGTATACCTCAAAAACAAACAAAATACATACAAAATCAGATCAATAAGATTAGAGACTCAGTTGAAGATAGACAATCTAGGATAGCATGGCAGGCAGTAAGCAAAGTGAGTAGAAGAAAGAGTTCTGCGAGAGCTAAACTGAAAGCTGCCAACCAAAAAGAACGAATACACCGGTGGAAACAACATTTCGAGAATTTACTCTGAAAACCTCCGAAAGTTACGGATGAACCAGTCACAAAAATTATTAGTAATCAACTAGATATCAAACTAGGCTAGTTTACGTAAGAAGAACTCGACTCAGAAATAAGAAAAATTAAAAATAGGAAAGCAGCAGGGCTTGAAATACCCCAGAAGTATGGAAGACAAGGAAATTCGACGGCATACTGCTCCTACGCTGTAATGCTGTATATAACCAGAACACAATTGATAAATGCACAAAGGGATGCATCCTCCCTTTCCCCAAGAGGTATGACAATGGAATGGCCAAGAACTACCGAGGTATAACCCTTACATCCATAGCGGCCAATGCTCTACTACGCAACTGCATAGAACCCAAAATTGAGAACATACTTAGGAAGAACCAAAATGAAGAAATCGATCCACATCACAAATTTTGACTATTCGTCGAATTCTTGAAGATGTACGTGCAAAAAACCTTCAGGAAACAATATTATTCATCGACTTCTCCAAGGTATTTTACTCCATATACTGAGGGAAGGTGGAGCAAATATTTCTCGTAGCCATAATGATGCTATATAAAAACATGAAAGTAAAACTCTGCTCCCCGGATGGACACACAGATTACTTTGACATTGTAGCAGGTGTGCTGCAAGGAGACATATTAGCCCCATACCTGTTTATCCTCTGCCTCGACTACGTACTTAGAACATTTATTAATTTAATGAAAGAAAACGGTTTCAAGCTGGCAAAGGAAAGAAGCAAAAGATACCCAGCACAAACAATTTCGGACAAAGACTATGCCAATGATATAGCACTTCTAGCAAATACACCCACCCAAGCCGAAACCCTGCTACATAGTCTGGAACGAGCAGCGGCTGGCATGGGCCTCCAGATCAACGCAGACAAGACGGAATACATGTGCTTTAATCAAAGAGACGACATATCCACACTAAGTGGTAGTTCTCTGAAACTTGTAGACAAGTTCATCTACCTAGGAAGCAATGTCTCATCTACTGAGACAGACATCAACACGTGACTAGCCAAGGCATAGACAGCTATCGATACGCTATCGGTCATATGGAAGTCAGATCTGACCGATAAAATAAAACGCAGTTTTTTTCCAAACAACGATACTGCTATATGGATGCATTACATGGACGCTAACTAAACGTATGGACAAAAAGCTTGACGGCAATTACACGAGACTGCTGCGAACCGCATTGAATAAGTCCTAGAAGCAACACTCTACAAAGCAGTAGCTGTACCACCACCTACAACCCATCACGAAAACTATCCAAGTTAGACGAACCAGACATGCGGGACACTGCTGGAGAAGTAAGGACGAACTCATAAACGACATATTCCTGTAGACCCCTTCATATGGACGAGCAAAGGCAGGATGACCAGCTAGAAGATATATACAACAGCTCTGAGCCAATACGGAATATAGCCTGGAAGACCACCTGGGAACGATGGATGATAGAGACAGGTGGCAAGAGAGGGTCTAGGGATCCATTCTGGCAGCGTAACATGATGATGATGATGATGACGATATATACGTATATATATATATATATATATAAAGAGAGAGAGAAGGTGAGGGGACAGTTTTGTTTGCGCAGAAGTTTTTATTTCCTGGCAGATTTCATATAAACGAAACTTCTTTAAAATGGTAATTAGACGTCTATGGAAACGTTCACATGAAACTCTACATATATTACGGTTTCTAAAAGTGGTTCATGAAACAAAAATCGGTGTATCACGTAGACTTGTTGTCAGATATGGTACACCTTTGAGAATGCTTAATTCAGTACGATGGCAACTCGTGATACATCGTTGAAATACTAGTTTAAAAAATCCGGGTCATTTAATAAATTGACTTCATCTCTGCAGACGGCTAAGATACCCCGAATGAATGTCCTGGTTATGACACTAAACAATCTGATAGCGAAGCTTCTGAATACTGGAGCCTTGGGGAATGCGGAGTGCTTTTTCATTGACATAGCTCACCGGTCCACTTTGGCCCGGACTGGTAGCATCTGAGAGAGTCCTATCTATGGGTCTGTAGTTTGAAAGTTGATTTCAGTAACGTTACTGACTCAGACAATCCTGTTGCACGCGTCTGTCTACGCAACACGCCTTCTTTCCACTCATTCCCGTTCCCTCCACGACTCTTTTTATAACACCTGACAGGCTTATTTGCATAGGAGCGCCGAGAGTCTGCATTTCTTCACGCGAGATAAGCAAATACAAAAGCGACCGTGCGTCGCCATTTTAGCTTTTTTTGTTAAGCGACTAAACTGTACAAAACGCAGCCACACGCTAGTCAGGTAAGTCACGATTTCCCCTACAGGGTCAAATAGAACTAAACTGTGTACTCATGCTAAATTGAATAGGTTGAAATAGAATTGTTTTGACATTTAAACTTCGTACTTATGTTAAACTGAATTGTTAGAAATCATCATCATTATCATGTCGTGCCATTAGCACGGATATCTCTGACCCTCTCTCGCCACTTTTCCCTATCGTTCATCGCCACTGGTAGGTCTTCAGGGCTACATCCCGTATCCTCACATAGCTGCTGTATGTATGTTCTAGTTGGTCGTCCTGCTCTTTCTCGGCTATATGTTGGGGTCCATCGGAGTACATCACTTATGAGCTCGTCTCTGCTTCTCCAGCAGTGTCCTGTGTGTCTGGTTCGTCTAACTTGGAGAGTTTTCGTGATGGGAGGCAGGTGGCCGTATAGTTGATGCTTTGTAGGGTGTTGCCGCCAGGATTTATTCAATATTGCTCGCAGCATTCTTGTGTAATTGCCGTCTAGCTTCTTATCCAGCCGTTTTGTTAGCATCTAAGTGGTGCATCCATATAGCAGTATCGACACGACCGCTGCCTGGAAGAAACTGCGTTTCATTTTATCGGTCAGATCTTATTTCCATATGGTCGATAGCTTATCGATAGCTGTCCATGCCTTCGTTAGCCGCGTGTCGATGTCTTTTTCGGTTGATGAGACACTCCTTCCTAGGTAAGTGAACTTGTCTACCAGTTTCTGAGAGGTCTCGTCTAGTTTAAATAATATCACTACCTTACTTTAGCAAGGTTGGCTTTGGCATTAAATTACCCTTAAAGGTTGAGATATAAAATAAAGAAACCAAATTATAAATACCTGCATAATTTAGTAACCCTCCACCCCCCAAGACAAACACTCACACTCGTAAACATACACACACATATGCACACACACACAAACACAAACACACACACATATGTTGGTATAATTAAACCTGCTGGTTTTTCGCTGTGTCCGGAGATGGATTCTTAAAATCACGTTAAAACCGTCAATAAAAAAATTACACTTACAGACACTTTCTTCGCATTACTCCCAGTTTCATTGACTTTTTTTCTCAATCATCAAACACGTAATAACTTTTCTCAATCATCAAACACGTAATAACTTTCAAAAGTTAGAAAAACTTTCCTTTTCTATTCATTTATTTGTATCTCGCTCTCATTAACCCTCTCACCCATCCAGAAATCAAGTTGGAGGACAGCGCTTGCAAAATATTATGAATTAAACGATACACTATTTCTTTTTTGTTGCAAGCACACATTCTCAAAACAAATTGTTGTATACTCATAACCATATACAAATATACATATACATATATATAAATATATGCGGAAACATAGTCCACAATGATGACGACTTCAATGAACGAACCAACACACTTCTTAATAAAAATATACCCCTCACTCTTTAATCTAAAGGGGTGATGTTGGTTGTGTGTGAGAGGTGAGTTGGAGACGGGGATAGACTGCTACATATTGATCCAAAGTTCTTCTGACCATAGCAGCACTTCTTTCGCATTCTGGCTGGGCTGCTAAATCGAGGATCTGTCTGGATGGTTCTCACTCCGGCATCTTGTCTCCCAACTGACTGGAACTCAAACTGACGCACCAAGCCGTCTGTGGTACCTGGTTATATAATTGTTTGACATCCACCTGCTTCCTGTGGGCGTACGCATCTGCGTATATATATATATATATATATATATATATTTGGGGATTGCGGAGTAATCCTTTATTACCATCGTCCACAGGTCAAGGTGATATTCCGATATCTTCGACCGGGTGCACCTGTTTTGCTTTCTTCTGCTTATTTACTCAGCTGCATCTCTTGATTGGCGGCTCGGTCGAGGGTCAGTATTGTTACAAACCCAGAAATTCTAAAAGCAAATGATGCTATGCCAAATGCACATAATCTATATATATATATATATATATATAGAGAGAGAGAGAGAGAAAGAAATTGATATTATATCAATTAAATTATCATGATCAGAAAATCCAGCAAACACCCACATGCGATATACGGACCACTGAACAGCTATTTCGACCTGATGAGGTCTCATCATTCTTACCATGACTGGTTGATTTGGCATCGCTTATGGTGTGGCATGGACCGGTGGCCCATTGACAGAAGTTCGGTTTCTGCATTCTGGGGTTGCTGGTTCGATATCTAGTGGTGGAGATCTCGGTATGCACTGCTGATCAGACCCAATAAGGTTGAAACAGCTGTTCAGTGTTCCGTACGTCACATGTGGTCTGTTTGCCGGATTTTCTGGTCATAGTAATTTAATTAATATATATATGTGTGTGAGAAAAAATTCCTTTTTCTTTTGTACAGGAATAATTACCGACACAGAAACATGTATAATAGATCAAAATGAAGCTGGTCCTCTGTGGATCACATCCCTACCTCTCAACCTTGTCAACGTTTCTCTCAATATCAATGTTTTACCTTCAAATAAGAGCATGTATACCTTCCTTGCAAAATTCTGTTTACTGCTCTTTTAGCCACGGCAGTTTTCATTTCTCTATCACATGCATAATGTTTGCCTCTTAAACCCTCTTTCATGGGACCGAAGAGATCATTAATCTTGCCAATATCTTCCTTCTTCATGACAATACTCGACCACACACACAAGCATCAGGACAAAGGAGACAATCACCTCATTCAGGTGGACAACTTTACCACATCCTCCATACTCTTCAGACGTATTCCTGTACAAAAGAAAAAGGCATTACTTTTTGACTTATCCTCGTATATATGAGAGGAAAAGAATAAAAACAAAACACCCATAAATATATGTTAAAACAAAAGGTTAATAAAAAAGAGCAGATGCTTGCAGAACAGCGTGATTAAACAATACATTATTCTAGTTGGAACAATATAAAAGTATTTACTCAATCCTGGAGATCTGAATTGGTAAACAAATGCAGACGCAGTAACAAACATCTTTATTTACCCAAACCTTCCACACAAGAAAGATATGACACAAGGTCAATTTGTAAGCAAAGTTTCACTGGTTTGACCTCAGAGTTTTTTTTTTAAAAATCACATCAGCTGTCATACCAAAGTTAAGGAGCCCAGCCTACCTGACCATTTATCCTTAGTGTTGTGGCCCCGGAAAAGGGTCACTAACGAAAACGCAGACACGGATATTAGGTAAACAGATTATATTGTACAAGAAAGACAGAGTTACATAGAAAAGGTAATAAGTCTCGTACTGTTTTGGATAACTCCGGTATTGTTTGGCTGGCAGTGAAATTTCTTAGTACTAATGAAGGTGAGAAGAGTCCATTATGGTGCGATGGGTAAGGCTCCCACAACACTTAGGTAGAGGGAGAATTGTTGGATTCATACCTTTCCCAAAAGTATTAAGGCTATGTAAAATA